>CM062811.1:1008296468-1009035929 GCA_031772625.1 Pinus tabuliformis
ATATTAGGTTGGACGAACCTACCTATGGTTTTTCGGTCCATGGTATTGGATGCTTCGGCATGTATAAATATGTATTGTAACATTGAAAGGAACATAATGAAAAATCAAGCTGGTAGTCCCGGTTTTGGGATCTAGGGGAAAATCTCTGTGCATATGTGTTTTATGTGTTATGCTCTCACATTGTTTATTCTCTTTGTTTAAGAATTCGTATGCAGGTAATTTCTGTACAGGGTTAAAACCTACAATAACACCTCACAGGGAGGTGGCCACCTATTTCATAACGAACTGAGTGTCAGTTCTCTTGGATGTTTTTGAAACGACTTTTTTTACCATTAACTCCAAGAATGCCTGAAAACACAAATTTCTGCCAACACATCATCCACGTCAGACTTCAAATCTTATACAACTCTGTCTGTTTACCCCGTTGAGTCTAGTCATCCATCTGAATGCGTCTCTGTCGTTGATCTAGGGTGTCTAGATCCTACGGTCATCGTTCATATCGGGCGGGTAAGTAACATGACGTTTACTCGTCCGATGTGAGCAGTTTTCTCTCTTCTGCCAGATGCGTGGCACCCATCATGTGGCATTGGGCAGGACTCAGTTGAAACCGCTTAACACTCGAAGCCCTTCCAATATTCTGCCAGTTTTTGTGGGACCCCACCTCTGATGGAATCGACGCGATATCTATTTAATTTTATAACTTTTCGGGTCCGGGCACTTGAGGCTTTTCCTTCTTGGAGGGGTTTTCCCAACGATATGCAATTTTTCACTAATCACATATCAGAAACCACCCCCATTTCTCGAAAAGACCTCCTGTTTTTCTAATTCATGACAGTGCGCGCTACCATGGGCCGACAGTCTGCGCGCTTGACCGAGGATCCTTGTTGCTCTGCGCTAATCACAAATTACAACCGTTTCAATGATGTTTCTAATAAGCTAGATCTTTATAAGACTTTGAAACTTTGGCATGAATTTTATAGAGTTAATAAAAACTTAGAGAGTGTTTTAGGATCTGATTCGGATCACAGCCTTCCCACTGAAAAATCTTTTGGACCACAAAAAGTTGGTTTTTAAGCATCAATCAAGTGAGGGTACAAATTCCTCACTTACCCAATTTCTATCCATTTCGCACTGCTTGGTTTTGAACATTGAGTCCAAACCTGAGGTATTCAACATCCCCTCTGCACGTAGTTCTCACCTTCCTGTCTAGAACTGTATCTTCCTACAACTCATTGATATATTCAGGCAACAAATCATCAATAGAAGGCAATTAACTCTGCTCTTCGGGATCTTCAATCAGTGAAGGTTCAAATAGGCTCAAGATGTCTACATTAACAATTGAGTAGATGTGCATATAAGCTGGAATTTCAAGGCGAAAAGCATTCTCACCAATTTTCTCAAGTATCTTGAAAGGTCCATACCTTATTGGCTTCAGCTTCTTACCTTCACCTTGCATTCTGGCTTTGCTGATATACGACCAGACTTGAACACCAACTTGGAAACTTTGCTCAATTCGATGCTTATCATGCCTTGCCTTGTACTTGTCTTAGCTCTTTTCCAGCTATTCCTGTACTACCTGGTGAATCTCTTGGATTTGTTCAATGAACATGGTTTCCTTGTCCACATCACTGTGTCCATCAACCACTATGTCTTTACTAAAGATAAAATCCAAGGGAGACCTTGGTGTGAAACCAAAACAGGTCTCGAAAGGAGATCTCTGTGTAGAAGAATGTTTAGCACGGTTGTAAGCATGCTACACATAACATAAATGTTCATCCCAAAGCTTGGGATGCTTGCTGCAATAGCCTTTGAGCAAATAGATCACTATCCTGTTGACCAGTTTTGTTTGGCCATCTATTTGTGGATGAAAGGTTGTGCTTTTCTTTGGTCTGGTGTCCATCAATTCCCATAGACTCAACTAAAACTTCCCAACAAATCAGGAATCTCGATTAGATACAATGGAAGTGGGTATCCAAAATGAACCCATACATGTTGAAAGAACAACTTTTTTGTTTGTTTAGTTGTAATCTGTTTGTTACAAGGAATTAAAATACACATTTTGCTGAACTTATCCACAATAACATATAAATAGTCATGACCTTTTCTAGATTTAGGCAGTCCCCCAACAAAGTCCATGGAAACACTTTCCCAAGGATGAGAAGGAACTGGTAGTGGAGTGTACAAGCCTAGTTTTCTATTGTTGGGCTTGCTTTTAGCACACATAGTACACCCTCTTACATATCTAGAAACTGTCTCATTCATTTTTGGCCAATAACAAAATCTTTGCAGCTGTGCAACTGTTTTACTTACACCAAAGTGACCTGATATTAGAGAAGTGTGTGCTTCTCGAATTATCTTTACTCTTTCAGTTTGTGGAATGCATAACTTTCAAAAATGATACAAGAGTTGGTCCTTAACATGATAATCCAATTCTTCTACTTGTTTTAAATGACTTGAAGTTGCATATACATCTTTAGAATCTAAATCTTGAGCATATTGTTCAATGTAGCTTTCATGCAATACTTAATTATGCTTAAGTAGAGTAGATGCATTTATGATTGGTCTGGACAAAATATCTGCAACTTTATTGTGCATGCCCTTTTTATATCTGATGACAAGATGAAACTATTGTAGAAAACCCATCCACCTATAGTGTCTTGATTTCTGCAACTTAATTTGGGAGTGTAAATATTGAAGTGGTTGATGATCAATATGTATAATTGTCTCTTTGCCCATTAAATAATGTTTCCACTTTTCACACTCTGTACTAATGCATACAATTCCTTATCATATGTGGGATAATTAACTACTGCAAAATTAAATGTCTCAGAATGATAACATATGGGTTTACTGTGTTGCATCAACACTGCTACCATGGCATAGTCACTGGCATCTATTTCAATCTCAAATGGTCTTTGAAGATCGGGCAGTGCTAGTACTAGTGTTGTACTAATATTTTCTTTCAAGGTGTCGAAGGCTTTCTGCTATTTTCCTCCCCATTGAAACACCTTGTTCAATCTGGTTAAAGCATGTAAGGGAGCAGCAATCAAGGAAAAGTTAGCAATAAACTTTCTCCAATACTGTGTTTCTCCTAAGAAGCTTCTAACTTCTGTAGCAGATTTGGGTTTAGGCCAGTTTACAATGACTAAAACCTTAGAGGGATCTATCTTCAATTCACCACCCCCTACAATATGACCCAAATAATTCAAATTTGTTCTGCAAAATTCACATTTTGAGAGCTTAACATAGAAATTTTCTCTTTTCAAAACATCTAGAGTCTGCTTGACATGCTTCAAATGTTCTTCCCATGTTTTACTAAATATAAGACTGTCATCTAAATATACAATGATAAAATCATCAATAAAAGGCCTGAGTACATCATTCATTACTCTCATGAAAGTAGCAGGAGTATTAGTTAAGCCAAAAGGCATAACTAACCACTCATACAATCCCTACTTTGTTTTGAAAGCAGTCTTCCATGCATCTTGCTCTGCAACTCTGACCTCTCTGTGTAGCACTCCCGTTGTTAGTACAAACCTCTGCAGTCTCATCTTAAATGTTTTTGGGTGGACACAGCACAGTCTTAGGTAGGTGTGCCTGTGGGAGGTGCCTAACCAGAGCACTTCTGAGAATTCATCCAACAGGGCCTTAGGTATCCTCTCTGTTGACCTTATGGTGGCCAACATATGCTCGTAGCACTCTTTGAAAGCTATTTCATTGATCTCCTTCGTGTTGGGGTCCCCTGATGCCTTCCATGCATCATAACAGAGTGTAATTGGTTGGCCTTTGACAATGGGCACCATTTCCCTCTCCTTCATTGGCCTCCATTTCCACATTTCCAGCAACATCAAAAGGTATCTGAACACGAACCCGGTACCCCTTTGGTACACATCTTCATAAGCTTCGAATAGCTCATTGAGAATGAATGCTAACTAATTGAACACCTCTCCTCGGCAACAATGTTCTGCAACTAAGATTTCTTCCAAAGTGCATTCGCTCTTTGTAAAATGTTACATTGTTTTTCCTGCAATGATGTAGCAAGCAAACCTGATGTTAGCCTTGTTAATCATGTCTAGCTTCGCTCCTCTCCCACCCCGCTCAGTCCCATATCTGGCATAGATATTGTCTTCATCCTGCTTCTTGCCTCGCTTGGCCCCTATCTAGAATTTTGTGCTAACTGCGTTTCCTCCCTCGGACAGCCTTGTTAGACGACTAATATCCTCCATATGGATTGGATACTCCTTTTTCAACCATAGTGTCCCTTCGTGCATCCTGCTCGCCAAAAGCTTGGTATGCTGCATCGCGGAAAATTGAGTGTCGAACACAAGCAGACTCCTCAAATGGAGTAACATCGATCTTTGTATCCCCTTAAAATCTTCCCTGACCCTAGAGGTCATGCTGCCATCCTCCTTCTGGAATTCCTCCTCGTAAACTTCTCTTTTCATGGCTGGGAACTGGAAACAGTTTGTAAAATCGTTGTCGAACAAATTCGCCTTATCATATTTGCCATAGATATCATCCACCACATCAATTTCTCCATCCAAGGTGTCCTTTGGGACTGATACCATTCCTTTTGCCATATCCTTTCTCCTATGATAAACAAACTTCACCTAAGGTTTCCTGCTTCTTTGTCTTTGCACCTGTTCTTCAGAGTGAACCTGTAATTCTTCTATTATCTGCAATTGGAATTTTGGAATTCCCTTCATTATCCTGTGAGTTAAGTAGCTTGCCCTAACACGACATTCCCTGAATGACTAGGCCTGAGAAACTAATTACACCGGCAACTTTCCTATGTGTTCTAGTTATACCTTGTCGCCATTGGCTAACTTGGACGTGACAACTATGACATGGACTGGGAAAGTACAGAGTGGGCTGCATGGCATATTTATTTTTTCATGATGGGCTTATTTATTAACTAAATTTATTCTTAATGGGAAAATATTTTGTGGCTCCTACTTTGAAAATTGCATTATTAGTTACTTAATTTGGAAATGACTACTTGTATGGGGGAAAGTACGGGTACTTGTGTGATCATAAATTCTGGAAAAATTGCATGCCCACGTGTACCCTACTAACTGGGATTACATGTGTGACCACTGACTCTACCCCCGTCAACCACAAATTGGTTGCGGCATGCAATTTTTTTTTTTTTAATGTGTTGTGGAAGGGCTTCAGGCGTGCACCATTCACCGATCCATGCAGTAGGACTCCATCCAGTTGTGCGAGCCTTACCACTCTGGAATCTATGATTTCCATGACTATAAACGGACCCAACCAGTGCATCTGTAGTTTCCCTGGGAACTTCTGGAACTTGTTGTCGTATAGGAGTACCTTTCCCCTGACTTCAAAAGACTTCCTCTTGATATTCCTATCATGCCAAGATTTTTTCCTTCTCTACTCCATTAATTGATGAAACTCTACTAAAAACCAGGTTTCATCAAGTTCCATCAGCTAGCTTTGTCTGTCTCGTAAGGAAATATTGTCCATGATCCCTGTGGCCTCTAAAATGAACATGCTAGGTAATATAAATTTTGTTGGTACCACCGCTTCCCTTCCATATACAAGTTGAAATGGGGTTTCATATGGAGTATCTTTATTTTTGTCCTATATGCCCATAGAGTTGTGGATATTCTTTCATCGCATTTGCCCCTGTTGGCAGATATGACTTTCATTAGCCCTTTCTCTAGTATCTTGTTAAATGCTTCTATTGCGTCATTGGCTTGTGGGTGATATGGACTAATCTTGTTATGTTGAATCATGAAAGTCTTCATTAGAGTCTCAATGGTCTCATTCAAAAATTGCGTCCCTTGGTTGCTTGTGAGGCTCCTTGGGCATCCAAACCTTGAAATGATGTTCTCAAAAATGAACCTTGCTATTGTTTCTAATGTACAGTCCTTTATGTGTGCTGCTTTTGTCCACCTTGTGAGGTATTATGTTGTTGTTATTATCTATCTTGCTTGCAATTTCCTCGCTGATGGTGAAATGGGTCCAATGAAGTCTACTGCCCATTTATCAAAGATTTTCACTGGGTGGACCGGATGTAGAGGCAACTCATCCCATTGTGAAAGCTTTCTGACTCTTTGACAGCGTTTCATGTCTTAGAAATTATTTAGAATCTTTATGGATAGTCGGCCACCATAGTCCTACCTGTAGTATCTTTCTTTCGGTGGCTTTACCTCCCACATGGCCTCTTGCGACCCCTACATGGCACTCCCATAATACATCATTCCTTTCATGCTGGAGGATGCAACGCCGCAGTATTTTATCTAAGCCCATCTTGTAGAGGTGTCCTGCGATCAGCTGGTAGTTTGCTGCCCTTACTACCAAGTGTCATCTTTGTGATGCTGTGTATCCTTCTGGGCAATGACCAATTGTTAGTAATGTGGAAATCTCTTCTAGGTGATCTGGGATTGCTTCTATTCTGAATAGGTTGATATCAGGCAATCAATCATCCACTTGTCCTTCATTCTCCCCCATGTCCATTTGCGACAGGTGGTTTGGTCCCACATTTAGTCTGTTTGGTTTTACAACCACCTTGAACGTAAATTCCCAGAAAAACAACAACGATAAGCATATCCTCCCTTCTAGTATTGGCTTGTTTACCAAGTATTTGAGCACGGAATGGTCTATAAATAATTTGAATGGGGCGCCCAATAAATAGTGCCTGAACATTTGGAGAGAATAAACCATTGCTAGGGCTTCTCTCTTGGTTGTTGTATAGTTTCTTTCCATAGTAGACAACTTGCTGCTAGCATAGTACACCAGATGGTCCATATTTTTCTCCTCTGGTTGCACTAAGACTACTCCCAGCGTTATCCCTAATGCATCGATGTGCACATAGAACATTTTGTTCCAAACATGATACACTAGTATAGGGGTGCTTACCAGTCTTTCCTTTAAGTTATTCAGAGTTGTCTGACAATTTGCAGTCCAAGTAAACTCTTCCATTGTCTTCAACGATTTTCCATTGGGGTTGTGATGGATGTGTCTAGTCAATTTAACATATTAAATTGCTCTACATAAATTATCAATTCGAGTATCATAAACTGATGAAGTGTGGTGCACCATATGTGCTTAGTTAACCTTTTTCTTACTTCGTTGTTTTATAATTTATGTTGTTTTTGGGGTTTTGTTCTTGTTCGTTTCCTAAAGTGTCTAATGCAAATGCAAATCCTATTCTAAGGTCTTAAGAATACTTTTAAAGGACAAGTATGGATAGAGATTTCAAGACAAGGCCTATGTCCCTAATGGTAACTCCCAAGACTTAGCACTTCAAAAGATCTTAAAACATGTTATTGATGGAATTAGTATTTAAACAAAAGTGTAAATATGCAGCTACTTCAATCAAAATAAAATGCAACAACCAAGCAATGAGCTAGTGACTATGAAACCCAGTATCCTTGCTGCCGTATAAAAAGAAAACTGAACTTAAAGCAATTCAAAAACTGTAAACAAAGCAAACTAAATCACACTACTTCAACTCATATTCTGACCCCTCACCTTTCGACTCGCTCTGGCTATAGGAGGAAATCATAAACAAATTGAGTAATCTGATATTTAAATTGTAGGAAAGTAAACTAAATCATACTACATCAAATAATATTCTGATTCCTCACTATTTGAGTCGCTTGGCTATAGGAAGGTAATCATAAACAAATGGAGTAATATGATATCTAAATTGCATAAAATGAAACTAAGATTAAACTACTCATTCATACTTCAATCCCTAAAAATGACATAAGTAATCTAATCACTAACTTGTAGGAAAGTAAACTAAATCATACTACATCAAATAATATTCTGATTCCTCACTATTTGAGTCACTTGGCTATAGGAAGGTAATCATAAACAAATGGAGTAATATGATATCTAAATTGCATAAAAGTAAATGAGCTAAACAAAACTGAAAGAAATAACAATGTTGGAATTAGAACTCAGAAAATAAATCCGCAGAAGGACAAGATGATTCCATCATGTCATTAGTCATTAAAAAGCTATGTGCATTACTAATCTACAATAAACCAGTTGAACACACTTGCATGAATTAAAATTGCATGAATGAAAAATCTAATCTATCAAACTTGAAAACAATGAAATGACATAATGAAATGAAAGCAAAATTTACAAAATGAAATCTACTCTACCTTACATTCTAATATGCTCCATGACATCTACTTCACATCTCCTTCCATGTTGAGAATATCAAAGCTTTATTCAAATTCTTCAAAATTACAAAGTACAACAAAGTTCTCCAAAGCTTTCAAAAGCCATCAAGGAAGAACTACAAACTCCAAGCTAAAGAACCCACAAGCTAAAAGACTTAAGAACTAACAAGCTCTAATATAAAAAGACTAACTAATGAAGGAGAGAGATCTCCTATTTATACAAAAAGATGAGAAGCCATCTCATTAATGAGAGTCCATGAATCTCTCCCTCTACCTCTAGAGTTATAATCAAAATAGGAACTGATAAGACACATGTCTTCTTAGAGTTACAATACAATTAGGAGATGTGACACATATCCTCATGATCCCATGATTCTTTCCACTCAAATTCGAATTTGGCCTTAGAGTGCCACAGAAGGGTCTTCTAGAAGCCTCCTTTCAACCTACACATGTCAACAATCTCAACCCATTTGTTAGGTATAAGCATACGCACATTATTTTCTAATTTTTAACCACAAATTCACTTAAAAAGGCTTAGAATTAATAAAGATTGGAAAAACATAAATGTGACCCAATGATAATGAAAGTGGGATGAATGTGGTGACATAGTAGTGAAATGGAGGTGATATAATGGACATAATAGTGAAAGTGTAATGGAAATGAATGACATTTTCAAGACTCAACAGGGTGCATAGTTCCTGATGAACTACCTGTGGTACCCCATATGACCCAAAGTTTCTCTTAGTTGTTTTACATTGCGCGGTGGTTCCATGTGGACAATTTCCGCAACCTTTGCGGGGTCTACACATACTCCATCCTTGCATATGACATAGCTTAGTAGATTTCCAAATGGGATTGTGAAGATATATTTCTTGAGGTTTAAATAAATCTGCAATTGCATGCACCTTTCAAAATTATTCTTAATAAGTTGGTGTGTTTTTTCAATAGACTGTATACTATCCATTCATCCATGTAGACATCTAGAAACTTATGAATATAATCTCGGAATGCAGCTACGACGATCCTTGAGAATACTGTTGGTGCATTCTTTAGTCCGAATTACATCACATTGTATGCATATGACTCCCACTCAGTAGTGAATGTTGTTTTTCTTTTATCCTCTTCAGCTATTCGGACTTGGTGGTAACCTAAAAATCCATCTGTGAACGAATATTCTTTGTTCCCCGAAACATTGTCTAGGACTTCATCACTGAAAGGCACAGGGAACGGGTCATCCACGCATGCATTGTTAAGGCTTATGTAATTAACACATACTCTGATTTCGATTTCATACTTCTTTTTCTGTATGACTATTGGGCTTATCCACTCATCTTCCTCTACAGGAAATATGATTCCTACTTCCAAAATTTTGTAAATCTCCTTCTTAACTTTCTCCTTCACCCTTGGGTTTAATCTATATGGTCTGTGCTTTACTAGCCGGGCATCCGATCTCAAAACGATTTGTGTTTCCCCAATGTTTCCTTTTATCCCCTTGAGCTCTACCACTAAAGCTAGAAACAAGTCCTGATATTCTTGTAATAGGTCAAAAATTTCTTTGGTGATTTTCTCGTCCTAGTAGTCTCCCACAGATGCCATCTCAGGCATATCCTCTGTCCCAACAATCTGCCTTCTCAGCTTCATTGGTAGAAGGTGGTCACCTTCTGTTGAGGGGCTCTCCCGAATGTCCCTCTCTCCTTCCGTTTCCCCGAAGGTTAGGTGTCTCATTCCCTCCAACACATCCTCCTCTGGCTCTGCATCCACCTTGTTGCAGGTCACATATCTTAGCGACTCCATTTCATACAGACATTGCAGAAAATTTTCGTCGGTCCCTCCTTCAACCAACAGCTCTAGGGTGAACAAAACCCCTTTTATTTCCTGGAGTGCCTCTATCATTTGTGCCTCATTCCCTCTGAATGAAAATTTTCTAACAAACTGTACCTCCAAGGTATCGCAATCTGTTGTCTTCCGACGGAGATCCTCTTGCACATACCAAGCTCGGGAGACAGTCCCGAGGGTATGTATAAATACGTGTACCCATTGATCCTTCGGCATTCCCTGGCTCTTCTAATTAATTATGCAATCTTTGATGTGATTCTTGGGACTTGAATCCCCCTTGTATCTTCCCTTATTCTATGGCCAATCTTCCTCCTAGGGAAATCTTTCCTTCATGGCTTGTTTGATGCTTGTCCAGTATCTCAATGCACTGCAGTGCGTTTTCCACCATCTTGCCAGAGTTGCCATGAGGGAAATATCGAGAAAGGGAATCCTTTGATCCTCTATAATCTCCCAGTCTAATCTATCTAAGAAGGTGTCCGCTAGTTCAAGGCCATAGCACTTCGGATAGTCACTTACCTCCATTCCTCCCGAGTTTACTTGATTTATCATTATACATCATCTAGTGCTCAGTTTGTATCCACCTTGATGCCATGCATCCCATACAGCTTCTGAACCAGTCTCTTAGCTTTGGATAC
Source organism: Pinus tabuliformis (assembly GCA_031772625.1). Taxonomy (NCBI): domain Eukaryota; kingdom Viridiplantae; phylum Streptophyta; class Pinopsida; order Pinales; family Pinaceae; genus Pinus; species Pinus tabuliformis. The sequence goes on from CM062811.1 coordinate 1,008,307,105, forward strand.
TTCTCCAACTGACTGATCCCCCAATGGTAGGATTTATGTAATCCTCCCTCTTCCCTACTGTGAGTATGTGTAGCTGGTCTAACGCTCTTGGCTCATCCACATCATCTACTGGTTCTGTGAACCTAGGTCCTTGGTAGGGGTCTAAAGTTTTGATCACCCTTTGTCTGTCTGCTTCGAAAATCATCAGTTCTTTCTTTAGGTTTATAACAACGTAGTTCTCGTATGCCCAATTGATCCCCAAGAGTGCCGGATACGGGTCCTTGTCCCCCATGATGCCAATTACCTCAAATTCAATGTGTGTATTCACCCTTGCCACATCAACTTCTACATTCTCCAACCTCCCAATGGGTAGTATGAAGTACTGATTTGTCATTCTTAGTTGAACTAGCGAGTACTTCAGTTGTGGCTTCCCCATTTCCTCCCAGGTTTTCCTCGGTAGGATGCCTACATCCGACCCTAAGTCTAACATTGTGTCCCTTATCTAGAATCCTACCACTTGTGCATTGATTCAGAACTCCTTGCCGCTTCTTCTCTTTTTCCGTTTCACTATTCTGGAAAATTTGTGTGTGGTCATTCCACTTCCCCTTCTTCCATGGATATCGTAGCCTTCAAAATTTTCCACAACTCCTTCAGCATGCCTTCATCCTCAACAATTTATAGTTTAAACCACTCTCTAATCAGTTGGGTGTGATCAGGCATTTGATCCCGCAGTCTTTGCTAATCTCTCTCTTCGGTTATCCCCTTGAACAACTTAGTTGCTTCCTGATAGTATTTCTTTTGGCGTTTGAGCTAATATATCAAGTGGGGGTCCTCTATGTATTGATCCTCCCCTGTCTTCTTCCATCCTTGGGTGACTATATTAATATTGGTTGTAGGGAGGTCATCATTGGTCCATGGTTCAGCATTCACCAGGTTTCCCCCCATCTATCTAGTCCTCTCTTTCCACTTTGCAATGAGTTCCAGACTGTCCTCCATTTTTGTGAGTATTAGTTCTGTAATATTAGCACCAAGGTCTCCTCGGGAGCAGGCATTCTTTGGTGACATGCCCTTCCTGGTCGCAGTTGTAACACCTTACGGTCCCTCTTCCTCCTGTTCTTCCTCCTTACCTGTTTCCTCCTCATCCTCCCTGACTTGACTCATTAATTCTGAATGTGGATCTGTCCAACCTTTTTGCTAAAGAATCAAGCACTCGACACTGATCAGTGTGATGCATTGTTTATGCATAGAATTCACAGTAGTTGTTATTGGGGACGTTATAGTACTTTTGTAGACTTGGGCACACCCATGGTAGGTGTCCATATACTCTACAGATCTCACAAAAGTCTTGATTATTCCATCCCGGGAAAGTCCCTTGCGCTTCGATTATCATAACTCCTATGGTTGGTGGGGCCCCCGACGACCCCGCGACCCCTCCTGGATGATTAATTCCCCACAACCTATAGCATTCCATCGCAACATGCCCCTCCACTATGCAGTGGGTGCACCATACGTTGGGTCTGGCTGGACGCATTAGCTGAAGATCTTTCAATTTCTCCGTCAAAGTCACGATCTAGTTTTGTAGGCCTAAGATTGATGGATCTTGCAAAATTTTCCCTCCCATGTATTCATGAGGGTATCCCACCATGGCTTCTATACGTGATGCTTGTTCCAATGCATCCTAGAGGGTTCCTATCTTCTGTTGTGTCAGTGGAATTCTGGTCAAAGGCAAGAGTGCCTTGATGAACCAGTCCCGCTGGTGATTTGGGTCTAGAGTGTAACTAAGCTTGGAAATGGCATCCTTAAAACTTTGCATGAGCTCCCAAGCCATCTCACCCTCCTTCTGCTTAATTTCCCACAGCTCCAACAACCCTTGTAGATCTGTCTGTGGTAACTTGAATTCCTACACAAATCCTCTCTTAATATCATCTATTGTGGGGTTCTGGTTCTACTCCGCTCATTTTATAAACCACAGCAGAGCACTTTCTCTCAGCATGTTCTGAAATTCCACTTCCCTGACATTATCTGGAGTTTGACGGGCTCTCCAAATAGGTTCACAGAGATAGCAGTGTTGCTCCACATCCTCGTTTCCCCTTCTCACAAATTCTGGATATCTGGTAAAAGATCCCGCCATACTGATTTGGGTATGAGCTAACAGCACAAACCCTTTGCTACCCGGCTACTGGGATCCCTGCAGTCCTAAGTTACTAATACTACTAGTTCATGTGTTACTCCCAATATTTAAATTGTCTTTGTATTTCTCCCATGCAGTATATACCCGTACTACCTTGGCTAAGCTACTAACAAATTCCTCCATATTGTGATAAGGTACCAGGGGAAGATCGAGGGAAATGCCACCTCTTGGGGGTATTTCTGTTGACTCTTAACAGATGCTTCTCCTTCATTGAATAATCTCCTCATCGCGTCACCCATATCCTCTTCATTTCATTATTCATTCCCATTCGGCCTTTACTCTTGCGATCGCCCTTCTACAACCTGCAAGGAAGGTACTTCTTCATTTCTCTAGCTCCTACATCTCCCTTCAATGCTTTTTCTTTTCCCAGCACCTTCTTCTCCTCCCTCCTCAGCTCGGGGTTTTCCCGTCATCGCTCCTACTTGGTGGGGTCCCATCCTGCTCTTCCCCAGAGTCTGAATCGCTCTTCCCTACCACTTATCTGGTAGCAGTGCCCTTCTCTGCACTCTAACATCTCTAGCTTTCTTCAATTCTTCTGCATCCATCCCTTCAACAGCATCTCTATCTATCAACTGGCAACATTCCCCCCTCTAATTCCTTCCCCTAGTACTGGAGTTTTACGCTTCCATCCTCGTGGTGGGTGAAGGAAGTAGTCCTTCTTCTACCATAAACATCTTAATCCATGTCGGTACTTCCCTCATCAACTTACCTCTTAGTCCAAAGCCGAATAGAGCTTCCACCATCGAGAAAGACTGGTAACTCTCAGCAGCAAACTTGACTATGTATCCTTCCACCATAATCTTTACCAAAAAATCGACTGCTCTGGTTAGATCATTATCCAACTGTTGAAGCAGTGCGATATCTGACAGATTCCAGCTATGGCGAATTATCGTCAATCCCCCTGGCTGATTCTATCCCTTCAACCTTCTTAACCAATTGTACAGGTCTTCTGGGAACTTGCACCAGAAAATTTCATACTGATTTTTACGAGTAGCCTCCTCTGCCACAAGCTAATCTATTTTATGATTCCACTAATCCCTGATCTCTCTCTTGAATATCCTCGACACCATGGTCTGAACCAGTTCTCGTAATTTCAGGTCCCAACAACAGAACCATTTGTTGGCTCGAAAGAGTCATCAGGGGGAAAAGGCCCTGGGTTTAAGAGCAAAGGGCCAACAATAGTATGTTGTAGTCTAGGACAACGCCGACTTTTTCACCTTACCCCAAAGGGCAAGAAGTTTCACCCAAGGCATGCCACGACTGAAAGGGAGAAAGGTTCAGCATGGAGTCGAGGAAGCATTAACTGGGTTTCATCAGATCACAAATATATATTCATTACGTATAAAACAGAGATAACAACATAATCAAGATAATATTAGAACTACTAATTGCATGCAATTGATAGGACATTCAAAAATTTTAGAGATTCATCATACACAAGGGCCCAGATACATCACAATTGGCAACTAGTCTAGCCATCATTTCTATTAACTTAACAGTAAACATTACAACATAACTTCAGCATTCGCTGCAAGAAACTACAAGGAATACCCAGTTTAGATCCATGGGTTCAGGTTCAACTTCAAGCCTCAAGTCTCCCAGAATCTTACACCCTGTTATCCATCTACCTCAACTGGATGTCCTCTCACCTGCTCCCACAGTCTTGTTGACTATCTCATTAACCAACCAATCAACCCCTCTTCTTTTCTGGTCCCTTCCTTTTATATCCTTTTCTGCTACCTGGACTACCATTTCCTTCTGCGCTTCTCTTCCCCTCGGCTACTTTTGCACCTTCCCGCCCCCTCAGTTACCTTTTCCTTCCGCTGCCACCTTGCCGCAACTCTTCTGCAACTGCCTGTTCCACCATGTTAGAATATTATATATTACGGAGCAATGGAACACATAAAATATTGCAGAAATATAAACACAGAAAATGCACAAAACAAGAGAGACACAGATATACGTGGTTCACCTAGTTTGGGCTATGTCCACCCTGAACAGCCAGTCCTTCCTTTCTATTATCCAGCAAAATGAAGATACACAACCTATAGCAAATCCGTTGTAATATCCTCTGTTTTCTCTCACAGTCTCACCTCTTTTTTCTCGCTCACACAATACACATATATTTCATAGCCTCAAATACAATGCCCTCATACAAAGAGAGGGGTTGCCTTCTGCGGCAAAAACCCTAAACTAAGCATAAGTTCTACCGTCAGATCATTCACCTAATGAATGGCCCAGATTGACTAGAAATTACTATACTTTTACAAGGAAATTTTACAGCTGTTTTTAGCTTCGGGTGCGCTGCCCCCGAAACCCCCCGCCAGGGGGGGGGGCTCCCCAAAGGTCACTGCCGCCCCCCCCTTGGACCCCCTTGCAGCGAATATTTTACGGGCGGCATTGCCGCCCGCATTTCAAAATGGGGTCCAATGTGTCAGTACATTTGAATATAGAAGATAATCAGGCTCCACAACCAAATATCTCCCACTTGGAGACTAATTGTAGCAACTCCACTGCTGCTCCATTTGCTGGACAATGACTCCTCTTTGGACCTGGTTGTTTCTCATCTTCATCGTCATCCTTTAAGACCTATTGAAACTGAGCATATTCTCAGTTTCTCCCTGGTTACAACTTTTGTTAGCATATATGCAGGATTCTGGCTAGCGTGTATCTTTTCCAGCTTCAACTCTCCATCTTCCAACACTCATCATATGAAATGGTACTTGAGCTGTATGTGTTTAGTCTTGGAATGAAATGCTGAGTTCTTTGAAAGATGAATGGCACTTTGGCTATCACTGTATAATGTGCCCTTATCATGCTCCTTACCCAATTCACCCATAAACCTTTGTAACCAAATCATTTCTTTACTAGCCTCTGTAGCAGCAACATACTCTGCTTCTGTTGTTGAATGTGCAACAACACTTTGGATTTTTGAAACCCAACTAACAGTTGTTCCTCCAACAGTAAATACATATCCTGTAGTGCTCCTCATGTTATCTCTGTCACCTGCCATATCTACATCAACATATCCTTGTAGGGAAATGTTTGAACCGCCAAAGCATAATGCTTGATTTGTGGTACCTTTCAAATATCTGAGAATCCATTTCACTGCCATCCAATGTTCCTTTCCTAGATTGTTCATGTACCTGCTTACAACTTCCACTGCATGTGCAATATCAGGCCTTGTGCAGACCATTGCATACATTAAGCTTCCAACTGCTGATGCATATGGAACTTTAGACATATAATCCATGTCTTCTTGGGTCTTTGGGCACATTTCCTTACTAAGTTTGAAATGGCTAGCAAAAGGTGTACTAACTGGTTTTTCATTTTGCATATTAAATCTTTTCAACACCTTTTGTATGTACTCATTCTAAGACACTGTTAATTTGCGATTTTTCCTGTCTCTAGTTATTCTCATACCAAGGATTTGTTTTGCAGCTCCCAAATCCTTCATTGCAAATATATTTGCAAATTTTTTTTTGAGCACATTTATTTCCTGCATGTTAGACCCTACAACAAGCATGTCATCTACATACAATAACAATATAATATAGCTACCATCATTTTGCTTTTTCAGATAAACACAATGATCATAGTGACATCTAGTATAACCTTGTTCAGACATAAACTTGTCAAATTTTAGATACCACTGCCTTGGAGCCTGTTTTAAGCCATACAAGCTCTTCTTCAACCTGCACACTAGTTTCTCCTTCCCTTTCACCTCATATCCTTGTGGCTGATGCATATATATCTCTTCCTCCAAATCCCCATGGAGAAAGGCTGTCTTTACATCTAACTGCTCAAGATGCAAATCTTCAGCTGCTACAAGACTTAAAATAGTTCTAATTAAAGTCATTTTAACAACAGGAGAAAATATTTCATCAAAATCAATACCTTTCTTCTGTGCAAACCCCTTCACCACAAGTCTAGCTTTGTACCTCTGTTTTCCTCCATCTTCTTCCTTCAGCCTATAAACCCATTTATTCTTCAATGTAGTTTTTCTTGCAGGAAACCTGACTAAATCCCAAGTCTGGTTATGCATTAAGGAGCTCATCTCTTCTTCCATGGCTACCTCCCACTTCTTCCTACTTTCAACCTGCATTGCTTCTTCATAACATTCGGGTTCACCCGAATCAGTCAACAATAAATAGTATAATGAAGGAGAGTATCGTTCAGGGGGTCTACTTATCCAGGTAGATCTTCTAACACCACTTTCAGGTGTTTGGGGTGCCTGTTGTTGTTGTGATGGTTGTTGTTTTTGTGGTCGTTGATTATTATTATTTTCAGGCACCTTTACTTTTTCAGTGATTTCATCAAGAACTGCGTATTCCTTGTTTTCCTTTTCTTGTTTCTTTTCCTGCAACTGATTCTTATACAAGACCTTTTCATTGAATATTACATCTCTGCTCCTAATGATTTTGTGATTTTCATAATCATATAAGCGATAACCAAAATCATTAACACCATATCCAATAAAGGCACATTTCTTTGACTTTGCCTCAAGCTTTGTTCTATTTTCTTTATCAATATGGACAAAGGCCTCACAACCAAAAGGCTTTAAAATAGAGTAGTTTACCTTTTTACCTGTCCATGCTTCCTCTGGAACACCACCATCCAAGGAACTTGAAGGCCCTCTATTTATTAGATAAACAGTAGTATCTACAGCATCTGCCCAAAACTATAAAGGCAATCCCGCATGCAATCTCATGCACCTTGCACGCTCCATGATTGTTCTATTCATCCTTTCTGACACACCATTTTCTTGTGGTGTTCTTGGAATTGTCTTCTCTCTGCGAATTCCATGCTCTGAACAGTACCTATCAAACTCTTTGCTGCAATATTCACCTCCATTGTCTGATCTAAGACACTTCAATTTCTTTCCTGTCTCAATCTCAACCAAAGCTTTCCATTTCTTGAAAGTATCAAATACATCATATTTATTCTTAATACAATAAATCCAAGTTTTTCTAGTTGCATCATCAATAAAGGTAACATAATAACGATAGCCACCAAGAGATGATACCTGAGCAGGTCCCCATACATCTGTATGCACAAGCTCTAATTTTCGCTCTTCTTTTCTTTCCCAACTCTGAGAAATCTGACTCTCTTCGGTTTTCCATAAATGCAGTTCTCACAGAAGTCCAAATCAACATTCTTCAAACCTGGCAACAAATTCCTTGAGTGAAGAATCTTCATCCCTTTTTCACTCATGTGTCCAAGCCTATGATGCCATAATGCTGCATCTGCTCCTTTGGAAGTCAAAGCATTAACAGAGTTAGAAATACCATTACATAGATACAATGTACCAACCTTTTTGCCTTTTTTTATTACCAGTGCTCCTTTGGTGACCGTCCAAGATTTATCTGTGAAAGTTGTCACACAACCTTCACCGCCTAACTACCTTGTTGAAATCAGATTTTTCTTTAGATCTGGAACATGCCTTACCTCCTTTAGTAGCCATTGGTTTCCATTCTGTTGTTTTACAAGAACCTTAACCATTCCAACAATTTTACAGGGTTTATCATCACCCAGACGAACTTGTCCAAAATCTCCTTGAACATAGTCATGAAAGTATTTCTTATCAGGTGTGGCATGGAATGAGGCCTCTGAATCTACCACCCAGGAATCAATAATATTTTCGAAAGAAAGAATCAAAGCATCTTGTAACACCTCACCTGTCACATTTGTTTCATGATTGTTTTCTTGCTATGCATCTCCTTCTTTTCCCTTCCGAGATCTACAGTATTTCTTTAGGTGTCCTTTCTTTCCACATTTCCAGCACACTATCCTCGATCTGGACTTGGATCTGCCTTTCCTTGATTTACTGTGATATCCTAAGCTCTTTCCTCTTTCCATTTTTCTTCCTCTAGAATCTGCACTCAAAGCATTTCCCGATGTCTCACCAGAGCTTTTTCATCGCATTTCTGCACTAAGGATAGCACCGACAACATCATCAAACTTTAAAGTACTAGATCCAGAAACAAAGTTACTAATGGCCATTACCAAACCATTCCAACTTTCTAGTAATGAGCACAAGAATAACAGAGCTCTAACTTCATCATCAAAGTTTACCCCTACAGAACTTAACTGACTTGTAATTGTATTAAAATCATTTAAATGGTCTACAACAGATCCACCTTCCGACATCTTCATATTAAATAATCGTTTCATAAGAAATACCTTGTTTGAGGCCGAGGGTTTTTCATATAGTTTCGACAACACCTGAATCAAACCCTTTGTCATGGTTTCCTTTGAAATGTTGAAGGCAACTGACGCAGCAAGGCACAACCGTATTGTTCCGAGTGCCTTTCTATCGAGAAGGTTCCATTCTTCGTCTTTCATGCCTGTCGGCATATTTGATTTTCCGCCCAATGGTAGGTACAGATCTTTCTGATACAGATAATCTTCCATCTGCATCTTCCACAGTGAGAAGTTTTGGCCGTTAAATTTCTCGACCCTAAACTTACCATCTTCCGCCATTGCTCCCACTCGAACTAGGAACCCTTCTTTCCTGCGAGTTTATCAGCCAAATAGACCTTCGACTCTGATACCAGTTGTTATAATATTATATATTACGGAGCAATGGAACACATAAAATATTGCAGAAATATAAACACAGAAAATGCACAAAACAAGAGAGACACAGATATACGTGGTTCACCCAGTTTGGGCTACGTCCACCCTGAACAGCCAGTCCTTCCTTTCTATTATCCAACAAAATGAAGAGACACAACCTACAGCAAATCCGTTGTAATATCCTATGTTTTCTCTCACAGTCTCACCTCTTTGTTTCTCGCTCACACAATACACATATATTTCACAGCCTCAAATACAATGCCCTCATACAAAGAGAGGGGTTGCCTTCTAGGGCAAAAAACCCTAAACTAAACATAAGCTCTACCGTCAGATCATCCGCCTAATGAATGGCCTAGATTGACTAGAAATTACTATACTTTTACAAGGCAATTTTACAGCTGTTTTTAGCTTCGGGAGCGCTACACCCGAAACCCCCCACTAGGGGGGGCGCTCCCCAAAGGTTGCTGCCGCCCCCCCTTGGACCCCCCTTGCAGCGAATATTTTACGGGCGGCATTGTCGCCCGCATTTCAAACTGGGGTCCAATGTGTCGGTACATTTGAATATAGAAGATAATCAGGCTCCACACCCAACACACCAGCCAACCGTTGCTGCCACTCGTTTCCTTTTCATCCTTTGGTCAACCAAAATTGGTCAAAACATTTTCAAATTAAATGAATTCCCCAATATATATTATATTCAAATGTATTTTAAAGTGGAAGTCCAAAGGACACACATGAATATGGAGAGTCATGTAAGTTGAAAAGTCATAGCAAGTTGAATAGTCATGAGGGTATTCAAAGAGTCACAAAGGGGAAGCATCACCCCTTCGTTATATATACCCCCTCATTGTATAAGCAAGGGAATTTTCACCCTGGCTCCTCCCACAAGGCATTAGAGAGATCAACTAGTTCTTTGAGGAGCAAGGAGTGGCTCCAATGTCCCACTTCTGGGGCTAGTGATGTACAATGTGAATATGTGTCTTGGAATTTTTTCTTAATAACAGGAGCCTTTTAAGGCTAGCACGTTCTTCATGCATGATCTATGAATGTTTTAAAGACTATTCTATTGATGTTTTTATTTCATGTTTACTTTCACATGTTCTAAGATAGTCGAACTATTTCGGTTATTTTAGTACTTATCTTATTGAGAATGTGTTGTAATGGTTGTTATCACTGTCTCATCCTTATGGAATATTCTGTAGGATACTAGACAAATATTTCCTTTTTTATTGGTTATAACAGCTTTCACATCTGTTGTGGACTATTATGTTGGATGTTAGACTGATATTTCCTTATTTGTTGGTTGTAATGACTGTCGCATCCGCTGTGGAATATTCCATTAGATGTTAGACAAGTCCTTAAGGTTCATGTGTGTCTCTTCCAGGGTGGTACTGCTACCTCTCACTTAAAGGCTCAATTTTTTTTCCCCTCTTTGGAGTAGAGGAACCTCGACACAGTTACACTACACACTCACCAAACACACCTCCCTTGCTTTTTGAAGACACCATTGCATCACTCTCCTATGCTTACAGCTAGATCCAGCGAAAGTATTTAAGGATTTCGCAATCGGGCCTTTGTACCGGATGGGACTCCTACACCAAATGATGTGAGGTCTAATTGGGACTTCATATCGGGGAGATCCTATTGGTTGACTAATTTCAACATTGTCAACAAGCTCATATGTAAAAGTTATTCCACTCAGAAGTTGACCTTCTTTTTTTCACCACCAGAGTTTGAGAGGATGCCACATTGGCCCCCATTATTCATGAAAAATTGGATAGCCACATGATTATGATGTATAAGACTCTATAATAATCTATATTGTAACTTTGATTAATTATTGAGGTGCTCAAACCTAACCACTAGTAGGCTATCAGGTTATGTTATAACCAAGCCACTAGGAGGAAAAGGGGTTCCATTCTTTTGAGTGCATATGTTCCATAGATGATAAAAAATAGCCAAGAGCAATAAGATATAGAGCACACTGAGATTATTTGTGAAATTTAGCAACCCATGGGCCACAGGCCATACTTCTTTATACTCACAGCCATATTTCCATTCAGAGAAAGAGAGCAGAGCGACCTCGCCATCCAGTTGGGTTTTTCTCCCGAATGGCTTTCCCACGTCATATCTTGTGTCAAATGTGTGTATGATATTTTATTTCTTTGTTCCCTATTTTCAGCATGATTTTGATTCACATGCATACACTATTAATAATAATCTACAAAAAAAAACTTTTGATAAATAAAATTGTAATAGTGTAGATCTTGTATTTTTAAGTAGATTTCATATAATTTGTTGCGATGAATTGTCTAATGGGATATCCATGGAAATTTACCAATACTATTGGTATCAGAGTAGGTTTCATTGTGTATATTATGGATATCTTCATAGGAACTAGATTGGTTGACCAAAAGTCAAAAAACCCTAATCATGGGCGACAAATCTATGAATAACCCTCGTGATCCTCCAAAGAATAGGTTTTCAAGACTAGAACAACAAGTCACATATATAAATCATAATGTAAATCTCCTCGTGGCGGACCTGAGCAATAATATTTTGATATTTAGAGAATATGGGGATTCTAATGCAGAGGACAAATCAAAACGGGGATCAGGACATCGCAAAGAAATGTAGAACCAACCGAAGAAAGGACCCAAAAATGATCAATCTAGTTCAAGTTTCATGAATCAATAACAACCCTTGCTCAAATTGGAGGTGAAGGTTGATCTAATGTTTTACCACAATGCTATTGACACTCTGAAGCTAAATCACAAGTTTCTACAACTAGAAGTGTATTTAAGTGTCCACCAAATTGACGAAGAACAAAATATTTCATTTGTGTCATTGAAATTGGAGGGTTGTGCCCTAACTAGGTGGGAAAGCCACACATGGACCTTCAAGTTGGAGACAAAGCCTCTAATGATGAAGTAGGAGGACTTTAAAACCCTCATTAATTCATAGTTTATCCTATTGGGTATATAGAGGACAAGTATATCTGGTGGTACTACTTCATGGAAAATCCATGGAAAAGCATGCAGGAGTATACCAAAGAGTTCATAAAGATAGCCATAATGTTGGGTATCTCCTCAAAGAACCAAAATTTACTCCTCAAGTATTTGGGGCGTACACACCACCATATGTGGGATAAAGTGATGTTTCTGAAGGTCAAATCAATGGATGAGGCTTGTGTATAATGACATTATCGATAGAACATAGGTTTGACGAAAGCACAATCAAGTGGATCGAAGCAGAAGGAGAAACATGGTGCTTTTAAGGAGGGGAAGAAGAAGAAAAAATGGGGAAAAGATAAAAATATAGCAGCCACAACACACCATTGCAAATATCCCAACCAAGGAAACTTTTAAGGATGGATCATTTTCTTGAAGTTCAAAAAAATTGGTGAATATCACTAATCCCTAAGATGCAAACTATAAAATGTTTATTGATATATTTGTAAAATTATTCAAATTTATAATGATTTTATATATAGTCTCTATATAATGTTGGTAATTTTTAAGGTAAAATAATTTTATATTCTAAAATTTGGACGAATCATCTTTTATAAAAATTGGAAATTGGCGAATCCTTTTTGTGGAAAAATCATGAAAAACTAGCCCACTGGGCAAATATTAGCCCCTAAAATTTTCCATGATCCCAACAACCATTGCAACCACTGCAACATTAACGAACATACAAAGGAATGTTAGAAGTTACATCCATATCTTAACCTGAAGAACAAAAAGAAAGACAATAAGAAGAAGACTTTCATGGCCATTGATTTGAGAAACCAAGTTGAGAGCATCTTGAATGTGGATGAGAAGATCGCCTATGAGGTAAATCTGAGTAGCCTTTAGGAAAAGGAATAGAAATAAATGACTAAACCCTTACATATAAAAATATAGGTAAAGAAGAATAATATTGATGCTTTGTTCAACTCAGGATCATAGGTGAATCTCATTACAGCAGATCTAGTTAAGAAATTGGGATTGGAAGTTCGTGATCATCCAATCCCATATCCACTAGGATGGGTAAATAGGGATTTGGCCATGTGAAATATTAGTGTTTTGATATTTGCCCTTGTGAGAATTTTAGGAAACATATTCATCATTCAAAAATATTCCCAAACATAAGACTCCTGCAAGAGAAAATATTCACCTTGGATGTATCAGTTCTTGGTAATGGTCTTTAGTAGCCAAGAAACTATATCAATCACATCTAGAGTTTATTCTCAAGTATTGACATGTCTTGCAATGGAGATATATTTGTCTTTTCACCTTCTATTTTAAAGGGGGCTAATCGATGGTCAGCTACTAGCTTGAAAGATATATCAAGAAATCTTGAGCCACAACCTAAACCAAAGCTAGTTTCCAAAGCCTAGAGCTAGAGTTAGCCAAAACCAAATTCATAGTTATAGCCAAAGAAAGAATCATGTTCGATGACCATGATTTAGTTGGTGGCCTATCTTAAACCACCACACGCAAAAGACTTCGACTTCCACTACCCATCTCATCAATTTATGGTCATATTTGAACCATCATAATGGAGCATGTTCAATTCATAAAATACCTCATCTTCTAGCTAGATTCAAAATTGTTCTAGGAATTGTTTTAAACCTAGTTCCAAATTTGCTGGTCAGCCTTAAACCACCACCAACAAAAAAATCAAGTTCTACTAGCTCATTTTGTTTGTGGTATTTCTTAAACCACCATTTCGAAGAGAACATATAGGCATTCACTACCATTCACTTTTGTATTTAAACTCTCTTCTTGGTCTCATATGGGTGCCTTCAAATTAAGGAGGGGAATGTTGGAAGCATAATACTCTTTGGTTATGCAAACTTGGCTTATTCACTTGAGAGGAAGGTGAAAAACCATAAGTGAATGCCAATAGACATGAGAATTCCAGAAACCTCTTGGAAGATGAAAACCAAGAGTCAATGAAATATATCTATATATGTAGATCTTTTGAATAAGGAGAAATTCACATTGATCTAATTTTAACATATTTTTGTGTCATTTTAACTACAATTTGTCTCAATATTCAACCACCTTGATTCTTTAGGGATTCCAATGTTTATCTTTTTGACCTCTTGAATTTCCTTCCTTAATGGTCCCTTTTATAACTAGAACATCTAAATTTGATCATCACGATTCAGCATTGATTCAAGAGACACTAGTACTTTTTCTTTTTCTTTTGGTATTTCTTTGATGTCATCATCTTCTTAAGCAAGAAACTCTTGATGATATTTTCTTCATTGTCAAAAATTTGCCAATTTTCCTAATTATCTGGGACAAATGGATGAAACAAAACCTAAACATGATATGAATTATTAGTTTATTTATAATTAAATATAGAGGCTACCACCACTAAGTAATGAACCCTTTGATTTTTCTCCCTTGGAATGAAAGATATTTCAAAGGAAACAAAACTTTGCAATAATTCCCAAATTCTCTCTACATAAGATTGTAGTCTATTCTTCTTGATATTGTACTTCTTATAAATATGATTAAGAATCAATTTTGAATATTGAATATCAATAATGTTTTTATCCCTTTCTACTAAGCACGAATTAAACCTTGAACTAACACTTCATATTCACCTTATTTATTTGTATAGGTAAACTGCAAATTGAAAAGCATATGGAAAACATTCTTCATATAGGCTTTCAAATATTATACTAGCTCCTGATCATGTACTTGAAGAAGCTTCATCGAAGGGAATTTTCCATCAAATTTGTGATACATTTATGCTACTATTATCTATGATATCTACATTCTTCAATATGGCATAATTTCCATGGCCATTATCAATGTAGTTGATTACTCCATTAACCTCATTTTTCTCGAAACATATAGGATTCCTTAATTCCATTTCCCTTATCATATGGCCATATTTTTTGGAAGAATCATGCAACTTCTATCATTCATTATATATCCTTCTAGTGGAAAACTTTGTTCTTTTCTTAATATGAGTCCATATGCAAGAGGTAACTCTACCACTATTATAGTGAAAATAGTTGTGATATTTGGCGTCAAACTTACAGAAGCATAGAAATATTTGATCTCACCATAAGCTAGTAACATTCTTGAATATTTTGCACAAATACTTTTTCCAATCTCATAGTACTTATTACAACTTAAACATATCGCTTTCATGATGTAGGTTGGAATTATATTATTGGTTGCACCACTATCCACCAAACCGTTGTGTAGTATAAATTTTGGAGCCTATAGTGATATGTAAAAAGGAGGAACTTTACCTTTAGTCTTGACAGGAGGAGCAAGTATCTTCTACTTATGAGAGATGTTAGTGGTATTTAATCTCATATTGGATGTATCTTCATTTTTATAACTTTGAGAAGATACTCTCTTTTTTGAGGAATATTTATGACCTTTGAAAATGGTAAAGTGATTTGGATCTTGTGTAAGTCATCCATAATATCATAATACATTTGAATTGAATTTACTAGATTATTATGTTTGCTTTAGGCTAGTCTAGATTTCTCATGATGCACATTTCTTTGTTCTCCTTGATTCCTTATATTATGTGTTGACACATTGGACCCTTTATTTTGTTTTTATTAAACTAAGTGATTGCTTGTGTAATATTTTCTTAATCCATAAATTCTTGATTATCTAGTATAGACTCTTATTATAATGAAAATACTTGGTCATTTCCTATTTTTGTAGACTCTAAGGTGCTCAAATTTTATTTTGTAAGAATTTGAGGCAAGTCTATATCTTCTTCTTCTTTCATTTATTCATCTTCCAGTAATATAGAATTTGGATTTTCAAATCTTGGAGGTGTATGTCCCGTTGGACGTGCATTGTCAATCTTATGAACATGATCAGGTCATTCTCTAAAACCATATGTTTTTCCTTCAATATTTTTGTTGAGGTCAAGGCCTATGCTCATCCCATCTCTTTAATCTTATTATTTCATTATATATTTGTTTGACTCTTTTAAATTGACAAACATATAAATCAATTTTCAAATGAGATGGTTCTTACAATGCATGAATGATTTTCACATTAAGAGGAATTCCTTGGAAACTTCATCTTCCAACTATTGCATCTTGATTACTTCATATAATTTTTAGGTTCTTGGTTTCATATACTTTCAAGGAGGACATTTATATTTGTAGTTTTTCAAGAACAATATCTAGATTGGCATTGATTTCTAACATATCTTCCTCCATGTCTTAGGTTTTCCTCATGGCTTCTTGTAATGTACTAATATGTGAAAATTTTACTATTATCATACTTAACATTTGTTTGAATTGCATTTTTGTAACACCCAAATATAAATGAGCCTTTAGGATGAGTATCTTGAGGTATTTGCTCCAAGGTTTTGAAAAACCAAAACTTAAAATATCTAATCTTCTTTTTATTTTCAAGGTGGATGGGGGTAAACTCGGTAAGTATGGTATAATATGCAATTATTTGGGTAGACCTTTATATAAAAGATTCTTCTATGCCATCAAAAGGGATAATTAAAGTACTAGGAAAGGAAAGATGCTAACATCATAGGAAATTCCTATTAGAGTTTGAATAAATACCCTAACCATGATGTCTTCATGTACAATCCCTTGCATGTCATAAATAGATAGGAATTGATCCATATGTTTGTTTGGATTCATGTTAATTTTTATGGTCTTTTCTATGCTTGCAACAATTACTTGAATGCCTTATCATCATTGACAATAATTGTAGACAGAACATCAACAATACGTACAAGAAGATATAAGATGATTTGATTACAACTAAGGGTCCCAATTATATATCTAGGTAGGTACCCATTGAGAAATGGTCATGTCCTTGGAGACATGAATCTTCAACGCTAATTATTAGTTAATTATATATATATATATATATATATATATATATATATATAGCGAGAGAGAGAGAGAGAGAGAGAGAGAGAGAGAGACTTCTACGAAGGGGAGTTAGCCCCTAGTTGCACTCTTTAACACTCCATCTCAACTAGGGAGGAATTCCACCAATCAACATTCATCCATTTCTATGCCATCATGTCCATCATGTGTCATATTTTCAACTTTTCTCATCTCTAGTGAAAATTTATATCATAATCCAATAAGAACGGATTGAAAGAGGGTGGTTAACAAGACCATGCCACTATTTTATATAGCAGAGGAAAGTCCTCATGTCCAGGGATAGAACCCCTACTAGGCTTGATCCTTAGTGATCAATTTTTTGAACATCATGCATCCTAGTCATAGGGAATATAGTAGTACCTGACACATTTGTCCGTAGTACTAATGAAGCCTTACCACTTTTCCCAATTCATTAGCCAAATGAGAGGTAATTCTTAAGAGTCTCAAACTACAAGGGTAGGATGTACGTTGGGATTTCCACAGGGGAAGGTGAGCCACTCACCATGTTTTCATATAGTGTACTCCATAAGGCAAGGTGAACCACTCAACCTATGTTCTCATACTAGGGTATGTGCTCCCTAGGGGAAGGTGAACCACTCACCTTGTGTTCACATGATGGGCTCACAAGGGAAGGTGAACCACTCATATTGTGATCATATAGCTCCAAGAAGTACCCTAGGCCCCCAGGAGATCCCAAACCTCAATGTTCAACCCAATCAAGATCCCTCCATATAAGGAATACTTCTCTCTGAAGGATAAGAACATTTCCTTCCCTCTGGCTTTGTGAGGATATCAACAACTTAATCATCCATCCATGAGAGCCTCAGTGCTCCTCCCAACAACATATATATGTATGATGGCACTCACTAAAGAGCTTCTTCAAAATACATTGTCTTATAGTTAACCATTCTAGAAGTAGTGATTTTAACAATCCTCTCATTCTTATACATCTAGGATACCAAATCAAAATCATGTTTAAGAAAATATTTAACTAACCTTACTCCCTCTCACTTAGGGATAACACAAGCCTAAGCTTGTTTAATTCATGAAGGTTCCCCAATACTTATTATGTACAATTTTCTTTCATATGATATGACTCTCTCTAGTTTAAGGTGCATGTTGTAATACAAAGGATCCACCTAGTAACCTGCTTATCATGGGATCCATCAACTTGAAGAATTACCAACCAACATGTCATTCTTTTGACAATTCAATTGGATAGGGAAGTATTTTTCAATAATTATTGGGAGGGTTCAACATATAACTCCCTTTGACATTAATGAGATAAAACATTCCTCAATTTGTAACCATGAGTCCTACTCGCATTCTTCAAGTCTTGAAGATAGCTTCACAGTATGTGATTCTTAATTATAAACATCAACGATTCATGCAAGGATCTTATCTTCCATCTTAAGCCTCTTCATAAATCAGAGAGACTTAAAATACATCCTTCTCAATGAAAATTTGAACTTGTTCATCTCTATTGTGTACTTGTTATTCTAGTCAATGTAGGATCACACTATATATGCTATCTCAGTTCATCAGCTAATGGTAACATAGTAATCCAGTCCACTATCCAGGCCATATTTTAACTTCTAAGCACATTAATCACTAAGTTTTTAGTGTATGAAGGTCTAAAAAGTCTAGATACTACAGTAATCCAGAAACCATCGGTCCTTGCAATAGTCACTTTTATTTATTTTTCCATATAAGACAATCTAGTCATATAGAGGTTTTGATAACAACACGAGTTACATAGTCATTTATTTTTAGACTCACACAGGTTTCCCATATGATATACCATGATGGTTAATATGGTAACATCAACATCTATCTTCAAAGGGTTCTAAAAGGATTTATTTATAACTGCATACAATTCGTAGATCATTGACATAGTCCTATAATGTATTTTATTTTTTCAAGTATTTGACACAGACCTTTTGGTATATTAGAATACTATGATGCAAGTCTTCAGACTTATAAAAAATATTCTCTTACGATGATAAGAGATTATCTAAGAATAATTCAAACAAGATTTTTGTGATGATTCATAGCTCTCATTCCAATGATTCGAGAAGTCATCAATCTTTAAACTTAGTTCTCACATTATAGAATTTTATGCATGGAAACCTTTATCAAGCTAGGAAAGTAATATGTCAAGTTCAAATCTCTTCAATCTTGTCGCACCTCTTTATTGCCAATGCCACTTAAGGTTTATGAAAGAGGGTCTTAACCAATATTCTTTGAGAAAACTAAATTCAAAAGACATATGTTTGAATCATAGACTTTCAATTATGCCCTATTTCATATTCACACATATAGTCTTCAAGAGTGTTCAAACAAAAATTACTATTAGCAGATACATGCTTTATATTTAGTTAATTAGACATATTTACAAGTAGTTACTACCCACCATAATTTATGGAATTCTTTTCATTCTTTATATTTCGGTAATTAGACATATTTACGAGGAATTATTTCCCACCATAATTTATGGAATTATTTGCATTATTTAGGTAGGAGTAAAAATTAAATATGTTGTAAGATTGTAACAACCCCAAAATTTTAACACTTTGTTGAGGCCTATCTCCACCTCTAATACCATGTTAATTTTTATAGTCTCTTTAATTCTTGCAACAATTGCATTAATGTCTTATCATCATTGACAGTATAAAATCAACAATGCGTACAAGAAGATATAAGATGATTTCATTACAACTGAGGGTCCCAATTATATACCTAGGTAGGTACCCATTCATGAATGGTCATGTCTTGGAGTCATGAATTTTCAACACTAACTATTAGTTAATTAGTCATTATTTATAATTGTTATATATATATATATATATATATATATATATATAGATAATTATTTACAATGGGCTTCTAGTAAGGGGAATTATCCCCTAGTTGCACTCTTTAACAATTCATAACACCATCACTATTGAATATAGGTAAAACTCTAGGGTGTATAGTAGGTAGGAGTTGGTGTTCACCTTGTAAGGTAAGAGGACTTACCTTTATTCATCTTTGATTCATTAGACTATCACCTTCTTTCCTTTCTTCTCTTCCTTCTTCTTAGACTATCATTTCTCCTTTTTTGGTGGAAAGAAAAGATAAGCTTCTTCTTTATTGAAGTCCTATCTTTTCAGTAAGATTCTTACTTAGGCTTCTTGTTAAGGGCCTATTTGGATTATTTGACACCTCTAGCTTCATGTTTATCCCTTAGTTAAGCCACCTTTATGATTTTTAAGTACATATAACCCTTGTTGAGCTAAAATTTTCCAAGATCATTCAAGCTCTTCTTGAGTTCTTGTAATCTTCAAGATTAAAATATACAATTGATGCAATATAATTTTTTGTTCTTCTGATCCAATGAGAATATGATGTTGAACTACGCTAGGATGAGCCATTTACTAGGCATCGATTATTGTCATTTAAATATCCCCAATAAGGTCACCAAAAATGTTGATCTCTTTTCCTAACAGGGAAAAAATTCAACCTCCTATGGCATGTTTCTAGATTCCCTCTACTCTTTTATAGTGGTGGTACTCCTGTATTGATCACACTTTGATATGCATATAGCTTGAATATTAAAAATTAAACATTTAGTGCATGCATTTATGAGTGGACCAAGTGTTTGTCAAAATAAAAATGAAATGATAGAGAAATAAATTATGTACTCACAAATACATTCCACATTGTTATTCATAAATATACACGAGGAAACATATTTTAAGAAAAATCAAATAAAGAGAAACATAATGTATTGGTTTAACTACTCATAGAACTATAAAATGATTTCATACATCTAAAATCATAAGAGCATAGGAAACATTCACAAGGTTCTTACTTCTTATTTGAAAATCAAAGTTTTAGAATCTCAAATGACATGTGTTCTTGAAATAAGCTCTTTGCGAGAATCAATAGAATAGTTTACAAACTTAAAATTTTAGAATAAAGTCACGTGCTTAAGACACAGTCCCAAAATATTGTTACTTAAGCATAAAATAAAATTCATTCATCCCCAAGGGACTAGGATGGGGCTCCCATGGACTAAATGCTAATGATACAAGTAATTGGAAGGAAGGAAGAAAATGTAGTAATGGATTGGCTTTAGAAAACCTACAACAGTTCAATAAATTCAAATGATCAAAGTTTGGGAAGAGAGTAGGGAATTGCTTCAAAGAAAAATTAATTGTCACAAATTTGTAGAAGGATAAAAAAATTAAATGAATCATATCTTTGCAGCTATTCTAGAATAAATTTATATAGGTGCCTCCTAAAATGTTCATTATCCTAATTTTTTATTGAAGTTATTATGGGTTAATGACTTCATTTGAGAACTTCTCAAGTCATTATTTGATGTGGTACTTATTGGGTGTAATGGTTATGTCCTTCACTCTCAAGGTAAATATCTCATCTTCTAGGTCATTAGCATCTAATTGTAGTTGTACAATATTGATCAGATATTGATCAAGGACCTTAATGATAGCTCAAATTTCAAAGTGTTCAAAAGAGTGTCAAACCTAAGTGACTGGATAGATCTTGTCTTCTTGATTCCGACGCCGTGAACGGTTCGAAAAACCGATACCATATGAAGGAGTTATCACAATTTGAAAAGTCCAGTAAACTGCAATTTTTGGACATTTGACCAAGATTAATTTGGTTTTTGAAAATATTAAAAAAGTATATTCCAAGGAATATTCCCTAGAATATTCCCTAGAATATTCCCTTTTGGGGTAAGCACTAAACCTTTCCTTAAACGTCTTTCTTTAAGTTCCATATTGAGCACGTGGGTAGTATTCGGAAAATGGGAAACGATATCTTGCATGGACAAAAAGTTGTAAGTTGTATTCCTAAATTTCACGCAATTAACCTTAGCAGGCGACACGTAGCATGGTAAAACTACTTTTCTCGTGCGCTCTTGATTTGCTATTGGTTGTGCAAGAATTCATGCGAGATTGTGTGACAACCGTTTGGTTGGACACGTCACATCAACGGTGGAGATCATCCGGGTTAGTTGGTGAGCGGACGATGCAATATCTATTGGATCAATCGGGATAGATCAACGACGGAGATTCCGCTATTTGAAATGCTTGCAGTGAGAATTATTCCTAACCGCCAGGATTATACCACCTCGTATGCACGCCTAAATAGTTATTGTAACAGTTCACCTCCGACGGTTAGTCTAGCAGAGTGGCTAAACTTGGGGGTTATGCCAAGTTTAACTAGAGTTAGGTGCAGTTCGCCAAAATTTGGTAGAGTATCCCTAGGAGATATTGATTAAATGCACTCCATCAGCAGTTTTTGACTAGGGAGAGAGACAGTGAAACAAGAGGCTAGGTAGACTAATTGGAGCCTTCTAAAGCCATTGGAATAGTCCAGAGAAGCTGAAGAAGTCATCTTCATAGAGATTTTCATCAGGGAAGATTTTGGAGCTCAAGGCCACAAGGAGTTGGAGGCAGTTGTAGGAGCTACCAGTACTCGTTCTCATCAAACCAACAGTCATTCCTGATTGTAGGGAGCCTTCTGAATCCATTGCAAGGATTTGCAGAAGCATTTGAAGACTTCTAAAGGCCGAGATGCTACAAGGAAGTTTAAGGCAGCCCAGTGCCAACCATGGAGGAAGGCCTAGTTTGGGAATGCAGTGCTCATTTTGAGCAAATGATCAGTCTATTTTTGGTGTCTAATATGTGATGGAGACAGTACATGAGGTTTCAGTGACAGTTAAAGAATTATGAAGGACTTAGTGCCATCAAGAAGCTCAGGGTAGCTTACATCACTAATTGAAGGAATCAAGTCTAAGGGAGCTTAGATCTGTTTGCAGAGTTATGACAGCCATGACAAGATGTAGATGGTATTTTAATCCCATTGGTTCAGTTCCGTAACCTTTGGAGTTAAGTGTGGAACTTGTAAAATAAACTTTGACATAATCCCAAAGAGCCAAGTCAAGATGACAAAAGCTCAAGGAGACGTAGCCCACGATATTCGGGTGAACTCTTAGATTAAATTTGTTGTTATGTGTGGTTGTTTAATTTCTACATTATATGGTTTTTATATGTGTTTAATATCAGCAGAAACAAATGGACTTAAAGCACTTAAATAGTTAAAAGAAAACATACACCTATTTCAAGTATTCAATTTCGTAAATGTCATATATAAGCTAGATCATTTATTTGTTAAGCTAAGTGGGAGGTTCTTGTAAGCATAACAAGTTATCAAAACCCCATTTCAGATCAGGTGGTATCAGAGCATGGTTTCTTTATTGGCAAAGCAATAGTTTTCTTGTTTGACTTGATAGGTGTTTAAACAATATAAAGAATTTGATTGTTTGTAATCAGATTGTTGTTTGAGTTTTCGAAGGTGAAGGGAAAGCTACTAATAGCTAAGTCTAGGAAAGGAAAAGAAGGAAGAAGGGTTGAGGGAATTCTCCTTACCCAAAGGACCTCAAGGCAACCCTTGAAGCACAAGAGGGTTTTTTTGAAAAAGCCTGCTTGAATAAGAGTTCGACTTTACTGCCATTTAGTTCAGAAATTTTGGTCAATAGATTTTGAAAGCTTTGTGAATTTTGTTGAAGTTATTTTTTTCATTTTGATAATGACAACTTCTACAAGTGAGGTTTCAAAATCCTCCTCCTTCACAAGATTCTTTGATGAAGATATGAAGCGAGACTTGTTCATCATGATGGATATGGTGAAACAAATGTATGAAGATGAAAGGAAGAGCACAAAACTTCGAGAGCAGTTGAGTTCCATGAAGGAAGAGAAGCGGTTGCTTTTTGACAAAATTGCAGGAAATGGAAAGCCAACTTCATATTGCAAAAATGAAGCTAGAAAGGATGCATGAGTTGGAGACACATCTCCTTGTTGCCAAAGAAGCCTTAGTCAAGCATCAGTTTGAAGAAGAGGTAAACAATTCTAGTTTGTCTTCAATTTCCTCTAAGAATGTTTATGTTGGTTATTCTGAAAAACATACAAGAGACATAGAGTCCAAGTTGATGTCAAAAATGGGCTATGAAGGAAAAGGATTGGGAAAAAATGCACAAGGCATTGTTGAGCCAATAATGGTTGAGGAAGTATTTGGGTCTTGGCTATGGACAATCTTATGGAGAAAGTTCCAAAGCAACCATGAAGGAAAATGAAACAGTTCCTAGAAGGATTTTCATTTTAGGTTCTCTACCTCAAGATTGTATTCATGGGGAATACAATTGTTTGAAACATACTTTGCAAGAAGAAGGTGTTCATAAGCATGCACTTGAACAAGGGAGTTGTGAAATCTCTAAAATCATTGAAGAGATTGATGGTGTTCCGAAGGGAGCCACTTCTTCATTCAATTAACCTTCTCATGAAGGCAACAAAATTGAAAGAGGAAGGTATAAATCTGATTTAAAACACATTTCTTTTGATTATGTTAAGCATGGTAAATTTCCACATAAGAATTGGAAAAAAATTACATGTTCTTTTTGTGGTTTGGTTAACCATAGTGTTTCTAGATGTTGGAAGAAAATGGCCACATACAGGAAACTTTTGAAGAAAAGGAGGAAAGAAGCCAAAGGTCCATTAGACAAGGTAAAATATGATGTAAAGAGGATGAACATATATTTCACTTATTGTCATAAGCAAGGACATGTTGCTGAAAAGTGTTGGATTTTGAATCCAGCAATGCTTCCACGAAATTTGAGGAAGGTGGAAAAAGAAAATGGCAATAATGGAAAGGAAGTTTCCATAATTGATGTGTTTCAGGAGAATTCACATGTTGATGTCGATGTGCAGTTAAAGGAAGCACCTTTGATGTGGATTGGTAAGAAATGGTTAGAGTTCTTATCCAATTAAGGTTGCATGTCTTTTGATTTGATACATTTATTTGACAATCGAATGCAAGTTGTAGGGTTTTACCAAAAAGGTGAATGAAAAAGTTGAGTATGAGATTCGCTTTATTGCAGAAAAATTATGTTTATTTCAGCTTTGTAAGTACATTTACATATAATTGAGGATCTTGTGCTTATGATTGTGCTTGAGAGAAAGTTGAAGAATGGAATACATGGATGAAAAAGGTATGTATGATCAAAGGAATGTTGATGATTTCATTGTATGTGAACATGTATGTGTAATTGACTTGATGGTCAATTGCTTTGTTTAAACATGCATGCAATGTCATATCGACTTGGAAAAGTTGATTTTGTCTCCAAGATTGAAAAAGGGAGATAATGATGAAGTGTTCCACAAGAGGTAGAATTATTTCTTCTCTAAAAAAGAATCATCAAGTTCTCTTTGTACATGCTTGACTTGGAGAGTTAGTTGTTTGAAAAAGGTATGTTTTGTCATCTTGTGATTTAGTCAATCATTTGTACACAAGATGGAAGAGACATGATGATGATTCACATGATGTGAATTTATGTCGTCAAGTTGTTTCTTGCATTATGTTGTTTTTGAAAAGATGTCAGAAGAAGATTTGCAGCAGCAAAAGTCGCCATAGAAGTGGCTTGGTAAGAAGTGGTTTGACTTCTTGACACAATAAAACATACTTTCATTGGTACATATGAAAATTCAGTTAAGTATGCATATATTTATGATGTAATCTCACATTTGTTTGAGCCACCTTGGGTCGATGGTCAAGGAAGCGATGTTCAGCTACCTTCTGTAAACTTCTCAATAGAAATTCTGAATGAGTTCAATGAAGAGAGTTCTTAACGGGAGGACAAGTGCATCCAGGAAGGGAAGTGTCAACTACCTTGAAGTTTTGGTTCAAAGGCACTAGCCATGCAAGGCAAGTGTATGGAGGCTGAAAGAAGAGGGTGTTGTACTCTAATATACTGTACATATTAGTATACTAGTCTTTTGGGGTCCAAAAGATTCCTAATGGGGAGAAGTGATCATATATTGATCAAGGACCTTAATGATAGCTCAAATTTCAAAGTGTTTGAAAGAGTGTTGAACCTAAGCAATCATATAGATGTCTTCTTCTTGACTCTAGCACCATGAACGGTTCGAAAAACCGATACCGTATGAAGGAGTTATGGCAAGTTGAAAAGTCTAGTAAACTACAATTTTTGGAATTTTGACCAAGATTAAGTTGGTTTTTGAAAATATTAAAAAAAGTATATTCGAAGGAATATTCCTTGGAATATTCCCTTTTGGGGTAAGAGCTAAACCTTTCCTTAAACTTCTTTCTTTAACTTCTGTATTGAGCATGTGGGTAGTATTTGGAAAGTGGGAAATGGTATCTCGCACGAACAAAAGGATGTAAGCGGTATTCCTAAATTTCACGCGATTAACATTAGCGAGTGACACGTAGCACAGGAAAACTACTTTTCTTGCGCGCCCTCGATATGCTACCAGCCATGCAATAATTCATGCAAGATCGCATGACAGTCGTTCAATTGGATGGGTCACATCGACGGTGGAGATCATCTAGGTTAGTTGGTAAGCGGATGACATGATATTCGTTGGATCGAGCGAGATAGATCGATGGTGGAGATTTTTCTATTTGAAATGCTTCCAGCGAGGATTATCCCTAACCGCCAGGATTATACCACCTCATATGTGCACCAAAATGGTTATTGTAATGGCTCACCTCTAATGGTCAGCTTGGTAGAGAAGCTAAACTTAGGGGTTATGTCAAGTTTAACTAGAGTTAGGTGCAGTTCGCCAATATTTGGTGGAGTATCCCTAGGGGATATTGATTAAATGCACTCTAGGAGCATTTTTCGACTAGAGAGAGAGAGTGAAACAAGAGGCTAGCTAGGCTAATTAGAGCCTTCTGAAGCCATTGGAATAGTCCAGAGAAGTTGAAGAGGTGATCTTCATAGAGATTTTCATCCCGGAAGATTTTGGAGCTCAAGGCCACCAGGAGTTGGATGCAGTTGTAGGAGCTACCAATACTTGTTCTCAGCAAACCAATAACCATTCCTGACTGTAATGAGCCTTATGAATCTATTGTAGGGATTTCTAGAAGCATTTGAAGACTTCTAAAGGTTGAGATGCTACAGGGAATTTTAAGGTAGCCTAGTGCCAACTCTGGACGAAGGCCTAGTTTGGGGATGCAGTGCTCATTTTGAGCAAATGATCAGTCAATTTTTGGTGTCTGATATGTGCTGGAGACAGTAGACAAGGTTTTAGTGACAATTAAGGAATTCTAAAGGATTTAGTGCCTTCAAGAACCTCAGGGTAGCTTAGACCACTAATTGAAGGAATCAAGTCTAAGGGAGCTTAGATATGTTTGTAGAGTGATGAAAACCATGACAGGGATATAGATGGTATTCTAAGCCCATTGGTTCAGTTCATTAACCTTTGGAGTTAAGTGTGGAACTTGTAAGAGAAAATTTTTCATAATCCCAAAGATCCAAGTGAAGATGACAAAATCTCAAGGAGACGTAGCCCACGATATTCGAGTGAACTCATAGATTAAATTTATTGTTATGTGTAATTGTTTAATTGCTGCATTATATGGCTATTATATATGTTTAATATCAACTGAAATAAATGGACTTAAGCACTTAAATAGTTAAAAGAAAACATACACCTATTTCAAGTATTTAATTCCACAAATGTCATATATAAGCTAGATCATTTATTTTTTAAGCTGAGTGAGAGGTTCTTGTAAGCATAACAAGTTATCAAACCCCCATTTCAGATCAAATATGATCCAATTGATCGTTGTTGTCATTAAAAAACATGACCAATGATTTCTTGATTTGGGCTTCATGAAAATGAGTTATATTTTTTAATTTAGCCCCAAATGATACTTTGATAGCATCTAATTCTTATTTTAAATCATCCTTATAAATGGTCATAGAGCCCCGAATCATTCTAGGGCCTTTGAGATCATTAACAATCTTAATGGCTTTAAAGAAATTGTTGCATTTTTTGTAATTGATGCTTGAACACACATGTTTGATTTATGGTAATATTTAATAGGATATCACCTTTTGACATACTGCCTTCATCAAGACATGAGAGAGTGATAATGGAAGTTAATAATTGTAAGTTAGACTTAAAGAGGTTCTACAAGAAATAATTGATGTAACACAATATCAAAGTGATTAGTTAAGTAATCCCGAGAGTGGAAGGGTAGGATGTGACATGCAGATAATTCACATAACATAATATCAACGTGTAAGAAGATGTCATTGATGTAACAAAATATCAAGTACCATTTTCCACCTCAAGAATCATACTTCTTTCAATGAGCTTTCGATTATCCTCGAAAGGAGAAAACCATTTATTTTCACCATGGAACATAAGAAGAATGGTAATTTTATGACATGTTGTGTGGAAACATGTATGTGTAGAAAATTGCTCATGCAAAGCACTGAATGTGTAGGAATAATGGATTATGCAAAAGAACTATATGTGTAGGAAAATGATGCACGAGAGATTATATGTGAAAAATAATGATTGATGAATCATTCTGCACAAAAGGAAAAATGAATAAGTATCATAAATGAAGAAACCATAGTGCATGTGTGGAGATATGTGAAGTGGAAGTATTTTCGCACATTTCACTTGAAAAATGACTAAGTCAACAAAATTTTTGACAATGGTAAAAATACGATAAGCGAGAAAAAATAAATCAACACATAAATAAGTAGTTGAATTTAGTTTTATTCAATCTTATTTGAAACATTCAATTATTTGTGGATATAGACATTTCAATGTTCCCCTTTTCCTTGGTGGGATAGTCATATGGATTGTGTTAAATTATTTTGTGGTCATGGTCTTTTCATTCAAAGCTTTTTTCCCTAGTCCTTGATTATCTTGAAGTGGAAAATTATCCATTATTTAATACATGAGAGTTTACTATCACTATAGTTATTTTATGATATTCAAATCAACTTTTTCTCTAAAAATCCATGAATAGGAATATTTATTTTGTTAAATTCATCTCAGATTTGAACTTAGCTCTAATGGATATCATAAGAATAGGCATGCAAATATAATGAACTTCACTGGAGAGACATGAACCCTCACATGGTGATAACATCACCCTTTTTTAACCAACCTTACAAGCCAATACTAACTATTTTATGGCAAATTCTCTTCTGTGAACATAAGTGAATCCCCTATATCTAGTGGCTCATATAGAAACAACAGAAACCAAAAAGGACAATGTTTTCCTTTGAGAAATTAATAAATGGAGGAAATGCCTACCTGGAATCCAACACTAGCCTTCCTCTTCTCTTGGCTTGTAGACTTTAGGTCCAACTCCAATTACTATAAATGGAACTTACAAGACAATCACAACAAACAAAAGACCTCTAAGACATCCATAGCATAAACTAATATCTATATTCAATGATTCATGTGGGTACTGAAATACATATGGAACAAATAGACACAAAGTATATGAAAAAAAAGCTTCTTGTATTGATGAAATGTAGGAGAAGATTACAACCCTTTTGCAGTTCTTGAAAATGTAGAATATCCCACCAAACTTGCCCTTCCTTGGCCACAAGGAAAAACTTCACTCACAACTCAAGGATGGTAATGGATCCTTAGGTAAAAAGCAACAACAAAATGGCATAGCTAATAGTCTCCAAAAGCCAACCTAGACTCTATAGGAGGTAGTGAATTTTTATGGAAAAGCGGTAGTTTAGGATTTACTAATCTAGCCTGCTTGAGAGCCACATATGAAGAAGGATAAGCTCTAGGGACAAGAGTAGGAGAGAATAGGAATTTGAGATCTTAATCAATATTAAATGGTTAAAACCACCTTAGAAGCTTCTAGAAGAACAATTTCGTAAATATTTTTTATTTTTCCTAAAATTATAGAACCATCACACCTACAAAGGAGAGAAATCTATGCTGGTCAATGCAGGTGCTCAGTTATGTAACAAGCAACCATCATAGGTGGACTGAAAGGCAGAGAGCACTGGGGCCAAAAAATGAGTTTTTAATCTGATGTACCCAAAATTCTTCTACTTTTTAGAGAATCAATGCTTGAGGCCTTGAAAAGGGATAATGACAAGGTGTCAAGGATGTTGATTTATCTGGTTTCTAGGCCATTTGAATGAATGTGAAAAAATGACATCTAACACACTCAACCTTCAAAATATCAGGATATTTAAGAGTTTCATTATCTATTTTCAATGTCCTCCTCAACCAATGTGTAACTTGATATATCATGATAATATTTCACATTGTTTGAAAGAAATTTTCCCCTAAATGCCTTGATTAAATTCCTTAGTGTTGATCAACCACACATACTCTACCTATAGCTCATTCAAATTTCTCACAATAGTCAATAATGGGCTTAAGAATATATTGCTAGGTCCCTATAAAACTAGTGTAGCCCCTTATTGTTATTGTTAGTGTAGCCCCCTTATTGTTATTTTTGTGCCCATGTAGTCCCCATATTGTTATTGATGTGCCCTTGCATTATTATTGTTATGTAGGTTCTGATTATATTGTGACCCCTTGGACTCCTATATATAGAAAGGAGGTTTTTTCATTTGAATGATCCAATAATTGTTCATTTATTTAATGTAAAGGAGGTTTCCCCCTCTAAGAGGATAATTTTTAAGTCGTTGATCTATCTATTTATGAGTTGGTTGCATAACATTTGGCATCAAAGCTTTGGATTCTAAGGTTTCTCTCTTCAAACAAGTCATCTTGGAATTTTTGTTGTAACTATTTTTCTACGATGCTTTAGAAGCTAAAATTGAAACCACATGGAACTTAAATATTGATGAACTTCGTGTACAAATTTCAGATCTTTTCTCCATATATTTTCATAGGTATGATCTGAGGAAGTTAGGGTTTTGCAGGCTCCAGAATTCCATCTCAAACAGGTGACCTAGGTAAAATCATCATATCTTCCTCTTTCAGCATTAGATTTTAATTTTGTAAAATGTGATGGGAAGAGGACATAAATTTTTTTGTTGGATATCATTTTTAGGGCTGAAAGTCGAAATAGTGTCATGTGGCACTTTGTACAAGTTCGCTCTACTGAGCTAGTCTATAATCAGGCCATCATGGGAGATTGAGCATAACTCTTCCTTGAAGACTCAAATATTGGTCTGACTTGTTGGGTTGGAAAGAAGACCTAGAGGTCTACTAGATGACTTAATTTCAGATCTTGGAGATTGAAAATTATAGAGATACAACAGTTGAAATATCTAGCTCCTAAAAAGCAAGAAAAATGTGTGTATTTATTTAAATTATGCATAACTCTTGTTTGAAAAAATAGTTTAAAATGATTCAAAAGGCATAGTGAGGCATAAATATCACTGTTTGATTTAAAAATTCCTTGAAGCAAGAAAATGAAAAAACCTAGTAAGCAACTAGAAAGATCTACTATGCCACATGAATAAGAGGAAGAAATGCAACATGATATATCAAAATTACGAGACCAAGTGCAACAAATTTCACTCTCACAAAGAGTAAACAAAAATGAAATGAAAGCTAAGATGGAAAATTTGAAGAATAGTTTAAAATAAGTCATGGAAGGTTTGAAGGATGGCATAGAAGAAAAAATGAGAGGCAACATGGAAGATGTTAACACCCAGGTTGTTCCCTATGACTCCCAAGGGAATACGGCCGGGGTAACCACTAACCAATCTTTGGATCACTGTTTCTAGCCAAACTGTGATCAGAGAGGGCTCTCTCTTTATGATTTGTAACTGTTTGTGATAGGGTTTTAGGCTAGCTATTATGTACTGGTTTTTGTTTATGTTTTGGTTGATGAAACTCCTTTTAGGTTCTAGTGAAATAGTTTTCTGAGAGGTTGAGTACCATTGGGCAATGGAGTCTGTGGCTATATGTGTTTGAAACTTTGAGATGAAAGATGGAACTTACAGGGCCATTTGAGTGCTTAATAGAACAGGTTTTTTGATTAAATGACTGGAAACAGGTAACACAAACAGTGAAAGCATTTAAGAATTTTCACTTGTTATCTATATGTTCCCAACAGACAGCTTTAAGAAGAGAAAACAGAGGTCTTAGGGGCAAAAATTGAATCCCTGAGAATGACTGTCACAGTAAAAGACACAGTTTTGAAATGCAGCAATTAAGAATTACAATTCTGTCACTGTATCTGAGGAAAACATGTATAATAGCTCAGTTTGAGTCCAGGGTAAACATGGTTAAATCCTGGGACTATCCTTTCACCTTGCTATCAAGTGTAAAACATTTGAACAACAAAAGAGAACAAAAGACTCAAAAACACATAACAAAGAGATTTGAGAATACTTGCTGTTTTATGCAACACCCTGGAATCCTGTAACATTCATCTTTCACCACAATACATCAAAGAACACCAAGCCTTGGAAATTCCATTCTTCCTTTGTATTACTTCTCTGAAAATATTACAACGAGCTAGAGCTCTTCAAAAGAAAATAACAACAACCCCTTCAACTGCTGTGAAGGGTGAATATATACTTGCGGTCATTTACAAAATATCTGAGTCCTGAGTTATCTCAGATTTTACTTTCTTACCAACTACTTAAGATATTATGGCCAAAATTTAATGCAGCATTGATTACAGAGTACAGGCATTTTAATGCACTGTCAGAAGATATTTTAGCCTTTGGAGACAGCTAAGTCGGTCGAGATATTCTGAGTAAGTGCTGGAAAATCTGTCTTTAATACTTTGTACGCTGTGTCTTGGACTTGTCACCTGTGATTGTGACTGTTGCTTGTGGTGAGTCAATGGTCCTGCTGAGTTGGCTCAGCCTCTGCCTCTTTTCTGTAGATCTGTTTCTTCAAAACTGTGCCTGCGCATGTATGTTTATCTACCTGTAGAAATGGCGCTACTGATTCTGGCCTGACAGAACTGTTTGTGTTAAATTTCTCCAGGCATCCTGTGTGGGCAGTTGGTGTGCTAGGATTGCACCCAGAGTTTCATCTGCTTCTGTGAATTTGAAGAAGTTAGGTGGTGTATCAAACAGATGGTCAACTTCATTCATTAGGAAAAACAGGTTCTCTACCCTGTCATACATACTCTGCCCTGTGGCTGGCCCTGGCTCTGCTGAAGTGCTGGGTGGTTGTGCAATCTCTGCCACTGCATGGGCATCAATCCTCTTATTGTAATTGTCCAAGGTGAGCAGTCTTCCTACACTGCTTAGGATGCTGGGGAGGCCTCTGTTCTGCAGTGTCACGAATTTTTCCAGGAATCTATTGATTTCAGTCTGCATATCCTGGGTCCTCCTCTCCAATGTTCCAACCAAATTCCTCAATGTAATGACTCTCTTTGCTACAGCAATTGCTTCTGTCCTGTTAGTGATTCCCATGACAGCTAATTGAGAGCTAGTCTTATAGTTCAGGGTGTTGATTATCCTAGTAGCAGCTTCTGGCATGTGTCCAAGGCTTGCCCTGGCTCTCTGTATTTCTCTGTTTGCTTTAGTGATGAGCACCATTTGCTCATCCATGGTCTCAATATATTGCCACTGTTTGGCAATGGACCGCCCAATGTTGCTCCATAATACTGCTTTCATTTCAGCTGTCACCTTTTCTAGTGCAAGCTCCTTCTCTAGTTCAGCAATTCTCTTCTTAAGAGCTTTTACCTCTCTCTCCTTGGCTGCCTCATTTTGTTTGCTCTTGTCAAACCTTTCATTTACCTTAGTCAAGGTTTTCTTGAGCTCATCCAGCTCTTTCATTTGAGATTCCATGGCTTGGATCTCAGCTTGCAGCTTTTGCATGTCCAAGCTAGCAGCCTGTTCTGATGTTGTAGTTGTTGCTGCCGTGGATGGTGCTGTAGTTTCTGTTTGCTGAGGAGGAGGAGTAATCTTTGGAGGGGTTTCCTCAAGATTTATTATGACAGGAGGAGGCTGGGAGGGTTGGCCCTCTTCTCTTTGTTTCAGGGTTTCTTGGAGTGCTGCCTTTGCAGCTTCAGTTTGTCCTAGCTGGTCCTGAGTCCTAACCAGCTCTTTGTACAAGGACACCAGCAGATCTGTAGCATCTTTTTCTTGCCTTTGCTGGGCAACTTCATCTGTTTGTGGATGGATGGTGGCCGGGAGTTTGATTTTCTTTCTTAGGGCTGCCATGTCTGCATCCCTTATCTTCAGGAGCTCTTGGATGCCTTTGACATCTTTAGGATCATGCCCTATCTCTATAATTACCTCTTCCAAGGACTTGATCCTATTGTCCTTGGCTTGTGATGATGCTCTTTCTAACTCCAGCTGAGAAGCTGTGTTGTCCAGGCTGCTCTTTAATTTATAATTCTCCAATGTCTCATCTGCCAGGGAGGCATACACCATTTCACCAGTCTGCTTATGTAGTTCAATCTTGTCCATGGGGTGTATGTCTTTGGCAAGAACCTCCATGTTGGTTCTTAGATAGTCTGAGGTGGACTGAGGCTGCAAAGCTGTAGGCATGAAGTGGCTCATTATCATTTTGCCTTCGCTCACATCGAAAGCAGACATGAGTCTCTGCTGGTTGCTAGGAGCTAGGTTCAACAAGTGATCATATAGCTGCACTTTTATGGGATCACTCCTCCTTTTTATGTCAATGAATTGTTGTTTTATACTTGACTGTCCTTTTCTGGTTTGACCGGAGGAGCTGACCTCTCCTCCCATAGTCATGTCATGTCCTCGCTGAGATGAGCTGGCCGAAAGTTCTCCACTGGGTGGGCCCATGCCCATGGCTTGCCTTACTGCTATGTCCTCCTCTTGGGAGTCATTCAGTCTTTGTCTCTTCTCTCCCCTGATGAAGGATGAGGTGTGGGGGGTCTCTCTCTCCCTTTTCCTTGTCACATCCTCCTTCTGTGGTGTTTGGAGGACTGATGTGTCTACATTGGTGTCTGTCCTGGGAGGCACCTTTGTTTGAGGCTGCTGCTCAGTGTTACCAGGTTGATCTGTTCCCTTTTCCTGCTGCAAGGGCTGTTCACTGGACTGTGCTTTTTCTTGTTGCTGCCCCAGTTCTTGCTGTTCCATTTCCTCTTGCTGCTGTAGCAAGGTGTCAACTTGTTCCTCTGTCAATACAGGTGGTTGTTCCACCTGTTTACCTTTGTCTTTGGTTGCTGCCTGGGATGTCTTCTCAGTGGTTTGCTGCTGTTCTGCTGAAGATCCAGCAGCTGTTCCACTTTGCTTTCTGTAGGAGTGGGGCACCTGTCCACAAGTTTCCAAGTCAGTTTCTTTTTGCACATTCCTAGCTTCTTTCTCAAGCAGTTCTACCTCAGTGAGTTGTTCTATTAGTGTACCCTCTTCCCAATCTAGTGCATTGGCATACTTTTCTATTTCGGGTTGTCTTTTATGTGCATAGTTGCCCAGTCTGTATCTAATTCTCCTGAGGGAGATAGTATGATTGGGGTCATAAGGAATCCACTCAAAACTGGTCTGCAATCTGAGGCCTTCCAGGATGCTGTGTGCCTCTTTCCATCCTTCCTCTTTCTTGTTATACAGGAAGGAACCTAGCTGGCTTCTTACCTTCAGTTGTGACTTCTTGTTTCTACTCTGAAAATGAAGGTAATCTGAGTTCCCAAACTGCCTGAAATACTCCAAGGCAAAAAGCCTCATGGGGACATACCTTGGCAACCTAAATGGGTTCATTTCACAGCCATATATCCTAATGACTGTGTGGTTCTGGTAGAAGTACCAGTTGCCAATATTGTAGGATTTGTTCAGATGTAGAATCCTCCTCATTTCATCGGTTAATCTAGGAGGAGGAGTGCCTTGCAGAACTGTTAGGGCCGGATGAACAAATAAATCAATGAACTCACAGTATGTATAGGGTGATACTGAGGTAAAATGAAACACAGAGGTCCAGAAAACAACTGATCTTGGGCTTCCTTGGGCATTGAGTGGCCTCAAAGGAACAGAGAAGGTAGCTGGCTGATAGAAAAGGAATAAATGATATATATATGAGGAGTACCTGAACAGTCTCTCCCTTTTCAGATTCATGAACTGATCATGGATTTTCTCTGCTATGTAGGTTGCATAATCATACTGCACAGCTGGAGGCTTACCAGGGGCAAACATGGACAGCATTGCCATTATACTTTCATCTACATCTTCCAGCCCCCTGAACCCTAGGACATAGCTAATCAGATCCACCAGCATTCTGCCCAACTCATTCAGATAATGGTACCCAATAGGAGGGGTTCTGACTGTTTCTGAGCTTGGTGTGACAAACAGTTGGTTAATTTTGATAATCTGGTCACTGGACAGCTTGATCCCTGTGTTAATCAGATTCTGCATGGACAGAGGGGTCAATTTCTTGGCTGTATTGAAGTGCAGCATCTGGTTTATGCTCTCTGGGGTGATCTGGAACAGGACTAAGCCTGTGGGGCTTATGACTGCACTTTGGCTGGGGTCATAGCATTCCTGGCAGCTGTAAATGAGCTCTGGCATTGGATTGACTTGGGGAAGGTTGTATATGGGCAAATTTGACTCCCAAATCCCCAAGATATCTGCTCCACTGAGGTGCTGGGCTCTTAGTTCATTCAGCATTAGCACATTATACTTGGTTCCCATGGGGAACCAATCCAGCATTTGGTAGTCCATGTCTCCCAGGGCTTTCCATGCTAGTTCCTGGTGAGGGGCATTGATGGGCTTAATGTTTAGTGCAATAGGGGTCTCCATAGCTCTCCAAGTTGCAAGAATTGTAAATAGACAGGTGGAATGGTGAAAACACAGTCTGGAGGCAGTCTTCTGTGGAAACAGTTGAGGTTTTGAGTATTCAAGGGGAATTCTCTCAGTAGCAATTGAAATACTACTGGAGTCTAGTGATAGAACCTCTCTGTGGTGTAACTGAACTCTATAACCGGGTGAATTATGTCTATTAGCAATTCTGCCGGGAAAACGCAGAATTACAGAGGTTTAATGGGAATTGCAGGTTTCTAGAGCTCTGCCAGTATTTCTTGGCCCTCACAATGACAATGCTGGATGAATGAAGGGGAATGAACGGTGTAAATATAGTTTTTATGGTTCTGTTATCCCTCTGAGCAAATTTAAGCTTAATGAAGGTCGTATGGAGGGCGAAATGGTCTAAATACCTGTAATTCGACGAGCAGAGGTTGAAACACAGGTGCACAGGTGCTTTTTGAGGAGGTCGCCCGGGCTAATCGACTGGTTGGCGAAAATTCGAGCTCAAACGGTCAAGCAGAGCGTTCAGTAAAAATCACAGTGAAAATGGTAAAAACACGGGAAAAATTGGTAAATATGGGTCATTTTACCATTTGGCGCTTTTTTCTGCTGACGTCAGCATGACGTCATTGGTGGGTCATGGTGAGGTGACGTCATCGGGCGACGTGGCAGTGGGCGACTGGTCAAAGGTGCGGCGAGGTGGCAGCCCAGTCAGCAGTGAGGTGGGCCAATAACATAAGCGGGTACGGGCAGGCAAAGACGTGGCGGCGAATTAGCGGCGGGTAGGTGGCGGTTAACGTGCAGCGGTCACGGTTAAGGCCTTAACCGTTGCGGTTTCTCGGGGCGGTTAAGGTACGGCGCGGAGGATGTCAGAGCGGGCTCCGAGATGGTTTAACGCCCGACGCGTGGAGGAGGCGTGACAAGGCGCAACGTCACTTCCCCGGAAGTTAACGTGCAGCCACGGGAAGCGCTCCGATATTGCTGTGGGCCGTCGGATCTGATGGGCTTGATCCGACGGCTGGCGGAGGGGAAACATGCGCCTTTAATATTGCGGGCGGAAAAATCAAAATTTGTGGGTTTTTGTGGGTTTTTGCAAATGTTTTGATTAACCAACCATGCGGTAGGATTGGGAAACGTGCCAGAGGCGGGTATTGACCTTTGCAAAGGTTTTATAGGCAAAATGGGTTTGGAAAGGGGGTTTTAGCAATGCAGAGGTGATTTGAGGGCAAATTGACTTGCAGCAAAGGGGAAATAGGGTGGAATAGGTTCACCAAAGTGGCCAGATGCCATTTGGTCCCTTTTGAAAAATACACGGCTATTATGCCTAGGGGAGGGAATATACATAAGATTTGGGGTTTTATACACCTTAGTGTTAATAATATTAGGGGTGGGGTAAGATAAGGGAGGTTATATAGTAGAATTAGGAGTTAATATGAATGAAGGAGGGGAATTTAGAAAGGGGGTGTTAGTGATGGAGTAGAGAGGGAAAGAGAAGAAGTTAGTGATGCTCTTTGCTGTAATTTCATGGAATTCACCACTTTGTTTGCTGATAGATTAATTGCCTTGGCAAGAGACCTATTGATACTTGTGTAATGGTGATCATATTCTTTCTGCAACCACAACTGCCTACCCAACTATTTTGCCTAGCATTTTTTGTTTCTTCTTGGAGGGGCACTTGAACTTGCAACCCTCAATTGCCTTTTCTTTTCTTTGGCTTTTTCCTTTTCTCTCTATCTACTTCTACCCTTATGTCTTCCAAGGTCCCAGATTAAACTTTTGGGAACCTTTGCTTCTCTACCTGAACTACTTGTCTGCCAAGATTAAGCTGTTTGGACAGACCTCTTTCTCTATTCTACAACTCAAAATTGAAACATGGCATGATCCAGATTAGACTGTTGAATCATCCACAAAAATTGAAATAAGGTCCTCAATACTTGAAACACTTTACCCAGCTCTTGCTTTCTAGGAAATATGGGATCTTTGGGATACCAAAGCAGAGCATATTTGGCTTTTCTCTTGCCAATCATGAAATATGAAACCTATTACTATAGGTATCCAACAGTGGCTCCACATGGGGATGGTTTTTCTTTTGAAAGACCAAGAACAGCAGGTCAGATTGCCTTGTTGCTTGACTGCCCATCTTTGTCTTTAAAATCTGCTGCATATAATCTGTCAAAATAGTGTGCTTCTTTCTTGGAGAACCTCTGATTCTATCTGCCTGTTGCTGCTAGGTGCAGCATTTGGGAAAACCTCTTTATACAATTTAAATCAAAAAAGAATATGTACAATTGCATATATACAATGAACCTCTGAATTTCTATCATAGTGAACAGTCAAAATAGTGCTTCAGCATCCTGCCATTGACAGGACCTTCATCCAGTTCAGTTACAGTCAAGCTTTTTAGGAAGTAGGTGTTATTACCTTGTACTGCTTGGACAGCAAATGGTCCTTTCCATAAAGAATCAAACTTCCCATGTTTTCCTTTCTCTTCTCTTCTTGCATCCCACTTTAAAACTTTGTCCCCTACATTGAAATCTTCAGCTTTAGTTCTTCTGTCAAAGGCCTTTTTCAGTTTCTCTTGTAGTATCTGCACTCTGCTGAAAACTTGTTCTCTGGTCTGCTGTAGACAAATTATCTGGTTAATCCTTCTTTGCATGTCATTTGGCTCTGCTTGGCTTTCTTGTAGAAGTTTCATAACTGGCACTCCTAGTGATGAAGGAAATCTGGCCTCTAATCCATAGACTAACTCATATGGGCTGGTCCCAATTGATCTTTTGGTGGTTAATCTGTCTGCCCATAAAGCATTTACTAGTTTCTTATGCCAGTTCTTTTTGTTCTCTTCCAGCACTTTCTTTATGATGTTTATCAGGCTTTTGTTTGATGATTCAGCAAGACCATTTCCTTGAGGATAGTAAGCTGTAGAATGGCCCAAAGTAATGTGAAATTTATGGCAAAAGTTTACCATCTTCTTGGATCTGAAGGCAGCAGCATTGTCTGTTATTATCTTGTCTGGGCAGCCAAATCTAGCCAGTATATTGTTCTCCAAAAATTGAATGATTACTGAATCATTTGCTTGTCTGCATGGGGCAGCTTCAATCCACTTGGTGAAGTAGTCTGTTGCTGTTAGAATCCATCTGTGTTGTCCTGAAGATGAGGGGTGAATTTCTCCAATGAAATCCAAGCCCCATTGTTGAAAAGGTCTCTCTGTTGCAATGGGCCTCAAAGGAAGTGGCAGCAACTGTCTTTTGCCTTCAAACAGTTGGCACTTGTGGCATGATGTTGTGAATTTCTTCATATCAGAGAACATAGTGGGCCAGTAATAACCAGCCCTTAATATCTTGTCCACAGTGGACTTCCAGTACAAATGTCCACCACAGTCTCCAGCATGGAATTCTTGCATAATATTGTCAGTTTCACTCTCAAGAAGACAGTGCAGCAAAATACCTTCATGGTTTTTCCAGAGTAGATTCTCATCTATCACACAAAATTTAGATGTTTTCATTTTTAGGAACCTAGACTTAGTTCTGGACAGTCCTGGGGGAGCACACAGGTTTTGTAACACATAACAGATATCAGAGTACCATGGAGATTGTTCAAAGGCTACATTGATCTTTGGAGTCGCCAGCTCTGTTTCACTGTCCAGTTGGTTGATATCTAAGGCTTGGAAATTTGCTTCTGTCATTAACTTGGCCAAACCTTGCCCTTTTATCAGCTTTGTAGGCTTTATTTCAATGTC
Organism: Pinus tabuliformis; assembly: GCA_031772625.1. Classification (NCBI taxonomy): domain Eukaryota; kingdom Viridiplantae; phylum Streptophyta; class Pinopsida; order Pinales; family Pinaceae; genus Pinus; species Pinus tabuliformis. The sequence goes on from CM062811.1 coordinate 1,008,347,009, forward strand.
AAATTCAAGTATGTTTGCAATCCATTTTCCTCTCCTTCCCTCTAAGTTTTCTTGTGTGAGAATGTCTTTGACAATAGGACTTGGTACATAAGCTACAACATGGGAGTAAAGGATGTAAATCCTAAAGTCTTTGATGGCTTTGATCAAGGCATAGGCTTGTTTCTCCATTATTTGGTACTTTAGGGGGGCATCTCTAAGAGCTCTGCTGAAAAAAGCAATGGGCTTTTCATTCCCTTGGTCATCTTTCTGTAATAAAACAGCAGCAATAGTGTGTTGGGAGGCAAAGGAGAAAATGATGAAGTCTCTGTCAAACTGAGGGTTAGTTAACACTGGGGTTTGAGTCAAGGCCAATTTTATACTTTCAAAAGCTTGTTTTGCTTCAACAGTCCATTTGACCTTTGAATCTTTCTTTAGCATATTGTTTAGTAATCTGATTAACTCTGCTAAATTTGGGATAAACCTTCTCAAAAAGTTGATTTTTCCCAAGAATCCTTGCAGCTCCTTGACATTCCTTGGGTGAGGCATTTGTAGGATAGCTTGTATCCTATCTGGATCAATTCTTATGCCATCTTTCGAAATGATGTGTCCTAAAAGTTTCCCTTCTTCCAAGCCAAATAATGACTTCTTGGGGTTTAAGGAAATACCATATTTCCTGCATGTTATGAAGATTTGTCTCAGATGTTTCAAGTGTTCTTGGTCAGATTTTGAAAAGGGTGTAAGATCATCTAAGTAAATGACCAAGAAATCATGAATTTCCTTTGCAAAAGCAATGTCCATTGCTCTCTGAAATGTTGCCCCTGCATTTTTCAATCCAAAGGGCATCTTCACATACTTGAAAGTACCCCATGGGGTAGTAAATGCAGTCTTGTCTTGATCATCAGGGTGTACCAGGATTTGATTGAAACCTGAGAAGCCATCCAACAATGATATTCTTGAGGCTCCTACTACTCTTTGAAGGATGTGGTCCATTTTGGGTAAGGGGTAGTTGTCTTTGAGTGACACTAGGTTCAAATTCCTTAAGTCTACACAAAGTCTAATCTCACCAGTTTTCTTTCTTGTAGGGACCAAATTTGAAATCCACTCAGAAAACCTGATTGGTGCTATGATCCCAGCTTTGAACATTTTTTGTAATTCCTTTTCAATGGAAGGAAGAAGCACAGGATTGATTCTTCTCAATTTCTGTTTGAATGGTTTTTGATTAGGCTTGAGGGGAATGGTGTGCTGGATAACAGAGGTATCATAAGACTTCAAGTCTTCATAACCCCAGGCAAAGACATCTTGGAACTCTTTAAAGAGATCAACATATTTGGGTTTTTGGTCAGGGGGCAAAGCAGCAGATAGCTTTATTATTTTAGGCTTGTCAGTGGTACCAATGTTACATTCTTCAATTGTTGCATCTAATGGCTGCATCTTTGGTTTTCTGGGGACATCATTTGAGTCAAAAATATCCTCTAGTGGGGTAAGGCCTGCTGGAAGAAGATTGTCTTTGAGTTGTATGATTTCATCTTCAGCGTTGCTCAGCTCTTCACAGTCAATTTGGTGAATTTGCTGAATGTTTTCTTTGTTGAAAATGGTTGGACTGAGTAGTTGTTTTGCTGTCCTAGGTGACATTGGGTGGGCAGACTGTTGAAACTGTAATTGTGATTGACTTGCTCCATCAACTATTTGAGATTGACTTGCTGTCTCAAGGTCAATATTTAATCCTGTAAACTCTTGTTGCAAGGTTAAAAAGTTGTTTATTTGCCTATCATTCTCAAATACTTGCCACTCTTTGACATTGTTTGGAATAGAAGGCCTATATTTGACTTCTGCTGTGAAACAATTGTTGGGTTGTAGTGGGAATTTGAAGGTGCTGGCAAATGTTGCCAAGCTGTGAGCATGGAGATTGTGGCCCCTTGGAATCTTTGTGATAACAAACTCGGAGAAAGTTTCTAGTATTTCAATTACAGCAGACCTATAGGACCTTAATCTTTTGTCATTGGTGACAAAATCCCCTTTTACTTGTTGAATTACTAGATCAGAGTCCCCCATGATTGAGAGGCTATGTGCTTGTAATGATTTTGCAATCTTGAGGCCTAGTAGCAGAGCTTCATATTCTGCCATGTTGTTAGTGCATTTAAAGTTCAATCTATAAGCCCGGCCTTGTGCACAGGCTTTCTCTTTGTTATGTATCCATACTCCAGCTCCTGCCCCTAACTTGTTAACTGAGCCATCAAACTCTAGGACCCACAGACTATCTTGCTGGTCAGGAGATCTTAAATTCTTTTCATGGGATGGCCATGTGAGCATGAGTTGAGGTTTCTTTTCCCATTTGTCTCCTAGGATAATTTCATCATTTGTTTGACAATTTTTGACAACTAAAGGAGGGTGAATGGGTACTGTTGGGCTGATTAAAATTTGGCAGGTGCCACTTGTTTGATCGATGTTTTGTTCTTGTATGGGTGTTTCGGTCTTAATGTCATTGTTTAAGGAGCTTGTGCTGTCATTGAAGAGGATGAAGGAGTCTATGTCCGAATGGACAGCATATATTGGAAAATTTTGAGGCTTTTCTTCACTGCTGACCATATATTTCATGAGTGTTTCCCTATAAAGTCTCTTGGGTTGTCCAAAGACAGAGATGGTTGCATATGACATGTCTAATTGCAGGGAGCCTTGGAGCTTGGCTCCCCATGATCTTGATAGGAGCATTCCATATTTGGGTGGGATATCAGCAACAACAACATCCATTAGAATGGTTTTGTTGGGGAATTGAACCAAGGACACACATAAATCTTTTATTAGGCCCAAGCATTTGACTTGACTAGAATCAAAAGAAAACAGGTCTTTGTATGGTCTTGTTATATCCAAGTTTAATCTTTCCATGACTGCTTTTGGCATAAGGTTGTGAGATGCACCTGAGTCAAACATTGCATTATGCAGTATTTTATCATGAACATGCAAGCTGACATAAAAAGGTAAAACCCCTGTGACTACTGTTTTTCCATCTACCTCTGGGCCAAACAGTAATTCTGGAGTGTCATCTAGCACATTTACATCATCTTTGTTGTTGGTGAGCTGAAGGGATTTTTTGATCTGTTGCTTATATATGTCATGCTTGGCTAGCTCTGAAAGGGGAATTGCTATCTTTAACTTGCCAATCTCTGTTCCTAGGTCAAAGGGTTTATCCACCTGAATTTTAGGGTCACGGATAGCAGTCCTTTCCTTGTTCATTGAATCTTCTTGTTGGATTTCATCTTGATTTTGGAACCTGCCCCTCATGTTGATGTCTTGAGGGGTAATGTTCGGATTTGGGTGAGAGGATGAAGTTGCCGTGGGCTGTTGTGGTGTGGACAGTAATTCAGTGACCTCCTCAACCACTACTTCCTTTGCAGGCAAGTTTGTTTTGTCATTAGGTTCAGTGACTAAGGTTTCTTTAGATTGCTGTTTCTCCTTTACCTTTTCAGGCTGATTTGCATTTACAGTCCGACTTCTTAGTTTGTATTGTTTATGGACTTCATAGACAGCAGTATCATACCCTTGTTTAAAGTCAAAGGATTCTCCTGATTGTGTTTGGAATGTTTTGTTTTCATCCTCATCATGGTCTTCTTGTGTTAGGAAAACATGGCTTTTACCATCCAGACCTATTAAGTTGATCTCAGGATCTTCATTGAGCTGATTAGCTGAGGAAGTTTCTGCATAATTTTCTTGAAAAGGGGGTCTGATATCTTGGTCAGCACCTGTTTTTCCTATATTGGGGTTCTGTGTTCTCCTAAAATTTGGGTTTCTAGGAGAATTGTTTTGTGGTGCCTCCCATGATGACTTTCTTTCTACTGATTCCACTCTCTCACCTAGTCTTTTCATGCTGTTTAGTATTGCATCCAACTTTTGATCAAAGCCTGAGGGCTCTTCTTTGAAACCAACCTTCTTTTCCAGCTTTGCCCTGTTTCTTTTGGCAATTAGGTTGGCCTCTACAGTGACTGCAACTCTTTGGGCTTCTGCAAGGGTTGGAGGGTCTCTTTCTCTCAACTGATAGGCCATATCAGAATCAAAACCATCAGGGAAGTTATAAAGGGCCAAATCAGGAGGGGGCCTTAAGTTCTGGGGGATAGCATTGTATATGTTGTTGAACCTAGCACAATACTCCAAAACCGTTTCTTGGGGACCCCTTCTAATAGTGTTATATTCACCAAGTATATGGTGTGGATCTCTCTTTTTCTCCCATCTGTTGGTAAATTCCTGGTATAGAACTTCAGGGGTTGCAATGGAATTTGCATTTAAGGATCTAAACCAAGTTCTGACATCCCCAGTTAAGCTTTGGACAAAAATTCTCATCCTAACACTGTCATCATCTATTTCAAAGGTCTCAAAGTGATCTTGCATCTTCTTAGCATGCTGGGTAGCTGTCAAAGGGCCCTGGGAGTCAAAAAATGAGAGTCTAGTTTGGTAGTCTTGGGGTAGAGCTGGAGCATTGGCTGGTATCTGCAGAGGTGCATATCTGTTAGCCATGTTTATGGGATTTATAGGGTTAATAGGAACAAATGGGACAGCTGGGATCACAGGTATAACAGGGGTAACAAGAGGGAAACTGATTGAAAGAGTATGTGCAGATGGTGAAGATGGGAGAGGAGGGCTTTGAGGTGTTGATGATGAACTAGGGGAATTAGGTGTGGAACGGAAAAGGACTTTACAAGGAGTTGGAATGAGGATAGGTTGGTCTAAACTTATATCTGAATCAGCAGGCTTCTCCTGCTTTTGCCGTCTCCTTATGTTCTTTGGTATGATATTTGGATTATCAACAATGATGGGTTGATCAGGGTCAGGGTTTGCCCTAGTGTGCCTTGGGTTTCTTTTGGGAGCCAGCTTCTAAGTATTCTTTTAGAACTTTATACAGAAAGTTTTGTATGTACAAGGACTAGGTAAGAATTCTGGAATGACTATATAGGTCTCAAAGCTAGGATGAAGTTTCCCTAGTTAGCTCTTCCCTAAAGCTGTCCCTGTGTTTACAGAAACAGTCCTAAGGCCTCTTGGCTAGTTTCAGGCTTGATGGTAGCTCTTGGAAATAGATAGTAATTGAAGAAATCTTAACTCCCCAGTGGAGTCGCCATTTATGTTAACACCCAGGTTGTTCCCTATGACTCCCAAGGGAATACGGCCGGGGTAACCACTAACCAATCTTTGGATCACTGTTTCTAGCCAAACTGTGATCAGAGAGGGCTCTCTCTTTATGATTTGTAACTGTTTGTGATAGGGTTTTAGGCTAGCTATTATGTACTGGTTTTTGTTTATGTTTTGGTTGATGAAACTCCTTTTAGGTTCTAGTGAAGTAGTTTTCTGAGAGGTTGAGTACCATTGGGCAATGGAGTCTGTGGCTATATGTGTTTGAAACTTTGAGATGAAAGATGGAACTTACAGGGCCATTTGAGTGCTTAATAGAACAAGTTTTTTGATTAAATGACTGGAAACAGGTAACACAAACAGTGAAAGCATTTAAGAATTTTCACTTGTTATCTATATGTTCCCAACAGACAGCTTTAAGAAGAGAAAACAGAGGTCTTAGGGGCAAAAATTGAATCCCTGAGAATGACTGTCACAGTAAAAGACACAGTTTTGAAATGCAGCAATTAAGAATTACAATTCTGTCACTGTATCTGAGGAAAACATGTATAATAGCTCAGTTTGAGTCCAGGGTAAACATGGTTAAATCCTGGGACTATCCTTTCACCTTGCTATCAAGTGTAAAACATTTGAACAACAAAAGAGAACAAAAGACTCAAAAACACATAACAAAGAGATTTGAGAATACTTGTTGTTTTATGCAACACCCTGGAATCCTGTAACATTCATCTTTCACCACAATACATCAAAGAACACCAAGCCTTGGAAATTCCATTCTTCCTTTGTATTACTTCTCTGAAAATATTACAACGAGCTAGAGCTCTTCAAAAGAAAATAACAACAACCCCTTCAACTGCTGTGAAGGGTGAATATATACTTGCGGTCATTTACAAAATATCTGAGTCCTGAGTTATCTCAGATTTTACTTTCTTACCAACTACTTAAGATATTATGGCCAAAATTTAATGCAGCATTGATTACAGAGTACAGGCATTTTAATGCTCTGTCAGAAGATATTTTAGCCTTTGGAGACAGCTAAGTCGGTCGAGATATTCTGAGTAAATGCTGGAAAATCTGTCTTTAATGCTTTGTACGCTGTGTCTTGGACTTGTCACCTGTGATTGTGACTGTTGCTTGTGGTGAGTCAATGGTCCTGCTGAGTTGGCTCAGCCTCTGCCTCTTCCCTGTAGATCTGTTTCTTCAAAACTGTGCATGCGTATGTCTGCTTATTTGCCTGTAGAAATGGCGCTACTGATTCTGGCCTGACAGAACTGTTTGTGTTAAATTTCTCCAGGCATCCTGTGTGGGCAGTTGGTGTGCTAGGATTGCACCCAGAGTTTCATCTGCTTCTGTGAATTTGAAGAAGTTAGGTGGTGTATCAAACAGATGGTCAACTTCATTCATTAGGAAAAACAGGTTCTCCACCCTGTCATACATACTCTGCCCTGTGGCTGGCCCTGGCTCTGCTGAAGTGCTGGGTGGTTGTGCAATCTCTGCCACTGCATGGGCATCAATCCTCTTATTGTAATTGTCCAGGGTGAGCAGTCTTCCTACACTGCTTAGGATGCTGGGGAGGCCTCTGTTCTGCAGTGTCACGAATTTTTCCAGGAATCTATTGATTTCAGTCTGCATATCCTGGGTCCTCCTCTCCAATGTTCCAACCAAGTTCCTCAATGTAATGACTCTCTTTGCTACAGCAATTGCTTCTGTCCTGTTAGTGATTCCCATGACAGCTAATTGAGAGCTAGTCTTATAGTTCAGAGTGTTGATTATCCTAGTAGCAGCTTCTGGCATGTGTCCAAGGCTTGCCCTGGCTCTCTGTATTTCTCTGTTTGCTTTAGTGATGAGCACCATTTGCTCATCCATGGTCTCAATATATTGCCACTGTTTGGCAATGGACCGCCCAATGTTGCTCCATAGCACTGCTTTCATTTCAGCTGTCACCTTTTCTAGTGCAAGCTCCTTCTCTAGTTCAGCAATTCTCTTCTTAAGAGCTTTTACCTCTCTGTCCTTGGCTGCCTCATTTTGTTTGCTCTTGTCAAACCTTTCATTTACCTTAGTCAAGGTTTTCTTAAGCTCATCCAGCTCTTTCATTTGAGATTCCATGGCTTGGATCTCAGCTTGCAGCTTTTGCATGTCCAAGCTAGCAGCCTGTTCTGATGTTGTAGTTGTTGCTGCTGTGGATGGTGCTGTAGTTTCTGTTTGCTGAGGAGGAGGAGTAATCTTTGGAGGGGTTTCCTCAAGATTTATTATGACAGGAGGAGGCTGGGAGGGTTGGCCCTCTTCTCTTTGTTTCAGGGTTTCTTGCAGTGCTGCCTTTGCAGCTTCAGTTTGTCCTAGCTGGTCCTGAGTCCTAACCAGCTCTTTGTATAAGGACACCAGCAGATCTGTAGCATCCTTTTCTTGCCTTTGCTGGGCAACTTCATCTGTTTGTGGATGGATGGTGGCCGGGAGTTTGATTTTCTTTCTTAGGGCTGCCATGTCTGCATCCCTTATCTTCAGGAGCTCTTGGATGCCTTTGACATCTTTAGGATCATGCCCTATCTCTATAATTACCTCTTCCAAGGACTTGATCCTATTGTCCTTGGCTTGTGATGATGCTCTTTCTAACTCCAGCTGAGAAGCTGTGTTGTCCAGGCTGCTCTTTAATTTATAATTCTCCAATGTCTCATCTGCCAGGGAGGCATACACCATTTCACCAGTCTGCTTATGTAGTTCAATCTTGTCCATGGGGTGTATGTCTTTGGCAAGAACCTCCATGTTGGTTCTTAGATAGTCTGAGGTGGACTGAGGCTGCAAAGCTGTAGGCATGAAGTGGCTCATTATCATTTTGCCTTCGCTCACATCGAAAGCAGACATGAGTCTTTGCTGGTTGCTAGGAGCTAGGTTCAACAAGTGATCATATAGCTGCACTTTTATGGGATCACTCCTCCTTTTTATGTCAATGAATTGCTGTTTTATACTTGACTGTCCTTTTCTGGTTTGACCGGAGGAGCTGACCTCTCCTCCCATAGTCATGTCATGTCCTCGCTGAGATGAGCTGGCCGAAAGTTCTCCACTGGGTGGGCCCATGCCCATGGCTTGCCTTACTGCTATGTCCTCCTCTTGGGAGTCATTCAGTCTTTGTCTCTTCTCTCCCCTGATGAAGGATGAGGTGTGGGGGGTCTCTCTCTCCCTTTTCCTTGTCACATCCTCCTTCTGTGGTGTTTGGAGGACTGATGTGTCTACATTGGTGTCTGTCCTGGGAGGCACCTTTGTTTGAGGCTGCTGCTCAGTGTTACCAGGTTGATCTGTTCCCTTTTCCTGCTGCAAGGGCTGTTCACTGGACTGTGCTTTTTCTTGTTGCTGCCCCAGTTCTTGCTGTTCCATTTCTTCTTGCTGCTGTAGCAAGGTGTCAACTTGTTCCTCTGTCAATACAGGTGGTTGTTCCACCTGTTTACCTTTGTCTTTGCTTGCTGCCTGGGATGTCTTCTCAGTGGTTTGCTGCTGTGCTGCTGAAGATCCAGCAGCTGTTCCACTTTGCTTTCTGTAGGAGTGGGGCACCTGTCCACAAGTTTCCAAGTCAGTTTCTTTTTGCACATTCCTAGCTTCTTTCTCAAGCAGTTCTACCTCAGTGAGTTGTTCTATTAGTGTACCCTCTTCCCAATCTAGTGCATTGGCATACTTTTCTATTTCGGGTTGTCTTTTATGTGCATAGTTGCCCAGTCTGTATCTAATTCTCCTGAGGGAGATAGTATGATTGGGGTCATAAGGAATCCACTCAAAACTGGTCTGCAATCTGAGGCCTTCCAGGATGCTGTGTGCCTCTTTCCATCCTTCCTCTTTCTTGTTATACAGGAAGGAACCTAGCTGGCTTCTTACCTTCAGTTGTGACTTCTTGTTTCTACTCTGAAAATGAAGGTAATCTGAGTTCCCAAACTGCCTGAAATACTCCAAGGCAAAAAGCCTCATGGGGACATACCTTGGCAACCTAAATGGGTTCATTTCACAGCCATATATCCTAATGACTGTGTGGTTCTGGTAGAAGTACCAGTTGCCGATATTGTAGGATTTGTTCAGATGTAGAATCCTCCTCATTTCATCGGTTAATCTAGGAGGAGGAGTGCCTTGCAGAACTGTTAGGGCCGGATGAACAAATAAATCAATGAACTCACAGTATGTATAGGGTGATACTGAGGTAAAATGAAACACAGAGGTCCAGAAAACAACTGATCTTGGGCTTCCTTGGGCATTGAGTGGCCTCAAAGGAACAGAGAAGGTAGCTGGCTGATAGAAAAGGAATAAATGATATATATATGAGGAGTACCTGAACAGTCTCTCCCTTTTCAGATTCATGAACTGATCATGGATTTTCTCTGCTATGTAGGTTGCATAATCATACTGCACAGCTGGAGGCTTACCAGGGGCAAACATGGACAGCATTGCCATTATACTTTCATCTACATCTTCCAGCCCCCTGAACCCTAGGACATAGCTAATCAGATCCACCAGCATTCTGCCCAACTCATTCAGATAATGGTACCCAATAGGAGGGGTTCTGACTGTTTCTGAGCTTGGTGTGACAAACAGTTGGTTAATCTTGATAATCTGGTCACTGGATAGCTTGATCCCTGTGTTAATCAAATTCTGCATGGACAGAGGGGTCAATTTCTTGGCTGTATTGAAGTGCAGCATCTGGTTTATGCTCTCTGGGGTGATCTGGAACAGGACTAAGCCTGTGGGGCTTATGACTGCCCTTTGGCTGGGGTCATAGCATTCCTGGCAGCTGTAAATGAGCTCTGGCATTGGATTGACTTGGGGAAGGTTGTATATGGGCAAATTTGACTCCCAAATCCCCAAGATATCTGCTCCACTGAGGTGCTGGGCTCTTAGTTCATTCAGCATTAGCACATTATACTTGGTTCCCATGGGGAACCAATCCAGCATTTGGTAGTCCATGTCTCCCAGGGCTTTCCATGCTAGTTCTTGGTGAGGGGCATTGATGGGCTTAATGTTTAGTGCAATAGGGGTCTCCATAGCTCTCCAAGTTGCAAGAATTGTAAATAGACAGGTGGAATGGTGAAAACACAGTCTTGGAGGCAGTCTTCTATGGAAACAGTTGAGGTTTTGAGTATTCAAGGGGAATTCTCTCAGTAGCAATTGAAATACTACTGGAGTCTAGTGATAGAACCTCTCTGTGGTGTAATTGAACTCTATAACCGGGTGAATTATGTCTATTAGCAATTCTGCCGGGAAAACGCAGAATTACAGAGGTTTAATGGGAATTGCAGGTTTCTAGAGCTCTGCCAGTATTTCTTGGCCCTCACAATGACAATGCTGGATGAATGAAGGGGAATGAACGGTGTAATTACAGTTTTTATGGTTCTGTTATCCCTCTGAGCAAATTTAAGCTTAATGAAGGTCGTATGGAGGGCGAAATGGTCTAAATACCTGTAATTCGACGAGCAGAGGTTGAAACACAGGTGCACAGGTGCTTTTTGAGGAGGTCGCCCGGGCTAATCGACTGGTTGGCGAAAATTCGAGCTCAAACGGTCAAGCAGAGCGTTCAGTAAAAATCACAGTGAAAATGGTAAAAACACGGGAAAAATTGGTAAATATGGGTCATTTTACCAATTTGGCGCTTTTTTCTGCTGACGTCAGCATGACGTCATTGGTGGGTCATGGTGAGGTGACGTCAGCTGACGTCATCGGGCGACGTGGCAGTGGGCGACTGGTCAAAGGGGCGTCGGGGTGGCAGCCCAGTCAGCAGTGAGGTGGGCCAATAACATAAGCGGGTACGGGCAGGCAAAGACGTGGCGGCGAATTAGCGGCGGGTAGGTGGCGGTTAACGTGCAGCGGTCACGGTTAAGGCCTTAACCGTTGCGGTTTCTCGGGGCGGTTAAGGTACGGCGCGGAGGATGTCAGAGCGGGCTCCGAGATGGTTTAACGCTCGACGCGTGGAGGAGGCGTGACAAGGCGCAACGTCACTTCCCCGGAAGTTAAATCGCCGCCACGGGAAACGCTCCGATATTGCTGTGGGCCGTCGAATCTGATGGGCTTGATCCAACGGCTGGCGGAGGGGAAACATGCGCCTTTAATACTGTGGGCGGAAAAATCAAACTTTATGGGTTTTATGTGGGTTTTTGCAAATGTTTTGATTAACCAGCCATGCGGTAGGATTGGGAAACGTGCCAGAGGCGGGCATTGACCTTTGCAAAGGTTTTATAGGCAAAATGGGTTTGGAAAGTGGGTTTTAGCAATGCAGAGGTGATTTGAAGGCAAATTAACTTGCAGCAAAGGGGAAATAGGGTGGAATAGGTTCACCAAAGTGGCCAGATGCCATTTGGTCCCTTTTGAAAAATACACGGCTATTATGCCTAGGGGAGGGAATATACATAAAATTTGGGGTTTTATACACCTTAGTGTTAATAATATTAGGGGTGGGGTAAGATAAGGGAGGTTACATAGTAGAATTAGGAGTTAATATGAATGAAGGAGGGGAATTTAGAAAGGGGGTGTTAGTGATGGAGTAGAGAGGGAAAGAGAAGAAGTTAGTGATGCTCTTTGCTGTAATTTCATGGAATTCACCACTTTGTTTGCTGATAGATTAATTGCCTTGGCAAGAGATCTATTGATACTTGTGTAATGGTGATCATATTCTTTCTGCAACCACAACTGCCTACCCAACTATTTTGCCTAGCATTTTTTGTTTCTTCTTGGAGGTGCACTTGAACTTGCAACCCTCAATTGCCTTTTCTTTTCTTTGGCTTGTTTCCTTTTCTCTCTATCTACTTCTACCCTTATGTCTTCCAAGGTCCCAGATTAAACTTTTGGGAACCTTTGCTTCTCTACCTGAACTACTTGTCTGCCAAGATTAAGCTGTTTGGACAGACCTCTTTCTCTATTCTACAACTCAAAATTGAAACATGGCATGATCCAGATTAGACTGTTGAATCATCCACAAAAAATTGAAATAAGGTCCTCAATACTTGAAACACTTTACCCAGCTCTTGCTTTCTAGGAAATATGGGATCTTTGGGATACCAAAGCAGAGCATATTTGGCTTTTCTCTTGCCAATCATGAAATATGAAACCTATTACTATAGGTATCCAACAGAAGATTTGAAGAATGGTTTAAAAGTAGACATGGAAGGTTTTAAGGAAGGTTTGAAAAAGTTGCTACAAGAAAGGCTTCCTAATGGCGAAAAGGTATTAGATGAAACTCATGATGAGAAAAAAAAAATTTAATTATGATTTCATAAACTCTAATGTTGTATAAAAGACCCACCATATTCCAAAGATGGATATGAGGAAGTTTGATGGAAAGGATCCAGTAACATGGATACTACAAATGGAGCAATAATTTGATCTTCATAATGTGCAACACACACAAAAGGTAAAATCACAACTTTATATTTAGAACCCAATAAGTTTGTATGTTATCTATGGCTTTGTTCTTGTAAACCACTTGTCACTTGGTTAATTTTTACAGAGGAAATGATAGCAGATTATGAGGATACAAATAGAAACACCTTTATCCAATTGATAAATCTCAAACAAAAGGGTTCAATGGTAGAGGACATTGAGGACTTCCAAAAATTGAATATAAGGGAAAATGATATTTCAAAGGATCTTAGGATTGATGTGTTCATAGGGACTTTAAAGGATAACATCCAACATGAGGTTTTCCTTTGGGAACCTGATTATTTGGAGAAGGCATTCAGGTTGACAAGAAAAATTGAAAGAAAAATTATGGCAACAAGGAAGCCTACCACTCACAATGATAAAGATGGAAGTGTTGGTGCCCCTAGCCTTCCACAACCTACAAGGTTGACACCACAACAATTGGAAGAAAAAATAGAAAAATGGATTTTCTACCGTTGTGATAGCAAAGACACTAAAGGTCATAAGTGTGCTGAGAAGAAATCATTTTACATAGATTGTGAAAAGGAGGAAGAAAAGGAACAAGAAACTTCAAAAGAAGAGTATGTTCACCAAGAACCAACCCTAGAGAAAGAAGAAATGAATCTGGCCCTTTCTTGTAATGCATTGGCAGGAATTACAACTCCTCAAACTCTCAAGATAGAAGGACATATCAAGAAGAAAAAGGTAATAGTGTTTATTGATTTTAGTAGTACCCATAATTTTATTCATTGTAAAATTCCAAGGAATTGAATTTCTTCCTATACCCAGCACTAGAGTTTCAAATGATTGTTGCAAATGGTGGAACTATAAATTTCTCTGGAAAGTGGCATAATATCAAGCTAACCATGGGTTAATATGTACTGAATAGTCCAATTCTCTCCATTCCAATGGGTGGTGTTGATGTTGTATTAGGAGTCCAATGGTTACAATATTTGGGCATGATAACTTTTCATTTTCAAGAAATTTTCTTGAATATTTTTTTTGGAAGGAAAGGAAGTTGAATTAATGGGTATCAAAGGGAAACCAGGAAAGATAATTAGTTCTAATAACATGACAAATATTCTAAATAAATAACAACGGGGCGTAATTGCACAATTATGCTAACTATAGGTTCAAACATCAAAATCATCTATTTCTATACATATCCAAAAAGTATTGGACAATCATTCCAAGGTATTTGAAACTCCCAAAGTCCTCCCACCTATTTGTGATCATGATCATGCTATTCATTTGATTCTAGGAAGTGTTCCTCCAAACATTAGGCCTTATAGATATCCCTATGCCCAAAAAGTAAAATTAAATGTATGGTTGCAAAAATGCTAGAGGCCGGTATAATTCAACCTAGTGAAAGTTATTTTTTGGCTCCAGTAGTATTGGTGCACAATAATGATGGATCATGATGCATGTGTGTGTATTAAGGTGAGCTCAACAAGCTCACTATTAAAAATAAATTTCCCATTCTTGGCATTTATGAATTACATGGAGCAATAATTTACTTCACCAAGTTGGATCTTCATTCACGATATCATCAAATTAGAATGAACACCAAAGACATTCCAAAAATAACATTTAGAATTCATTAGGGTCATTACGAAATTTTTTCATGCCTTTCTTCATTACCAATGCACCTTATACATTTCAAGGTTTGATGAATTCCATTTTCAAACCCTTATAAAATTTGTGTTAGTACTTTTTGATGATATACTAATCTACAACAAGTATTGGAAAGATCATCTTCAACATATTGTCAGGGTGCTCAAACCATTGGAGGAGAAAAAAATTATATGAAAAAACCTCCAAATGTTTCTTTGGAGTACAAGAGGTGGAATATTTGGGTATATTATATCTCATGAGGGTGTTAAGATAGAACCTAACAAAATTAAACCCATTAAGGAATGGAAATATCCACAACCATAAGGCATCTGTGAGGATTTCTCGGGTTGATAGGGTATTATCACAGGTTTGTTAATAATTATGGGAGAATAATAGTACCTCTAACAACATTACTAAAGAAATATTCATTTTATTTAACTCTAGAAGCAACTAAATCCTTTAAACATATTAAAGAGGAAATGTGCTAAGAACCAGTCTTAGCTATGCCAGACTTCGCAAAACCTTTATTGTGGAATGTGATGCCTCAAGAAACAGAACTGGTGTTGTATTAATGCAAGAAAGAAGACCCATTTCTTTTGAAAGTCGTCCAATCAAAGGCAGTATTTACACAAACCTATTTATGAGAAGGAAATGTTGGCAATACTACATGCACTAAAGAAATGGAAAACTTACCTAATGGGAATACACTTCAATGTAAAAACAGATCATGATATTATTAAATACTTTTTGGAATAAATATTATCTTCAGAAAAGCAGCAAAATTGGGTCACAAAGATGTTGGGTTATGACTTTGAAATCATCTACAAAAAGGGGAAGAAAAATGTTGTTACATATGCACTCTAAAGAAAGGATGAGGATGTGGAACATTGCTCTGTAACATTTATATTATCCAACCAGATTAGATAACCAAAGAAAGGGATGAATGGATGAATGAAAAAGAAGTGTGGACACTCATTCAAACGTTGCAGCAAAATCTTAGTACATCTGACACATTTAGCTGGAAAAATGATTCATTATGGTTTAAAGATCGCTTATATCTTTGTAACAATTCCGAACTCAAACAAAAGATTCTTTTGGAATTGCACACCTCTCCCTTAGTAGGGCACTTAGGATTTTTAAAAACTTACCACAGAGTCAAGAAGGAATTTTTCGGGATGGACATAAATCTAATATTCAAAAGTTTGTGCTAGAATTTTTGGTTTTCCAACAAAATAAAGTTGAGAAAATTAAGACCACTGGTCTATTATAACCTTTATTAATTCCAATTCAATGTTGGGAGGAGGTTTTGATGGATTTTATCACAAGTTTACCCAAGTCCAAAGGAAAGAGTGCCATCATGGTGGTAGTTGATAGACTTACCAAGTATGCACACTTTTGGTGCATTATCTCATCCATTTAAAGCCAATACAAGTGCCAATGCATTTATGGAAATAATTCAAAAGCTACATGGAAACCCAAATATTATTGTAAGTGACAAAGATCCAATTTTAACTAGAAATTTTTGGACAAAAATATTTTCTTTCATGGGTACTCAATTAGCTCCTAGTTCATCTTATCATCCTCAATCTGATGGGACAACTATCACCAGATATCTTTGTTTCTTTGTCTCTAATAAGAAAACATAATGGGTCAAGTGGTTACCTCTGGTTGAATGGTGGTATAGCACTTCCTTCCATACGTCAGCAAAAATGACCCCATTTATGGCACTTTAGGGATATCATCCACCATCCATCACATCATCTTTAATAAAAAAATTCTAAAGGTTCAAGAAGTGGAAGATCACATAAAACATCAACAAAAAGTTCTCCAACTCTTAAAGGATAACCTCACTTCAACGCAGAATTAAATGAAACAATAGGCAGATCAACATTGCAGTGAAAGAAGTTTTGATGTAGACGACTGGGTATTTTTACAACTACAACCATACAAACAAATGTACCTCAAGCAAGCTAAAAAGGATAATAAATTATCGCCAACGTATTGTGGTCCTTACAAGGTGTTTCAAAATATTGGTATTATGGCATACAAATTGGAGCTTCCAACATCTTCCCGGGTGCACCCAATTTTCCATATTTCATGCTTAAAGAAGGTTATAAGTGACAAGCTCCCAGTTCAAACAATATTTCCAGAACTTGAAAAGGAAGGAAAAATCATATTGGAACCTGAAGCAGTCACAGAAACAAGAACTCAACAACTACAAAATCGATCAATTTCAAAGTATCTCATCAAGTGGAAGAACTTACCCGCTAAAGATTCCACATGGGAGGATGAGAATTTTATACAGAAGAATCCAGAACTACTCAAGCATTGAGGACAACAATTTTTTGAAGGAGAGGGGCATGTTAGGTCCCTATAATACTAGTGTATCCCTTTATTGTTATTATTAGTGTAACCCCTTATTGTTATTGGTGTGCCCATGTAGTCCCCATATTGTTATTATTGTGCCCCATAGAAGCAGACTATTGTTATTCTTGTGCCCTTAAATTATTATTTTTATGTAGGTTGTGATCATATTGTGACCCCTTAGACTCCTATATATAGAAAGGAGGTTTTGTCATTTGAATCATCCAAGAATTGTTCATTTATGTAATGTAAAGGAGGTTTCCCCCTTGAAGAGGATAATTTTTAATTCGTTGATCTATCTATTTGTGAGTTGGTTGCATAACATATATTGTTGAAAAATGTAGCTAGTTTTGATCTTCATAATTATATTTGAGTCATGATGTAATGTATTTCTCAAAAGAAAGAAAAATAAATTTTATTGTAAAAGAAGTTTACTTATTAAATCATGGGTTTCATGCTTGGGTCAATGCTTTTTAGGTCAAAGCCTTCATTCAAATTATTCTAGGGTTTATGTCAACTATTCTTGTCCATGTCATAATGTAATAGACCCTTCTTGGGCATTGCCAATCAAGAAATAAAATTATTTGTATGTAAAATAGGTCATATAGGCCTCCTCCACTAAGTTAGCCTCAACCTAGACAAGTCAGCCTAATTAAATACACAAAAAACACTATAAAAGGGTAGAAACTTGACTCATTTGGAGTACATCCACAACACGTTCAATCTTTAGTTAATGGAGGCAGAAAAGGGTGTGAAATTGAAGGAAGAGAAAGGAAACCCTAGCGAAGGAGAAGGAAGTCTTTGTTAAGCATAAGAAGTCAAATTTTATCTATCCTTGTCTCACACATATAAAGTTTCTAATTTGTTGGAAGAGCCAAAATTGCAATACTATAGCTGGGTCAAATTCTAGAGTAGTTGGGCAAAAATTATGGAGTTGTTAGGGGCCGAAATTAGGGGATATTGTTGGTTTGTAACTACTAGACACGAAGAGACTACTAAAGGTTGTTGAATCATATTGGAATATTGACTTGGTGGAGGAGGAAAGTATTTTATTTAGGTCTAAGGTCCTGGTCTATCTCAATTTTATTAGTGGAAGATTTTGACTGAGTTTTCCCCTAGAGAGGGGTTTTAGCCCTAGTTGAGTGCCTACATTTGGTGTCATTGATCTTCATGTTTTGTTTTGATGATTTCTTGATGGAACAAAAATAAAATAATAACATAAAGAAGACAATAAGAATACAAGAATAACACCAATAATTATCAACATAAGAAAAAAATTTGCCTTTCTAATTTTTTAACATACACCTATGTAATTTATTCCTATATCCAAGGTGTTATTAATCATGTCATAAACCAACATTTCAATCCTTAATAATGTCAACACACATCCACAAAATAGTCGTATTCACTTCTCTTATGTCAACTTACAAAATGCATGACCAAATCATAGGCACATGATTTTCCCTTTAGTAGGCTTGAATTTTATAGCATATGAAGATCATGCATGTCACATATAATCATTGTAATTTCATAATGAAAAATAATAGCTAGAAAAAATTGAGTATGATTTATACAAATCATTGTTCCTTATTGTAATTTTTATGTTAAATGTAACATGGTTTATTAAATGACCTAGAAAGGTAGTTCACTACTATTCCCACCAACACTAATGGATTTAATAGATATGTTTCCCATGGATGTAAGGTAGATAGTTCCGTGGTGTTCTCTTAGGGTAGTTTATGGTGTAAAGGTCACCGATTTGAAACTCCATGTGAAATAATCCAACCATGCTAATGGTTGGTGTGGTTTAGGTCGAGCGTGAGCCTCAAGTGATTTTGACGACTTAGATTCCCCTAGGCTACGAATACTCAAGCCACGGGCTAGTTGTTCCAATCAGCTCACGACTCACAAAAACTAGCAAACACAAAAAAAATGGATTCAATAGATAAGCTGACTTCTTCTCCCTTTGAGCGGGACATTATTTTTGTAGAGTGTAAGCATGTCAAACAATCTTTTTCTTTTTTCACATGGCTATTTTGACTCTTATCAATCAACCTTACTTAACAATGTTCTTAAACACTACCATGTTAGTCCCACCTCCTTTTCCACTAGTGTCATCCATATCATATTTTGTATGTATGACTGAAACTCAAGAATGAGACTTCACTCGCAAGTACTCCAATAACTTGATGATGAACTTCTTCTTCAACAACAATTACATGGTATAGATAACAAAAATTCAATCATGTCTCGTCCTATTTTTCATCCACCATCCACTTTAGAATTTCCTTTCACCTATTTTAAGGATATATATTAATTTATTGTGTCGAGAGGCTCTCTCCAACCAAGTATGGGGTAGATGTCAAACGTAAATGTTTAACATTTAACTTTTAACACTTATGCCCAAAAACCATGACTTATTTCACAATCAAAATATTTTATAATAATATGACACCATTCTTAACCATGGACATTCACCCCTGCTTTACTATGGATATTATCAACATGTAAATAGGCTTTCTTACAATACCATGGCTTATCATTACCCCATGCCCAAAAAACATAACTTATTTCACAATCAAAATATCTTATAAATATGTTTATTTTAATTTAATTTTATAACATTTTTTTAATTAAATCTAAAAGGAAAAAGGTTATAATTACTTTTGAGATATATCTAAACCCTCTATCCTCCGGGATACTAAAAAGATTCCCAAAGAAATTAAATCAAGGTTATTATAAAATAAAAAATGAGAATAGTTTTATATATAAAGATGTGAATTTTATGTAATATAAATATATATTAAGAACCAATGTAGCTCCATATTAACCAAGTATCCAAGCGATGAGAGAAAGTAAAATGACTAACAATAATAAAGGAAAGATGATCCACGATTGTTTTAAGTTTTCATTATTGTATTTTTTTTACATGATTGATCCAAAATATAGGTTTAATATTTTTCAACCAATTGAGTTTTTTTAATTTAGATACTTTCTTAAACACAATATATGAGAATCAAATTTAATAGACAGAAGGGGGGAGAGAGGGATTGAGGGAGGGAGATAGTGACAAATCTCAAGGGCGAAGAGAGAGAGAGTGATGGGAGGCAGAGAGAGATGGAGGTGGGAGAGAGAGGGAGAGAGAGGAAGGAAGAGAGAGAGAAGGGGAGAGAGAGAAGAAGAGAGGGAAAGGGAGAGAGATGGAGTTGGAGGGGGGAGAGAGGGAGGAAATAAAATAGCATATAGAGAGATGAGGAGAGAGAGTGTGTGTGAAAAGGGAGAGATGGGGATAGAGTGAGGGGGAGATGAGAGGTGGGAAGAAAGAGAAAAGGAGACGAGAGAGATAAGAAAAGAAGGTGAAGATAGAGAGAAGGAGACACAAAGATGGAGGGGAGAGAGAGAAGGAAAGAGGGATGAAGATAGTGACATAGCTCGAGGGAAGAGAGACAAAGAGAGTGATGGGGGGAGAGACATAGGGAGGATGGAGAGAATCGAAAAGAGAGGAAGGAAGAGAGAGAGAGGTATCAAGAGAAAGAAGGAGAGAGAGGGATGGAGTTCGAGGGGGAGAGAGAGGGAGAGAAGAAGAAAACATAGAGGAAGAAAGGTGGAGAGAGATAGAGAGTGACAAGAGAGATACGGAGAGAAAGTGAGGGAGAGATGAGAGTAGGAAGGGGGAGAGAGAGAGGGAGAGAAGGGAAAGAGAGAGAGAGTAGGGAGAGAAAGAGGGGGGGGAGAGAGAGAGATATATATACAGAGAAAGTGTGTGTATGTTTGTGGGGTAATATAGAGATAAGGAATAAGAAATAGACACATATACAAATATATATATATATATTATATAGTATTATATAACCATCCTAGATCCATGTTAAACCCAGATCTATCGAGCAATGAGAAGGATAAAATCTCTCGAGGAGATTCATTCATGAAATTTTCCCCTCTACGTCTCTTTGTTGTAAATATGATAAACTCCTACAACCTACTTCTATATATATTCTCCATGTAAATCTATGAGTCACTGTCACAATTGAGAGCTAGATATTTTGTGATCGCGGTAGTGAAACATATGTTAGCATTCAATGCACACAGACATAAACATATGCTATCATTGCATGATGGAATTATCAAATAGTAGTTGCTATGTTAGAGTTTTTTAGATTATAATTTTTTTTTAAACTCTTTCTTGGTAGTTGCTTTATTTGTTCAACCCTTATCGTTTTCTACAAACCGTTCTCACGCATCAATGATTCATATATTTTATATTAAAATTGTTATAAGAATCATATGTATGTACATGGTCCCTTTGCTGAATTTAGAATTCCAACAATTGCACAAAGATGTGGTTTCTTACAATATCGTTAGAAGAATCTATATAACATAGCTTTATAACATAAATCCATAACATGAATTTATCTTATCCTCATGATGGAAATCATACTTGATGTCCATTCACTGGTTCATTCACATTAATTGATGCACTTACATTTATAAAGACTTTATGTTATAATTTTATTTGATTTTATTTTAGTTTTAGTTTTATGTAATTTGATTCATAATTTTTTTATTAATAATTATGATGATTATTATTGTTGTTGGGTCTTGAAATTGTCATTCATTTCCATTACACTTTCACTATTATGTCCATTATATCACATCCATTTCACCTCCATTTCACTACCATGTCACTACATTCATCTCACTTTCATTATCATTGGGCCACATTTATGTTTTTCCAAACTTTATTAATTCTTAGCATTTTTAAGTGAATTTGTGGTTAAAAATTAGAAAATAATGTGCATATGCTTAAACCTAACAAGTGGGTTGAGATTGCTGACATGTTGTAAGAAGAACTTCGGCGTAAATCACATAAGGAAAGACCTTTGTCGGCGCGTTTTGAACCAACCAGTGTGGTTCATCGTCAAGACAAGTTGACATGTGTAGGTCAAAAGGATGCTTCTAGAAGACCTTTATGTGGCACCCTAAGGCCAAATTCGAATTTGAGTGGAGAGAATCATGGGATCATGAGGATATGTGTCACATCTCCTATTTGTATTGAAACTCTAAAAAGACATGTGTCTTATCAGTTCCTATTTTGATTAGGACTCTAGAGGTAGAGGGAGAGATTCATGGACTCTCATTAATGAGATGACTTCTCATCTTTTTGTATAAATAGGAGATCTCTCTCCTTCATTTGTTAGCTAGTAGCTTTTTAGCTTGTAGCTTTTGTAGCTTGGAGCTTGTAGTTTTTCTTTGATGGCTTTGGAAAGCTTTGGAGAGCTTTGTTGTATTTTGTAATTTTGAAGAATTTGAATAAAGCTTTGATGTTCTCAACATGGAAGGAGATGTGAAGTAGATGTAATGGAGCATATTAGAATGTAAGGTAGAGTAGATTTTGTTTTGTAGTTTTGCTTTGATTTCATTCAAGTATGTCATTTGATTGCTTTCAAGTTTGATAGTTTAGATTTTCCATTCATGCAAGTGTGTTCAACCAGTTGATTGTAGATTTATCTAACTGTGTAATCTATGCTTGACAAAATAGTTAAAGGAAGTATTTCCCAATTGGTGATTAGAGCATTAGAGCACACAGTAGATTAGTTTTTCTTTACATGTTTCTTGTATTTGCTTATTAGATTAGTCACTCATTTTATAAGCTGATATTTTCAGAGCCTTTAGCTTATGGTTTACCTAAAGAGTAATTGGTGAAGTATTAAGTTTATAAATGAGTTTACTTGTTTTTCATTAGTGTAAAGTTAGATAGTTTAATGTCATTATCTCATGCTATAAGATGATATTTCCGGAGCCTTTAGCTTATGATTTACAAGTTAATTGGTGAAATGTTATGATTATGGATGGAATTATTGGCTTGCTTTTCATTAGTGTAAAGTTAGATAGTTTAATGTCATTCTCTCATGTTATAAGATGATATTTCCAGAGCCTTTAGCTTATGATTTACAAGTTAATTGTCGAAATGTTATGATTATGGATGGGATTATTGGATTGCTTTTCATTAGTTAAAAGCAGTTTCAAGTTTTACTTTCGCCTTTAGTTTAATTGTAGTAGTTTTATTTTTTCTTTCTTGGATTTCATTTAGTTGTTATCATTTTTTCTTTCATTTCATAGACATTTTGCTGGCTTAGATTAATCTCAGTCTGAGGACTGTTCTGTTCCAAGATCATCGCATGGAATGAGATTGTAAGGCGCGTTGGAGAAGCGATAGGGTCGCGTTAGTCCGCGCATTTCTCAGATTGATGTGAGGAAATATGCCTGAAAGCATCCACTTCAATTGGTTCAAGTAAGTTACTGAGTCCATCATCTATTTTGTGGTATCAGAGCCCTGTTCTAGTCCTGAGTCTATAATTTATAGACAGAGTTCTAGAGAAAGCCAGGCAGCTACTGAGTCCATCATCTATTTTGTGGTATCAGAGCCCTGTTCTAGTCCTAAGTCTATAATTTATAGACAGAGTTCTAGAGAAAGCCAGACAGCCTTCGAAAGGCAACTCTGTTGATCATTGGGCTGAGTAGATAAACGCTTTCTTTAGTCTATCTCTGGTTTAGATTATAAAATATGGCAAATCTGTTACGCTCATTCTCTTCTATTGATCGTAAGGTCATTACTGAAGTTCCATCAAGGTCTAATGAGTCTGAAGTTGCTGAAAATGAAAATCATGAGATTGTTGAGAATCCTGAAAACTGGACTCCTCCTGCTTTGCATGCTACTGATGTTTATAAACTGCCTATGACCTTTGTTCTAAAGAGAAAGTCTTTTATGAAAGAAGTAGAGATAACTATAAAGATTTCTGGACCCTCTACTCAAATCCTTGCTCTGAACTTATTTTCTGATGATGAAATTAAAAAGTTCCGTCAGTATGCTAAGGATGGAAAATATTTTTATCTTCATTTTGGAGGTATAAGGATAGGACTTGCACCACTATTCCGTCATGGAATAAATACCCCTTGCATTGCTGAACTGTTTGATACCCGTCATCAAAATTATGATCATGCTAGGATTGGTACTATTATGGGAAACCTTGCTACTGGTTGTCAATATGGGACAATCTATCCTGACTATGGCATCAACCTGAATGATGTACATTTGAAATATTGTTAGAAATTATTAACTGGGGTTCAAGGGTTAACTATGGTAGAAGAAAGTGAATACCTCTCTGTGATAGGACAAGCTTCATTTCAGCTTACTAATACTGCACATCCAAAGCTGAAACAGCTTGTACTTAAAGACTGTGTTACTGTTGGTCTGTCTAATGCCCAAGTTGAAGGAGTACTGTATGATCCTACTGAATTACCCGGAAACTGGTATTTCCAATATAAATCCATAGCTGATGAAAAGAAATCTGAACTAAAAGTAAAACGAGTTGCTATTGATAATGGCCAAGTAAAATTGATTCCTCCAAGGCCAAAAGTACCTCGTCCTATTACTAAGCAGAAAAGATATGTGTTTCCTATTGCTCCAACTGAAGTTCCGTCAAGTAGTCATGATTTGACCACTATCCAAGAAGTCAGTCAGAGTCAGACTGAGCCTGTAAATTCATCCACTACATTGTATATACCAGACTCTAAGCCCTTTTTACCCACTGTAAATAAGATGCATCGCATAGGTCGTTTTCCTCCAGTTGAAGAATGGCAATATGCCAATCGCAGATTTGTCAAGGGTGGCAAATGGCCTCCTCGTACAAAGTTCTGCACTACTTCTTCCTCTTCTCGACAACCAATCACTCGTGCAGACTGTGCCCCACTAATTGAACATAATGCGCATAATACCAATGATCTCGATGAGACATATCAGATCGGCAACTATCTAGCTACATGGTGTGCACATGCAGAAGAAGTTTTAGATGATTTGGGTTGCCAAAGTGAATTAATTCTGGCAAATCTTAAACTTCTACATGATGAACAGACAACCGATAGACAACATAGAGAAGAAAGAGAAAGAAGAAGAAGAGAAAAGAAAAAGAAAGAATCGCAGCCTCCAAAGTTTTCTAAAACTATGGAAATTCCTCAAAAATGGGAAACAAGTGATTCCCAAGAAGAAGTAGCTGATTCTAGCAACAGCCAAATTGGTTTCAAAATAGAGAAGCCCAATTCAACTACAATTCATAGAAATAAAAGTGAATTGGCTACCTTTGAAAATGCTGCTACTCTATTTCCATCATTCATAATGCCCTCCCTGCAAAAAGCTAATAGGTATAAAGAACCAAAGTATCCAAGAGTAGAAGAAGATTTATTTGCTACTAATTCATCTGGATATGTTCTAGATTTAGATAAATCTAAAAATCCAGCTGAATCAATTAGAATATGGATTGGTGCTTTGTACCAAATGCAAGTAGTATCCAAGTTGGATAATTTCTCAATTTTCTTGCTAGCAGAAAAACGTATGGCAGGTATTGTGTGGGATTGGTGGATGGCTGGTTCTAATGAAGAAAGACAAAATGTTGCAGCATTGGGTCTAGCTACTTTAGAATTTTTGTTGCTTACTCAATTTGTTCCAGAACCTACTGATGAAAGAAAGCAAATCATTACTGATTTAACTAGAATGGAGTTGAAAGATTTAAAAGATTTAGATCAGTTTGGATCAGAATACATGGCTAAAGTTTTAAAGCAAGTTTAAACAATGATCCTACTCAAAAAGTTGCTTTCTTATCAAAGTTACCTGGAAATTTAGGAGACATGATTATGAAAGATATTGAAGTTCAAGGTAAAAAGATTGAACAAATCTATTGGATAGATCTCCTATTCCGATGTCAAGAAAAGGTTAAGTATTTGTGCTGGCAAAAACAGGTTCATAATGTTTCTCCAAATCTGAATGTTTGTCGCTCTGTATTACCCTGGACTCCTTTCAGAAAAAGAAGAACTAAGAGATATGGTAAATACAAACCAAAGAGGGTTGCTAATCCTAGAAGACCATTCAGAAAATTTAGATATGTTAAAAAGAGGAAACAACCAAAACGAGATAATGCTTGCTTCATTTGTAAGCAAGAAGGACATTTTGCTCGCAAATGTCCCAAGAGTTCCTCTAATAAATTGAAAGCCTGTTTTGAAATTGAAGAATTTTCAGATGATTGGTCAGTGGTTGATTCAAATGATGAAGTATCTGATGTATATATTTTGACTGATGCTTCTCTATCTGACACTGAATCTATGAATGAAGTCAGCCAAAAGATGAATATTTGTTATTCTGGTTTTGAAAGTGATGAAACCGATACAGAAGACTATACAGAAGACGACTATACAGAAGAATACTCAGATAATCCTTCTGTAGAAACTGTTACTATTGCAGACTTGAAGAACTCCTTCCCCAGTTTAAATTCCTTGTCTCCACAACCACCTGTGAGTTCTTTCTGTCCTTATCCTAAAACAGTCGCATCTTCATCGTCATCACTCCCTGTAAATAGTTCTGCTCTAGATGAAGAAAATGCTTTTCTCAAAAAGATGGTCATGTCCAATAATCTTTTGTACATTCCCGTTGAAGTCCAAGTCCGCGGTGAATGGATTAGTGTTGATGCTTTCATTGATACTGGGGGTTCCAATAAACTTGCTAGACCATCCCTTTTCAAAGGATTATGGAAGCCTTTGCAGCATATAATTGTTTCAGAAACTATTGGTGGATCTGTAAACCTTACCCATTATGTCGATAACATTTCTTTGAAACTTGGGGGGGTTACTATAAAATTTTTTGCTATTCAGCATTATGATGCTTCTGCAAGTCTATTTTTAGGAATGCCATTTATTAATTCAGTACTGCCTGTAACAATAAGTGAAGACAAAATCATTTGCAATGTCAAAAAGAAAGCAGTAGCAGTTCCAAGATTGACAATGGCAAACTCAGAAGCTAGAAAAGAGCAGAGTCAGAAAAAGGTAGGTTCCAGAAAAGTGAAAAATGAGTCTCATGATTGGAAAGAAGTCTTAATGATATATGAGGCTAAATCACAACCTACCCAAAAGGCCAATAGAGATCCCAATCGGTCATCTGAACAAATCAGTTTATATGAGGAATTGTTAAAATGTTGTTCAACCAATCCTCAGGCATTCTGGACTACAAAAAGTCCACAGCAGGAAATTATAACATTACATGATAATGGGGTAACCGGTAAGTTAATACCATGCACCCCTGCTGAAGAAAAAGAAATCAGAAAGCAGATTCAAGAATTGCTAGACCTTCAGTTGATTGAAAGAAGTGAATCTCATTATTCTTGTTCTGCATTCCTTGTCAGAAAACATTCAGAAATTGTTCGAGGTAAGGATAGGATGGTTATTAACTACAAGCCATTGAATGCAATAACCAACAGCTTTAATTATCCTATGCCTAGACAAGAAACTATTATGCAGAAAATTCAAGGAAGTAAGATCTTTAGCAAATTTGATATGAAATCAGGTTATTATCAGATTCAGATTGCAGAAGAAGATCGCCACAAGACTGCTTTCATATGTCCTGCAGGTTTCTTCCAATGGAAGGTTGTTCCTTTCGGATTGAAGAATGCTCCTGCCTTCTTTCAGAGAAGAATGGATCATATCTTCAGTAAATATGATTTCATTGTTGTATATATTGATGATATTCTTGTACATAGCTCAGATTTAGAATCCCATTTGAAACATTTACAGATATTTATTGATGAGGCCAAAGCACATGGTCTTGTTTTGTCAGAAAAGAAAATGATCTTGTTTCAAGAAAGTATTGATTTTCTTGGAATACATGTCAGCAATGGGAAAATTCAGATGCAGCCTCATGTGTTAACAAAACTTTCTGAATTTCCTGATCAGCTAGCAGATAAACATATGATTCAGAGATTTATAGGAATTTTAAATTATGTACATAAATATATTCTGAATCTCTCTGAAAAAACTTCTCCAATTCGTCAATTTACTAACGGAGGTTGGTCTGATGAAGCTACTAAATCGGTTCAGTTGCTTAAGCAAGAATGTCAGAATCTGCCAGCATTAAAACCGCCAGGTAATGGATTTTTAATTTTACAAACAGATGCATCAGATAACTTTTGGGCAGCCACTCTTCTTGAGAGAAAAGGAGAAGGAGAAGAAATTGAAGAAGTTCTTTGTGCATATGCCTCGGGAGAATTTCAGAAACATCAAAAAGGTTATTTCCCTGCTGAAAAAGAAAACCTTGCTATTTTTAATGGAATCCAGAAGTTTGAAATCTATTTGGCTCCTGCAAAATTTTTAATTCGGACTGATTCCATGAATTTTAAATACTTCCTGAATGCAAAGATTTCAAAACAGCTAGCTCGAGGAAGATTGTTAGCATGGCAAATGTGGTTTCAGATGTATGAGTTTGATGTCGAATGGATCCCAGGAAATTCTAACTTTTTAGCAGATGCTTTAACAAGAGAAATGAATAAGGTTCATGTACATAAACAGAGTATGTTTGATATTTCAGATAAATCTGCTCTAGATGATAATTTTGAAACTTTTGTACAGCGGTTTAAGATATTAGAATTTCTCTTACCTGACCTTGTTAAAGAAATAAAGAAGGTCATTGGGTTACAATTAAGAAGAAATCAGTGGATTCAAAAATGCCAAGCTTGGCAGCATAAAAATGTTGGTATTTTTCTTAATCTCAATGAAGAATTGGTGAAGGTTTATCCTCTACGAAATTTACAGGTAAAAATTTATTTCAGATTACTTGATGACACATGGGACAACCATTATACTCCAGAAATGATCAAAGTTCTAAAGACTTTGAATTATTATCAAATAATCGGTGGAGTTGATTTCTCTGTTGCTGTTTATGTCTCTGCAAAAATGTTAGATCTTGAGGAAGTCAATATGAATGGATTAGTTGAACGATTTTTAAAATCCTTCAAAATTCCTGATATGTTTGAAGAATTAGAGGCAGCCTTTTTGCAACAAGAAGATGAAAACTTTGTATCGACAGATTCTTTTCCACAATATGAATTGTTTCAGCCGTTTGCTGATTGGGAAATAAAAAATGGCAGATGTCAAAAGAAAGCTCAGATCAAAGCTTCCCAGTGTGTGATGAGAACCCTTCAATATCTCAGAACTTTTACAGAACCTTGGGATTATCAGAGTATGGAATTCCATAATCCAATAGAACCTAATCCGTTTGCACAAGTGTATGGCACGGATAGCATTCTAGAATCTACATTGGCTGAAAATCCAAAGCAAATAAAAAAGGTTTCTATGTGGCTTCAAGAATTCCACTCATTAAAATTACCAGAAAATATTTCGATGATTAAAACACTAGAGCCGATGCAAGGAAAAAGAGGAGTGTTAAGGTTAATCATTAATCAAAAAGCATTAATATCTATCAGTGTTTCTTCCAGGAGCTGGACCGAAGATTCTGTATGTTTGATAAATTTTCTATTATCAAACTGGGTATGTTCATCCATGATATTTGAAGTTGGGTGGCAAGAGCAAGGAAATGTCAGTCATCAGTGCAAATTGTGGGTTCAAGCAGCTATCGAACAATCAGTCAGCATGTTTCGAATTTTTAAGTGGGATTTGTTAGATGGGGTTGAATTGGCAGTGCAATCCTTGCCAGATTTTAGAAAAAGTAAGAAAGATTCCTTCCTTGGGATTGAAATTGATCCATTTGCATATGTGAACAGGTGGAATAAAGATGATTATCTCTTTCCATCAAAGAGTCTACGGAAAACTGCAGATTCCATAAAATTTTCGTATGACACAGGCCAAAGTTAACATGCACCACAAAAAGAGGCATCTTCAATAGTATTCCACGACTATAAAGGAAAAGCAAAAGTTAGAGAAGAAAAAGAGACCGTATTTGTCGATGTCTATCAAGATGCTCAGGTACAAAATGACCCTACTTGGGAAAAGGAATATTTCTCATGGCTTACGTCTTCATGGAAGAATCCACAGGAAACACTTTCAAATTTAACATATTCTTGGCAAAGAATAAAGACACCACCAGATTCATAGTTTGAAGCAGACTTTGATAGTGATAGGAGTCCGCAAGGTACCACAAAATAGATGATGGACTCAGTAACTTACTTGAACCAATTGAAGTGGACGCTTTCAGGCAGATTTCCTCACATCAATCTGAGAAATGCGCGGACTAATGCGACCCTTTCGCTTCTCCAACGCGCCTTACAATCTCATTCCATGCGATGATCTTGGAACAGAACAGTCCTCAGACTGGCGGCCCAGCAGGCTTCAATATTAATTCAAAATAAGATTACACACCATAGATAGCCTCTAGTATGAGAGCTCTGATTACACACACATACTCACTCGAAAACTCATGATGCCGAACTCTTTGAGAGTTCTTTCTTAAATAGCCTAAAATCGAATCTAACTTAGCTAAGACATGACATAAGATAGAAATAATTGAGGGTCCTGTCGGTATCTTTTTCCACCGACGGTGTCTACTCAATTTTTCTTTTTGTACAAAGATTCCTGTCACAACATGTGATCAACAGTATCACATTGCTGACAAGAGATTCTTTACCATGAACCTTGCGGACTCCTATCACTATCAAAGTCTGCTTCAAACTCTGAATCTGGTGGGGTCTTTATTCTTTGCCAAGAATATGTTAAATTTGAAAGCGTTTCCTGTGGATTCTTCCATGAAGACGTAAGCCATGATAAATATTCCTTTTCCCAAGTAGGGACATTTTGTACCTGAGCATCTTGATAGAAATCGACAAATACGGTCTCTTTTTCTTCTCCAACTTTTGCTTTTCCTTTATAGTCGTGGATTGCTATTGAAGATGCCTCTTTTTGTGGTGCATGTGAACTTTGGCCTGTGTCATACGAAAATTTTATGGAATCTGCAGTTTTCCGTAGACTCTTTGATGGAGAGAGATAATCATCTTTATTCCACCTGTTCACATATGCAAATGGATCAATTTCAATCCCAAGGAAGGAATCTTTCTTACTTTTTCTAAAATCTGGCAAGGATTGCACTGCCAATTCAACCCCATCTAACAAATCGCACTTAAAAATTTGAAACATGCTGACTGATTGTTCGATAGCTGCTTGAACCCACAATTTGCACTGATGACTGACATTTCCTTGCTCTTGCCACCCAACTTAAAATATCATGGATGAACATACCCGGTTTGATAATAGCAAATTTATCAAACATACAGAATCTTCGGTCCAGCTCCCGGAAGAAACACTGATAGATATTAATGCTTTTTTATTAATGATTAACCTTAACACTCCTCTTTTTCCTTGCATCGGCTCCAGTGTTTTAATCATCGAAATCTTTTTTGGTAATTTTAATGAGTGGAATTCTTGAAGCCACATAGAAACCTTTTTTATTTGCTCTGGATTTTCAGCCAATGTAGATTCTAGAATGCTATCTGTGCCATACACTTGTGCAAACGGATTAGGTTCTATTGGATTACGGAATTCCATACTCTGATAATCCCAAGGTTCTGTAAAAGTTCTGAGATATTGAAGGGTTCTCATCACACACTGGGAAGCTTTGATCTGAGCTTTCTTTTGACATCTGCCATTTTTTATTTCCCAATCAGCAAACGGCTGAAACAATTCATATTGTGGAAAAGAATCTGTCGATACAAAGTTTTCATCTTCTTGTTGCAAAAAGGCTGCCTCTAATTCTTCAAATATATCAGGAATTTTGAGGGATTTTAAAAATCGTTCAACTAATCCATTCATATTGACTTCCTCAAGATCTAACATTTTTGCAGAGACATAAACAGCAACAGAGAAATCAACTCCACCAATTATTTGATAATAATTCAAAGTCTTTAGAACTTTGATCATTTCTGGAGTATAATGGTTGTCCCATGTGTCATCAAGCAATCTGAAAAAATAATTTACCTGTAAATTTGGTAGAGGATAAACCTTCACCAATTCTTCATTGAGATTAAGAAAAATACCAACATTTTTATGCTGCCAAGCCTGGCATTTTTGAATCCACTGATTTCTTCTTAATCGTAACCCAATGACCTTCTTTATTTCTTTAACAAGGTCAGGTAAGAGAAATTCTAATATCTTAAACCGCTGTACAAAAGTTTCAAAATTATCATCTAGAGTAGATTTATCTGAAATATGAAACATACTCTGTTTATGTACATGAACCTTATTCATTTCTCTTGTTAAAGCATCTGCTAAAAAGTTAGAATTTCCTGTGATCCATTCGACATCAAACTCATACATCTGAAACCACATTTGCCATGCTAACAATCTTCCTCGAGCTAGCTGTTTTGAAATCTTTGCATTCAGGAAGTATTTAAAATTCATGGAATCAGTCCGAATTAAAAATTTTGCAGGAGCCAAATAGATTTCAAACTTCTGGATTCCATTAAAAATAGCAAGGGTTTCTTTTTCAGCAGGGAAATAACCTTTTTGATGTTTTTGAAATTCTCCCGAGGCATATGCACAAAGAACTTCTTCAATTTCTTCTCCTTCTCCTTTTCTCTCAAGAAGAGTGGCTGCCCAAAAGTTATCTGATGCATCTGTTTGTAAAATCAAAAATCCATTACCTGGCGGTTTTAATGCTGGCAGATTCTGGCATTCTTGCTTAAGCAACTGAACCGCTTTAGTAGCTTCATCAGACCAACCTCCGTTAGTAAATTGACGAATTGGAGAAGTTTTTTCAGAGAGATTCGGAATATATTTATGTACATAATTTAAAATTCCTATAAATCTCTGAATCATATGTTTATCTGCTAGCTGATCAGGAAATTCAGAAAGTTTTGTTAACACATGAGGCTGCATCTGAATTTTTCCATTGCTGACATGTATTCCAAGAAAATCAATACTTTCTTGAGACAAGATCATTTTCTTTTCTGACAAAATAAGACCATGTGCTTTGGCCTCATCAAGAAATATCTGTAAATGTTTCAAATGGAATTCTAAATCTGAGCTATGTACAAGAATATCATCAATATATACAACAATGAAATCATATTTACTGAAGATATGATCCATTCTTCTCTGAAAGAAGGCAGGAGCATTCTTCAATCCGAAAGGAACAACCTTCCATTGGAAGAAACCTGCAGGACATGTGAAAGCAGTCTTGTGGCGATCATCTTCTGCAATCTGAATCTGATAATAACCTGATTTCATATCAAATTTGCTAAAGATCTTACTTCCTTGAATTTTCTGCATAATAGTTTCTTGTCTAGGCATAGGATAATTAAAGCTTTTGGTTATTGCATTCAATGGCTTGTAGTTAATAACCATCCTATCTTTACCTCAAACAATTTCTGAATGATTTCTGACAAGGAATGCAGAACAGGAATAATGAGATTCACTTCTTTCAACCAACTGAAGGTCTAGCAATTCTTGAATCTGCTTTCTGATTTCTTTTTCTTCAGCAGGGGTGCATGGTATTAACTTACCGGTTAACCCATTATCATGTAATGTTATAATTTACTGCTGTGGACTTTTTGTGGTCCAGAATGCCTGAGGATTGTTTGAATAGCATTTTAACAATTCCTCATATAAACTGATTTGTTCAGATGACCAATTGGGATCTCTATTAGCCTTTTGGGTAGGTTGTGATTTAGCCTCATATATCATTAAGACTTCTTTCCAATCATGAGACTCATTTTTCACTTTTCTGGAACCTACCTTTTTCTGACTCTGCTCTTTTCTAGCCTCTGAGTTTGCCATTGTCAATCTTGGAACTTCTACTGCTTTCTTTTTGACATTGCAAATGATTTTGTCTTCACTTATTGTTACAGGCAGTACTGAATTAATAAATGGCATTCCTAAAAATAGACTTGCAGAAGCATCATAATGCTGAATAGCAGAAATTTTTACAGTAACCCCCCCAAGTTTCAAAGAAATGTTATCGACATAATGGGTAAGGTTTACAGATCCACCAATAGTTTCTGAAACAATTATATGCTGCAAAGGCTTCCATAATCCTTTGAAAATGGATGGTCTAGCAAGATTATTGGAACCCCCAGTATCAATGAAAGCATCAACACTAATCCATTCACCACGGACTTGGACTTCAACGTGAATGTACAAAAGATTATTGGACTTGACCATCTTTTTGAGAAAAGCATTTTCTTCATCTAGAGCAGAACTATTTACAGGGAGTGATGACGATGAAGACGTGATTGTTTTAGGATAAGGACAGAAAGAACTCACAGGTGGTTGTGGAGACAAGGAATTTAAACTGGGGAAGGAGTTCTTCAAGTCTGCAATAGTAACAGTTTCTACAGAAGGATTATCTGAGTATTCTTCAGTATAGTCGTCTTCTGGATAGTCTTCTGTATCTGTTTCATCACTATAATGATTTTCTTCAACTTCTTCAAATTCACTTGGTTCACTTTCAAAACAAGAATAACAAATATTCATCTTTTGGCTGACTTCATTCATAGATTCAGTGTCATATAGAGAAGCATCAGTCAAAATATATACATCAGATACTTCATCATTTGAATCAACCACTGACCAATCATCTGCAAATTCTTCAATTTCAAAACAGGCTTTCAATTTATTAGAGGAACTCTTGGGACATTTGCGAGCAAAATGTCCTTCTTGCTTACAAATGAAGCAAGCATTATCTTGTTTTGGTTGTTTCCTCTTTTTAACATATCTAAATTTTCTGAATGGTCTTCTAGGATTAGCAACCCTCTTTGGTTTGTATTTACCATATCTCTTAGTTCTTCTTTTTCTGAAAGGAGTCCAGGGTAATACAGAGCGACAAACATTCAGATTTGGAGAAACATTATGAACCTGTTTTTGCCAGCACAAATACTTAACCTTTTCTTGACATCGGAATAGGAGATCTATCCAATAGATTTGTTCAATCTTTTTACCTTGAACTTCAATATCTTTCATAATCATGTCTCCTAAATTTCCAGGTAACTTTGATAAGAAAGCAACTTTTTGAGTAGGATCATTGTTTAAACTTGCTTTAAAAACTTTAGCCATGTATTCTGATCCAAACTGATCTAAATCTTTTAAATCTTTCAACTCCATTCTAGTTAAATCAGTAATGATTTGCTTTCTTTCATCAGTAGGTTCTGGAACAAATTGAGTAAGCAACAAAAATTCTAAAGTAGCTAGACCCAATGCTGCAACATTTTGTCTTTCTTCATTAGAACCAGCCATCCACCAATCCCACACAATACCTGCCATACGTTTTTCTGCTAGCAAGAAAATTGAGAAATTATCCAACTTGGATACTACTTGCATTTGGTACAAAGCACCAATCCATATTCTAATTGATTCAGCTGGATTTTTAGATTTATCTAAATCTAGAACATATCCAGATGAATTAGTAGCAAATAAATCTTCTTCTACTCTTGGATACTTTGGTTCTTTATACCTATTAGCTTTTTGCAGGGAGGGCATTATGAATGATGGAAATAGAGTAGCAGCATTTTCAAAGGTAGCCAATTCACTTTTATTTCTATGAATTGTAGTTGAATTGGGCTTCTCTATTTTGAAACCAATTTGGTTGTTGCTAGAATCAGCTACTTCTTCTTGGGAATCACTTGTTTCCCATTTTTGAGGAATTTCCATAGTTTTAGAAAACTTTGGAGGCTGCGATTCTTTCTTTTTCTTTTCTCTTCTTCTTCTTTCTCTTTCTTCTCTATGTTGTCTATCGGTTGTCTGTTCATCATGTAGAAGTTTAAGATTTGCCAGAATTAATTCACTTTGGCAACCCAAATCATCTAAAACTTCTTCTGCATGTGCACACCATGTAGCTAGATAGTTGCCGATCTGATATGTCTCATCGAGATCATTGGTATTATGCGCATTATGTTCAATTAGTGGGGCACAGTCTGCACGAGTGATTGGTTGTCGAGAAGAGGAAGAAGTAGTGCAGAACTTTGTACGAGGAGGCCATTTGCCACCCTTGACAAATCTGCGATTGGCATATTGCCATTCTTCAACTGGAGGAAAACGACCTATGCGATGCATCTTATTTACAGTGGGTAAAAAGGGCTTAGAGTCTGGTATATACAATGTAGTGGATGAATTTACAGGCTCAGTCTGACTCTGACTGACTTCTTGGATAGTGGTCAAATCATGACTACTTGACGGAACTTCAGTTGGAGCAATAGGAAACACATATCTTTTCTGCTTAGTAATAGGACGAGGTACTTTTGGCCTTGGAGGAATCAATTTTACTTGGCCATTATCAATAGCAACTCGTTTTACTTTTAGTTCAGATTTCTTTTCATCAGCTATGGATTTATATTGGAAATACCAGTTTCCGGGTAATTCAGTAGGATCATACAGTACTCCTTCAACTTGGGCATTAGACAGACCAACAGTAACACAGTCTTTAAGTACAGGCTGTTTCAGCTTTGGATGTGCAGTATTAGTAAGCTGAAATGAAGCTTGTCCTATCACAGAGAGGTATTCACTTTCTTCTACCATAGTTAACCCTTGAACCCCAGTTAATAATTTCCAACAATATTTCAAATGTACATCATTCAGGATGATGCCATAGTCAGGATAGATTGTCCCATATTGACAACCAGTAGCAAGGTTTCCCATAATAGTACCAATCCTAGCATGATCATAATTTTGATGACGGGTATCAAACAGTTCAGCAATGCAAGGGGTATTTATTCCATGACGGAATAGTGGTGCAAGTCCTATCCTTATACCTCCAAAATGAAGATAAAAATATCTTCCATCCTTAGCATACTGACGGAACTTTTTAATTTCATCATCAGAAAATAAGTTCAGAGCAAGGATTTGAGTAGAGGGTCCAGAAATCTTTATAGTTATCTCTACTTCTTTCATAAAAGACTTTCTCTTTAGAACAAAGGTCATAGGCAGTTTATAAACATCAGTAGCATGCAAAGCAGGAGGAGTCCAGTTTTCAGGATTCTCAACAATCTCATGATTTTCATTTTCAGCAACTTCAGACTCATTAGACCTTGATGAAACTTCAGTAATGACCTTACGATCAATAGAAGAGAATGAGCGTAACAGATTTGCCATATTTTATAATCTAAACCAGAGATAAACTAAAGAAAACGTTTATCTACTCAGCCCAATGATCAACAGAGTTGCCTTTCGAAGGCTGTCTGGCTTTCTCTAGAACTCTGTCTATAAATTATAGACTCAGGACTAGAACAGGGCTCTTTAGTCTATCTCTGGTTTAGATTATAAAATATGGCAAATCTATTACGCAAATTCTCTTCTATTGATCGTAAGGTCATTACTGAAGTTTCATCAAGGTCTAATGAGTCTGAAGTTGTTGAAAATGAAAATCATGAGATTGTTGAGAATCCTGAAAACTGGACTCCTCCTGCTTTGCATGCTACTGATGTTTATAAACTGCCTATGACCTTTGTTCTAAAGAGAAAGTCTTTTCTGAAAGAAGTAGAGATAACTATAAATATTTTTGGACCCTCTACTCAAATCCTTGCTCTGAACTTATTTTCTGATGATGAAATTAAAAAGTTTCGTCAGTATGCTAAGGATGGAAAATATTTTTATCTTCATTTTGGAGGTATAAGGATAAGACTTGCACCACTATTCCGTCATGGAATAAATACCCCTTGCATTGCTGAACTGTTTGATACCCGTCATCAAAATTATGATCATGCTAGGATTGGTACTATTATGGGAAACCTTGCTACTGGTTGTCAATATGGGACAATCTATCCTGACTATGCCATCAGCCTGAATGATGTACATTTGAAAGATTGTTGGAAATTATTAACTGGGGTTCAAGGGTTAACTATGGCAGAAGAAAGTGAATACCTCTCTGTGATAGGACAAGCTTCATTTCAGCTTACTAATACTGCACATCCAAAGCTGAAACAGCCTGTACTTAAAGACTGTGTTACTGTTGGTCTATCTAATGCCCAAGTTGAAGGAGTACTGTATGATCCTACTGAATTACCCGGAAACTGGTATTTCCAATATAAATCCATAGCTGATGAAAAGAAGCCTGAACTAAAAGTAAAACGAGTTGCTATTGATAATGGCCAAGTAAAATTGATTCCTCCAAGGCCAAAAGTACCTCGTCCTATTACTAAGCAGAAAAGATATGTGTTTCCTATTGCTCCAACTGAAGTTCCGTCAAGTAGCCATGATTTGTCCACTATCCAAGAAGTCAGTCAGAGTCAGACTGAGCCTGTAAAGTCATCCACTACATTGTATATACCAGACTCTAAGCCCTTTTTACCCACTGTAAATAAGATGCATCGCATAGGTCGTTTTCCTCCAGTTGAAGAATGGCAATATGCCAATCGCAGATTTGTCAAGGGTCGCAAATGGCCTCCTCGTACAAAGTTCTGCACTACTTCTTCCACTTCTCGACAACCAATCACTCGTGCAGACTGTGCCCCACTAATTGAACATAATGCGCATAATACCAATGATCTCGATGAGACATATCAGATCGGCAACTATCTAGCTACATGGTGTGCACATGATTTGGGTTGCCAAAGTGAATTAATTCTGGCAAATCTTAATCTTCTACATGATGAACAGACAGCCAATAGACAACATAGAGAAGAAAGAGAAAGAAAAAGAAAGAATCGCAGCCTCCAAAGTTTTCTAAAACTATGGAAATTCCTCAAAAATGGGAAACAAGTGATTACCAAGAAGAAGTAGCTGAGTCTAGCAACAGCCAAATTGGTTTCAAAATAGAGAAGCCCAATTCAACTACAATTCATAGAAATAAAAGTGAATTGGCTACCTTTGAAAATGCTGCTACTCTATTTCCATCATTCATAATGCCCTCCCTGCAAAAAGCTAATAGGTATAAAGAACCAAAGTATCCAAGAGTAGAAGAAGATTTATTTGCTACTAATTCATCTGGATATGTTCTAGATTTAGATAAATCTAAAAATCCAGCTGAATCAATTAGAATATGGATTGGTGCTTTGTACCAAATGCAAGTAGTATCCAAGTTGGATAATTTCTCAATTTTCTTGCTAGCAGAAAAACATATGGCAGGTATTGTGTGGGATTGGTGGATGGCTGTTTCTAATGAAGAAAGACAAAATGTTGCAGCATTGGGTCTAGCTACTTTAGAAGTTTTGTTTCTTACTCAATTTGTTCCAGAACCTACTGATGAAAGAAAGCAAATCATTACTGATTTAACTATAATGGAGTTGAAAGATTTAAAAGATTTAGATCAGTTTGGATCAGAATACATGGCTAAAGTTTTTAAAGCAAGTTTAAACAATGATCCTACTCAAAAAGTTGCTTTCTTATCAAAGTTACCTGGAAATTTAGGAGACATGATTATGAAAGATATTGAAGTTCAAGGTAAAAAGATTGAACAAATCTATTGGATAGATCTCCTATTTCGATGTCAAGAAAAGGTTAAGTATTTGTGCTGGCAAAAACAGGTTCATAATGTTTCTCCAAATATGAATGTTTGTCGCTCTGTATTACCCTGGACTCCTTTCAGAAAAGAAGAACTAAGAGATATGGTAAATACAGACCAAAGAGGGTTGCTAATCCTAGAAGACCATTCAGAAAATTTAGAGATGTTAAAAAGAGGAAACAACTAAAATGAGATAATGCTTGCTTCATTTGTAAGCAAGAAGGACATTTTGCTCGCAAATGTCCCAAGAGTTCCTCTAATAAATTGAAAGCCTGTTTTGAAATTGAAGAATTTGCAGATGATTGGTCAGTGGTTGATTCAAATGATGAAGTATCTGATGTATATATTTTGACTGATGCTTCTCTATCTGACACTGAATCTATGAATGAAGTCAGCTAAAAGATGAATATTTGTTATTCTGGTTTTGAAAGTGAACCAAGTGAATTTGAAGAAGTTGAAGAAAATCATTATAGTGATGAAACAGATACAGAAGACTATACAGAAGACGACTATACAGAAGAATACTCAGATAATCCTTCTATAGAAACTGTTACTATTGCAGACTTGAAGAACTCCTTCCCCAGTTTAAATTCCTTGTCTCCACAACCACCTGTGAGTTCTTTCTGTCCTTATCCTAAAACAGTCGCGTCTTCATCGTCATCACTCCCTGTAAATAGTTCTGCTCTAGATGAAGAAAATTCTTTTCTCAAAAAGATGGTCAAGTCCAATAATCTTTTGTACATTCCCGTTGAAGTCCAAGTCCGTGGTGAATGGATTAGTGTTGATGCTTTCATTGATACTGGGGGTTCCAATAATCTTGCTAGACCATCCCTTTTCAAAGGATTATGGAAGCCTTTGCAGCATATAATTGTTTCAGAAACTATTGGTGGATCTGTAAACCTTACCCATTATGTCGATAACATTTCTTTGAAACTTGGGGGGGTTACTATAAAAATTTCTGCTATTCAGCATTATGATGCTTCTACAAGTCTATTTTTAGGAATGCCATTTATTAATTCAGTACTGCCTGTAACAATAAGTGAAGACAAAATCATTTGCAATGTCAAAAAGAAAGCAGTAGCAGTTCCAAGATTGACAATGGAAAACTCAGAAGCTAGAAAAGAGCAGAGTCAGAAAAAGGTAGGTTCCAGAAAAGTGAAAAATGAGTCTCATGATTGGAAAGAAGTCTTAATGATATATGAGGCTAAATCACAACCTACCCAAAATGCCAATAGAGATCCCAATTGGTCATCTGAACAAATCAGTTTATATGAGGAATTGTTAAAATGTTGTTCAAACAATCCTCAGGCATTCTGGACTACAAAAAGTCCACAGCAGGAAATTATAACATTACATGATAATGGAGTAACCGGTAAGTTAATACCATGCACCCCTGCTGAAGAAAAAGAAATCAGAAAGCAGATTCAAGAATTGCTAGACCTTCAGTTGATTGAAAGAAGTGAATCTCATTATTCCTGTTTTGCATTCCTTGTCAGAAATCATTCAGAAATTGTTCGAGGTTATTATCAGATTCAGATTGCAGAAGAAGATCGCCATAAGACTGCTTTCACATGTCCTGCAGGTTTCTTCCAATGGAAGGTTGTTCCTTTCGGATTGAAGAATGCTCCTGCCTTCTTTTAGAGAAGAATGGATCATATCTTCAGTAAATATGATTTCATTGTTGTATATATTGATGATATTCTTGTACATAGCTCAGATTTAGAATCCCATTTGAAACATTTACAGATATTTCTTGATGAGGCCAAAGCACATGGTCTTGTTTTGTCAGAAAAGAAAATGATCTTGTTTCAAGAAAGTATTGATTTTCTTGGAATACATGTCAGCAATGGGAAAATTCAGATGCAGCCTCATGTGTTAACAAAACTTTCTGAATTTCCTGATCAGCTAGCAGATAAACATATGATTCAGAGATTTATAGGAATTTTAAATTATGTACATAAATATATTCCGAATCTCTCTGAAAAAACTTCTCCAATTCATCAATTTACTAATAGAGGTTGGTCTGATGAAGCTACTAAAGCGGTTCAGTTGTTTAAGCAATAATGTCAGAATCTGCCAGCATTAAAACCGCCAGGTAATGGATTTTTAATTTTACAAACAGATGCATCAGATAACTTTTGGGCAGCCACTCTTCTTGAGAGAAAAGGAGAAGGAGAAAAAATTGAAGAAGTTCTTTGTGCATATGCCTCTGGAGAATTTCAGAAACATCAAAAAGGATATTTCCCTGCTGAAAAAGAAACCCTTGCTATTTTTAATGTAATCCAGAAGTTTGAAATCTATTTGGCTCCTGCAAAATTTTTAATTCGGACTGATTCCATGAATTTTAAATACTTCCTGAATGCAAAGATTTCAAAACATCTAGCTCGAGGAAGATTGTTAGCATGGCAAATGTGGTTTCAGATGTATGAGTTTGATGTCGAATGGATCCCAGGAAATTCTAACTTTTTAGCAGATGCTTTAACAAGAGAAATGAATAAGGTTCATGTACATAAACATAGTATGTCTGATATTTCAGATAAATATGCTCTAGATGATAATTTTGAAACTTTTGTACAGCGGTTTAAGATATTAGAATTTCTCTTACCTGACCTTGTTAAAGATATAAAGAAGGTCATTGGGTTACGATTAAGAAGAAATCAGTGGATTCAAAAATGCGAGGCTTGGCAGCATAAAAATGTTGGTATTTTTCTTAATCTCAATGAAGAATTGGTGAAGGTTTATCCTCTACCAAATTTACAGGTAAAAATTTATTTCAGCTTGCTTGATGACACATGGGACAGCCATTATACTCCAGAAATGATCAAAGTTCTAAAGACTTTGAATTATTATCAAATAATCGGTGGAGTTGATTTCTCTGTTGCTGTTTATGTCTCTGCAAAACTGTTAGATCTTGAGGAAGTCAATATGAATGGATTAGTTGAACGATTTTTAAAATCCCTCAAAATTCCTGATATGTTTGAAGAATTAGAGGCAGCCTTTTTGCAACAAGAAAATGAAAACTTTGTATCGACAGATTCTTTTCCACAATATGAATTGTTTCAGCCGTTTGCTGATTGGGAAATAAAAAATGGTAGATGTCAAAAGAAAGCTCAAATCAAAGCTTCCCAGTGTGTGATGAGAACCATTCAATATCTCAGAACTTTTACAGAACCTTGGGATTATCAGAGTATGGAATTCCGTAATCCAATAGAACCTAATCCATTTTCACAAGTGTATGGCACGGATAGCATTCTAGAATCTGCATTGGCTGAAAATCCAGAGCAAATAAAAAAGGTTTCTATGTGGCTTCAAGAATTCCACTCATTAAAATTACCAGAAAAGATTTCGATGATTAAAATTGGCTGAAAATCCAGAGCAAATAAAAAATGTTTCTATGTGGCTTCAAGAATTCCACTCATTAAAATTACCAGAAAAGATTTTGATGATTAAAACACTGGAGCCGATGCAAGGAAAAAGAGGAGTGTTAAGGTTAATCATTAATCAAAAAGCATTAATATCTATCAATGTTTCTTCCGGGAGCTGGACCGAAGATTCTGTATGTTTGATAAATTTGCTATTATCAAACCGGGTATGTTCATCCATGATATTTGAAGTTGGGTGGCAAGAGCAAGGAAATGTCAGTCATCAGTGCAAATTGTGGGTTCAAGCAGCTATCGAACAATCAGTCAGCATGTTTCAAATTTTTAAGTGGGATTTGTTAGATGGGGTTGAATTGGTAGTGCAATCCTTGCCAGATTTTAGAAAAAGTAAGAAAGATTCCTTCCTTGGGATTGAAATTGATCCATTTGCATATGTGAACAGGTGGAATAAAGATGATTATCTCTTTCCATCAAAGAGTCTACGGAAAACTGCAGATTCCATAAAATTTTCGTATGAGACAGGCCAAAGTTCACATGCACCACAAAAAGAGGCATCTTCAATAGCAATCCACGACTGTAAAGGAAAAGCAAAAGTTGGAGAAGAAAAAGAGACCGTATTTGTCGATGTCTATCAAGATGCTCAGGTACAAAATGACCCTACTTGGGAAAAGGAATATTTATCATGGCTTACGTCTTCATGGAAGAATCCA
This sequence comes from Pinus tabuliformis, assembly GCA_031772625.1. Taxonomy (NCBI): domain Eukaryota; kingdom Viridiplantae; phylum Streptophyta; class Pinopsida; order Pinales; family Pinaceae; genus Pinus; species Pinus tabuliformis. Next base: position 1,008,389,806 of record CM062811.1, read on the forward strand.
CAGGAAACGCTTTCAAATTTAACATATTCTTGGCAAAGAATAAAGACACCACCAGATTCAGAGTTTGAAGCAGACTTTGATAGTGATAGGACTCCGCAAGGTTCATGGTAAAGAATCTCTTGTCAGCAATGTGATACTGTTGATCACATGTTGTGATAGGAATCTTTGTACAAAAAGAAAAATTGAGTAGACACCGTCGGTGGAAAAAGATACCGACAGGACCCTCAATTATTTCTATCTTATGTCATGTCTTAGCTAAGTTATGTCATGTCTTAGGCTATTTAAGAAAGAACTCTCAAAGAGTTCGGCATCGTGAGTTTTCGAGTGAGTATGTGTGTGTAATCAGAGCTCTCATACTTGAGGCTATCTATGGTGTGTAATCTTATTTTGAATTAATATTGAAGCCTGCTGGGCCGCCAGTCTGAGGACTGTTCTGTTCCAAGATCATCGCATGGAATGAGATTGTAAGGCGCGTTGGAGAAGCGAAAGGGTCGCGTTAGTCCGCGCATTTCTCAGATTGATGTGAGGAAATCTGCCTGAAAGCGTCCACTTCAATTGGTTCAAGTAAGTTACTGAGTCCGTCATCTATTTTGTGGTATCAGAGCCCTGTTCTAGCCCTGAGTCTATAATTTATAGACAGAGTTCTAGAGAAAGCCAGACAGCCTTCGAAAGGCAACTCTGTTGATCATTGGGCTGAGTAGATAAACGCTTTCTTTAGTCTATCTCTGGTTTAGATTATAAAATATGGCAAATCTGTTACGCTCATTCTCTTCTATTGATCGTAAGGTCATTACTGAAGTTCCATCAAGATCTAATGAGTCTGAAGTTGCTGAAAATGAAAATCATGAGATTGTTGAGAATCCTGAAAACTGGACTCCTCCTGCTTTGCATGCTACTGATGTTTATAAACTGCCTATGACCTTTGTTCTAAAGAGAAAGTCTTTTATGAAAGAAGTAGAGATAACTATAAAGATTTCTGGACCCTCTACTCAAATCCTTGCTCTGAACTTATTTTCTGATGATGAAATTAAAACGTTCTGTCAGTATGCTAAGGATGGGAAATATTTTTATCTTCATTTTGGAGGTATAAGGATAGGACTTGCACCACTATTCCGTCATGGAATAAATACCCCTTGCATTGCTGAACTGTTTGATACCCGTCATCAAAATTATGATCATGCTAGGATTGGTACTATTATGGGAAACCTTGCTACTGGTTGTCAATATGGGACAATCTATCCTGACTATGCCATCAGCCTGAATGATGTACATTTGAAAGATTGTTGGAAATTATTAACTGGGGTTCAAGGGTTAACTATGGCAGAAGAAAGTGAATACCTCTCTGTGATAGGACAAGCTTCATTTCAGCTTACTAATACTGCACATCCAAAGCTGAAACAGCCTGTACTTAAAGACTGTGTTACTGTTGGTCTGTCTAATGCCCAAGTTGAAGGAGTACTGTATGATCCTACTGAATTACCCAGAAACCGGTATTTCCAATATAAATCCATAGCTGATGAAAAGAATCTTTCGATACAAAGTTTTCATCTTCTTGTTGCAAAAAGGCTGCCTCTAATTCTTCAAACATATCAGGAATTTTGAGGGATTTTAAAAATCGTTCAACTAATCCATTCATATTGACTTCCTCAAGATCTAACATTTTTGCAGAGACATAAACAGCAACAGAGAAATCAACTCCACCGATTATTTGATAATAATTCAAAGTCTTTAGAACTTTCTTCCTCTTCTCGACAACCAATCACTCGTGCAGAATGTGCCCCACTAATTGAACATAATGCGCATAATACCAATGATCTCGATGAGACATATCAGATCGGCAACTATCTAGCTACATGGTGTGCACGTGCAGAAGAAGTTTTAGATGATTTGGGTTGCCAAAGTGAATTAATTCTGGCAAATCTTAAACTTCTACATGATGAACAGACAGCCAATAGACAACATAGAGAAGAAAGAGAAAGAAGAAGAAGAATAAAGAAAAAGAAAGAATCGCAACCTCCAAAGTTTTCTAAAACTATGGAAATTCCTCAAAAATGGGAAACAAGTGATTCCCAAGAAGAAGTAGCTGAGTCTAGCAACAGCCAAATTGGTTTCAAAATAGAGAAGCCCAAGTCAACTACAATTCATAGAAATAAAAGTGAATTGGCTACCTTTGAAAATGTTGCTACTCTATTTCCATCATTAATAATGCCCTCCCTGCAAAAAGCTAATAGGTATAAAGAACCAAAGTATCCAAGAGTAGAAGAAGATTTATTTGCTACTAATTCATCTGGATATGTTCTAGATTTAGATAAATCTAAAAATCCAGCTAAATCAATTAGAATATGGATTGGTGTTTTGTACCAAATGCAAGTAGTATCCAAGTTGGATAATTTCTCAATTTTCTTGCTAGCAGAAAAACGTATGGAAGGTATTGTGTGGGATTGGTGGATGGCTCGTTCTAATGAAGAAAGACAAAATGTTGCAGCATTGGGTCTAGCTACTTTAGAAGTTTTGTTGCTTACTCAATTTGTTCCAGAACCTACTGATGAAAGAAAGCAAATCATTACTGATTTAACTAGAATGGAGTTGAAAGATTTAAAAGATTTAGATCAGTTTGGATCAGAATACATGGCTAAAGTTTTTAAAGCAAGTTTAAACAATGATCCTACTCAAAAAGTTGCTTTCTTATCAAAGTTACCTGGAAATTTAGGAGACATGATTATGAAAGATATTGAAGTTCAAGGTAAAAAGATTGAACAAATCTATTGGATAGATCTCCTATTCCGATGTCAAGAAAAGGTTAAGTATTTGTGCTGGCAAAAACAGGTTCATAATGTTTCTCCAAATCTGAATGTTTGTCGCTCTGTATTACCCTGGACTCCTTTCAGAAAAAGAAGAACTAAGAGATATGGTAAATACAAATGAAAGAGGGTTGCTAATCCTAGAATACCATTCAGAAAATTTAGATATGTTAAAAAGAGGAAACAACCAAAACGAGATAATGCTTGCTTCATTTGTAAGCAAGAAGGACATTTTGCTCGCAAATGTCCCAAGAGTTCCTCTAATAAATTGAAAGCCTGTTTTGAAATTGAAGAATTTGCAGATGATTGGTCAGTAGTTGATTCCAATGATGAAGTATCTGATGTATATATTTTGACTGATGCTTCATTATCTGACAATGAATCTCTAAATGATGTCAGCCAAAAGATGAATATTTGTTATTCTGGTTTTGAAAGTGAACCAAGTGAATTTGAAGAAGTTGAAGAAAATCATTATAGTGATGAAACAGATACAGAAGACTATACAGAAGACGACTATACAGAAGAATACTCAGATAATCCTTCTATAGAAACTGTTACTATTGCAGACTTGAAGAACTCCTTCCCCAGTTTAAATTCCTTGTCTCCACAACCACCTGTGAGTTCTTTCTGTCCTTATCCTAAAACAGTTGCGTCTTCATCTTCATCACTCCCTGTAAATAGTTCTGCTCTAGATGAAGAAAATGCTTTTCTCAAAAAGATGGTCAAGTCCAATAATCTTTTGTACATTCCCGTTGAAGTCCAAGTCCGTGGTGAATGGATTAGTGTTGATGCTTTCATTGATATTGGGGGTTCCAATAATCTTGCTAGACCATCCCTTTTCAAAGGATTATGCAAGCCTTTGCAGCATATAATTGTTTCAGAAACTATTGGTGGATCTGTAAACCTTACCCATTATGTCGATAACATTTCTTTGAAACTTGGGGGGGTTACTATAAAAATTTCTGCTATTCAGCATTATGATGCTTCTGCAAGTCTATTTTTAGGAATGCCATTTATTAATTCAGTACTGCCTGTAACAATAAGTGAAGACAAAATCATTTGCAATGTTAAAAAGAAAGCAGTAGCAGTTCCAAGATTGACAATGGCAAACTCAAAAGCTAGAAAAGAGCAGAGTCAGAAAAAGCTAGGTTCCAGAAAAGTGAAAAATGAGTCTCATGATTGGAAAGAAGTCTTAATGATATATGAGGCTAAATCACAACCTACCCAAAAGGCCAATAGAGATCCCAATTGGTCATCTGAACAAATCAGTTTATATGAGGAATTGTTAAAATGTTGTTCAAACAATCCTCAGGCATTCTGGACTACAAAAAGTCCACAGCAGGAAATTATAACATTACATGATAATGGGGTAACCGGTAAGTTAATACCATGCACCCCTGCTGAAGAAAAAGAAATGAGAAAGCAGATTCAAGAATTGCTAGACCTTCAGTTGATTGAAAGAAGTGAATCTCATTATTCCTGTTCTGCCTTCCTTGTCAGAAATCATTCAGAAATTGTTCGTGGTAAGGATAGGATGGTTATTAACTACAAGCCATTGAATGCAATAACAAAAAGCTTTAATTATCCTATGCCTAGACAAGAAACTATTATGCAGAAAATTCAAGGAAGTAAGATCTTTAGCAAATTTGATATGAAATCAGGTTATTATCAGATTCAGATTGCAGAAGAAGATCGCCACAAGACTGCTTTCACATGTCCTGCAGGTTTCTTCCAATGGAAGGTTGTTCCTTTCGGATTGAAGAATGCTCCTGCCTTCTTTCAGAGAAGAATGGATCATATCTTCAGTAAATATGATTTCATTGTTGTATATATTGATGATATTCTTGTACATAGCTCAGATTTAGAATCTCATTTGAAACATTTACAGATATTTCTTGATGAGGCCAAAGCACATGGTCTTGTTTTGTCAGAAAAGAAAATGATCTTGTTTCAAGAAAGTATTGATTTTCTTGGAATACATGTCAGCAATGGGAAAATTCAGATGCAGCCTCATGTGTTAACAAAACTTTCTGAATTTCCTGATCAGCTAGCAGATAAACATATGATTTAGAGATTTATAGGAATCTTAAATTATGTACATAAATATATTCTGAATCTCTCTGAAAAAACTTCTCCAATTCGTCAATTTACTAACGGAGGTTGGTCTGATGAAGCTACTAAAGCGGTTCAGTTGCTTAAGCAAGAATGCCAGAATCTGCCAGCATTAAAACCGCCAGGTAATGGATTTTTGATTTTACAAACAGATGCATCAGATAACTTTTGGGCAGCCACTCTTCTTGAGAGAAAAGGAGAAGGAGAAAAAATTGAAGAAGTTCTTTGTGCATATGCCTCTGGAGAATTTCAGAAACATAAAAAAGGTTATTTCCCTGCTGAAAAAGAAACCCTTGCTATTTTTAATGGAATCCAGAAGTTTGAAATCTTTTTGGCTCCTGCAAAATTTTTAATTCGGACTGATTCCATGAATTTTAAATACTTCCTGAATGCAAAGATTTCAAAACAGCTAGCTCGAGGAAGATTGTTAGCATGGAAAATGTGGTTTCAGATGTATGAGTTTGATGTTGAATGGATCCCAGGAAATTCTAACTTTTTAGCAGATGCTTTGACAAGAGAAATGAATAAGGTTCATGTACATAAACATAGTATGTTTGATATTTCAGATAAATCTGCTCTTGATGATAATTTTGAAACTTTTGTACAGCGGTTTAAGATATTAGAATTTCTCTTACCTGACCTTGTTGAAGAAATAAAGAAGGTCATTGGTTTACGATTAAGAAGAAATCAGTGGATTCAAAAATGCCAGGCTTGGCAGCATAAAAATGTTGGTATTTTTCTTAATCTCAATGAAGAATTGGTGAAGGTTTATCCTCTACCAAATTTACAGGTAAAAAATTATTTCAGGTTGCTTGATGACACATGGGACAACCATTATACTCCAGAAATGATCAAAGTTCTAAAGACTTTGAATTATTATCAAAGAATCGGTGGAGTTGATTTCTCTATTGCTGTTTATGTCTCTGCAAAAATGTTAGATCTTGAGGAAGTCAATATGAATGAATTAGTTGAACGATTTTTAAAATCCCTTAAAATTCCTCATATGTTTGAAGAATTAGAGGCAGCCTTTTTGCAACAAGAAGATGAAAACTTTGTATCGACAGATTCTTTTCCACAATATGAATTGTTTCAGCCGTTTGCTGATTGGGAAATAAAAGATGGCAGATGTCAAAAGAAAGCTCAGATCAAAGCTTCCCAGTGTGTGATGAGAACCCTTCAATATCTCAGAACTTTTACAGAACCTTGGGATTATCAGAGTATGGAATTCCGTAATCCAATAGAACCTAATCCGTTTGCACAAGTGTATGGCACAGATAGCATTCTAGAATCTACATTGGCTGAAAATCCAGAGCAAATAAAAAAGGTTTCTATGTGGCTTCAAGAATTCCACTCATTAAAATTACCAGAAAAGATTTCGATGATTAAAACACTGGAGCCAATGCAAGGAAAAAGAGGAGTGTTAAGGTTAATCATTAATCAAAAAGCATTAATATCTATCAGTGTTTCTTCTGGGAGCTGGACCGAAGATTCTGTATGTTTGATAAATTTGTTATTATCAAACCGGGTATGTTCATCCATGATATTTGAAGTTGGGTGGCAAGAGCAAGGAAATGTCAGTCATCAGTGCAAATTGTGGGTTCAAACAGCTATCGAACAATCATTCAGCATGTTTCAAATTTTTAAGTGGGATTTGTTAGATAGGGTTGAATTGGCAGTGCAATCCTTGCCAGATTTTAGAAAAAGTAAGAAAGATTCCTTCCTTGGGATTGAAATTGATCCATTTGCATATGTGAACAGGTGGAATAAAGATGATTATCTCTTTCCATCAAAGAGTCTACGGAAAACTGCAGATTCCATAAAATTTTCGTATGACACAGGCCAAAGTTCACATGCACCACAAAAAGAGGCATCTTCAATAGCAATCCATGACTATAAAGGAAAAGCAAAAGTTGGAGAAGAAAAAGAGACCGTATTTGTCGATGTCTATCAAGATGCTCAGGTACAAAATGACCCTACTTGGGAAAAGGAATATTTATCATGGCTTACGTCTTCATGGAAGAATCCACAGGAAACGCTTTCAAATTTAACATATTCTTGGCAAAGAATAAAGACCCCACCAGATTCAGAGTTTGAAGCAGACTTTGATAGTGATAGGAGTCCGCAAGGTTCATGGTAAAGAATCTCTTGTCAGCAATGTGATACTGTTGATCACATGTTGTGACAGGAATCTTTGTACAAAAAGAAAAATTGAGTAGACACCGTCGGTGGAAAAAGATACCGACAGGACCCTCAATTATTTCTATCTTATGTCATGTCTTAGCTAAGTTAGATTCGATTTTAGGCTATTTAATAAAGAACTCTCAAAGAGTTCGGCATCGTGAGTTTTCGAGTGAGTATGTGTGTGTAATCAGAGCTCTCATACTAGAGGCTATCTATGGTGTGTAATCTTATTTTGAATTAATATTGAAGCCTGCTGGGCCGCCAGTCTGAGGACTGTTCTGTTCCAAGATCATCGCATGGAATGAGTTTGTAAGGCGCGTTGGAGAAGCGATAGGGTCGCGTTAGTCCGCGCATTTCTCAGATTGATGTGAGGAAATCTGCCTGAAAGCATCCACTTCAATTGGTTCAAGTAAGTTACTGAGTCCATCATCTATTTTGGCGATCTTCTTCTGCAATCTGAATCTGGTAATAACCTGATTTCATATCAAATTTGCTAAAGATCTTACTTCCTTGAATTTTCTGCATAATAGTTTCTTGTCTAGGCATAGGATAATTAAAGCTTTTGGTTATTGCATTCAATGGCTTGTAGTTAATAACCATCATACCCTTACCTCGAACAATTTCTGAATGATTTCTGACAAGGAATGCAGAACAGGAATAATGAGATTCACTTCTTTCAATCAACTAAAGGTCTAGCAATTCTTGAATCTGCTTTTTGATTTCTTTTTCTTCAGCAGGGGTGCATGGTATTAACTTACCGGTTACCCCATTATCATGTAATGTTATAATTTCCTGCTGTGGACTTTTTGTAGTCCAGAATGCCTGAGGATTGTTTGAACAGCATTTTAACAATTCCTCATATAAACTGATTTGTTCAGATGACCAATTGGGATCTCTATTGGCCTTTTGGGTAGCTTGTGATTTAGCCTCATATATCATTAAGACTTCTTTCCAATCATGAGACTCATTTTTCACTTTTCTGGAACCTACCTTTTTCTGACTCTGCTCTTTTCTAGCTTCTGAGTTTGCCATTGTCAATCTTGGAACTGCTACTGCTTTCTTTTTGACATTGCAAATGATTTTGTCTTCACTTATTGTTACAGGCAGTACTGAATTAATAAATGGCATTCCTAAAAATAGACTTGCAGAAGCATCATAATGCTGAATAGAAGAAATTTTTATAGTAACCCCCCCAAGTTTCAAAGAAATGTTATCGACATAATGGGTAAGGTTTACAGATCCACCAATAGTTTCTGAAACAATTATATGCTGCAAAGGCTTCCATAATCCTTTGAAAAGGGATGGTCTAGCAAGATTATTGGAACCCCCAGTATCAATGAAAGCATCAACACTAATCCATTCACCACGGACTTGGACTTCAACGGGAATGTACAAAAGATTATTGGACTTGACCATCTTTTTGGGAAAAGCATTTTCTTCATCTAGAGCAGAACTATTTACAGGGAGTGATGACGATGAAGACGCGACTAATTTAGGATAAGGACAGAAAGAACTCACAGGTGGTTGTGGAGACAAGGAATTTAAACTGGGGAAGGAGTTCTTCAAGTCTGCAATAGTAACAGTTTCTACAGAAGGATTATCTGAGTATTCTTTTGTATAGTCATCTTCTGTATACTCTTATGTATTTGTTTCATCACTATAATGATTTTCTTCAACTTCTTCAAATTCACTTGGTTCACTTTCAAAACCAGAATAACAAATATTCATCTTTTGGCTGACTTCATTCATAGATTCAGTGTCAGATAGAGAAGCATCAGTCAAAATATATACATTAGATACTTCATCATTTGAATCAACCACTGACCAATCATCTGCAAATTCTTCAATTTCAAAACAGGCTTTCAATTTATTAGAGGAACTCTTGGGACATTTGCGGGCAAAATGTCCTTCTTGCTTACAAATGAAGCAAGCATTATCTCGTTTTGGTTGTTTCCTCTTTTTAACATATCTAAATTTTCTGAATGGTCTTCTAGGTTTAGCAACCCTCTTTGGTCTGTATTTACCATATCTCTTAGTTCTTCTTTTTCTGAAAGGAGTCCAGGGTAATACAGAGCGACAAACATTCAGATTTGGAGAAACATTATGAACCTGTTTTTGCCAGCACAAATACTTAACCTTTTCTTGACATCGAAATAGGAGATCTATCCAATAGATTTGTTCAATCTTTTTACCTTGAACTTCAATATCTTTCATAATCATGTCTCCTAAATTTCCAGGTAACTTTGATAAGAAAGCAACTTTTTGAGTAGGATCATTGTTTAAACTTGCTTTAAAAACTTTAGCCATGTATTCTGATCCAAACTGATCTAAATCTTTTAAATCTTTCAACTCCATTCTAGTTAAATCAGTAATGATTTGCTTTCTTTCATCAGTAGGTTCTGGAACAAATTGAGTAAGCAACAAAACTTCTAAAGTAGCTAGACCCAATGCTGCAACATTTTGTCTTTCTTCATTAGAACCAGCCATCCACCAATCCCACACAATACCTGCCATACGTTTTTCTGCTAGCAAGAAAATTGAGAAATTATCCAACTTGGATACTACTTGCATTTGGTACAAAGCACCAATCCATATTCTAATTGATTCGGCTAGATTTTTAGATTTATCTAAATCTAGAACATATCCAGATGAATTAGTAGCAAATAAATCTTCTTCTACTCTTGGATACTTTGGTTCTTTATACCTATTAGCTTTTTGCAGGGAGGGCATTATGAATGATGGAAATAGAGTAGCAGCATTTTCAAAGGTAGCCAATTCACTTTTATTTCTATGAATTGTAGTTGAATTGGGCTTCTCTATTTTGAAACCAATTTGGTTGTTGCTAGACTCAGCTACTTCTTCTTGGGAATCACTGGTTTCCCATTTTTGAGGAATTTCCATAGTTTTAGAAAACTTTGGAGGCTGCGATTCTTTCTTTTTCTTTTCTCTTCTTCTTCTTTCTCTTTCTTCTCTATGTTGTCTATCGGCTGTCTGTTCATCATGTAGAAGTTTAAGATTTGCCAGAATTAATTCACTTTGGCAACCCAAATCATCTAAAACTTCTTCTGCATGTGCACACCATGTAGTTAGATAGTTGCCGATCTGATATGTCTCATCGAGATCATTTGTATTCTGTGCATTATGTTCAATTAATGGAGCACAGTCTGCACGAGTGATTGGTTGTCGAGAAGAGGAAGAAGTGGTGCAGAACTTTGTACGAGGAGGCCATTTGCCACCCTTGACAAATCTGCGATTGGCATATTGCCATTCTTCAACTGGAGGAAAACGACCTATGCGATGCATTTTATTTACAGTGGGTAAAAAAGGCTTAGAATCTGGTATATACAATGTAGTGGATGACATTACAGGCTCAGTCTGACTCTGACTGACTTCTTGGATAGTGGACAAATCATGACTACTTGAAGGAACTTCAGTTGGAGCAATAGGAAACACATATCTTTTCTGCTTGGTAATAGGACGAGGTACTTTTGGCCTTGGAGGAATCAATTTTACTTGGCCATTATCAATAGCAACTCGTTTTACTTTTAGTTTAGGTTTCTTTTCATCAGCTATGGATTTATATTGAAAATACCAGTTTTCGGGTAATTCAGTAGGATCATACAGTACTCCTTCAACTTGGGCATTAGACAGACCAACAGTAACACAGTCTTTAAGTACAGGTTGTTTCAGCTTTGGATGTGCAGTATTAGTAAGCTGAAATGAAGCTTGTCCTATCACAGAGAGGTATTCACTTTCTTCTGCCATAGTTAACCCTTGAACCCCAGTTAATAATTTCCAACAATCTTTCAAATGTACATCATTCAGGCTGATGGCATAGTCAGGATAGATTGTCCCATATTGACAACCAGTAGCAAGGTTTCCCATAATAGTACCAATCCTAGCATGATCATAATTTTGATGACGGGTATCAAACAGTTCAGCAATGCAAGGGGTATTTATTCCATGACGGAATAGTGGTGCAAGTCCTATCCTTATACCTCCAAAATGAAGATAAAAATATTTTCCATCCTTAGCATACTGACGGAACTTTTTAATTTCATCATCAGAAAATAAGTTCAGAGCAAGGATTTGAGTAGAGGGTCCAGAAATCTTTATAGTTATCTCTACTTACTTGAACCAATTGAAGTGGACGCTTTCAGGCAGATTACCTCACATCAATCTGAGAAATGCGTGGACTAACGCGACCCTATCGCTTCTCCAACGCGCCTTACAATCTCATTCCATGCGACGATCTTGGAACAGAACAGTCCTCAGACTGGCGGCCCAGCAGGCTTCAATATTAATTCAAAATAAGATTACACACCATAGATAGCCTCTAGTATGAGAGCTCTGATTACACACACATACTCACTCGAAAACTCACGATGCCGAACTCTTTGAGAGTTCTTTCTTAAATAGCCTAAAATCGAATCTAACTTAGCTAAGACATGACATAAGATAGAAATAATTGAGGGTCCTTTCGGTATCTTTTTCCACCGACGGTGTCTACTCAATTTTTATTTTTGTACAAAGATTCCTGTCACAACATGTGATCAACAGTATCACATTGCTGACAAGAGATTCTTTACCATGAACCTTGCGGACTCCTATCACTACCAAAGTCTGTTTCAAACTCTGAATCTGGTGGTGTCTTTATTCTTTGCCAAGAATATGTTAAATTTGAAAGCGTTTCCTGTGGATTCTTCCATGAAGACGTAAGCCATGATAAATATTCATTTTCCCAAGTAGGGTCATTTTGTACCTGAGCATCTTGATAGACATCGACAAATACGGTCTCTTTTTCTTCTCCAACTTTTGCTTTTCCTTTATAGTCATGGATTGCTATTGAAGATGCCTCTTTTTGTGGTGCATGTGAACTTTGGCCTGTCTCATACGAAAATTTTATGGAATCTGTAGTTTTCCGTAGACTCTTTGATGGAAAGAGATAATCATCTTTATTCCACCTGTTCACATATGCAAATGGATCAATTTCAATCCCAAGGAAGGAATCTTTCTTACTTTTTCTAAAATCTGGCAAGGATTGCACTGCCAATTCAACCCCATCTAACAAATCCCACTTAAAAATTTGAAACATGCTGACTGATTGTTCGATAGCTGCTTGAACCCAAAATTTGCACTGATGACTGACATTTCCTTGCTCTTGCCACCCAACTTCAAATATCATGGATGAACATACCCGGTTTGATAATAGCAAATTTATCAAACATACAGAATCTTCGGTCCAGCTCCCGGAAGAAACACTGATAGATATTAATGCTTTTTGATTAATGATTAACCTTAACACTCCTCTTTTTCCTTGCATCGGCTCCAGTGTTTTAATCATCGAGATCTTTTCTGGTAATTTTAATGAGTGGAATTCTTGAAGCCACATAGAAACCTTTTTTATTTGCTCTGGATTTTCAGCCAATGTAGATTATAGAATGCTATCCGTGCCATACACTTGTGCAAACGGATTAGGTTCTATTGGATTACGGAATTCCATACTCTGATAATCCCAAGGTTCTGTAAAAGTTCTGAGATATTGAAGGGTTCTCATCACACACTGGGAAGCTTTGATCTGAGCTTTCTTTTGACATCTGCCATTTTTTATTTCCCAATCAGCAAACGGCTGAAACAATTCATATTGTGGAAAAGAATCTGTCGATACAAAGTTTTCATCTTCTTGTTGCAAAAAGGCTGCCTCTAATTCTTCAAACATATCAGGAATTTTGAGGGATTTTAAAAATCGTTCAACTAATCCATTCATATTGACTTCCTCAAGATCTAACATTTTTGCAGAGACATAAACAGCAACATAGAAATCAACTCCACCGATTATTTGATAATAATTCAAAGTCTTTAGAACTTTGATCATTTCTGGAGTATAATGGCTGTCCCATGTGTCATCAAGCAATCTGAAATAAATTTTTACCTGTAAATTTGGTAGAGGATAAACCTTCACCAATTCTTCATTGAGATTAAGAAAAATACCAACATTTTTATGCTGCCAAGCCTGGCATTTTTGAATCCACTGATTTCTTCTTAATCGTAACCCAATGACCTTCTTTATTTCTTTAACAAGGTCAGGTAAGAGAAATTCTAATATCTTAAACCACTGTACAACAGTTTCAAAATTATCATCTAGAGCAGATTTATCTGAAATATCAAACATACTCTGTTTATGTACATGAACCTTATTCATTTCTCTTGTTAAAGCATCTGCTAAAAAGTTAGAATTTCCTGGGATCCATTCGACATCAAACTCATATATCTGAAACCACTTTTGCCATGCTAACAACCTTCCTCGAGCTAGCTGTTTTGAAATCTTTGCATTGAGGAAGTATTTAAAATTCATGGAATCAGTCCGAATTAAAAATTTTGCAGGAGCCAAATAGATTTCAAACTTCTGGATTACATTAAAAATAGCAAGGGTTTCTTTTTCAGCAGGGAAATAACCTTTTTGATGTTTCTGAAATTCTCCAGAGGCATATGCACAAAGAACTTCTTCAATTTTTTCTCCTTCTCCTTTTCTCTCAAGAAGAGTGGATGCCCAAAAGTTATCTGATGCATCTGTTTGTAAAATTAAAAATCCATTACCTGGCGGTTTTAATGCTGGCAGATTCTAACATTCTTTCTTAAGCAACTGAACTGCTTTAGTAGCTTCATCAGACCAACCTCCGTTAGTAAATTGACGAATTGGAGAAGTTTTTTCAGAAAGATTCGGAATATATTTATGTACATAATTTAAAATTCCTATAAATCTCTAAATCATATGTTTATCTGCTAGCTGATCAGGAAATTCAGAAAGTTTTGTTAACACATGAGGCTGCATCTGAATTTTCCCATTGCTGACATGTATTCCAAGAAAATCAATACTTTCTTGAAACAAGATCATTTTCTTTTCTGACAAAACAAGACCATGTGCTTTGGCCTCATCAAGAAATATCTGTAAATGTTTCAAATGGGATTCTAAATCTGAGCTATGTACAAGAATATCATCAATATATACAACAATGAAATCATATTTACTGAAGATATGATCCATTCTTCTCTGAAAGAAGGCAGGAGCATTCTTCAATCCGAAAGGAACAACCTTCCATTGGAAGAAACCTACAGGACATGTGAAAGCAGTCTTGTGGCGATCTTCTTCTGCAATCTGAATCTGATAATAACCTGATTTCATATCAAATTTGCTAAAGATCTTACTTCCTTGAATTTTCTGCATAATAGTTTCTTGTCTAGGCATAGGATAATTAAAGCTTTTGGTTATTGCATTCAATGGATTGTAGTTAATAAGCATCCTATCCTTACCTCGAACAATTTCTGAATGATTTCTGACAAGGAATGCAGAACAGGAATAATGAGATTCACTTCTTTTAATCTACTGAAGGTCTAGCAATTCTTGAATCTGCTTTCTGATTTCTTTTTCTTCAGCAGGGGTGCATGGTATTAACTTACTAGTTACCCCATTATCATGTAATGTTATAATTTCCTGTTGTGGACTTTTTGTAGTCCTAAATGCCTGAGGATTGTTTGAACAGCATTTTAACAATTCCGCATATAAACTGATTTGTTCAGATGACCAATTGGGATCTCTATTGGCCTTTTGGGTAGGTTGTGATTTAGCCTCATATATCATTAAGACTTCTTACCAATCATGAGACTCATTTTTCACTTTTCTGGAACCTACCTTTTTCTGACTCTGCTCTTTTCTAGCGTCTGAGTTTGCCATTGTCAATCTTGGAACTGCTACTGCTTTCTTTTTGACATTGCAAATGATTTTGTCTTCACTTATTGTTACAGGCAGTACTGAATTAATAAATGGCATTCCTAAAAATAGACTTGCAGAAGCATCATAATGCTGAATAGCAGAAATTTTTATAGTAACCCCCCCAAGTTTCAAAGAAATGTTATCGACATAATGGGTAAGGTTTAGAGATCCACCAATAGTTTCTGAAACAATTATATGCTGCAAAGGCTTCCATAATCCTTTGAAAAGGGATGGTCTAGCAAGATTATTGGAACCCCCAGTATCAATGAAAGCATCAACACTAATCCATTCACCACGGACTTGGACTTCAACGGGAATGTACAAAAGATTATTGGACTTGACCATATTTTTGAGAAAAGCATTTTCTTCATCTAGAGCAGAACTATCTACAGGGAGTGATGACGATGAAGACGCGACTGTTTTAGGATAAGGACAGAAAGAACTCACAGGTGGTTGTGGAGACAAGGAATTTAAACTGGGGAAGGAGTTCTTCAAGTCTGCAATAGTAACAGTTTCTACAGAAGGATTATCTGAGTATTCTTCTGTATAGTCATCTTCTTTATAGTCTTCTGTATTTGTTTCATCACTATAATGATTTTCTTCAACTTCTTCAAATTCACTTGGTTCACTTTCAAAACCAGAATAACAAATATTCATCTTTTGGCTGACTTCATTCATAGATTCAGTGTCAGATAGAGAAGCATCAGTCAAAATATATACATCAGATACTTCATCATTTGAATCAACCACTGACCAATCATCTGCAAATTCTTCAATTTCAAAACAGGCTTTCAATTTATTAGAGGAACTCTTGGGACATTTGCGAGCAAAATGTCCTTCTTGCTTACAAATGAAGCAAGCATTATCTCGTTTTGGTTGTTTCCTCTTTTTAACATATCTAAATTTTCTGAATGGTCTTCTAGGATTAGCAACCCTCTTTGGTTTGTATTTACCATATCTCTTAGTTCTTCTTTTTCTGAAAGGAGTCCAGGGTAATACAGAGCGACAAACATTCAGATTTGGAGAAACATTATGAACCTGTTTTTGCCAGCACAAATACTTAACCTTTTCTTGACATCGGAATAGGAGATCTATCCAATAGATTTGTTCAATCTTTTTACCTTGAACTTCAATATCTTTCATAATCATGTCTCCTAAATTTCCAGGTACCTGTGATAAGAAAGCAAATTTTTGAGTAGGATCATTGTTTAAACTTGCTTTAAAAACTTTAGCCATGTATTCTGATCCAAACTGATCTAAATCTTTTAAATCTTTCAACTCCATTCTAGTTAAATCAGTAATGATTTGCTTTCTTTCATCAGTAGGTTCTGGAACAAATTGAGTAAGCAACAAAACTTCTAAAGTAGCTAGACCCAATGCTGCAACATTTTGTCTTTCTTCATTAGAACCAGCCATCCACCAATCCCACACAATACCTGCCATACGTTTTTCTGCTAGCAAGAAAATTGAGAAATTATCCAACTTGGATACTACTTGCATTTGGTACAAAGCACCAATCCATATTCTAATTGATTCAGCTGGATTTTTAGATTTATCTAAATCTAGAACATATCCAGATGAATTAGTAGCAAATAAATCTTCTTCTACTCTTGGATACTTTGGTTCTTTATACCTATTAGCTTTTTGCAGGGAGGGCATTATGAATGATGGAAATAGAGTAGCAGCATTTTCAAAGGTAGCCAATTCACTTTTATTTCTATGAATTGTAGTTGAATTGGGCTTCTCTATTTTGAAACCAATTTGGTTGTTGCTAGACTCAGCTACTTCTTCTTGGGAATCACTTGTTTCCCATTTTTGAGGAATTTCCATAGTTTTAGAAAACTTTGGAGGCTGCGATTCTTTCTTTTTCTTTTCTCTTCTTCTTCTTTCTCTTTCTTCTCTATGTTGTCTATCGGCTGTCTGTTCATCATGTAGAAGTTTAAGATTTGCCAGAATTAATTCACTTTGGCAACCCAAATCATCTAAAACTTCTTATGCATGTGCACACCATGTAGCTAGATAGTTGCCGATCTGATATGTCTCATCGAGATCATTGGTATTATGCGCATTATGTTCCATTAGTGGGGCACAGTCTGCACGAGTGATTGGTTGTCGAGAAGAGGAATGTTGGGTCCCTATAATACTAGTAATTACCCCATTACTATTGTAGTTATACCCCTTATTTATATTGTTGTGCCCCTATTACCCCCATATTGTTATTTCTGTGCCCCATAGAATCCCTCTATTGTTATTTTTGTGGCTTTATATTATTATTGTTAGGTCGGCTGGATTACATGGTGACTCCTTAGACTCCTATATATAGAAAGGAGGTTTTGTCATTTGTATCATCCAAGAATTGTTCATTTATGTAATGTAAAGGAGGTTTCCCCCTCGAAGAGGCTGAATTCTAAGTCGTGGATCTCTCTTTTCTATCTTTTTGTGAGCTGGTTTCATAACATTTGGTATCAGAGCTTTGGATTCTAGGGTTTCGCTGCTCCAAATAGGTCATCGTGGCATTTTCGCTATAACGTTTTTTCTGTAACGTTTCAGAAGTCGCAAAAAAAACCCATTTGAGAAGAATTGGCGCTGAACTTTGGGTCCGAATGTCAGAGATTTTAGCGCGATATTTTCGGAGATATGATCTGAGGAATTTGTCCTTTTTGCAGACTCCTGAATTACATTCAAAACAGGTGACCTGGGGAAAATCGTCATAACTCTCTCTCTGAGGATCGGATTGAAATTTTGTAAAATGGTACAGAAAGAGGACAGATTGTAGTTTCTTGTGGGTGAGTTTCAGATTCAAAGGTTGAAACAGTGACTCGTGGCACGTCGTACAAGTTCGCTCTACTGAACCAGTCTAAAAGCAAGTCACTGTGGGAGATTTCACATAACTCTTCCTTGGAGAATCCAATTTGGCTCATACTTGTGGCATTGGAAAGAGGACGTAGAAGGCTACTACAGATAGTAATTTCAGAACTGGATGATCCGAAATTATAGAGATACATCAGATTCAATATCAGGCTTCTATAAAGTGAAAAAAGGTGTGTAGTTTTTTTTTAATTTTTGTGTAAGCTTGGTTTAACGGAATTCAAAGGGCATAGTAAAGCATTATTATCGGTAACTGATGCCCCGAGGAAAGAAAATGCAAACACCTAGTAAGGAACCTGAAAGCTCTAGCATGACTCATGAAGAAGAGGAAGAAATGCTACATGATATATCAAAATTACAAGAACAAGTGCAACAAATGTCACACTCACAAAAGCTAACAGAAGCTAAGATAAGTGGCGTGGAATCTAAGGTAAATGGCGTGGAATCTAAGATAAAGGGCATGGAAGCTAAGATGGATGGCATGCAAGCTAAGATGGAAGCTAATATGGATGGCATGGAAGCTAAGATGGATGGCATGGAAGCTAAGGTGAATGGCATGGAGGCTAAAATTGATGGCATGGATGATAAAATGGATGAATTGAAGAAGTTGCTACAAGAAAGGGTCACTAATGGTGAAAAGGTAGTAAAGGAAACTCATGATGAGAACAAAAGAAATTTTAATCATGATTCCATAGACTCTAATGTTGGATCGAAGACTCACCATGTTCCAAAAATCGATATGAGGAAGTTTGATGGCAAGGATCCCGCCACATGGATATTACAGATGGAGCAATTCTTCGATCTCAATAATGTGCAAAACACACAAAAGGTACGTACGACAACTTTATATTTGGAACCAAATCAGTTTGTATGGTATCAATGGCTTTGTTCTCGTAAACAATTTATCACTTGGGCAATTTTTACGGAAGAATTGATAGCACATTATGAGGATACAAAAAGCAACACTTTTTTTAGCCAATTGATAAGTCTCAAACAAAAGGGTTCAATAATGGAGCACATTGAGGAGTTCCAAAAATTGAACATAAGGGTAAAAGATATTCCAGAGGAGCATAGAATTGATGTGTTCATAGGGTCTTTAAAGGATAATATCCAACATGATGTGTGCCTTTGGGAACCTGATTCATTAGAGAAGGCATTCAGATTAGCAAGAAAAATGGAAAGCAAAATTATGGCAACTAGGAAGCATACCGTTCACAACTATAAAGACGGAAGTGTTGTTGCCCATAGTCTTCCACAACCTACAAGGTTGACACCACAACAATTGGAAGAAAAAAGAGCAAAAGGGCTTTGTTACAATTGTGATAGCAAATACACAAAAGGTCATAAGTGTGGTGAGAAGAAATTATTCTACATAGATTGTGAAGAGGAAGAAGAAAAGGAGCAAGAAAGGTCAAAAGAAGAGGATATATTCCAGGAACAAAGCCTAGATGTAGAACAAATAAATCCGACCATATCTTGTAATGCATTGGCGGGAATTACCACTCCTCAAACCATCAAGATAGAAGGACAAATCAAGAAAGAAAAGGTAATAGTGTTGATTGATTCAGGAAGCACCCACAATTTTATTCATTGTAGGGTAGCAAAAGAATTGAATTGCTTCCTATATCCAGCACCAGAGTGTCAAGTGATGATTGCAAATGGAGGAACAATAAATTGCTCTGGAAAGTGCCATAATATCAAGCTATCCATGGGAGAATATGTATTTACTAGCCCAATGCTTTCCATTCCAATGGGAGGTGCGGATGTTGTACTAGGAGTCCAATGGCTACAATCCTTGGGTACAATAGCTTTTAATTTTCAAGAACTTTTCATCAAATTTTCTTCGGAAGGAAAGGAAGTTGAATTAAGGGGTATTGCAGGGAAACCAGGAAAGATAATCAGCTCTCATGGTATGACAAAGCTTCTAAGAAAGGACCAAAGAGGTGTAATTGCACAATTATGCTCGCTAGATGTTTCCACATTGGAATCATCTATTTCTCCAGATCTCCAAAAAGTCTTGGACAATCATTCCAAGGTATTTGAGACTCCCAAGGGTCTCCCACCTATGCGTGATCATGATCATGCTATTCATCTGATTCCAGGAAGTGTTCCTCCAAACATCAGGCCGTACAGATATCCCTATGTCCAAAAAAGTGAAATTGAGCGTATGGTTGCAGAAATGCTAGAGGCTGGTATAATTCAACCGAGTCAAAGTTCTTTCTCAGCTCCAATAGTATTGGTGCACAAGAAGGATGGATCATGGCGCATGTGTCCAGATTATAGGGAGCTCAACAAGCTCACTATTAAAGATAAGTTCCCCATTCCTGTTATTGATGAATTACTAGATGAATTGCATGGATCAATTTACTTCACCAAGTTGGATCTTCGTTCGGGATATCATCAAATCAGAATGAAGATTGAAGACATTCCAAAAACGGCATTTAGAACTCATGAGGGTCATTATGAATTTTTGGTCATGCCTTTTGGCCTTACCAATGCACCTTCAACATTTCAAGGTTTGATGAATTCAATTTTCAAACCATTCCTTAGAAAATTTGTGTTAGTATTTTTTGATGATATACTAATCTACAACAAGTCTTGGAAGGATCATGTTGAACATGTTGACAGGGTGCTACAACTATTGGAGGAGAAACAATTATATGCAAAAAGATCCAAATGTTTCTTTGGAGTACAGGAGGTGGAATATTTGGGTCATATTGTATCTCATGAAGGAGTTAAGGTAGACCCTAGCAAAATTAAAGCCATTAACGAATGGAAAATCCCCACATCCATAAAGCATCTGCGAGGATTTCTTGGGTTGACAGGGTATTATCGCAAGTTTGTTAAGAATTATGGGAGAATAGCAGCACCTCTAACAACATTATTGAAGAAAGATTCATTTTCATGGACTCCGGAAGCAACAAAGGCCTTTGAAAATCTTAAAGAGGCAATGTGCCAAGCACCGGACTTAGCTACACCGAACTTCACAAAAACCTTTATTGTGGAATGTGATGCTTCAGGAAATGGAATTGGTGTTGTTCTAATGCAAGATGAAAGACCCATTGCTTTTGAAAGTTGTCCAATCAAGGGAAAGTTTTTAAGCAAAGCTATTTATGAGAAGGAAATGTTGGCAATACTCCATGCACTTAAGAAATGGCGACCCTACCTAATGGGAAGACACTTCAAGGTAAAAACGGATCATGATAGCCTTAAATACTTTTTAGAACAAAGATTATCCTCTGAAGAGCAACAAAAGTGGGTCACAAAGATGTTAGGTTATGACTTTGAAATCATCTACAAAAAAGGGAAGCAAAATGTGGTGGCAGATGCACTCTCAAGAAAGGATGAGGATGTGGAAGAATTGTTGTGTGCCATTTCTATTATCCAACCAGATTGGATAAACGAAGCAAGGGAGGAATGGAAGAACGACGAAGAAGTATGGGCACTTATTCGAAAGATACAACAAGATTCTAGTACTTCTGATACATTTAGCTAGAAAAATGATTCGTTATGGTACAAATATCGCTTATACCTCTGTAAGAATTCCCAGCTAAAACAAAAGATTCTTATGGAATTGCACACTTCTCCCTTAGGAGGGCACTCAGGATTTTTAAAAACTTACCACAAGGTTAAGAAGGAATTTTTTTGGGATGGCCTTAAATCAGATATTCAAAAGTTTGTGGCAGAATGTTTGGTTTGCCAGCAAAATAAAGTTGAAACAATTAAGACACCGGGTCTATTACAACCTTTATCCATTCCAGGCCAACGTTGGGAGGAGGTTTCAATGGATTTTATCACAGGTTTACCCAAGTCTGAGGGAAAGAGTGTCATCATGGTGGTAGTTGACAGACTTACCAAGTATGCACACTTTTGTGCATTATCACATCCATTTAAAGCCAGTACAGTTTCTACTGCATTTATGGAAACAGTTCAAAAGCTACATGGAAACCCAAAGATTATTGTAAGTGACAGAGATCCCATTTTCACTGGAAATTTTTGGACAGAATTATTTTCTTGTCTTGGTACTCAGTTAGCTCATAGCTCATCTTATCATCCTCAATCTGATGGGCAAACTGAGATAGTAAACAAATGTTTGGAAGGATATCTTCGTTGCTTTGTATCTGATAAACAGACACAATGGGTCAAATGGTTGCCTCTGGCTGAATGGTGGTATAACACTTCCTTCCATACAGCAACAAAAATGACGCCATTTATGGCACTTTATGGGTATCAACCACCATCCATCACATCATATTTAAGAGAAAATTCTAAGGTTCAGGCAGTGGAACATCACATCGAACATCAACAACAAGTCCTCCAACTCTTAAAGGATAACCTCATGTTGGCACAAAATAGAATGAAACAACAGGCAGATCAACATCGCAGTGAAAGAAGTTTTGAAGTAGGTGATTGGGTATTCCTACGGCTACAACCATATAAGCAAATGTCCCTAAAGCAAGCTAAGAAGGATAATAAATTGTCACCAAAGTATTATGGTCCATACAAGGTGTTGCAAAAGATTGGTACTATGGCATACAAATTGGAGCTTCCTGCAGCTTCTCGATTGCACCCAGTCTTCCATGTTTCATGTTTAAAGAAGGTTATAGGTGACAAGCTTCCAATTCAAACAATATTGCCAGAACTTGATGAGGAAGGAAGAATTATATTGGAACCAGAAGCAGTCACAGAAACAAGAACTCGACAGCTACGAAATCAATCAATTTCAGAGTATCTTATCAAGTGGAAGAACTTATCCGCTGAAGATTCCACATGGGAGGATGAGAATTTTCTGCAGAAGTATCCAGAACTACTCAAGCGTTGAGGACAACACTTTTTTGAAGGAGAGGGGCATGTTGGGTCCCTATAATACTAGTAATTACCCCATTACTATTGTAGTTATACCCCTTATTTATATTGGTGTGCCCCTATTACCCCCATATTGTTATTTCTGTGCCCCATAGAATCCCTCTATTGTTATTTTTGTGGCTTTATATTATTATTGTTAGGTCGGCTGGATTACATGGTGACTCCTTAGACTCCTATATATAGAAAGGAGGTTTTGTCATTTGTATCATCCAAGAATTGTTCATTTATGTAATGTAAAGGAGGTTGCCCCCTCGAAGAGGCTGAATTCTAAGTCGTGGATCTCTCTTTTCTATCTTTTTGTGAGCTGGTTTCATAACAATGAAGAAGTAGTGCAGAACTTTGTACGAGGAGGCCATTTGCCACCCTTGACAAATCTGCGATTGGCATATTGCCATTCTTCAACTGGAGGAAAACGACCTATGCGATGCATCTTATTTACAGTGGGTAAAAAGGGCTTAGAGTCTGGTATATACAATGTAGTGGATGACTTTACAGGCTCAGTCTGACTCTGACTGACTTCTTGGATAGTGGACAAATCATGACTACTTGACGGAACTTCAGTTGGAGCAATAGGAAACACATATCTTTTCTGCTTAGTAATAGGACGAGGTACTTTTGGCCTTGGAGGAATCAATTTTACTTGGCCATTATCAATAGCAACTCGTTTTACTTTTAGTTCAGGTTTCTTTTCATCAGCTATGGATTTATATTGGAAATACCTGTTTCCGGGTAATTCAGTAGGATCATACAGTACTCCTTCAACTTGGGCATTAGACAGACCAACAGTAACACAGTCTTTAAGTACAGGCTGTTTCAGCTTTGGATGTGCAGTATTAGTAAGTTGAAATGAAGCTTGTCCTATCACAGAGAGGTATTCACTTTCTTCTACCATAGTTAACCCTTGAACCCCAGTTAATAATTTCCAACAATCTTTCAAATGTACATCATTCAGGCTGATGGCATAGTCAGGATAGATTGTCCCATATTGACAACCAGTAGCAAGGTTTCCCATAATAGTACCAATCCTAGCATGATCATAATTTTGATGACGGGTATCAAACAGTTCAGCAATGCAAGGGGTATTTATTCCATGACGGAATAGTGGTGCAAGTCCTATCCTTATACCTCCAAAATGAAGATAAAAATATTTTCCATCCTTAGCATACTAACGGAACTTTTTAATTTCATCATCAGAAAATAAGTTCAGAGCAAGTATTTGAGTAGAGGGTCCAGAAATCTTTATAGTTATCTCTACTTCCTTGAACCAATTGAAGTGGATGCTTTCAGGCAAATTTTCTCACATCAATCTGAGAAATGCGCGGACTAACGCGACCCTATCGCTTCTCCAACGCGCCTTACAATCTCATTCCATGCGATGATCTTGGAACAGAACAGTCCTCAGACTGGCGGCCCAGCAGGCTTCAATATTAATTCAAAATAAGATTACACACCATAGATAGCCTCTAGTATGAGAGCTCTGATTACACACACATACTCACTCGAAAACTCACGATGCTGAACTCTTTGAGAGTTCTTTCTTAAATAGCCTAAAATCGAATCTAACTTAGCTAAGACATGACATAAGATAGAAACAATTGAGGGTCCTGTCTGTATCTTTTTCCACCGACGGTGTCTACTCAATTTTTCTTTTTGTACAAAGATTCCTGTCACAACATGTGATCAACAGTATCACATTGCTGACAAGAGATTCTTTACCATGAACCTTGCGGACTCCTATCACTATCAAAGTCTACTTCAAACTCTGAATCTGGTGGTGTCTTTATTCTTTGCCAAGAATATGTTAAATTTGAAAGCGTTTCCTGTGGATTCTTCCATGAAGACGTAAGCCATGATAAATATTCCTTTTCCCAAGTAGGGTCATTTTGTACCTGAGCATATTAATAGACATCGACAAATACGGTCTCTTTTTCTTCTCCAACTTTTGCTTTTCCTTTATAGTCCTGGATTGCTATTGAAGATGCCTCTTTTTGTGGTGCATGTGAACTTTGGCCTGTGTCATACGAAAATTTTATGGAATCTGCAGTTTTCCGTAGACTCTTTGATGGAAAGAGATAATCAT
This sequence comes from Pinus tabuliformis, assembly GCA_031772625.1. Lineage (NCBI taxonomy): Eukaryota > Viridiplantae > Streptophyta > Pinopsida > Pinales > Pinaceae > Pinus > Pinus tabuliformis. Next base: position 1,008,414,485 of record CM062811.1, read on the forward strand.
CTTTATTCCACCTGTTCACATATGCAAATGGATCAATTTCAATCCCAAGGAAGGAATCTTTCTTACTTTTTCTAAAATTTGGCAAGGATTGCACTGCCAATTCAACCCCATCTAACAAATCCCACTTAAAAATTTGAAACATGCTGATTGATTGTTCGATAGCTGCTTGAACCCACAATTTGCACTGATGGCTGACATTTCCTTGCTCTTGCCACCCAACTTCAAATATCATGGATGAACATACCCGGTTTGATAATAGCAAATTTATCAAACATACAGAATCTTCGGTCCAGCTCCCGGAAGAAACACTGATAGATATTAATGCTTTTTGATTAATGATTAACCTTAACACTCCTCTTTTTCCTTGCATCGGCTCCAGTGTTTTAATCATCGAAATCTTTTCTGGTAATTTTAATGAGTGGAATTCTTGAAGCCACATAGAAACCTTTTTTATTTGCTCTGTATTTTCAGCCAATGTAGATTCTAGAATGCTATCCGTGCCATACACTTGTGCAAACGGATTAGGTTCTATTGGATTACGGAATTCCATACTCTGATAATCCCAAGGTTCTGTAAAAGTTCTGAGATATTGAAGGGTTCTCATCACAGACTGGGAAGCTTTGATCTGAGCTTTCTTTTGACATCTGCCATTTTTTATTTCCCAATCAGCAAACGGCTGAAACAATTGATATTGTGGAAAAGAATCTATCGATACAAAGTTTTCATCTTCTTGTTGCAAAAAGGCTGCCTCTAATTCTTCAAACATATCAGGAATTTTGAGGGATTTTAAAAATCGTTCAACTAATCCATTCATATTGACTTCCTCAAGATCTAACATTTTTGCAGAGACATAAATAGCAACAGAGAAATCAACTCCACCGATTATTTGATAATAATTCAAAGTCTTTAGAACTTTGATCATTTCTGGAGTATAATGGCTGTCCCATGTGTCATCAAGCAATCTGAAATAAATTTTTACCTATAAATTTGGTAGAGGATAAACCTTCACCAATTCTTCATTGAGATTAAGAAAAATACCAACATTTTTATGCTGCCAAGCCTGGCATTTTTGAATCCACTGATTTCTTCTTAATCGTAACCCAATGACCTTCTTTATTTCTTTAACAAGGTCAGGTGAGAGAAATTCTAATATCTTAAACCGATGTACAAAAGTTTCAAAATTATCATCTAGAGCAGATTGATCTAAAATATCAAACATACTCTGTTTATGTACATGAACCTTATTCATTTCTCTTGTTAAAGCATTTGCTAAAAAGTTAGAATTTCCTGGGATCCATTCGACATCAAACTCATACATCTGAAACCACATTTGCCATGCTAACAATCTTCCTCGAGCTAGCTGTTTTGAAATCTTTGCATTCATGAAGTATTTAAAATTCATGGAATCAGTCCGAATTAAAAATTTTGTAGGAGCCAAATAGATTTCAAACTTCTGGATTCCATTAAAAATAGCAAGGGTTTCTTTTTCAGCAGGGAAATAACCTTTTTGATGTTTCTGAAATTCTCCAGAGGCATATGCACAAAGAACTTCTTCAATTTTTTCTCCTTCTCCTTTTCTCTCAAGAAGAGTGGCTGCCCAAAAGTTATCTGATGCATCTGTTTGTAAAATTAAAAATCCATTACCTGGCGGTTTTAATGCTGGCAGATTTTGACATTCTTGCTTAAGCAACTGAACCGCTTTAGTAGCTTCATCAGACCAACCTCCGTTAGTAAATTGACAAATTGGAGAAGTTTTTTCAGAGAGATTCGAAATATATTTATGTACATAATTTAAAATTCCTATAAATCTCTGAATCATATGTTTATCTACTAGCTGATCAGGAAATTCAGAAAGTTTTGTTAACACATGAGGCTGCATCTGAATTTTCCCATTGCTGACATGTATTCCAAGAAAATCAATACTTTCTTGAAACAAGATCATTTTCTTTTCTGACAAAACAAGACCATGTGCTTTGGCCTCATCAAGAAATATCTGTAAATGTTTCAAATGGGATTCTAAATCTGAGCTATGTACAAGAATATCATCAATATATACAACAATGAAATCATATTTATTGAAGATATGATCCATTCTTCTCTGAAATAAGGCAGGAGCATTCTTCAATCCGAAAGGAACAACCTTCCATTGGAAGAAACCTGCAGGACATGTGAAAGCAGTATTGTGGCGATCTTCTTCTGCAATCTGAATCTGATAATAACCTGATTTCATATCAAATTTGCTAAAGATCTTACTTCCTTGAATTTTCTGCATAATAGTTTCTTGTCTAGGCATAGGATAATTAAAGCTTTTGGTTATTGCATTCAATGGCTTGTAGTTAATAACCATCCTATCCTTACCTCGAACAATTTCTGAATGATTTCTGACAAGGAATGCAGAACAGGAATAATGAGATTCACTTCTTCCAATCAACTGAAGGTCTAGCAATTCTTGAATCTGCTTTCTGATTTCTTTTTCTTCAGCAGGGGTGCATGGTATTAACTTACCGGTTACCCAATTATCATGTAATGTTATAATTTCCTGCTGTGGACTTTTTGTAGTCCAGAATGCCTGAGGATTGTTTGAACAGCATTTTAACAATTCCTCATATAAACTGATTTGTTCAGATGACCAATTGGGATCTCTATTGGCCTTTTGGGTAGCTTGTGATTTAGCCTCATATATCATTAAGACTTCTTTCCAATCATGAGACTCATTTTTCACTTTTCTGGAACCTACCTTTTTCTGACTCTGCTCTTTTCTAGCTTCTGAGTTTGCCATTGTCAATCTTGGAACTGCTACTGCTTTCTTTTTGACATTGCAAATGATTTTGTCTTCACTTATTGTTACAGGCAGTACTGAATTAATAAATGGCATTCCTAAAAATAGACTTGCAGAAGCATCATAATGCTGAATAGCAGAAATTTTTATAGTAACCCCGCCAAGTTTCAAAGAAATGTTATCGACATAATGGGTAAGGTTTACAGATCCACCAATAGTTTCTGAAACAATTATATGCTGCAAAGGCTTCCATAATCCTTTGAAAATGGATGGTCTAGCAAGATTATTGGAACCCCCAGTATCAATGAAAGCATCAACACTAATCCATTCACCACGGACTTGGACTTCAACGGGAATGTACAAAAGATTATTGGACTTGACCATCTTTTTGAGAAAAGCATTTTCTTCATCTAGAGCAGAACTATTTACAAGGAGTGATGACGATGAAGACGCGACTGTTTTAGGATAAGGACAGAAAGAACTCACAGGTGGTTGTGGAGACAAGGAATTTAAACTGGGGAAGGAGTTCTTCAAGTCTGCAATAGTAACAGTTTCTACAGAAGGATTATCTGAGTATTATTCTGTATAGTCGTCTTTTGTATAGTCTTCTGTATCTGTTTCAACACTATAATGATTTTCTTCAAGTTCTTCAAATTCACTTGGTTCACTTTCAAAACCAGAATAACAAATATTCATCTTTTGGCTGACTTCATTCATAGATTCAGTGTCAAATAGAGAAGCATCAGTCAAAATATATACATCAGATACTTCATCATTTGAATCAACCACTGACCAATCATCTGCAAATTCTTCAATTTCAAAACAGGCTTTCAATTTATTAGAGGAACTCTTGGGACATTTGCGAGCAAAATGTCCTTCTTGCTTACAAATGAAGAAAGCATTATCTCGTTTTGGTTGTTTCCTCTTTTTAACATATCTAAATTTTCTGAATGGTCTTCTAGGATTAGAAACCCTCTTTGGTCTGTATTTACCATATCTCTTAGTTCTTCTTTTTCTGAAAGGAGTCCAGGGTAATACAGAGCGACAAACATTCAGATTTGGAGAAACATTATGAACCTGTTTTTGCCAGCACAAATACTTAACCTTTTCTTGACATCGGAATAGGAGATCTATCCAATAGATTTTTTCAATCTTTTTACCTTGAACTTCAATATGTTTCATAATCATGTCTCCTAAATTTCCAGGTAACTTTGATAAGAAAGCAACTTTTTGAGTAGGATCATTGTTTAAACTTGCTTTAAAAACTTTAGCCATGTATTCTGATCCAAATTGATCTAAATCTTTCAACTCACTGTTCAAAGCTTTGATTTGTTTCATTTTCTCCTTTCTTTAGAAATTAGGTTCTAACATTAGAAGTCATTAGATTTAATTGTCCATTAACATTTAGAGATCTTTTCTTTCTTAGATTAATTTCCTTAAGCATAAGAAACAAACCCCAAAAAACAACATAAAATATAAAACAATGAAGTAAGAAAAAGGGTTAACTAAGCACATATGGTGCACCACACTTCATCAATTTACGATACCCAGATTAATAATCTATGTAGAGCAATTTAGGACACTAAATTTACTAGACATTTTGGCGCCGTTGCGAGGGAAGTGTAATTAGGAGACCTTATTTCTTACATCTAAATTTTTTTTTATTAATTTCTTGAGTATGCTCTCCTCCTACACTTTGTGTGATCTGGAGGATCAGAAAAATAATTTTTTATGTTAAAAAAAAAGGGACAAAATAAACTTCATCATTTCATTTGATTCAATAAAAATAAAAATAAATAAATAAACAATAAAAAAATAAATTTAAAAATAAGAAAAAATAAAAATCCAACTACTTTGATAGGTTCAGCTATCTAGGATTGGCTGGTTATGGTTTCTAGTGACCCTCAAAAGACTGTGTCTTTTTTAATAAGATTTTGCAAACTAGCTGCGGAATGCAGCCTGATTCTGCAGCTGAATGTGAATTCCGCAGCTAATTCCAAGGTTTAGCAGGTTACAGGGATCCAATGAAGAAATCGACCACATGCGCATCTCCGGAATTGTCCCGACATGGATCCTATCCTAGTCACCCAACCCAAATCGATAAAAAATCAGCTTAAGACCTCATTCAAAGTCCTGTTTTAGCATATTTACCTTGAAGTCTTTGCTGCCTGAAATTGAAAATCATTTTTATAAAATTTTACAATTTCAGAGAAAAAAAGGAAACAAACTATGGCTATCTCCAATCCTAGTTTTCATTGTGGCCTCAATAGAAAATCTGCATTCTTGTTCAAGCTTTGGCCTTGAAACGCACCTACAAAAACATTTAAAAATAAAAATAAAAATAAAAAATCTACAAAAGCCTCCTCTAGTTGTCTGCCTGACTCTTGTAATCAGCAGCAGTAGGCCAATGTTAGTGAAAATCCTTCGTCCAGCCAGAACATCCCAACTTAGACCATACCTATATGGAGATGTCTGCCAACATTTATGAGAAAAATCAGTGGCCTTCCAATATTGCGTATCGGTTAGTTTGTAGGTATTTGTGGTGCAGGACTTTTGCAACAAAATTGTGAGTGAAAGAAGACAATATAATTACCAACTTTGCACTCTCTCTAGCAGCAAATGCGAGGATGTCTGTGCAAGAAACAATGTTTGGGAAAACCTCCTCTAATCTTGATTTCGTTGCATCAATTGTAGGTTTTAACCCTGTACAGAAATTACCTGCATACGAATTCTTAAACAAAGAAAATAAACAATGCGAGAGCATAACACATAAAACACATATGCACAGAGATTTTCCCCTGGATCCCAAAACTGGGACTACCAGCTTGATTTTTCATTATATTCCTTTCAATGTTACAATACATATTTATACATGCCGAAGCATCCAATACCATGGACCAAAAACCATCGCGTCCAAAATCATGGACCGACAAACCATAGGTAGGTTCGCCCAACCTAATATAGGGTCCAAAAAACATGTGCGAAAATCATGCACAAAACCATAGGTGGGTCCGCCCAACCTAACATAGGGTCCAAAACCAAAATTTTCCGGGGTGCTGCCTTGGACCCCATAAAGTGGGGTTACGGGTGCCATTCAAACCCCCTATTAACTATGTGGAAAGAATATAACACAACCCAACAATCTCCCACTTGTTGTTTTCTTTCCACCGGGGGCCACAGGAGAGCTTAGTCATTTTTCCAGCCCTGAGATGCCCATTGCTTCTCTACACCAAGAGAACTTCTCAGAGCTCACAGATTTTGTCAATGCATCTGCAGTATTCTTCAAAGTGTCCACCTTTACCAGCAACACCTTTCTGTCTTCTATCATATCCCTCACAAAATGATACTCAACATCAATGCGCTTTGTCTTTGAATGATAAGCAGGGTTCTTTGCCAATAAAATTGCACTTTGGCTGTCAGAGTCTATTCTTATAGCTCCCTGTACTAACCCATACTTGAACACAATCTCTGCAACCAAACTATTTCCTTGCTTGCATGAGTGGCTGCCATGTATTCTGCCTCTGTAGTTGATAGTGCCACTACAGATTGTTTCTTACTCATCCAACTGACTGCACCTCCAAATAGGTTAAACACATACCCACTTGTAGATCTTCTCTGATCCAGATCTCTAGCCCAGTTTGCATCAACAAATCCATGAATATCCAACACTCTATCCAATCCTGGTCTTCCTTGGTAGCACAAGCCATAATCACTAGTGCCACGCAAATACCTGAAAACCCGCTTCACTGTTGTCCAGTGCTCCTTCCCAGGTTTTGACATAAACCTGCTCAGTACTCCCACTGCATGTGCAATGTCTGGTCTAGTACAGACCATTGCATACATCAGGCTACCCACTGCACTTCCATATGGAACACGGGACATGTCCTCTTCCTCTTCTTGTGTCTTGGGACACTATTTAGCAGATAACCTCACACCTACAGGAATAGGAACCTTCACCAGTTTACTATCCTGCATATTAAACCTCTTCAGTATTGTCTCGACACACTTCCTCTGGTTTAACCAGAGCTTCCTCTTTGCCCGATCTCTTTTAATTTCCATGCCCAAAATATAGTTTGCAGCACCAAGATCTTTCATGTCGAATTTGGAGGACAATTGGGTCTTCAAATCCTGGATAATTTCTTTGTCATTTCCAACCAGCAACATATCATCCACATAAAAGACCAAATAAATAACACGGTCACCAATTAATTTAAAATACACACAATTATCTGCTTTGCTTCTGGTGAAGCCAAGTCCCTGTATAAATGTATCAAATTTCTGATACCACATCCTTGGTGACTGTTTTAACCCATACAGAGACTTCTTTAACTTGCATACCAGTTCTTTCTTACCCTTCACCACAAAACCTTCAGGTTGTTTCATGTAGATTTCCTCTTCCAAATCCCCGTGAAGAAATGTTGTCTTCACATCCATCTATTCTACCTCAAAATCAAAAGCAGCAGCAACAGATAAAAGTAATCTAATAGAAGTTACCTTGGCAACAGGAGAAAAAATATCACCAAAATCAATTCCCGTCACCTGGGAATAACCTTTTTCTACCAACCGAGCTTTGTATTTCTCCACCTTTCCTTCTGCATTTGTCTTCTTCTTGAACACCCATTTACTGCCAATGGGTTTCCTTCCAGCCGGCAACTCCACCAGATCCCAAGCTTCATTTTTGTGCAAAGATGCCATTTCATCAACCACGACCTCTTTCCAGAGTTTTCCATCCTCTGAATCCACTGCTTCCTTCACGGTTCTGGGATCATCATCAGTAACAGACAAAGCAAAATTTGAACAGAAAGCAGATGGACTATACCTTTCTGGTTGCCTTCTTTCTCGAACTGATCTTCTCACAGCCGGAGTTTGTGGCTCTTCATCTTCTGATTCCTCCTCTGCTACAGAGTCTGATTCTTCCTCCTTTAGTTCAAACTCTATCTTCACAGGTTCCTTTGGTTGGAATTCATGTTTAATAACATCTTTCACGTCTCTAAACACCACATCTCGACTGTACACAACCTTCCGTGTGACTGGGTTCCAAAGCTTATAACCCTTTAAACCATCTTTATACCCAATAAAGATGCACTTTTCAGATTTAATATCCAACTTGGTTCGTTTCTCCTTTGGAACATGTACATATGCATCACATCCAAAGACCCTCAGATGTGAAAGAGAGGGTTTCTTACCAGTCCATACTTCTTGTGGAGTCTTATCCTCCAACGCTGATGAAGGTGACCTGTTGACCAGGTAACATGCAGTATCCACCGCCTCTACCCAGAATTCCTGTCCTAACCCAGCACCACTGAGCATGCTTCTTGCCCTTTCCATCAACATCTTGTTCATTCTTTCTGCGACTCCATTTTGCTGAGGTTTATATGGAGTAGTCTTCTACCGTTCTATACCACACTTCTTACATAATTCTTCAAATTCCTTGCTACAAAACTCTCCACCATTATCTGTCCTTAGCACCTTTATCTTCTTCTCTGTCTGATTTTCCACCAAAGCCTTAAATTCTTTAAACCTGTCAAAGACTTCAGATTTCTTCGTAAGGAAATATATCCATGTATTCCTTGAGAAGTCATCTATAAATGATACATAGTACACAGACTTAACTAGTGATGGAACCTTTACAGGTCCAAACACATCACTGTGCACAAGCTCTAATATCTGTTTCGTCCTCTTACCACCAGAGGGGAAACTCACCCAATTCTGCTTCCCATATACACAATTTTCACAGAAATCAAAATCCAGAGAGCTATTATTCATACCTTCTACCATACCTTTACCATGAAGTATTCGAAGGCCCTTCTCTCCAATATGTCCAAGCCTTTGATGCCACAACATGGTCTTCTCTCCAGAGACCACTAGATTTTCTACTCCATTTTCAGGAACCATAGAACTATTGCACCCATCAACAACAGTGCTACCTTGCAGCTTGTACAGAGTTCCAATCCGAACTCCCCGCATCAATATCAGTGCTCCTTGAACCATCTTGCAGGTATCTTTCTCGAACACTATCTTTACACCTGCATCATCCAACTTGCTTACAGAAATCAGATTTCTGGCCAATGCAGGAATATGCGGAACACCCGGAAGTGTTCTAACCCTTCCACCTTGCAACTTCAACTTTACTTTTCCGCGACCAATGATTCTAGCCTTCCTATCATCTCCTAAGAAGACATCACCACCATTGTATTTCTCATACTCGCAGAACCACTGTCTATGGGGAGTGAAGTGAAAGGATGCACCTGAGTCAATCAACCATGCCTCATGATCTATATGTGTACTTGAAGAAGCCAAGTACACATCCCCACCTTCATCTGAGGTGGTTTTCGCCTCTGCAGAAGGAGCATCATCAAACCCCTTTCCTTTATCAGGAGCTTTAGATTTACAAACCCTTCTGAAGTGCCCTTCCTTTCCGCATTTCCTGCACACCACCTGTGTAGGTTTTCCTAGAGATTTAGATCTCCCTCTAGATTTAGATCTCCCACTAGATGACTTATTTTTGTTTCTGTTCAAGGACTGTCCTCGTACAGACAAGACATCACCATTCTGGCTCTCCATATTTTTCCGTCTCATCTCCTTCGTCAGCAAGGCTGAGACTATTTCATCAAACTGCAAAGCAGTTGCATTGCTACCTATTGCAATAACCAGACTATCCCACGAATCTGGTAGAGAACACAACAAACTGATGCACTTATCTTCATCTAAAATTTTAATCTCAACAGATGATAACTAACTTACCACAATATTAGAAGCATTCAAATGCTCTGTCACCGAGTCTCTATCTTTCATCCTCAGGTTATACAGCTTTTTCCGCAAGAACAGTTTATTCACCAAAGACTTAGATTGGTACAAAGTCCCTAACTTGTCCCACAAAGTCTTCGCAGTAGCTTCCCCTGATACATTCAGCAATACTAAATTTGAGACACACAATCGTATTGTGCTCTTTGCCTTTCGATCCAAATTCTTCCATTATTCATCAGTCACTCCCGTTGGTTTAGTACCTGGATCTACCACGATCCACTGATCTTTATCCACCAACAGATCCTCCATCTTGAGTTTCCACAACTCAAAACTCTGACCATTGAACTTCTCAATCTCTATCTTTCCACTGCTCGCCACCTTCTTTCACCACCAGAATCGATCTCGCAGATCTCCCACTGAACAGGGTCTACCACAGGCCCGAGCAAAACCCCTCAGCAACAAAGGCGTCCCCTTGAAGCCAAAACAGCTCTGATACCAAATGTAGGTTTTAACCTTGTACAGAAATTACCTGCATACGAATTCTTAAACAAAGAAAATAAACAATGCGAGAGCATAACACATAAAACACATATGCACAAAGATTTTCCCCTGGATCCCAAAATCGGGACTACCAGCTTGATTTTTCATTATATTCCTTTCAATGTTACAATACATATTTATACATGCCGAAGCATCCAATACCATGGACCGAAAACCGTCACGTCCAAAACCATGGACCGACAAACCATAGGTAGGTTCGCCCAACCTAATATAGGGTCCAAAAAACATGTGCGAAAATCATGCACAAAACCATAGGTGGGTCCGCCCAACCTAACATAGGGTCCAAAACCAAAATTTTCCGGGGCGCTGCCCCGGAACCCATAAAGTGGGGTTACGGGTGCCCTTCAAACCCCCTATTAACTATGTGGAAAGAATATAACACAACCCAACATCAATAACATCAAATCCATGAAGACTCGGATTGTTAGCTGGACTATCCTTCTCTGCGGTGTTGTTTGCAGTGAAGTCTATGAGCAATTTTTGCATATTTGCCTCTAAATGATGTCAAGGTTATGCACATTCCAAAATACATTTCTCCAAAAAAAAAAATACAGAAATAGAGCTCGTACAACAAAAAGCATTTGCCACAGAAAAATGCAAAACATTAAAAAAAAACGTCAAACTTCAACTACACGATCTGGCCAATCGGAGACGAATTTGGGAAAAATAAAACATGAGTTTTTTCAGAAATAGGGTCAATTACATAACCTAGAAATCGTTTTAATAAATTTGAAGTGGTTTGAGAGATTTTTTCAGTTCTTTGAAGCCCATTTTTGCATGTCGCGAGAGGAAAAAACGGAATTTGAATTAACAAACTGGCTGATTGATTTAATTCGGCTGCTTGGAGAGGGGAATTCTGATTTGGAATCAACTATTTGCTGACAATCAATCATGATTACACATATCCCATTTTTAATAATTCATCTCACACCTATTTAGAGATGTATCCCAATTGAATACGACACTTCTCCACTACACTCGTTTAATGGTTGTTCCTATGTTCTTTTGTTCTTGTAGGATACTCGGCATTTTACTCACTAGAGTAGCGGCACAAGAGTTGGTACTTGTGGATCTTGTCTTCATTGACAAGTTTTGTGTACATGTTTGATTTTATTATGATGTGCCTGGCAGTCTGACTATACTTTCAGCCAAAATTCTACAATGAAACGACCTCTGTCGACCCGTAATCCCATGAAAAGCACTGATAAAGCTCATGAATAGTTTCCACTTCATCTTTATCAAACTTCACTTATAGCTAGGTTGGATTATATGCTTTGGTTTCACCTCGCTGAGATTGAACCAACCATTAAAGCTCTTGGGCAGCTAGTATTTGACATCATAATAAATGGCAAAAATATACATTGAATAGATATCCTTAAGGAAGTAGGGAGCTTCGCTACACCTCAGTGGCAGTATAGTATAAGCAATTTGAGTAAATCAACAATTAGTATACAGTTGAATCTAGTTTCTAGAACTCCTTTATTCAGTGGCCTTGAGACTGTCTTCTAGCTGTGGAATGCAACCTTTTTCCGCAACTAACTGGCAATTCTGAAGCCATTTTCATACTTTTGTAGGTTACAGGTGTCAAGAGACGAAACAAGATATATGGGTAGATGGGAAAATGTCAGTACATGGATGGTGTTCTATCCATTTGATCCAAGTCTATGAAAAGACCCTAATCAAAGGGAAGTCAAGGTGTGTGTTATCACTAAGTTGCCGCATGTCAAAAAAAAAACAATTTTGAATCAATGAAATGAATAAGTTATTTGCTCACTTTTCTGAAGGTATTGATTAATTTTGGACTGATGAGGAAAGATGAATGGCTAACTTTTTATTCAAGATTTTTAGTTACAAAAACTGTGCACATTCCACAACTAAAGTCCAATTCCGCAGCTAATCTAATTTCGCAGCCAAACATCAATTTGCAACTAAAAAACCTCATTGTTCAAATCAACCTAACTTTTTCATACGAAATCAGATTTTGATGATTCAAGTGTCATTGGAAAGATCTAGACAAAATATACATAATGAGAAATCCATCATCAGAGTTTGAAACAGTAAATAATGAAATAAATTACTGAAAAGAAGCAACATTCAACTTGAGGCACTAATTCCAAAGCAGGTATAAATTATTTTGATTTTCCTTTGAGAACTTGTTTCATTAATACAAATTCTTAGTTTTGTGTGTAAATATCATAACTAGAGAGATTGGCCATATCTCTCCTTTGATAATCTTACATTCCATTGCAGAAGAAGTATTAGTTTTTTGCAGGTTCTAGGAGGAAGGACAAATGACTACAAGAGAATGGTGTCTCTCTTAAGAGACCAATTTGTTTCATAAGAGGATGATCAGCAACAAAGAGGAAAAATACTAATGCAAAATTAGATCCAAATACTTGAAAAACTTTTAGATACTATTGTCTCCATCACATCCATACTTGATAATAAACCATTCACCTCATTTCCTTTCATATTTTCCATTTACATTCACATACATTTTCCATTACTTTTTTTCCATTCATAACCCACAAATAAAAGGAAGAGGCTCATTCACATGCTTTTTGCCCATTTCCATTTCTACTCTCCATTACCATCCTCCATTTTCTTCTTTCCTTTCCTGTCATTTTCATTTCGCAAATAAGCCCTGCTTCAATGCAAATTATTGAGTCCATAGTCCTTTGAGACTAAGATTCTTGTAAAGACACCTTGAGGCTTGTGTGCCTTAATGGCAAGTCCTCATGCTGACAAACAATGGGAACACATTAATGTCCCTTGTTCATTAGATCTTCTAGGTGACTCGACATCGGAAAAATTATTCGTACCTAGAAAGATGTGTTTGGGAATCTTGACTCTCATTGTCATCAATGGTAAGAGGTCTCGTGTTGACTAGTGGCATCCATTATTGGCCACTAAGTCAACAATTTCCTGCTATGTTCAATATCAGAACATCTTTTCACATAGTAGGAATTGTATCGATGAATTTTGAAGACATGAAGACTATTATTTTAAGCATTTTGGAGCAGATTCAGCAAGTTTTACTAGAAGCAATAAAAAGTCATCTTGACTCTTTTATCCATGACACTTTTTGTCTAGCCACTTGAAGAAGAATATGATCAGAATTTTGTAGCCACCACACATACAACTTATCCGTTTCAAAGGGTAAGTTAAGGTATGTCATTTTCTAACTTTTGACCATAAAATTCCATAAAAAGCTAGAATGATAATTGTTGGAAAAACATTTCTCTTCCTCATTTCATAAAATTGCCAATACCATCAGTTGGGTGGGGGGGGAATACATCCATATTCATATATTTCCATGTTCATATCATATTCAGGAGCCCACATACTTCCAAAAGATATTAATTATTGCATTTTCATTATGAGCATACAATGGCTTTTCAAAAGTGCTTAAAGGATAATTAGATACAAACACAATCATTGTTGTCACACAAGAACAAACCATCATGCAATCCAATAAAGATATACTTTGCAAACAAAAATCAAATTATCATTATGAAAAGTTCAAAGATCAAAATAGAATGCAACAACAAAATATGGTTGTAACACAAGAACCAACCATGTCGCAATTCAAGTAAAACACTTTGTAGAAGTATGAAGTTATCAAATGATATCATGCAAAGTTAAGCCAAATCTCAAGGATCAAAAGAATTAATGTAATATATATTGCATGAGGACATATAATAGCTTCAGTTGGGGGGTATGTTGGGTCTTGAAATTGTCATTCATTCCCGTTACACTTTCACTATTATGTCCATTATATCACCTCCATTTCACCTCCATTTCACTACATTCATCTCACTTTCATTATCATTGGGCCACATTTATGTTTTTCCAAACTTTATTAATTCTTAGCCTTTTTAAGTGAATTTGTGATTAAAAATTAGAAAATAATGTGCATATGCTTATACATAACAAGTGGGTTGAGATTGTTAACATGTGTAAGTCAAAAGGAGGCTTCTAGCAGACCTTTATGTGGCACCCTAAGGCCAAATTCGAATTTGAGTGGAGAGAATCATGGGATCATAAGGATATGTGTCACATCTCCTATTTGTATTGAAACTCTAAAAAGACATGTGTCTTATCAGTTCCTATTTTGATTAGGACTCTAGAGGTGGAGGGAGAGATTCATGGACTCTCATTAATGAGATGACTTCTCATCTTTTTGTATACATAGGAGATCTCTCTCCTTCATTTGTTAGCTGGTAGCTTTTGAGCTTTTTAGCTTGTAGATTTTGTAGCTTGGAGCTTGTAGTTTTTCCTTGATGGCTTTGGAAAGCTTTGTTGTACTTTGTAATTTTGAAGAATTTGAATAAAGCTTTGATGTTCTCAACATGGAAGGAGATGTGAAGTAGATGTCATGGAGCATATTAGAATGTAAGGTAGAGTAGATTTTGTTTTGTAGTTTTGCTTTGATTTCATTCAAGTATGTCATTTGATTGCTTTCAAGTTTGATATTTTAGATTTTCCATTCATGCAATTTTAATTCATGCAAGTGTGTTCAACCGGTTGATTGTAGATTTATCTAACTGTGTAATCTATGCTTGACAAAATAGTCCAAGGAAGTATTTCCCAATTGGTGATTGGAGCATTAGAGCACACAGTAGATTAGTTTTTCTTTACATGTTTCTTGTATTTACTTATTAGATTAGTCACTCATGTTATAAGCTGATATTTCCAGAGTCTTTAGCTTATGGTTTACCTGAAGAGTCAATTGGCGAAGTATTAAGTTTATAAATGAGTTTACTTACTTTTCATTAGTGTAAAGTTAGATAGTTTAATGTCATTCTCGCATGCTATAAGATGATATTTCCGAAGCCTTTAGCTTATGATTTACCTGGAAAGTTAATTGGCGAAATGTTATGATTATGGATGGGATTATTGGCTTGCTTTTCATTAGTGTAAAGTTAGATAGTTTAATGTCATTCTCTCATGCTATAAGATGATATTTCCGAAGCCTTTAACTTATGATTTACAAGTTAATTGTCAAAATGTTATGATTATGGATGGGATTATTGGCTTGCTTTTCATTAGTTTAAAAATAGTTTCAAGTTTTACTTTTGCCTTTAGTTTAATTGCAGTAGTTTTATTTTTGCTTTCTTGGATTTCATTTAGCTGTTATCATTTTTTCTTTCATTTCATAGACATTTTTCCGGCTTAGATTAATCTAACTGTTCAAAGCTTTGATTTGTTTCATTTTCTCCTTTCTTTAGAAATTAGGTTCTAACATTAGAAGTCATTAGATTTAATTGTCCTTTAACATTTAGAGATCTTTTCTTTCTTAGATTAATTTCCTTAAGCATAAGAAACAAACCCCCAAAAACAACATAAACTATAAAACAACGAAGTAAGAAAAAGGGTTAACTAAGCACATATGGTGCACCACACTTCATCAGTTTACGATACCCAGATTGATAATTTATGTAGAGCAATTTAGGACACTAAATTGACTAGACAATTGTTATTATTATTTGAAAAAATCAAAATGTTTAGGGGACATTACAACATCTACCCATATTCTTTTCTTAAGATTTAAGTTAAAATTTGTATTTTGATTTTGAAATGAGTTATGGTTTTTGTGCTTATGGTATTGATAAGTCATGGTATTGGCCCATACTATTGTTACAAATCTTATTTACATGTTAATAAATATCCATGGTAAAATGAGGTGAATATACATAGTTAAGAATATTGTTATATTGTAAATTATTATAAGTATTAAGTTTAAATATGGTTACCAAATCATTATTTTACACCACTACATCTCCCCATACATTTTTCTTTTAGATTTAATTTTAATTTTTTTATAAATTAAATCAAAATAAAATATTTAAAAAATGTTGACATACAATTTTTCTTACATTACATGCCTACACATCTCCAACACCCCATGCAATAATATGAATTTATTAGTGATGACTGGTTTAATATCTAATAATTACTTTCTATTCAATATGACATGTGTATTTTTTAACACAGCACACAAGCTACTATGTAGCCCTTGTTAATAATTATAATGAGTAAACTAGCAGTTGCACCACATGTTGTAAAGGAAATGTTGTAACACAGTAGCATAGGAAATAGTAGCATAAAAGAAATAAGATGTCGCACAGAAGGAGCCATCCTCAAGGAATGAGAGGTGAATTCTTCCTCCATGGAACCATGTCATGAAGGTTTCAAAGATATTGATGATAAGAGTGATCAGCAAGTAGACAATCCATAAAATCTAGGAAGATGCATAGAAGAGGAACTTCCAAGGGATGAACCCTCATGTATCAACTTCAAATGGTCAAATGTATTTAGTTCACTAACTAATCCTCTTCAAATTCATACTCAGTACTTATGAGCCACTCAACAAATGGCTTAATGTTTTTCCACATTGAAGAATTATTTCCTTGGGCACCCAAAGTATGGTTATCATACCATTGGAAAATAAAATTTTCTAATATGTCATGATCATATAAAAATTTCAGAACCAAATAAACTTCTTTGATTGCATTTGCACTGGCATGCTTGCAAAAAACATCAATTTCATTCAACAAAAACAATTGAGAATCATCATTATGAAGATATTTTGACAAGTAAATATTTATCTTTGAAACCTTTTTGGAAAATCCTTTGCTAACACCTTTTTAAGGCCCTAAAAAAATGCAGTCATAACTTCTTAAGGAGAACCATTAAAAGATTGTATGTACTCTGCCAACTGATTAGGAGGCTTTTTCCTTTGAAGAAAACCATTAAAATCAGCACTAAGCTTAGCATGAATTCTTAGCCCTTTAACTATCTTCAAGTTTTTCTCATCAGCATCACTCTCCTCCTCCTTATCATCACTCTCTAGCATAAGTTATGTGGTTTTCTTACCATTCCCAATAGCAGGATTTCTCTCAGGCTCAACCATTGTGTTCTTTGAAACTGTCTTCCCTATTTCTTACCATTCTCAGTAGAAGACTTTCTCTCAAGCTCAACCATTGTGTTCTTTGAAACGGTCTTCCCTACAAACTTCATATCAGTACATTGGTTTGCACCTTTTCAGGTATAATTAGCAAGAGTCAGTGGCTCCTTCATCCTCTTCTAAGTAGCTTCAATAATGGTGTCAGTCTGGCATTCCACTCCATCATCATCTTCCTCATCATGGTCATCCTGGCTCCCTTGAGGAGATTGATCATCCTCATCAAAATATTTCTTCTACGCTACTCTTTCCTATGCTACTGCCTTACGAAATTTACTTTGTAACATGTGGTGCAATTACTAGTCATACAATTTATAGATGTAGTTGTTAATGTATAAAAATAATTGGATATATTGTTTTTAACACAACTATTCATGGCCAATGATGGATCAAAGGTAGAAAGAGTCATCATTACGATTGTTTCATTTATTATAGTTTTTTTCCTTTTTGTCTCATCTATTATGGACGATCAAGCTTGCCCTTTTCATCATTCGATTAGTAAAATTGAGATGTTATTAGAATTTGTTATGCATTAAAAAATGTCATATGCATTCAAAAAACATAACCATTTCTTGAACTGCCAGTGTTGGAGAGTTGGTGCTACCATTTCATTGCGATGACGTGAGCAAACTGTCTTGCAGGTTGAGACAAGTGCAAAACTGGTGGTTGAAAAGTTTAAAATAATACTGGCGAGAAATTGAAATTATAATTGTTGTCTTGATATTGTGTTATGGCATTTAATTTTATTTATTAAATGATGAACAACAATATCTTTCAAGGATGGAATCGCTGAAATATATTATGTAATCCAGTCTTAGTAAGTAGATGTGGTGTGTCTGCCAAAAAACATGAAATGTTGAGAACATAGAAGATGTTATCTTAATCATATTTTAAGGAACACATAGCTTAATACCGTGTGACTATTGGTAGTATGGTGAATAAAGTCTACTACTTGTAACTTGTCTTTTAACATCAAGTTTATCATTTGGATCTTTTTCACTTTGCGCTATTTGATGTAGTCTATGCTTCAATCAAAAGTAGACAGTCCAAGAACTACAACAAAGTTTGGGGAAAGTTTGTCTAAATATCATAAAAGGGAGACTCTTGTTACATTTTTATGATTGCCTTCATTTTTATGCCACTAGTAGAAGTGCTTAATCATCACATGAATGTGTTATCTTTATGAAGCTAAGATTTCATTATTTCCTTTTAATTTCCCTTGGTGAATTTTCGGTTGAACCCAACACCCTTTCCAAAGTTGAATACAAATTTTATTTTATAGGAAGCTTGACAAAATGACTAAAATTGATTATTTGTTACAATTATTAAAAACTTTAATGTTGTTTATTGTTCATAACACAGACCAGATTGACAAGGACACTATGTCTCACATTAGAAATTGTTTACAAAATGCACAGGAGAAGATCGATTTTCTACAACTCGAATCCCATTTCCAACGAGATGAAATTTAGTAGTAGCATTGTGATTTTGAATTGGTTATTGTTCATAATAACTCATTGTTTGAGTTTGGCTCCCATCCCTAGTTAGATATGGATCAGAATATTTCAAAATAAAAATTGGATGCAACTGAAAGTCATGTTTAGTGCTCCAACAAAGAAAGGTGTATGTAATGGTTACTTACATACAAATGTGAAAACTACAGTTCCAAAACATTCATTAGACCTTGGGAAGAAATCGTGCATAAACAAAATAGAATTGGTGTGGGATATAATAAGGATGTTTCTTTTTATGTTCTTGATTTTTCCAAGCCTATACAGTTTCATAGTGCTATATTTTTGGATGATGTTGTCCCACAACAAATTGTTAGATGCCAATATTGTGATAGAGTTGGACATGAGAAATATCATTGTTATGATCTTCATCCTTGTGAACATTGTGGAAATAATAATCATCATTCAAATAAATGTTTCAAGCATAAGACTACTGCAAGAGAGAAAATTAATTTTGGATGGATTGCTTCTTGGGATTGGTCTAAAATTCCAAGAATATTTACAGGTCATACCACATGATATGTTCGAGATTATTGACCAAAATTGCAGTGAAGAGTACTTCATCATCTCTGCCTATGCCTGACAAGGGGGGAATCAATGGAATTGATGGTCTGCTATAGGCTTGTTGTAGTGGCTACAACACCCTCAAAATTTTTGGCTTGCGTCCAACTTTTAGAGCCTTGCTTGGTTTTTTCTTTGATGGTTGCAAACACTCAAGCTCACCCCATGAGCTCTTGTGAAGTATTTTTCACCTTTTGCTTGTTTGACTAATGGTCATCTTTCGTCATATTGATTTATTTTTCATGCTTGTGATCTTGTTCAGGTGAGTTTGAAGGTTTCTCTTTATGTGTTTAGGTTGTATTTTTTATGTGAACACCTGCCATACTCACACACAAAGTTGTAAGAACTTTCGTGCAAGTGTCGTCATGGTCGTCTGAAGGTCTACCACAAGTGTCACACTTGTCGCTTTCAACTCTAAGATAGTCTCATCGAGGGCATGTTTTGTCTTGGTCTCATGGTGGTATATGGTGTCTCAACATCAAGTATGCTAAGTATATGATCACAATGTCAAGTCTGCACAAGTTCACTTTCTTTTGACACTTAGCCATTTCCCTAAAAATATGTTTGACCGAACAACCCTATTCCACCGGACCCCGACTGAGATGCACTGCACAGTCTTAACCTGCAGTGACCCCTCTCTACTACCTAGAATTGCACAGGGCTTGAGGTTTTCCTCTAGGTTAGTTGCACTACACAATCCCAAAGGTGAGCAACCTATCTGCCTCATAAAATTGTGCAAAGACTGCCTCCATGACCAAAGTGAACTATGCCTTTCTCAAGCACAGTCATCGTGTCTCCTTCTTGCCTACTAGGAGCCTCCACTACTCTGAGACCTATGTCTGAACTTTTCTCTAAAAATGTGTAGACATGCCCAAGTGGTCCTCTATTGCCTTGCCCTGCAATATTCCTAGAAATTGTGTAGTCATGCTTCATAGGTCCCTCTGCAACCCTTCTCTATCTTCCCTCTGGAAATTGTGCATAACTGCCCAGCAGTCCAATTACAACATCACTCTGTCTTCCCTTTGGAAACTATGTAGAACTCTCCAGTAGTCCCTCTGGAGCCCCGCTCTGGCTTCCCTCTACAAACTGCACAAAATTGTCCAATTGTCCCTCTACAACCCCACTCTTTCTTCCCTCTCGAAACTACCCAGAGGTGTCCCACCTTGCAGCTGAAATTGGTGGCTTTCACTACGCAATTTTTCATCCTAGTGGTCACTACACAATTTTTCCTAACAGTGTAGCTTTTCCTCCCAAAATTTCTCATTCCAGCGTAAGATGCGCTTTTTGATGTCTCAGTGACTTGTCCTCTCTCCCCGTCACCTGAACAAGGAAAACAATGAATCATGTTAGACTAGGAGGTTTAGGATTTGATGTCATCGCATCATGAGTGAACTGCAGGAATAGGTGCACTGATGGATCATAGCGAGACGACGAATGGGATGAAGAAGGAGTGAAAATGCTAGAAGACTTGCTTGTAGTTGGACGAACATACCAAGCACATCAAGAAACAAGTGAAAGGAACATATGCATAGAACCATCATGCAAGACCAAGGCCATCGAAGACCCCACAAAACTATGCCATGCGGAGGAGGAGATGAAGCACACCAAGAGTACATCTATCACTCAGTAGTGCAGCAGCTTGACATGGACACCACAGTCAACCAATACATGTCAGCAGTATCATCTCAAGTTGTGTCATGAGATGTCATGGACACATCACCATTATGGGCCATATCCATTGTAACTGAATGTAATTTAAAGTGAATTCCAATGGAGGCACACAAGAAGTCGAAGAGTCATGTTAGTTGAAAATTCATGGGAAGTTGAACAGTCACGAAGGTATTCTAAGAGTCATAAGGGTCAAGCATCACCCTTGGCTATATATACCCATCCCATTGTATGAGGAAGGAATTTTTCACCTTCAATCCTCCCACATAGCTTGAGAGTTTATAGTATGTTCTTTAAGGAGGGAGGACTGGCTCAAATGTCCCACTATTGGGACTAGTGATGTATGGTGTATAGATGTGTCTTGGGACTTTTGTTTCATTCAGAAGCCTATTAAGGCTAGTACATTTTCACCTGTGTTTGTAGATGTTTGTAAGTATACTATTTAAACATTTGTAATGCATGTTTTCTTAACCTGTACTAATATAGTTGAACTACTTTGGTTTTTTTGGTACTTACATTGTTGAAGATGTGTTGTATTGCTTATCATCAATGTATCATCCCTATGGACTACTCTATGGGATACTAGACAGACCACCTCTGTGTATTGGCTATCACCATTGTCACATCCTTGTGGAATTCTATAAG
The DNA here is from genome assembly GCA_031772625.1 of Pinus tabuliformis. NCBI lineage: Eukaryota > Viridiplantae > Streptophyta > Pinopsida > Pinales > Pinaceae > Pinus > Pinus tabuliformis. Next base: position 1,008,435,924 of record CM062811.1, read on the forward strand.
AGATACTCGACGTACCATCTTCGTTTTCTAGTTACAACGACTGTCACACTCGTGTGGACTACTTCGCTGGGTGGTGTATGTGTTGTCCCCTTCCCCTTGGTTTTAATGGTTGCCGCATCCGTTGTGGACTATTCCACTCAGTGTTGGACAAACCTTTCTAGTTTGCGTGTGTCTCTTCCTGGGTGGTACTACTCTCTCACTTAGAGGCTCACTTTACTCTCCCCCTTTGTATTATGAGAACCTTGACATAGTTACATTACGCACTCACTAGGCACACGTACCTTGTTGTTCGGAGATACCAAACTAACACTCTCATGTGCTGACAGCTAGAGCCAAGGAAGATCTCTAAGTATATGCAAACCAGAACTTCATATTGGATGGGACTCCTACACCAAACGGTATGAGGTCTAGTTAGGACTTCACATCGGGGAGATCCCCTTTATTAGTAGGTCCAACATTGTCAATAAAATGACACTAGAAGGAGGGACAGACAACAGGTTGTGCCCATAAAGTGTGGTTTGAATATCTTATTTAAAAATGGCTCTTTCTATCATCATAATCCTGAGATGTCTTTCTACAAAGTTCAAATGTACCATCCCCCTGGAATTCATCCATGACTTGTCCAAGTTAAAGTTCAGTGGTAAGGGTGAACCATCTTTTTGTGCACATGTGCGCCAAGTTATAAACTTGTTCATGTGCCACAAGATAGTGTACAAAGATGTCTGGATTGTATTACTCACCCTCACATTCAAAGGTTGTGCTCAACGTTGGTGTTACACATTACCCTTTGCCTCTATAGCTTCATTTGGTCATCTTGCCGAAATCATGATTAAAATGTTCGATTAGTATAGCCACCAAGAGTTCCGTGAAAAAATATGTTATTTAAGTATGGAGCTTGACAAATCAGTTGAGGACTTTGTTGATCCTTTCCTTCACCTCTGTTATGAAATTCCTAAAAATTGTGAACTTTGACTTCTTGAGAGAAGAGTTTAAATGCTTGGTCTATAGTTCTCAATACAGTGAACATCGTAATTTCCCTTCCTACCTAACTCTTGTGGATCATGAGGCACCTTAGATTGTAGAGGAGGATCCCAACACCCCATTTCTTCCTTGTCATCCTCCCTTTCCAGTCCCAATGTGGGTGCCCCCTTGCAGTGATTGAAAAGTTGAGAAATTTGCAGAACGTGTCCCCAGCCCATCTTCTCTTTTGTCTCCAGCTTCAATGGAGGAAATTCTAGAATGTCTCGGGAAGCCTACAATGAAGACTCACTCCTCCATTCCACAAGACGACATCACCATGCATAACTCAAGTCTCAAATACGATCTGCATCTCTACCATCCTTTATCATCTACAAGACATGACTCCTTGTACCATGACTCACTTGATCAATCCACTTCACTAGCTAGATGTTCACATTTTCTTGATTCTCAAGTTATTGGCTCAAATTGCAATCAGGCGCAAGGCAGTCACATAACACAAGGAGATGAGCAGAAAGGTGAGGACATTATCAATATTCCCTCTCTGTTTCAAAATTTTACACATCAAAATAATGAACTTCCATTCTTGAACGATTATCAACATGCTAATATCGGTGGAACATCCTATACAATTAATTCTTTCGATCAACCCCAAGTCATGGACAGTCATCACTCCCATGCTTCCATATATTGTGACGAACGCTCAAGCACATAATGTGATCTTCTGTTTTCTCATGAAGACCCTAACCCATATCTAGAATGTGCTTCGGTCAAAGAAGACATCCATATCAAAACTTCCTCTTCACCTCACTTACCCATGTGTCCTACCATTCACAAAGCATCCACATGCATCGAAGATACTCCATGTTCTCTTGTTTCTTCATCCAATGAGTTATCTCCTCAATTGACACAAGGAATCGAGGTTGTCCATGATGAAGTTGAAAACAGTCTAATCACAGAGCATACTTCTCATTCCCCATCATCTCTTCGTGTGCATGAAGACGACTCTTCAAATCAGCTTATTGAAGCTAAAAAATATGGTGAAACCTGTGACAAAGATGGCTACCATCCTCAGACCAGTTTTTAAATTAGACACATTATCCATCCTCAAGTCATGCGTGATTTGGTTCACGCTTCAACATATGATTATGCAATTCTGGAAAGTTCTGAGACGTACCAGGGAGTTGAGACACTTCAACGTCCGTTGATAGTTATGTCAAGACCTCGCAACTCTAGTAATCCCCCCAAACTAAATCAGATTCTCTTTCTTACGCACAATCTATATATCTACATGGTTTCATTCAATGTGGATCCCCGTGTAAAAAATGTTTGGTATTCCGGGTGTGATCTTTCAAATTTTCAAAATTTTACTTATGACTGAATCCATGAATCTATTACAGCACATCCATCTCCGTGCATATCTCTTACATCAAACTCAGGTTGGGAATGTTTGTATCTCATGAAATCATGGAATTGTGAAGTCGATCATCTCAAAGACTTCCTTTTCCTACAATCATACTTATCGAATTTTCCCTCCCATGATCAATTCCTCAATCTTCTTGTGAATCTTGTATTACTAATTTGCCCACTCATCACACCAGCAATCCCCCTCTGTGATGATGCACACACGAGCTCTCACATGAATTAAGTTCCACTCTCCAACTCATTTCATGCATTCACAATGTTGGCATCCCTTTTAAATTCTTGTGATGACCATGATGCCTGTGCAGTTTTTCACCAGTTGCAGGAAGGTGGTTTTTCATGTCTAGCTGACAGCAAACTTGGTTTCATTGTTCATAGCATTCACAAGATTGTTCAAATGATTTTTTCTTTGTTCATTTCAAACTGGGAATTTGACGTCTCATCCAACTTATCTGATCATTCCTCTATCTTGGGTGACTATCACTCAGCTTATAATTTTCCCATCAGCACATCCAATGACGGTTGCTTTGAGCTCTCTAATCTTCATTGTTTAACATCTCTCTCTTCATATTTCTATCAAGCAAATCAGGCACTTCAGCCTACACTAATGGTTATGGCATGTCCTCACTTTCATGTCATGACTTTTGAGGATGATTCCTTACGAGATTCCAATCATGATCCCGTTTGTCAAATAAAAAATCCATCTTTTCAAAGATCACGAGGCTTTCCAATAGCCATCATGAATTTTATGATCCAATCGTTGAATAGTTGGAACAATCTTACTTGGAAGACCATGTTTCAGGAAACAAGCTCCAATCCTTCCTCATGCTTGTTGAGAAGCTCGGTGCATATGAGGACGCATCCACAAAAAGATTCTGAGGTTTCTTTAGAAAGGGTATCCATCAAAGAGGTAAGCATGTGTATTGGGTGGTTATGACATGTCTTTCTGCCCACAGGAAATACCTTCATTTATGTGTGTAGTTTGTTCATTTTTTTGTATTTTCTGTTTCACACTACTTTTTACCTATTTTAATCATTTGTATCTTTGTGGATGTAGGTTGGGAGCGACTATGGTGGCTTCACTCGAAATTTCATTTCACGTAACCTCAACCCTGGGGCTATTAGGATAGGAGTAGGAATAGCTGCATCTTAGTTTTCCCTTCTTTGCACTCATATTGCACTTGTAGCCGTCATGGTTTTCTTATTTTGTTTTTACATCCTATTTTATTTGGCCTTTTGTTTTCTTGTCTTCTAGTTTTGTTGTTTTTTTGTGTACTCCTTTCAGGCTCTCATCTTGTTTTTCCTTTTCGTGTTGAGTTTTCCTTTTGTTTTCACTACACGAATAAGTATTGTGCCTACATCATGTTCTGGTTTCTAAATGGGTATGTGGCTGAAGTTCAAAGTGCCTTGTGACACTGCAGCACTTGGCCAGTCTTGTGTTCATCTTATTTTTGCTTGGTTGTAACTATTGGTTGATAAAGCCTTGACAGAAATACAATCCATCTATAAGGAAAGTTTCAGGAAAACCATGAACCTGTGTCCAGTCTGGGAGACCTCATGCCTATACTCAGCTTTCTCCTCTACGTGTTCAAGTTTATCTAACAAGTAGAAATGGAGAAGGGGGAAATCTAAACGAGAAAACCTGAATAATAGGTATTTACATGCTTCTCTCAAGGAACAACCTCTTATGCTCTCAATAAGTCGAGATCCTTCTTCCGCCCCAAAAAATAAATAAGTGCCTATGCACAATCCTCTTTCAAAAATAAAAAAGGTGAAAGAAGGGAAAGGCTTCCTACACAGAAAGGTGAAGCAGGAAACTCCATTGGGGTAATATTCAGGCTTGCTGGCAGCAGATGAACACCAGAGATGAAAAACTATACCCTGGAAATATTAAGCTCACGAGCCAAATTTCCCTTCGCAATTGGAAACACTGTGATCTGTCTTAATTTTTTTTTGTGTTCAAGTGAGTCGGTACAAGGTGAAACATGTTTTTCCATGGGGTAACTAGGGAAGTTGAAGTGATCTGCACAACGAATCAATACTCCCCGAAAGGCCAAGTCCCTACGCTTAAAATGAACCAAAACAAAGAAGATGGTATTCAACAAGTGTGTTGTCAACTGTTGTACCATCTGTAACACCCTCCAAAACTTTGGCTTGCATCCAAATTTAGGAGCCCTCCTTGATTTTTCCTATGATGGTTGTAAACACTCGCGCTGACCTCCTATGAAGTATTTTTAACATTTTTCTTGTTTGACCAATAGTTGTCTTTCAGCATGTTGATTTCTTTGTCATGCTTGAGATCTTGTTCTGGTGAGTTTGAGGGCTTGTCATTGTGTGTTTAGGTTGCCTTCATTATGTGAACACCCATCGTACTCACACACAAAGTTGTAAACATTGTCGCGCAATTGTTGTCACAGTCGTCCGAAGGCCTATCACAAGTGTCACACTTGTCACTCTCATCTCTAAGACAGTCTCACCGAGGGCATGTTTTGTCTTGTTGTCATGGTGGTCTATGTTGTCTCATCATCAAATATGCTAAGTGTATGATCACAATGTCAATTCCACATAAGTTCGCTTGCTTTCAGCACATAGCCATTTTCCTAAAAAAAAAAATCTAACCGGACAACCCTTTTCCACTGAACCCCTACTAAGCTGCATTGTGCAGTCTTAGCCTGTAGTGACCCTACTCTACTACATGGAACTGCACACTGCTTGATATTTTCCTCCAAGTCAGCTACACTGCGCAATCCCAAAGGTGAGAAACTTGTATGCCTCCCAGAATTGTGCAGAGATGACCTCCATGACCAAAATGAACTGCACATTTATCAAGCATGGTCATCATGATTCCTTCTTGGCTACTAAGAACCTACAATGCTCTGAGACTTGGTTCTACACTAATCTCCAAAATTGCACAGACATGCCCAAATGGTCCTTTACTGCCTTGACTTGCATTGTTCCCAGAAATTGCAAAGTCATGCTTAGCAGGTCACTTTGTAGCCCTGCTATGTCTTCCCTCTAGAAATTGAACATAACTGCCCAGTAGTCCATTTGTAGCCCCGCTTTGTCTTCCCTCTGGAAACTACACAAAATTGTCTAACAGTCCCTCTGCATCCTTGCTATGTCTTCCCTTTGGAAACTGTGTAAGGCTATCTAGTTGTCTCTTTGCAACCCTCCTCTGTCTTCCCTCTGGAAACTATGTTGAGTTGTCCCACCTTAGGGTCCCACCTTGCAGCTAACACTGATGACGTTTACTATGCAATTCTTCCTCCCAGTGGTCACAGCGTACTTTTTCCCAACTATGTAGGATGTCCTCCCATAGTTCCTCATTCCACCTTGAGCTTCATTATGTGTTGTCTTAGTGACTTGTACTCCCTCCTCGTCACCTGAACACAGAAAATAATGCATCATGCTATAATAGGAGGTTTTGGATTTGATGTCATCTCATCATGAGTGAACTATAGGAATAGGTACACTGATCGATCATGGCGAGAAGACGAACACGATGAACAAGGAGTGTACATGCTAGAAGACTTTATTGTAGCTGGACGAACGTACCAAGCACATCAAGCAACAAGTGAAAGGAACATATGCACTGAACCATCATGCAAGACCAAGACCATTGAAGACCCCACAACACTATGCCATGCAAAGGAGAAGATGAAGCACACCAAGAGTACATCAATCACCCAGCAATGCAGCAGCTTGACATGGACACCACAATCAGCCAGTACATGTCAGCAGTGTCATGTTGAGTTGTGTCATGAGCTATCTTAGCCACATCACCATTATGGTCCATATCCATTGTAACTGAATGTAATGTAAAGTGAATTCCAATGGACGCACACAAGAATTCAAAGATTCATGCCAATTGAAAAGACGTGGGAAGTTGAATAGTCACAAGGGTTGTCCAAGGGTCATAAGGGTCAAGCATCACCCTTGGCTACATATACCCCTCCCATTGTATGAGAAACGAATTTTTCACCTTGGATCCTCCCACATAGCCTTGAGAGGTTTTAGTATGTTCTTTGAGGAGTGAGGAGTGGCTCCAATGTCCCACTACTAGGACTAGTGATATATGGTGAACAAATGTGTCTTGGGACTTTTACTTAGTTAAGAAGGTTGTTAAGGCTAGCATGTTTTCATGCATGTTTTGTAGATGTTTGTAAGACTATTGTTTAAAAATCTGTAATACATGTTTGTTTAACCTGTACTAAGATAGTTGAACTACTTTGGTTGTTTTAGTACTTACATTGTTGAAGATGTGTTGTATTGCTTATCACTGATGTCTCATCCCTGTGGACTACTCCGCGGGATACTAGACAAACCACATTTGTGTATTGGCTATCACCATTGTCACATCCCCGTGGACTACTCCATGGGATACTCAATGTACCATCTTTGTTTTCTAGTTACAACAATTGTCACATTCGTGTGGAATACTCCATTGGGTGGTGTACGTATTGTCCCCTTCACCTCGAATTTAACAAGTATCGCATCCGTTATGGAATATTTCGTTGGGTGCTAAACAAACCTTTTTGGTTCATGTGTGTCTCTTCCTGGGTGGTACTACTACCTCTCAATTAGAGGCTCACTTTACTCTGCTCCTTTGTAGTAAGAGAACCTTAACATAGTTACATTACGCACTCACTAGGCACACATACCTTATTGTTCAGAAATACCAGCGTAACACTCTCATGTGTTGATAGCTTGACCAAGGTAGATCTCTAAGTATATGGAAACCAGACTTTCATAATGGATGGGTCTCCTACACCAAATGGTGTGAGGTCTAGTTGGGACTTCGTATCGAGGAGATCCCCTTTGTTGGCGAGTCCAACACTATCAACAAGGTTCAAAGATTTATCAAGTGAGCCTAAGTCAGTGATAATCAGGGTTGTACTACTACACCCTAGAGTCCAAGTTCATAAATGAGATTCATATTTGAATACAAAGTTGTTTTGATTTATGCTTCATGAGAGAATGATTGCATGTTTTTTGCATGTTGAGATTTGTGAAGGAGCACTTTCACTAGCATAAGGGGTCAGATTAGGAATTGTTCCAGAGTTTATTTGTTTGAGGAACTGTTATGATAGTTCCTAAGTTGATGATACGATGGGATTGACAGCCGTGAGGAGAAAAAACGCACAATACTAGGGTTTGTAGCAGGATTTTGGTGTTGGGCACCATGGAGGGGCTTGAAGGGGGGAGTTCTACTCCATCGTATAGTCATGTTGTCTCTAATCATTTCAAGAAGCCCATAGAAGTGGAAACCGGGTGTACAGAAAGAGGAAAATATGAAAACAGCAGAGCATAGAAGATGGCAGAAACACAGGAGGAAGTCAGAAGAGAGAAATGTATAGAAGTAGATAGTCAGAAAGTTGACCCTAGAATTCAGACATGACCTTGTAAACCAAGGGCTTCCATCACACCCCGAGTGGTGTTAAGTGATCCAGTGCTAGAGGCACACAAGGAGCACATGGTGAGCTATGCAGTGATATGCAAACTCATGGGGGTATGGCCAACAGAGAAGGCCCTACATGTATGGATAAAGAACCGTTGGAAACCTAAGGGAGATATAGATCTGCACCTTGGATCCAAGGGTTTCTTCACAGTTGTGTTTGCAAACATAGAGGATAAGGATAGGATGTTTGAAGGAGGTCCTTACTTCTATGCGGCTGCAGGTCTCTATATGCGACCTTGGGTGATGAACTTCGTCCCGGAGCGTGAGACATTTACTTCGGTGCTGATATGGATAAGACTTTATTCCCTACCTCTAGATTACTGGCAGCCAGAATCATTAAAGGCCATAGGTAATAAACTAGGGCATTTCATAAAAATATCAGAGGCCACACTGCGTGGAAAATATACCTCCTTTGCCAGAATATGCGTGGAAATGGACCTCTTTGGGGCTTTGCCGGATGAAATAATTCTAGAAGTTTATGATGAAGATTGGGTGTAGGCGGTGGATTACGAGCATATACCCTTCAGATGTCGCAAATGCCATGAACATGGGCACCTCTTCAGAGACTGCCCGGTAAATAAAATGGAGAGCAACATCAAAGCAACCTTAGGTAAAGAGACTAAAAGCTTTACTAAAGTGGGAGGCAAAAGAAAAGGGGGGAGAAAGAACCAAAAAAGAAATCTATGAGGAAAAGAAGCCTAGTCATAATAGGTTCAAGATATTAGAAGAAGAAGAGGGGGTTGAAAGAGAGAAGCAAGATTTGAAGGACAATCCAGTAGTGAAGGAAAAGGATGAGAGCATAGAGGATAGATCTGACAAAAGCCAACAAAAGGAAGATCATCCCAGCATGATGGAACTTGATAGGGACCAAAATATGACCTCAAGTGAAGTAGGAATGGAGGAGCATGAATTGCAGGACATACTGGAAAGGGAGCATCTAGATCTAGAAAAATTCTTGGAGGAAGGAACTACCAAAGGAGTGGATTCGCTACCTCAAGAGGAATTTAATAGAGTACAATAGCTCTTCCTCTTGAGAACTCAGGAAAAGGGTTCAGGGGTCAAAAGGAACCATGATAGTCAGGATAACAAAGGGGTCAAAACTATGGAGGCAATAGAGGGACATGCTCCCAAGAACCCAGGAAGGAAAAGAGGAAGAAAAAGACAAAATGAGCTGCTGATAGAATGTGGAAAACTCATGATCAACTCAGGTAAGATGAAAGACCTAACTAGTTACTCATTTACAAATCTTTCTTAATGAAACTTACAACATGGAATATTAGGGGTCTAGGAAGTAAAAGGAAACAATGAAATCTCAGCAATAGAATGAAGGAGGAAAAACCAGATTTGGTATTTATCCAGGAAACAAAATGTTCTGTAGACAAAATAAGAGAAATTCATAGCAAGTGGCTTATTAAGTATGAATATCTAGAAGTTAAAGCAGACAACGCAGCAGGAGGAATTCTTACACTGTGGAACCCTCAGAAACTTGGAATCCTAGATGCTGAAGCATCCAGGAACTACCTATCAGTGGTCATCCAACCTTTGGGGGACAAGGAAGTTTATTTGATCACAAATGTCTATGGTCCACAAAAGCTTGAGGATAAATTCAAGCTTCTAACCTCTCTGGAGGAGCTAAGAGAAAGACATACGGGCATCCCATGGATTCTGGGAGGGGATTTTAATATGATCAGATCTCTCTCGGAAAAAAAAGGTGGGACTAGATCTCTAGGCAGAGATTCCATAGCTTTTCAGAACTTCATTACCAACATGAGGCTAGTAGATACAGAAACCTACAATGGTATCTTCACCTGGAATAATAAAAGGGGAGGGGCTACTCAAGTGGCCTCTAAACTAGATAGATTCATTATCTCTGAGGACCTTATCCTCTCAGGCCTTGACTTTTCAGCTATGATTCTCCCTTTTGGAGGCTCAGACCACTAGCCCATTCAATTAGAAGCATCCTTTATAGGAACGCCAAGAAATAGACCTTTCAGATTTGAAAACATTTGGCTTACCCATCCAGACTTCAACAACAATATTGAAAAATGGTGGACAAAATATTTGAATGTTCAGGGTACTAAAATGTTCCTTCTGTAGCGGAGGCTGAAACACATCAAACTCGGGCTTAAATATTGGAATAAGAATGAGTTTGGCAATATCTTCGAAGCCAAAAAAGTAGTTGAGGGAAAGCTACAGGAAATTAACCAGGGGCTCATCACAAAGGGATTCACCAAGGAGGGTAAGAAGCAAGCTGATTTGCTTCATCGGGACTAGGAAGGCTTATGTAAGCAACAGGAAATCTTCTGGAAACAGTAATCGAGAATTCAATGGTTAAAGGAAGGAGACAGTAATATAAGGTTTTTCACAAGTCCACTATGGATCATCGGTCTCATAACAGGATTCTAAAACTGAAAGATATGTAAGGAAAATAGCTCAATACCCACAAAGAAATAGAATCTGCTCTGGTTCAACATTTCCAAGGCATAGCAGAGGAGCCCCTCATAGACAGATCACATTTCATCAATGACTTCACTAAACACATTCCTAGGCTTGTGACAAGAGAAGATAATTATAATCTTAACAGGCCAGTGAATGAATAGGAGGTTAGCAAAATGGGAAAGCTCCTGGCCCGGATGGTTTCAATGTTGACTTCTTCAAAGCATGTTGGAACATAGTCAAGCAAGATATTTTGGAGGTGGTAGAGGACTCAAGGAAAAACAAAATTGTTTTGAAGGCGCTCAACACCTCTTTCATAGCCTTGATCCCAAAGCAGGAAAATGCTATGACACCAGATAGATTCAGACCCATAGCATTATGCAATGTGGTGTACAAAATTATTTCCAAAATAATTGCAAACAGGCTTAAGCCCCTTCTTCCAACTCTAGTGTCTGAGGAGAAAACTGGATATGTGGAAGGTAGACAAATTCTAAATAATATCATTCAAGCTCATGAAGTGATCCACTCTTTGAAGAGCAATACGCAGACATGCATGATCATACAACTTGATCTTGAAAAGGCTTATGACAAGCTTAGTTGGGCATACATCAGGGAAGTTCTAAAAGCATATGGCTTTGACCATAACTGGATAAGATGGGTAATGGCCCTCGTGACCACCTCAAACTTTTCAATACTATTGAAGTTCCACCATCCAAAACCTTCAAGCCTACAAGAGGTCTTAGACAAGGAGATCCGTTCTCACCCTTCCTCTTTATTCTCATGATGGAAACAAAGCTATTGTTCAAAAACACAGTTTCTGGAAATTAGAGATGGAAACCTTGCTTGGTTTTGGGAAGATAATTGGCAACAGTAACCAAAACTGATGAGAGAAGATTGTGACAATTTTAAGAAGGATATTGATGACAAAGGGTTACACAGGGTAAATGACTTCTGGGAGTAGGACAGAAATGAAGGAAAATGGAGAGTATGGAAGAATCTGATTTACAGTGAGGACTCTCCATTGAAGGCCCAGGCAGAAGCTCTCATAGCTATCTTGGAATAGAGAAATATTCTGATTTCAACATCTTCAGACCAACTGAGATGGGGAAAAACAATGAAGGGAACTTTAACCTTAAAGAGGCCAAGTGAATAGCCCTTGGGCTTGACTTTCCAAACCCTGATACGGTATGGAAGGACCTATGGAAGAATCAAATTTGGATGAAAATCAAACTGTTCATGTGGTTGGTGCAACATAAAAAGATTCTAACTTGGGAAAACTTGTGAAAGAGAGGTGTAATTGGTCCATCAAGATGCCAGCTTTGCAAATTACAAGAAGAAGCTATGGAACACCTTCTCAACCTTTGCCCATTCACCTCCACCTTGTGGAATTGGGTAGCTTCAATCTTCAGGCATTCTAACAGGGACATTAGCAGCATCAAAATCACATTGATGAATTGGAGGAGTAATTTCTCTGCAAATGAAATAATCAAAAAAGCTTGGGAACTGGTTCCTGACTTTCTAATTTGGGATGTATGGAAAGAACGCAACACTAGAATCTTCAAGAACGGGAGTGGTTTTGCCCAAAGCATTATGGATCAGATCATAGGACAACTCAAAGAGACTGTAGGAAGCCTTATAAAAGCCTCCCCTGTGAACCAACCTCAAGAATAGGATAGGTAGATTCTGCTATAGTTGGGCCTTCAAGGGATCTTCCCCCAGGGAATAACCAAGAATGTAAGTCATATATCAGCTGATAAGGATCTCTGGCAACCCCCTCCCCCCCTTGGTTTTATGAAGTGCAATATAGATGGGGCCTCAAAAGGAAACCCTAACATTGCTAGGTATGGAGGAGTAATAAGAGATGACAAGGGGTTAATAAAAGCCATCTTTCATAGTCATTTGGGTAAAGCCACTAATAATATGGTAGAGCTCATGGCCCTGGACCAATGCCTAGAAATCTTAAAGGACTCAAACTTACATAATACCATAATTGAAGCTGATTCTGAACTGATAATCAACTCGGTCAATAAAATATGCAATGGCTCAGGGCCAGACAAAGTTTTGAATCACTGGAGATTACTGCAAGTCTATCATCTTATTCAATCCCACTTGCGCACCATGAGAACCCTTAGTTTCACTCATGTGCAAAGAACAGCCAATAGGTTAGCGGATATTATGGCTAATGAAGGCGTTCTATTTGCCAAAAGCAATAAAATATATGAATGGTCAGAGACTCCTTAGGGTCGATTGAGGGATGAGTGTTGTAAACAGGCATTAGTAAACAGGGAGATCTGCCAGAATAGAGGAAATAAGTAGGATGATGTATAAGCAAGGTGTTATTCATGTACAGAGGACTTTTAGTTGACATGAGGAAAAATATGAGTAGGGGGTTTACTCTGGTTATCGGGTGGGAATTTGGTCACGGAAACCTACAGTTATCAGTTTCACGGGTGGGAAACTATTTACAGAACAAGTCTTCAAAGGTATAAGAAAAACATTAACTGAAGCTTTTTAATGTTTGGTGTCGAGAACTTCACTAAAGAGTGAGCAAGTTAGTATAATCACAGAAATACAATGCATTGCGCGCGGCAAACTGCTCGCTGGTTAACCTTCCATTCGGACCCGAAATGTGTTTAAGATTTGACTCTATAAGGCTTCAGATCCAAAGGCACAGTTAAGTTTCGCGCTTGTTGGAGAGGCCTTTTGAGATCACTTGCATCTGGTGCATTTCCGGTGGCTAAACTTCCCGAAGGTTATCATCCCATTCAGACTCGATATGTATTTTAATGTCGTTCTATTATCTTTTCGGGTCCATTTTTGTCGTTAAATTGTGAGCATGTTTCTCACCCAGTATTTCACCTAGACCGTTAGATCTGCAGGGCTTGATCGAATGGCCTTGTTATGCGGTAGGACTGTTTAGTCAATTTAGTGTTCCTAAATTGATTTCATTAATTGTCAACCCGGGGCTCGTAAGCTGATGAAGTGAAGGTGTACTATATGTACTTAAGCAACCTCTTAGAGCTTTTTGTCGTTTGGGTTGTTGTTTGTGGTTAATTTATCTTCCTAAGATGGAGTGATGATTATAAACAGATGAGTGATAGTGTGTGTAAGGTGAATTCTAGATGAGTGAGGGTGTGTGATTGGTGGTTTCTAACTACTTGCTGAATTTGTAAAGGAAAAACGTAAAGGAAATAAATAACTTGAAATGAACTGAAAGCAAAGAACCACTTTCTAATGGCATTAGTCACTACTCATGTTGCTGCAAATAAAAAGATAAGAAAATCACTTCAAATACCAATGATAATGTTTATCTCTTCCTAACTCTCTGCTTCTAACACATAGTACTGTGTAAAACACGATTAGGAAGTAGCTAAAAATAAGTCTAAGAAATGATAAAGCTCTAAATGACAAATTATAACACTACTGTGCCTTTCTCCAACATACTGCTTCCAACATACATGGTTATGTGTAACAAGTGGAAAAAGAGTTAGTGCTATAAGCCAAGACTACTTCAAAACAAGCTGTAATTCATTAGTATTCTGCTCTCTTAAAGATAAACAATTTATGATAAAGAGACCATTAATCAATTAGCGTACAACTTGTGAAACTAAACTAAAAGCTAACTAGAAAACAGAGTAAAAGGGCAACACTATGAATATGACAACTGCAACTACCACTAGATATAAAGCAAATACACAAGCACACACACAATCCCGGGTTAAAAACCTACAGAAAAACAAAGCTGATCAGTCAAAGTAAAGGCTGCAAATGAAATAGCAATGAAAATAAATCAAGCTGTACATATTTCAAGAAAAGGAAATGTTGAACGTAAAATAAGGAAATTGCAAGAATATAAACATGAAATTACTATACAAGGGTTGTCATGAACGGGGGCCCTCCATCCATAAAACCCACAGAAGACTCAAGGATTTGAAAACGTCAGCACAGCATTGTTTTCTATTACTCCATATGCAGAAAAATGCAGTCAAGAGTGCTAGAACAGCACTATGAAAACAGAGTCTTGGAATGCACTAAAATTATAACGAGTACATAAAACACAGCAACTAAAAAGTAACATTAAGCGTACGCAGACGCAAGTTTTTATAGACATCTGAAAGATGGCCTAATGCGTAAAGCTAAAACAGAAAATAAACTAACTGTCATGCGTAATAAAGGTTCAGCAACACGTCATAAGCCTCGTGGATGAGCTGGAGGTTCTGGTCATCATGGGAATTGAATCCAGAGTTGGATTATGTCCCCCACAACCTGCGTAACACGGATAAATCACCGTTTGCACTGACGTGACCCAACAGCTTACGCATCACCGTTAAGCTGCCTTTGTTGACCGTGGCTTGACCCTCGTTGACCGGAGGTGTAGATGATGTGGTTGGCTGAACCAATAGCACAGGAACCTCGAGCACCTTTATTCCCACGTGCCCATGTGGTTCGTTTTGCAAAATGACACGTGGAACCTTGAGATTAACAAAAAGGCTGCGGAATCATCAGATGGCTGCGGAATCGCTGAATGGCTGCGGAATTGCCAGACAGCTGCGGAATCTCTGTAAATATGTCAAAATCTAAACAAAACAGTCACACATTAGCAAAGTTCACTTGATCATGCTTAAAGACATCTAATGTAATGATCTGGGTAGGTTTACAATGAAAATGAGGCAAAAGAGAGGGATAAGTGAGGAAAAACTGTAGGTAATAATGGATAATGAGGTGCAAGTTAGAGGCTCTACATACCCCCACTACGAGGGCATTGCATGTCCTCATGCAAAAAACACTGCTTAATCAACCTGCTGAGATGCCTCTGCCAAGACATCTAATCTTCTCTTCTTCCTATGTGTGGCCACATTGACTCTTGGTTTCTTTACCAAGCATCTGAACTTTAGATTGACCAAGGCTCTACTTAATTTTCTGCATTTCTTCCTTAGCTTTTTGTTATTCCTTTGCCACAGGCCCAGATGTAGCATGGTATTATCATGAATCATCTTATCCACTTTAGCTTGCTCTTTCAATTTTTCATTTTCTTGTATGATATGGCAATTTAGAACCTCAATCTCAAAAATTTCCTGTTTGAGTGAGTGAACTTGCTGCTCCAAAGGTTGAACATTGCTTGGGCCAGCAGCTGCTTGTTCCAACGTCTCCAGGTAATTATAAACTTTCTGCTGATCTGGGTCAACCTCTGGTGACTTCTTTGGACTAGGTTCATACTCAAATTCGGATCCATGTTCATATTCAGGTTCATGCTCAAAAGGACTTTCCTCACGTGGAGGACTAGTCTCAACATACTCAGCGTGTGGAGGACTTTTCTCAAAGTCAAGTCTTGTAGCAACCTTTTCAAGTGTGCTCAAGTCAATGATGAGTGACTTTTTACCTTTTGTGGCCCCCACTTTATCTTGTATCCTTCTGCTCCTTCTCATGGTGGTGATGCTCTGTTTTTCTTTTTGTGCCTTTTGCTTTTGTTTTTCCACCTTCTTGGAAAGGGCAGTCTCTTGGAGTTTGGCCATTCTTTGTGCTAAGGGATGAGTGTCTTCTTCACTAGAATTCTCAGGAGTGAGGTAGGTTTCTTGGACTACAGCTTTGCCTTTATCTTTCTTTTGTTTCTTCCTACTCTCTTTTCTCTTTTGAGCAACTTCTTCGGCAAGTTCTGAAAGAGTTTCTGTGATGATTCCTTGAGCTGTTTGGTCAGTAACTTCAGTAAGTCTAGGGTCAATTTCCTGTTCAGAATGGTGTACATCAGTTTCCTCTTCAATCTGTTCTTGGACAGTTTCTTCTTGGACAGTTGTTTCAAGGACAGTAGTTTCAGGAACAGTAGTTTCTGCTTGGGCAACAATTTCTGGGTTAACTCCCTCTCCTCTTTTTCTCCTACTCCTTTTAGGTACTTGAGGGGATCCACCAGAAGTTTCTCCTATTTCTTGAAAATGATTTCTTATAAGAAATCTCTCCCATGTGTCTCTTTTTGATTTCAGCTGTTCCTCAACTAGCATCTTAACAAGACCATGATGACACAGATGAGGTTCAATGTTTCTTGGGTTCCTTTGGACAATTGCACACATTTTCTTAAGACTTGAGAGTAGAAAATATGGAAGGTTAATATCATCTCCTAAGAAATGCATCATGACCTTAGCATGGTAAACATATAAAACTCCAAACCTTCCCTCACAAGTAAAGAATTTTTGCACTAATAAAAGTAAAGTTGTCCATTCTTCCTTGACATAAGTAACAGGAATCCCTTTTGTAAAGATGCTGGTATCCATACCTGGGTTCTTTAAGATTTGCTTCCACTGTTGATCTTGAACTGACCGGTTTTTAAACCATCTTTCTCCAGTTTGTGGGAGTGAGGTAGCTTGTGCTATGCTGCTCTCAGTGACTGTAAACTTTAAATCCCCTATCTCCACTTGATTATCTTTGTCTCTAAAGGAACGTGCAAAGGCCTTCGTAACCTCTTTGTGGTAACCTCTGAATTTCTGGATGCATTGTAGCCAGTTTGCTTTCTGCAACGCTTCTTTAACTTGAGGATATCCCTCCAGAAATTTTGAACCCTCTGGTTCTGCCCTTAAGAGTTTACCCATTGGCTCTACGGCTCTGTTCTAAAACTTTTGGAAGAAAGGTTACACGGCTTCAACAGTGGCCTTAACACAGTAAATTTACGGCTCTGTTCTAGAACTTTTTGGAAAAGGAGGTTACACGGCTTCAGCAGTGGCCTTAACACAGTAAATTTACGGCCTTGACACAGTGGATTTACGGCCTTGACACAGCCGTAATATACTTTCACTGGTAATCAGAATTAGCAGAGAGGAAGGAGTAAAACAGAGTATGGTTAATGGTAGCAGCGTAGTGAGCACAGCGGAATAAGGGAACTGTGGAAATGAAACAGCGTGAATGGAATGATATGAGCGTAGGAGCGTAGAAGGGTTATGAAATGATGGGTAGAAACGGTTAGGTCCTTAGGTTTCGGTCATAGATTTACACTTGGCTGCGGGATTATGTCATAGAGAGACGTAGTACAGTAGGCTACGTCACTTAGGTACAAAAATCTTAATGGAGAAGCAGCCGCAATTGAATTTCAAAAATCGTGATGAACAGGATCGATAAGTTTGGGGGATACGTGGATTTATGGTCGCATGATGGAAAAGGCTGGCAATCATTACATTAAGTGGCAAAAAACATAACCCAGAAACTTTGCAAAATGAGATAACCGTAAGTTTAGGATTTAGATCATACCTCATATCCGCGCTTGGATTGCCTTTGATCATTTGCCACTAACCCTTCATTGATTTATTGTTGTTGCATGACTCTTTCCCACTTATTGTTGATGACGTCTGAACTGTAAAAAAAAAATTCAAACAGACTGTGTTTTTTTATGCAGGTGCAGAGGGCTGCTGAATGGCTGAATGGCTGTAGAATTGCTAGACAGCTGCGGAAACTGCAGTGGTACCCTCCGGCTGCACAAAAACAACTTTAGCTATCTAAAAAATGACTTTATTGATGGAATGAATATGTAATGAATGGATGGATGGATGAAAAGAAATGAGGTGGAGTGAAAATGAATGAGATGGTGGATGAAATGGCTGTAATGATGAAATGAGATGGAATAAGGAGGAAAAAGAGAGATTTTTTTTTTTTTTAGAAAATATGAGGTGTCAGGTGGCCCTGATTTTCACCTCAAATTTTCTGTATAGGACTGCCAATCAGAGACTGGTTTTCAGGCCTATACATTTATTATTATTTTTTCTCTTTTTTTTCTCTCTTTTTTCTCTTTTTTTTTCTCTTTTTTTTTTTTTTTTTTTTTCAAAAACCAAAGCTTAGGCTGATGGAGGAGAAGAATCCTTCTCCACCAACCTGATTGCAGAATCTTCTTTAAACAATTTGACAAACTCTTCTTTTGAGAATGGCTTTTGGTAGATCTTCAAGTGATGGCCATTCACAATAAGAGTATGAAATTCATCAATAGTTTTCACTCGAACTGCTCCATTGCTAAAGACTTCATCAATCTCATATGGCCCAAGCCAATGAGTTTGAAACTTTCCTTTGAAGTCTTTGAACTTTGAATCAAACAATAGAGCCCAATCTCCTTTCTGAAACTTTCTTTCTTTGATATGACGATCATGCCATTTAGATCTTTGGTGCTGAACTAGATCGGTCCTTAGAATTGCATCTTGTCTTATTTCATCCAGCTCATTTAGTTGGTCCATTCTGTGTTTTTGGGCTTCTGAGAGGCTCATTCCCAACTGGACTGCCATCTTGAAGGTCTTGATTTGGAACTCAATAGGAAGCAGGACTTCCTTCCCATAAACAAGTTCATAGGGAGAATGTCCTGTTGTGTTCTTCCATGTAGTTCTATAGGCCCATAAGGCTTCAGGGAGCCTTTCCGCCCAATCTCTTCTATGAAGATGAACAGTCTTGGTGATAATGCCTTCAAGAACTTTATTGGTAGATTCCACTTGGCCATTTGATTATGGATGGTATGGAGTAGATGTTCTGTGCTTGATCTTATATTCCTCCATCAGCTTCTCCATCAATTTAGATGTAAACTGGCTGCCCTGATCTGTCACAATTTCCCTTGGGACACCAAAACGAGTGAAAATATCCTCAAAAAGAAATTGAACAACTGAATTTTCAGTGGCAGAAGGAAATGCTTTCGCTTCTACCCACTTACTAACATAATCAGTACAAACCAGTATATACTTCTTTTGCTTTGATGGAGGATTAATTGGTCCAACGAAATCTAGAGCCCATTTCTCAAAGGGTTCGATGCATACCTGAGGCTGTAGAGGCATTTCATTTGAAGGAGTTGGTTTCCCAACTCTTTGGCAGCTGTCACACCTTCTAACATATTGCTTTGCATCTTTAAAGAGAGAAGGCCAATAATATCCTAAAGAAAGGATTTTATAGGCTGTCCTCTTGTCAGCAAAGTGCCCACCGCATGGTTCATCATGACATGCCTTAAGGATGTCAGGCATTTCATCTTCCCGAACACACCTTCTGATTATACAATCTGGCCCTGTTTTGAACAATTCATTAGAAATCCAAGAAAAATGTGAACTCTCCTGAATGATTTTCCTTTTCTCATTAGGAAATAAGTGTAGAGGTAGCTTCCCTGTAACTAGATAATTAGCCATATCTGCATACCAAGGAGTCTTGGTAGTCACTGCAAACAAGTATTCATCTGGAAACTTATCTTCTACTGGAGAATCTTCATTAGTGTTTTGGATTCTAGACAAGAAATCAGCTACTGTGTTTTGCTTTCCAGGTCTATCTAACACAGTAATGTTGAATTCTTGTAAAAGTAAAAGCCATCTTGTAACTCTACCATTAGTGACAGGTTTGTTCATTAAATATCTTATGGCAGAGTGATCAGTATGGACAAAGGTTTCATATCCGGTTATGTAGTGTCTAAACTTATTAATCGCATGTACCACAGCTAAGAACTCTTTTTCTGAAACAGTATAATTTAACTCAGTGGGAGTCAAATTTTTACTGGTGTAATAAATGGCATAAGGGATCAAGTCCTTTTGTCCCAAAACAGCTCCTAGAGCTGTATCTGAAGCATCAGTGGAAATGTGGAAAGGGAGTTTCCAATTTGGCCCCCTTAAGATGGGTGCTTCAGATATTCTAGTCTTTAAAGCTTCAAAAGCAGATTGACAATCAGGATCCCATTTGAACTCACAGTCCTTGGTAAGCAATTTGAAAAGAGGAGATGTTATCTTAGTGAAGTTTTCAATAAATCTTCTGTAATACCCAGTAAACCCAAGAAAACTTCTAACATCCTTCTGTCAATTTGGAATAGGTAACTTAGAGATGACTTCAACTTTGGATCTATCAACCTTAATCCCATCTCCTGAAATATGATGTCCTAAAACAATCCCTTCAGTAAACATCATAAAACACTTTTCATGACTTAAAGAAAGATTTGTTTCCTTACATCTTACCAGTACTTTTTCCAAATTTTCCAAAGCTTCTTCAAATGTATTACCATAAACTGTGAAATCGTCCATGTATACCTCTACACAATCATGAATTAGATCTGAAAAGATTCCTAGTACAACCCTTTGAAATGTAGCGGGTGCATTGCA
This sequence comes from Pinus tabuliformis, assembly GCA_031772625.1. Taxonomy (NCBI): domain Eukaryota; kingdom Viridiplantae; phylum Streptophyta; class Pinopsida; order Pinales; family Pinaceae; genus Pinus; species Pinus tabuliformis. Next base: position 1,008,456,300 of record CM062811.1, read on the forward strand.
CAATCCAAAAGGAAGTACTCGGTAGGCAAAAGTTCCCCAAGGACAAGTAAATGTGGTTTTGTCTTGATCTTCAAGTGCTACCTGAATTTGATTATACCCACTAAAACCATCCAAGAATGAGAAATAATTTTTACCTGCTAAAGTGTCTAGTACCTGATCAATAAAAGGTAGAGGAAAATGATCCTTTAAGGTTGCCTTGTTCAATTCTCGATAATCAATGCAAACTCTCTATTTACCATTCTTTTTTGGCACTATAACCAAGGGAGAAACCCATTGGCTATCTGAAATGGGGTAAATGAAGTTTACCTTGAGCAATTTCTGAAGTTCTTCTTTCACGATTTCCCTAAGGTTTGGATTCATCCGTCTCTGTGGTTGCCTAATAGGTCTGATGTTTTCTTCAATATAGATGTGATGAATACAAGTCTTAGGATCGATTCCTTTCATGTCAGTGTATTCCCATGCAAATGTTGTAGAATGCTTTTGCAAAAGTTTGGTTAACTCTTCTTGTTGTGGTCTTTCCAAGTTTCTGTTAATGTTCAAAGTTTTTCCTGGAAGGATTTCAACTGTAGAACTACCAAACTCTTCCATTGAGAAGAGAGACATTTGTCTAGAGGAGAGATATTCAATGTCTGCATCTATCTGAAAATGTGCAGAGTCATATTCTAAAGATACTTCAAAATTTTCTAATGTATTTAGAATTTGACTGTCTTCACTAATCTCAGAGATGGTTAGAACAGGTTGTATAGTATCTTCATCATCTACCCATTCATCTTCTCCTATTTCTGTTATAGCTTTTGCTGGGGGATACAAGTTGAATTTCTTGGTGGAATTACCATCTGATATATACATGTCCCCATACCTACAACTGATGAAAGCATCAGCTGTTGCTAGCCAAGGTCTTCCTAAGATAAGAGGATGTCCTCCTAGATTGTTCTTGGGAGTTAAAATCATAAAATCAACTGGATATTCCCAAGAGTCTAGAGAGACTGGAATGTCTTCCAATACACCATCAGGTTTAATGATTGATCTATCTGCAAGTTGCAGTAAAGTAGGTGTAAAAAGAAGGTTAGGAAGCTTTAACTGATCCATGGTCTGTCTACTCATGATGTTGATAGCGGCTCCTAAGTCAATCAAAGTATTTGGGATTTCAACCCCATTAATATGAGTTTTGACAATAGGACTACCGGGATCCACATACTTTTGCATGGTAATTTTACCCATCATAATGTCTGCAATTTTTCCAACTAGATGTATCCTTTTGGTATCTCTGGTTCTTTTTACCGTTTTCTTCAAACTCAACTCCTTTATTGTCTTTGCTAGAATGGGAATTTCTTTAATGGCTTGTAACAAGGGAATCTTGATACAGACATTCTTCAATTCATCTAGAAAACTATAGTCAGGCAACCAAATTTGCTTTTCCACTCCTTTGTCAATTTGCAATCTTTCAGGAAAAGGAGGTGTAGTTAAAGATGTAGGTTGCTCAACTATGGGAGTTGTAGAGGTTGATTCTTTTTCTTTTTCTTTTTGGATATTTTGGTTTTGAAGTGATACTTCAGAACCTTTATTGGCTTTGAGAGATTCTTCCTCAGAAATGCTTGGTTGTTGAACACTTGTAGAAGGTTGATCTAGGATTCTACCTGATCTGAGTTGTACTTCATTGAGAGGAACAACCATATAGGTAGGGAATGGTTGACCTTCCATCATGTAGGCATTTTGAGGGTTCCTATTATTTGGATTTGGTAATGGCTGAGAGGGAAGTTGATTTGACTTCTGCTGGGATTGAAGTGAGAGTTGAGAATTTTGATTTTGTGGAGGAGGTTGTTGTTGTTGAGGGTATGGCAATGATAATTGTTGACCTTGATTTGGAAGCTGTGGGGCTTGCTGATTCTGAAATGATGGAGGATATTGATAGAATTGAGCAAGTCTCCCATAAGGATTTTGCATGCTTTGTATCCATGCTTGAAAAGCATTTTGAGGTTGAGACCAAGTTTGTTGCCAAGGATTCCAATTTGGTTGGGGTTGAAAATTCATAGAGTTGTTAAACCCCTGATTTTGTTGCCCTTGCCAAGGTCTCCTTGCAACAAAACAGAGAGATTCAAGTGTGTTTGGATCCTCTTGAAAGACTGCTTTGAGGCCAGGAATTGAAGGACAATCCTTGGTCTCATGAGTTTCTGAGCAAATTACACATGTTTCTACAACGTGTGCATCTAAGGGACATTCCCTTAAAGCATGTTTCTTTCTACATTTCGGGCAAAAGATAGCCAAAGCCTCAGCTTCTGCTTGTTGTTTATTGTGAATCTTAAGGGTATCTAGTTGTTCACTAAGACTCCCTAAGATGTCAGTTTTGAATTCATCAAGCATATTGCCAATTTCAGCCCTACTTACTGATCCTGTTGCAGATTTATTTGCTCTAAGGAGAGAGGGATCTCTAGGCCCTTTTTGAGTTTTTGATTTGCCCCTTGAGAGATGGATACAGAGTTCTGCTATATCATTGAGTGAAAGTTGAGAAATATCCCCTTTCCCCATCATGTTTAAGATATCTATCCATTCATCCCTAATGGCTTTTAATAAGAGGGCTTTTAAGGTCTCTTCATCCAAAGTACTCATTTTTGCTCTTTTCAAGTTATATTGAAATCTTTCAAGCAAATCTTCCAAACTTTCATCTTCTCTTTGGATCATTTTAAATACCTCATCTTTGTGATTAGTAGGCGTACAATAGTCTTGATAACTATCCAAAAAAGTTTGTTTCATTTCATCCCAAGACCTAATGGATTGAGTAAGTAACCCCATGAACCATTTCAAAGCTTGATCTTTTAATGTTGAGGGGAACAATTTGAGTTTCTGAGTATCATCCAAATAGTCATAAGTTCGACACACAACTTCAAATTCAAACAAAAATGTTTCAGGGTCCTCAGTTCTTAACCCATGGAAATTTGGGAGGACAGATGGTGATATGTTTTTCATAGTAGCTCGGGAATCCTCATTAACAATGGGAAACCCAAATGAGTTATCTCCATCTTTATTTCCTCCTCCAAAGGGACCTCTACCTCCTCCATTATTATTGTTGTTTCCTCCTCCTCCTCTACCTCTACCACCTCCTTCTTCCTCGGCCATGATGGTTCTCCTAGGGATTTCAAAATCTTCAGGTTCCTCTACAAAGGGTGAATGAGAAGAGATTTCTCCTTCTTCTTCAGGTGATTCTACTTCCTCAATTACAATTGGTCTTCCTGTAGGAGAAAGAGAAGAGTCTCTTCCTGGTTCAAACTCAATAGAAGGTGTAGGAGAGTCAATTCTTGGCTCTTGAATTCCAGGAATTCTAGGACCAGGAGTTTCGGTTGGAGATAAGGGAGGTGTCTCTTGTCTATCCCTTGAAGCAGATGGACTTGTAAAGATTGAACTTCGAGCTCTAGCTAAAAACCTTCCCCTAGAATCTCTAGTTCTATGCATGTCATTTTTTTATTTTTATTTTTATTTGTCTTCAAGTCAAGTTAATAGTTCTTTTTCTGATCTTCCAGGTCACTCTAGGTGCAAGAAGAGAGCATACTCAAGAAACTACTAAATCAATAACTTTCTCTTTTCTGATCCTCCAGATCACTTTGAAGTGCAAGAGGAGAGCATACTTGGATAGGTTATCAACTTCTTTCCTTGAAATTTTATGTTTTTTTTTTTCTAAGAATATGGCTACTTAATTTCACTTCCCCGGCAACGGCGCCAAAATGTTTAGTCAATTTAGTGTTCCTAAATTGATATCATTAATTGTCAACCCGAGGCTCGTAAGCTGATGAAGTGAAGGTGTACTATATGTACTTAAGCAACCTCTTAGAGCTTTTTGTCGTTTGGGGTGTTGTTTGTGGTTACTTTATCTTCCTAAGATGGAGTGATGATTATAAACAGATGAGTGATAGTGTGTGTAAGGTGAATTCTAGATGAGTGAGGGTGTGTGATTGGTGGTTTCTAACTACTTGCTGAATTTGTAAAGGAAAAACGTAAAGGAAATAAATAACTTGAAATGAACTGAAAGCAAAGAACCACTTTCTAATGGCATTAGTCACTACTCATGTTGCTGCAAATAAAAAGATAAGAAAATCACTTCAAAGACCAATGATAATGTTTATCTCTTCCTAACTCTCTGCTTCTAACACATAGTACTGTGTAAAACACGATTAGGAAGTAGCTAAAAATAAGTCTAAGAAATGATAAAGCTCTAAATGACAAATTATAACACTATTGTGCCTTTCTCCAACATACTGCTTCCAACATACATGGTTATGTGTAACAAGTGGAAAAAGAGTTAGTGCTATAAGCCAAGACTACTTCAAAACAAGCTGTAATTCATTAGTATTCTGCTCTCTTAAAGATAAACAATTTATGATAAAGAGACCATTAATCAATTAGCATACAACTTGTGAAACTAAACTAAAAGCTAACTAGAAAACAGAGTAAAAGGGTAGCACTATGAATATGACAACTGCAACTACCACTAGATATAAAGCAAATACACAAGCACACACACAATCCCGGGTTAAAAACCTGCAGAAAAACAAAGTTGATCAGTCAAAGTAAAGGCTGCAAATGAAATAGCAATGAAAATAAATCAAGCTGTACATATTTCAAGAAAAGGAAATGCTGAATGTAAAATAAGGAAATTGCAAGAATATAAACATGAAATTACTATACAAGGGTTGTCATGAACGGGGACCCTCCATCCATAAAACCCACAGAAGACTCAAGGATTTGAAAATTTCAGCACAGCACTGTTTTCTATTACTCCATATGCAGAAAAATACAGTCAAGAGTGCTAGAACAGCACTATGAAAACAGAGTCTTGGAATGCACTAAAATTATAACGAGTACATAAAACACAGCAACTAAAAAGTAACATTAAGCGTACGCAGACGCAAGTTTTTATAGACATCTGAAAGATGGCCTAATGCGTAAAGCTAAAACATAAAATAAACTAACTGTCATGCGTAATAAAGGTTCAGCAACACGTCATAAGCCTCGTGGATGAGCTGGAGGTTCTGGTCGTCATGGGAATTGAATCCAGAGTTGGATTATGTCCCCCACAACCTGCGTAACACGGATAAATCACCGTTTGCACTGACGTGACCCAACAGCTTACGCATCACCGTTAAGCTGCCTTTGTTGACCGTGGCTTGACCCTCGTTGACCGGAGGTGTAGATGATGTGGCTGGCCGAACCAATAGCACAGGAACCTCGAGCACCTTTATTCCCACGTGCCCATGTGGTTCGTTTTGCAAAATGACACGTGGAACCTTGAGATTAACAAAAAGGCTGCGGAATCATCAGATGGCTGCGAAATCGCTGAATGGCTGCGGAATTGCCAGACAGCTGTGGAATCTCTGTAAATATGTCAAAATCTAAACAAAACAGTCACACATTAGCAAAGTTCACTTGATCATGCTTAAAGACATATAATGTAATGATCTGGGTAGGTTTACAATGAAAATGAGGCAAAAGAGAGGGATAAGTGAGGAAAAACTGTAGGTAATAATGGATAATGAGGTGCAAGTTAGAGGCCCTACAAGGACCACGATGGTAACATGGAAAGATGATTTGGGATCGAGGTTTGGTATGTGGGCCCAAAGCTTGGGCTTGGCTTTAGCTTGGGCAATTGTGCCCTTTTTGTATATTATGTAACTTTTCTTTTAATTGGAATAGAAGAACCTACGCTTGCTTTAGCAAAAAAATATAGTTCCTGAATTGATGGCCATCCTTAAACCATCATTGTTTGAGACCTTGAGTTTTCCCACATTTTAGTATTGTTTGTGGTTTTCTCTTACAAACCACTAGAGATCTTATTCAACAATTAGATTTAATGCATTTTTGAATTTTTAACTCTCATTTTTGGAATTTCATATATCCCTTCGGATTAATGGGTGAACGTTAGACACCTAATCCTCGAGCTTATAACTTGGGTTAGTTTGTGTTATGTTGAGTAGTCATTGGAGTCCAAGAAACTTAGGAAACTGAATCAACGATTTCATTATGTATTTATATGTACATAATTCTTTGAAACCATTCCTAATAATACAGTTGAATGTGTGTTTAATACCCCCATCTATTGGCAACCTCTCTCTATTTCTACATTTAGATCTTTTCAAAGATGCTTTTAGTGGAAGAATTCCACTTGACTTTGGGCAGTTGAAAGCGCTACAAATGATTTCCCTCAGTAATAATGTGTTGTATGGTTCTATTACAAAGGAGTTGTGTAATTTTACACGTCTTCAAATATTAGATATTGGAGACAACGATTTGAGAGGTCTATTCCCAACAGAATTGGGTCATATGGTCTAGTTAGAATCTCTCTTGTCATACGACAATGCTTTGAGTGGTCAAAACACACCAAACATTAGTCGTCTGGTCTAGTTGGAATCTCTTTGGTTGGATGGAAATGCTCTGAGTGGAAGCATCCCATATTCTCGAGGTAACTAAACTTCACTTACAAAAATAGATATTGACAAGAACAATTTGAGTGGTCCAATCCCATCAGAAATGGGTTTCCTAGTAAGGTTGCTAACACTTGACTTCGATGACAATGATATAAGTGGAAGCATGCTAGCTTTTCTTAGAAACTACATTTCACTCCAAGAATTATCAGGTATGGGAAATAAATTAAGTGGTCTAATCCCTTTAGTAATAGGTTTGATGGAAAGTGTAACTCGTATTTATTTATTCAACGACTCACTAAGTGGCAACATCCCTCTCACACCATTCAATTATACTCTGCTATATCTTTTGGCCCTAGACGATAATGACTTTATAGGTAGAATTCCTAGTATCTTGAAAGCCAATATGTCATTGATGTGTCTTTATTTATAAAACAATCATTTAATTGGACCTCTTCCACATAGCATGGGCAAACTAAATGTTTTATATGTATATAATAATAATATTTTTTGCATTATACCCAATTGTATAAGTGGTTTAGTTTACCTTAAATTTTTAGATTAACCAAAGAATAACCTTAAAGGATTAATCCCTGAGGCTATTCACAATTGTATTTCCTTAAGATATTTTTCTACTCACACTAATCATTTCTCTTAATATCTTTGGCTAATTGCATTGAGATTAAGTTATTGGATTTGAGGAGAAATAAATTGATAGGGAAACTTCCTTACTACTTGACTTTTTTTGTTGGCTTGGAATTTTTAAACTTTGGGTATAATAATTTCCATTGGAACATTCTAGAATAGGTATCAAATTTCACCCAATTGTCTATCTTACATTTCTCCAACAATAAATTCACTAGAAAAATGCCATTAAATTTTGAAAGCCTTGCAGGATTTGTAAACAATTCATTACCTGATGGTGATGGAGGTGAAGAAACACCAGTTTACATCAAAGGAAGTGAATATACGCTATCATACATGTCAAGGAAATACAAGATACTTGATTTGTTCAACAATGATCTTATGGGACAAATACCTGCAAGCATAGGAACTTTGCGTAGCTTGCGATTTCTAAATTTATTTGGCAACCAGATGGAAGGGCTAGTACGTACATCTCTCAATAACGTATACTTTGGAGTATTTAGACTTGAGAAAGAAAAATTTGAGTGAACAAATTCTAGAAGAGCTCTCTAAACTATTAATTTGGTTGTTATGGAAGTTTCACTTAATAACCTTTGTGGGCCAATCCCCATAGGAACAGAATTTTCCACAATCAAAGCAACATCATTTCAAAGGAATAAATGTTTATATGGGTTTCCTTTAGATTCATGTAATGAAAATGAAAACCCAAGGAGAAAAACTCACAATAATAGTAGCAATGCCCATATTAAGGTGGGATGGCTAGAACATCTAGATGATGCAATGTCATCAATGGCATTGGGGACTGGATTTGGGATTGGAATTTGGGGAGTAGTTGGTATATTCATCTTTTGCAAGATAGCCATAAGTGGGTGTTGGGTCTACCACCTAATAGACCACAACTTTTCTATGAAGTGTATAGATTCCCTACATAAAGATCCCAACAATGGTTGTTGGCTCTATTATGTGGTGAATTAAATTGTCATGTAAATGCTAAATGATATTTATAGTGTATTGTCTTCTCACATATAAAAATTTTAATATGACCATTATCTATAATTACATTTTGAAGTTATACTTAATTTTATTTATATCTCTTATTATTTTTTATCACAATCAATTAACTTCCAATTAGATGACATAAATATTTCATTATATAAAATAATATAATTTAGAAAAAATAATAAATATATTCACAATTAATTATATATTTTTATTAATATATATTCATTTTAACATAAAAATTTAGTATTTATCACATATTTAATAATACTTAAAAAAAAATTAAAAGCATAACTCTTTAACTATCATTTTTATTAATTAGAAATATGTTTCTTATTATAGAATATGTTTAAATAAAATTGTTGTATTCCCTAATATATAAAATAAATTTAATTTATTATTTTTTCGAGTTTAAAAGAAAATAATAATAATAATAATATTTTTTTTTTATAAAGTTAAGTTATATTGGGATTAGTTTTTGGTTAAAAATCTTAAACTTTTCAAATCCTTCAAATTTTCAAACAATCTCAATAATATTATTTTTTTATAAAGTTAAGTTATATTGGGATTATTTTTTGGTTAAAAATCTTAAACTTTTCAAATCTTTCAAATTTTCAAACAATCTCAAGTTTTAAAAAATTACTATATTAAAATAATTTTCCTCAAAGAAGAAATTATTTTTAAGAAAAATTATTTTTAAGTTTTTGAAATTCAAAATTTCTATTTTTGGTCTAAATTGTTAATTGAATAATGTTTATAAGTTTTAATTTACAATTACCAGATATAAAAAAAATATATTGTAAAATAAAATAAAAAAAATATTTAAAACCCATCTATTATTATTTCGCTACCTATCTTAAAAAGTTCATATACGCTCAACACGAAAATAGTTGTTTGTGTAATATGCTTTTCTTGTTTGTGTAATATGTTTTTCATATATAGAAATATAATTCCTTAGAATCATGTCATTATAATAATCACATTAAAGTATCAAAAGTATGATATTTAATATTTTTGCGTTGCATGATGATTTTATTAAATACCTACTTTTTGAAATTTTATCATATAAATTATTATTTTTATTATTATTATTTTTTTTTTTTCTCTAATTGAGGTGCGAGCTATTTAATAGCGGTAACAATATAGTATGATGAATATTTCCCGGATCTCAAGGTGACTCATTGCCACCCTCCATATGCTCGTATCACATGGATCGATGACAACACTTCTGAAATCAATCAACGTATCTTATGAAGGTGGCAAGGTTGGTTTAGCACGACATGCTCCCAGCCTTTTCGATGTTCAATTTGGTAAGTTTTCATTTTTTGTTTGTGGTTGGCATAAGTTTGGAATTGAGCATCCTTGCAAACTATGACAGACTTATGTGATGGAAATTTGCGGGGCTCTAGTTCATTCACCGTGGGTTCAGGTCATCGGTCTTAGTTATGTGCTCAATCTTCTAACTTATTTCTCTTTTATGGCACGCTCTTCTTGTCTATGGGTTTCATGGGAGAAGGGTTATGATTTGTACAAAATGGGTTTGGAAATGTATTCTTTTGAAGTGGGTATGGTCGTCTCTGAATTACTTGAAGGGAGTCTTGTTTTCTTTATTCCCGTGTCTATGCTTTATGGAGTTTTGTTGGCTCATATGGGTGCTCTGTTGATTAGGTCGATGGGTCACTTATGGTCTCCCTAGTTGAGTCACGGACACCCCAACCATGGTTATCCTCTAGAATTTTGTGGCTATGGCCCAGATATTCTTGTGTTTCTGCAAAAAAATGGTTTGGATGGTCATTCTGCCCTCCATAGGTTTGATTGTTATTGGACACATGGTTCTGAAAATTGGGATGCCTTGTTTTTAAGGCTCTAGGGCTGCAATTGGGGCCACCATTGGGTTTGTACGGGTTGTCATTCTCACCATCAATTATCTTGATAGGTTCTCTCCGGTGTGACCCCCAACGGCACTCGTCTCATAAGTTGTGGCTCATTTCCAGTCAGCATTCTGGGTATCAATTTGGGGGTTTCAGTTTGTTTTATTTATGTCATCAATGTTGCATCATGGCTTGAGTGGCTTCTGGATGAGGCCAGACCATTCGAGGCTCTCGTGGGCACGGAAAGAAGGCCAATTCAACTAGTACCTCTAACAACCCTAGCACATCTTTTGGAAAATCACGTGGACGCAAGTCCACCTCCCAAATTATTGATCTAATGCATCAATTTATTGCTCAAAATTCAAAATTCTCAAAAGTTCTCAAAACTTGTACAATTAGATAGATCTCGATGATCTGAATCCAACACTACTCATTTCACTCAAAATCGATATAGTAGCTCTTGGTATTGTTTTCTAATTGATTTTCCAATCATCTAAAATTTAAAACATGAAGTTGCAGGGACACTGAGTTAACAATCTATACGTTGACTGGGAATATGACTAGACAGGATGATTGTATTTTGATGGGCCAATGACATTTTTACAAGTGTCTCCTTATCATTGGTTCATGAATTTTTTGTATTTTCATTGGCTGAGGATTCAAATTTTTTTATTAATTTACGAGTTGTTGACTATATAATGGAGGACCAATAGGGGAGGGCCATGTGGGCCAATTAGAGGTAGCCACATGGCCTCCCAAGAGTGGTCTAAAATTTTGTATGGAGGACAACCAGCCCATCAGAATCGAACTCTTGACCAAGCATCAACCACCAAGCCACTTAACCTTATACCTCTCGACATGTATTTGAAGTTTATGTTTTCTGCATTGGAGGATTCGGGTTGGGGCTAAGCCCTAGCGCTGTTCCCCGTGCCCATGAAACAAGGGGGCGGGACTAAGGGCCAAGCTTAGCCCCAGCCCTGTTGTCAAACCAAACCATAAAACCATACACCGAGAGCTCAATATAGAACTGCAGGCAGAGATATGGAAAGGGGCTAACCCTAAGTGCTAGCCCCCAGGTCACATGACCCTTCACAAAACCATAAGTGGAGGCATGGAGGGGGCCAACCCTTAAGGGACCAACCCTAGGTAAATGTGCGCCCATGCAACCATACTGGAAAAGGGATGTGAATTTATCCCACGACCCCAGAATAAAGGCCTTTAACTCGGTCCTTTGCGCAACCAGATGACCGAAATTTTTGAAACTGGGTGTTTGTGGGCAGTTTAACTATCATATAAGTTTTCCCATCTGGCGAGATTTTAGGTGGGATTTACATGCCGATTCTGGGTTTGGGGTGCTCAAGCTAGGTTTAGGCTGAATTGGAGGATGATTAGCTATGGAATTTGGTAAAACTTGTAACATGCATAACTTTCTCGCTTTTGGGCCAAATGAGGTGCAAAAAGAACCACAATGGGGGTTTTTTACAGTGTTGGGTCCATTGGAGACGTTAGTTTTTCTATTTGAGAATTGTAAATCCGTGTAAACACAAAAGAGGCCCTACATTAGAACGTGGACCAGGAGATGTAGCCCACGAGAGGGGTGAACTCCTTTATCATGTTTTGTGTTATGTGTTTTAGATATGGTTATTTGTCTCTGTTTGGCTGTAAAATTTGGTTAAGAATCACTTATTTATGCGTTTAGTGAATTGATTCATTGCATAAAACACATATAAATTTTACTTGTAATTTGTTCAAATCTTCAAGTTTTCATTTATAGATCATTTTGGTATCAGAGCACGGGTTATTGTGAAGGTTTAATTTTGTTTGCAAGTTTTTTTTTATGATGCTTACAAGGTTGAAGCTTAAAAGAGGAGAACGAGAACTTGTGGAGCCAATATCGCTAATTGTTTCAAGGAGAACAAATACACCTCAAGATTCAATAGTTATGGCACATGAGGAAGGTCCTGAAGGGATGTCTAAAGATGAGAAAAATTTCAGAAAAGCATTCTTTGAGATGTCTGAAATGGTTAACATTCTTTATGAAGAAAGGAATTCAAGATTGTATGGAGAGAGCTCAAAGCCTACAAAAGGATATGGAGGAAAAGGAGACAAGCCTCCAAAATGGAATGGAGGAAATGATGACAAACCACCACGTTCACCTACATCCTCATCCTCATCTTCATCCTCATCTTCTACTTCTTCTACCCTTTCACAAACACCTCCAAATTCTCCAAAGGGACATGGTAAAACTCCTTTTCTTAAGCTTGATATAGAGTTTGAATTTCTTATATATTATGGAGAGGTAAATTTTGATAAATTGGATAATTGGGTTCGTCAGATTGAAGTGTATTGCAGGATACAAAGAATCAAAGATGATGAAAGCAAGATTCAACTTGCTTCTCTTAGATTGGAATGTGTAGCACTTATTTGGTTGGAAGCCAAAATGCAAGACAACGTGAAGAAACATGGTAATGTTTTATCCTCTTGGAATGATTTTTTTTGTTGCAATAAGAAGGTCATTTTATCCATTAGCATACATGTAGAAATCTATTATGGATTTGCAAAACTTTAGACAAGCTAAGGGCAAAAATGTTCAAATCTATACTTAAGAATTTAGGAAAAGGGCTTTGATTTTGGGCATACATTTTTCTTCTCAAGACACAAGTTTATTTTGTGAATCCCGTATCTATATCATAGGAGAGCCATCTTTCATCGCCATGAGAAAAAATATCACCTGTTTAAAAATGGATTTGAGTACATTGTTAGATCACATAAGAAGAAGTTGAATTTGTCACTTGTGAATGTTGGAAAAAGGAAGAGGTTAGTAAATTCTAGTAAGAAATTTGTACTCTTGATGATCAAACCCAAAGAGAATGTTGAAAATGAAGCTTTCCAATGATGTGATGCAAAGTTAGAATTTGATTCGTACAAGGTTGTTAACACATATGATGAGATGTTTTAGGAGCCCAAAGGATTGCTTCCTAAAAGAGGCATCCAACATGAGATCCAATCGTAGCAAGATTGTCCTCTTCCAAACATTGGCATGTACAGGATGTCAATTATGGAGAATGTAGAGATTAAAAGACAAATACAATATTTGCTTGACAAAGGGGTCATCAAACCAAGAACATCACCATGCAGGTCACCAATTGTGTTAGTACCAAAGAAATATGGTACATGGTGCATATGTGTAGATTTCAGAGCCTTCAACAAGATAATGGTAAAGAATTGTTACCCTCTTTCTCGAATTGATGATTTTCTTGATCAATTGAAAGATGTTGTGTATTTCACTAAGTTGGACTAGAGAAGTGGTTATCATTATATTAGCATTGTTGAAGGAGACACATGGAAGACAACCTTCAAAACAAAGAAAGGTTTGCTTGAATGGTTGGTTATGCCATTTGGGCTTTGTAATGCTTCTACAATGCTCGTGCGAGTTATGAATGACGTCTTACGGCCTTTTCTTGATGATTTTGTAATTGTATAATTAGATGACATATTAATATTTAGAAAGTCTTGTGAAGAACATTTCAAGCATGTGAAATAGGTCTTAGATGTCTTGAAGAAAGAAAAAATATTTTTAAAGATGTCTAAATGTTATTTGGAAATACCTCATTAGTTTATTTGGGACATATTGTTGGAGGGGGTGAATTGAAGATAGATCCCTCAAAAGTCATATTCATTGTAGATTGGCCCAAGCCCAATAATGTAACTGAGGTTAGAAGCTTTCTAGGAGCCGGCCCAATATTGGAGAAAGTTTATTGCTAACGTTTCTTCAATTGGAGCTCCATTAGATGCCTTGAAAATCATTAAGCAGGTTTTTCAGTGGGGAGGCAAGTAGCAAAAATATTTTGATGCATTGAAGGAGAGAATCAGTACAGCTCCAATTCTTGCACTTCCTAATTTAAGACAACCATTTGAGATACAAACAGATGCAATTGACTATGCCATGGGACCCACCTTGATGAAAATGGTAATCCCGTATGTTACCTTTCTGAAAATTTTAATGGTGCAGGAGTTAACTATCCTACTTATGACAAGGAATTGTATGAAAAGTGTGAAAAAGTGGAAACATTGTTTGATGGGAAAGGAAACTATCATTCATAGTGATCATCAACCATTGTAATACTTGTAATCACAAACTAAGCTACAACAAGTGAGGAACTTCATTTCGATGGGTTTCTTGCAGAAATTCCACTTGGTGATAAGGTATAAGAAAGGTATTTATAACAAGTTGTTGGAATGATTTCTAGACCAATTGTTAGTGCTTCTGTTATTCTTAAGAATAATTCTATCATGCATGAGAGCTATGTTGAACAATATCTTTTAGATGATGACTTTAAAGATGTATATGATACTTTGTGTTAAGGCAACCAAGTAGAGAATTGGATTACCATGTGCGTGATAAAAATTTTATCATCTTGGAAAGCTATGCATTCCACAGGGTGAAAGAGTCAGCATCATAAGGGAAGTGCATACTTCTCTTATTGCTAGCCATTTCATTGTAGGAAAGACGATGGCACAATTACAAAGGTATTGTTAATGGCCTAGAATGAATGAAAGTGTATCACGATATGTAAGAGGATGTTCTTTATGTGCTACAAGTAAGCCTAGCAATAGAAATTTAGGATTGTATACTCCTCTTCCAGTGCCTTCCCATCCTTGGGAAAGTGTTTCAGTGGAATTTGTAGGAGGACCACCATGTCTAAATAAAATCATGATTATATTTATGTGGCGGTGGATCGTTTGAGAAAGAAATGTATTTTGATGCCTTGTAAGAAGCAGGTTACAGCTGAACAGAATGCACAAATGTTCTTTCAACATGTATGGGTACATTTTGGGTTGGCCAAATCCATTATTTCCAATTGAGATTCTCAATTTGTTGGGAAATTTTGGTCAAGCTTATGGGGACTCATGGACACCAAGTTGAAAAAGAGCACAACGGTCCATCCACAAACCAATGGTAAGACAAAAGTGGTGAACAGAACAGTAGTACATCTTCTTCGTGGTTATTGCAGCAAACATCCCAAGCTTTGGGATGAACACTTACACTACATTGAACATGATTATAACCAGGAAAAGCATACATCAACTCAAACATCTCCATTTTAGGAATGCTCTGGTTACTTACAAAAATATCCTTTATATTTTATCTTTGGGAAGGATGTTGCTATTGATGGTCATAGTGACGTTGATAAGGCCAAGTGGTTCACTGAGAAAGTTCAATTTGTGCATCAAATGGTTCAAAAACAATTGGAAAAGAGCCAAGCCAAGTACAAGACAAGGCATGATAAGTATCATGTTGATCACAGTTTCAAAGTTGGAGATTAAGTTTGGCTTTACATTAGCAAAGAGAGGCTTAAAGGATAAGGTAAAAAGTTGAAACCAATAAGCTATGGACCTTTTATGATTCTAGAAAAGATTGGAAATAATGCCTTGCATTTGGATTTGCCTCCTTATACGAAAATGTATGTAGCTGTTAATGTTGAGAATTTGAGATTATATGTCTCCTCTGATTGATGATCAAGGATAACATGTTTAGATTCCTTCAATAGACAATTTCTCGCTAGAATTTCTTGAAGAATTATAATAGGATACCATCCTTGATAGAAGGACAAGAACTTCAAAACGAGGGAATGTGGAGTACTTTCATGTTGGTCTCAAAGGCACAAATCCAAGAAAAGCTAAATGGATTGAGGTTGGAAGGGTGAGGGAATTGTACCCTCATCTATTTGTTGAGTGAAAGTAGTATTTTCAAGATCCAAAAACTTCCAATGGGGAGGATTGATCCAAGGGATCAGTTTAGTGCTTAAAATCCAAATCGCTAAAAAATGATTGAAACCTATATGATTGGATATATCTTAGTTATATGAATCCAACACAACTCTTTTCACTCAAACCGTTATTGTATGCTCCCAACATCGTTTTTTGATCGATTTTCCAAACAACTAAAATTTTAAAAGTTGAAGTTGCAGGTACACCCAATCAACAGTATATATACTGATTGGGCATATGACTGGATAGAGTGAGTGTATGTTGACGGGACACACAAAGTTGTAATCATTGTCGCGCAATTGTCGTCACAGTCGTCTGAAGGTCTATCACAAGTGTCACACTTGTCACTCTCATCTCTAAGACAGTCTCATCGAGGGCATGTTTTGTCTTGCTTTCATGGTGGTCTATGTTGTCTCGTCATCAAATATGCTAATTGTATTATCATAATGTCAATTCCGCAAAAGTTCACTAGCTTTCAGCACATAGCCATTTTCCTAAAAATTTGTCTAACTGGACAACCCTCTTCCACTGAATCCCTACTGAGCTGCACTGTGCAGTCTTAACTTGTAGTGACCCTTCTCTACTACATGGAACTACACATTGCTTGAGATTGTCCTCCAGGTCAACTGCACTGTGCAATCCTAGAGGTGAGAAACTTGTATGCCTCCCAGAAATGCGTAGAGATGACCTCCATGACCAAAATGAACTGCGCATTTATCAAGCATGGTCATCATGATTCCTTTTTTCCTACCGAGAACCTGTAATGCTCTGACACATGGTTCTACACTATTCTCCAAAATTGCTCAGACATGCCCAAATGGTCCTCTACTGCCTTGATCTACATTGTTCCCAGAAATTGCAAAGTCATGCTTTGCAGGTCACTTTGTAGCCCTGCTATGTCTTCCCTCTATAAATTGAACATAACTGCCTAGCAGTTTGTCTGTAGCCTCACTTTGTCTTCCCTCTGGAAACTACACAGAATTGTCCAACAGTCCCTCTACATCCCTGCTCTGTCTTCCCTTTGGAAACTATGTAAGACTATCTAGTTGTCCTTTTGCAACCCTGCTCTATCTTCCCTATGGAAACTATGTTGAGTTGTCCCACCTTAGGGTCCCACCTTGCCGCTGACACTAATGACTTTTACTATGCAATTCTTCTTCCCAGTGGTCACTGCGCAGTTTTTCCCGACTATGCAGGATGTCCTCCCATAATTCCTCATTCCACCTTGAGCTTCGTTCTGTGTTGTCTTAGTGACTTGTAATCCCTCCTCGTAGCCTGAACACGGAAAATAGTACATCATGCTAGAATA
This sequence comes from Pinus tabuliformis, assembly GCA_031772625.1. Classification (NCBI taxonomy): domain Eukaryota; kingdom Viridiplantae; phylum Streptophyta; class Pinopsida; order Pinales; family Pinaceae; genus Pinus; species Pinus tabuliformis. The sequence goes on from CM062811.1 coordinate 1,008,473,306, forward strand.
GGAGGTTTTGGATTTGATGTCGTCCCGTCATGAGTGAATTGTAGGAACAAGTACATTGATCGAGCATGGCGAGAAGATGAACAAGATTAAGAAGGAGTGTACATGCTAGAAGATTTTCTTGTAGTTGGACGAACGTACCAAGCACCTCAAGCAACAAGTGAAAGGAACATATGCGCTGAACCATCATGCAAGACCAAGACCATTGAAGACCCCACAACACTATTCCATGCAGAGGAGAAGATGAAGCACACTAAGAGTACATCAATCACTCAGGAAAGCAGCAGCTTGACATGGACACCACAATCAGCCAGTACATGTAAGCAGTGTCATGTTGAGTTGTGTCATGAGTTATCTTGGCTACATCACCATTATGGGCCATATCCATTGTAACTAAATGTAATGTAAAGTGAATTCCAATGGATGCACACACAAATTCGAAGATTCATGCCAGTTGAAAAGTCATGGGAAGTTGAATAGTCAAAAGCTTTGTCCAAGAGTCATAAGGGTCAAGCATCACCCTTGGCTACATATACCCCTCCCATTGTATGAGCAACTAATTTTTCACCTTGGATCCTCCCACATAGCCTTGAGAGTCTGTAGTATGTTCTTTGAGGAGTGAGGAGTGGCCCCAATGTCCCACTACTAGGACTAGTGATGTATGGTGTACAAATGTGTCTTCGGACTTTTACTTCATTAAGAAGGTTGTTAAGGCTAGCACGTTTTCACGCATGTTTTGTAGATTTTTGTAAGACTATTGTTTAAACATTTGTAATACATGTTTGTTTAGCCTGTACTAAGATAGTTGAACTACTTTGGTTGTTTTAGTACTTACATTGTTGAAGATGTGTTGTATTGCTTATCACCGATGTCTCATCCCTGTGGACTACTTCGTGGGATACTAGACAGACCACCTTTGTGTATTAGCTATCACCGTTGTCACATCCCTGTGGACTACTCCATGGGATACTCTGTTATCACTAACAAAATTCTCAAAGAAAAAAAGTAAGAGATCAGAAATATTCATCAAGTTCAAGCGAGGCAGCTCCTCAATTAAGCAAGGAATTTAGCCCTAGGGCTAAGGAAACATCATCACAGCTGCATAAAGATGATAGAATAGTTTCGCAGCGCGCTGCGAAACCCCTGTAGCAGCTTGTTTCAGCATAAAAAAACTCTGCTTTCTGCGTTTACTAGTCAACTTCCAGGAGGTCTCTAAAGCAACTGAAAGCCTATTTTGGGAAATGGAAAGAGGTTTTTATTCCTAACATACTGAACTAGAAAAACCTCCTTCAGTTTCCTCAAATCCGTTACGAGCTGAGAGAAATTAATGACCAACGTGGCGCTACGAAACTGCTGTAGGTGCAGTTTTTCATCTTCTGTTTTACACCTCTTTTTCAAAGACAGATTCTGGGCAGCTGGAGTAGTGTTTTAAAAACCAAAAGAGGTTTTTGTTAAGCACGGATTGGTTCACAAAAACCTCCTTCAGTTTTTCCAAATACGTTTTCTGTGAGAAATTATGGGCTCTGTCCCAAGACATATTTTTCAGCTAGAACGGCAGTTTCGTAGCAGCTGAAGCTAAACAATCCAATCTCAGTCACTAGTTTTGAACTGCAAGTGGAAATGTTGAATGAGGGAAATCTGGATTGTGATATTGGAAAGGATGGGAAGAGGATATCTGATACACATGCTCTGAATGGAAAATTAATAATTACCAAAAGTAATTCCAAGAGAAAAAGCAATGCCAAGGCTGACACAGATCTTCCAAAAAAAAAGGGTCTTTGTGAAAAGGGGCAATTGGCAATTAACATTGTAAATGACAAAGAGACAAAGTCAGATACAACAGAATCCCCTTGAATTACAAAAAATACAAATGATAACGTTAAAGATAAGGCCCTGTCTGCAAGTAAAGATGCACAAAATTTTATGGCTATTCATGAAAGCACACAGGTGTATAATAGAAGAAAGGTTTCCAGAATGAAAGTAATGATAAACACATGCCATGGAATGAACATTCTGCACCAGCTGTGTGAAATGAATTTTTAAAGGCAGGAGCATGAAGTACAGGAACTTGAGTATTAAGCAGAGTGATATCCAAGAATTCAACAAGCATGATAAGGACCTTTTCAATCTACTTGAACAAGTTTTTGGCAATCAAATGTTTGGGTGATAAAGTCTCGGGTCAAAAGCAGGCTGTTTCAAATGATTCAGCAGTTTCGTAGCGCACTACGAAACTGCTGTAGGTGGTGTTTTTAAAGCAAACAAATAGTTTGGTAATATGTGCGGGATTTTTCCAAAAGGGAACACCTAAAGGATATGTAAAAGATCAAATGAAGACATCTCAGCCATTCTGATCAAGACAGGTGTGCCTTCAAAAAGGTGAAATGTTTAACTCAGGTTTAAAAATTTTCGGTTATAAAGCTACTTTATTACTGGTCATAGGGTATTGAATGAATTGCATACATGGAATTTTGGCTTGCACACTTGGCTATCGATGGAGCATCCGACTCATCTGAAAACATGGTGGTGTTCTATATTTTTGGGGTATTAAAGGGACTAAAAAGACATGCTGCTGCATATTCGAAGTGATGGGGGACCAGAACCGAAAAGCAAGGGATATTCCCTAATATCGCTGAGCAGATTAAAGCTTTCATTATCCAAAGCCAACATGGAGCATTAATTCCTCATCTCAGCCATCTCAGCCAAACGAAAAAGAAACCAGGTGTCAAAGCTGCAAGGAGGAATCATTCTACGAAGGAGATAGACTTAGAGTTATAATCAAATTAGGACTCTTTAGAATTTCAGTTAGCAGTTATTGTATTTAATAGTTTGTTGCAAAGCAGATAGGGGTCATTAGTGGCAGTCATCGAGCTCCCCTCATGCTGGAGGAGGAAGCTCCAAGTAGTTAGAATTATGTTTCTATATATAGCTGAATCATCTATGTAATGAGGGTTGGATATTTGAGAAAACAGAGTATTGTTTTGGCTTGTATAAAAAACTCATTTTCAGTAAGACAAGTGGCTGCTTTTCTTCTCAGGATTCATACAATGTTTCAAATGCTCAATACATGTGGTTTTCTTTATCCTTAATGTTTTTACAGTTGTATAAATACACAATCACTCAGAATTCACTTTGCTGCTCTGATTTCCTGTGTGTATTTGTAAGCTGAGGTTTCTATGAGATGTGTTTTGAGTATTTAAACATTACATGCCCTGACTTCTATGTATGAGTAGTGTTATAGTTTACTGAAGGATGATTAACTCCATAAGCCCAATGGAAGTCTTTGTAATGTTTGTCCAGCCAACATATTTGTTAAATTCACTTTGCAAGAGTTAGCCATCTCATCAATAGTCAAAATCAATAACCTTTTGAGAGAGCCCTCTCAGGCTAAGGAGGCTAAGCCTTAGTCAAAAGATTGGTCTGAAACAGTTACACAGAGTCTACCTGGTCAGCAGCCTTCCAGTGCTTGATTTTGTGATAACATACTCAACGGACCATCTTTGTTTTTTGGTTACAACGACTGTCACATTCATGTGGAATACTATGTTGGGTGGTGTACGTGTTGTCCCCTTCACCTCTGCTTTAACGACTATCGCATCTGCTATGGAATATTTCTTTGGGTGCTAGACAAACCTTTTTAGTTCGTGTGTGTCTCTTCCTGGGTGGTACTACTACCTCTCAATTAGAGGCTCACTTTACTCTGCTCCTTTGTAGTAAGAGAACCTTGACATAGTTACATTACGCACTCACTAGTCACACATACCTTATTATTCAGAAATACCAGCGTAACACTCTCATGTGCTGATAGCTTGACCAAGGTAGATCTCTAAGTATATGGCAACCAGACTTTCATAATGGATGGGTCTCCTACACCAAATGGTGTGAGGTCTAGTTGGGACTTCGTATCGAGGAGATCCCCTTTTTTGGCAAGTCCAACACTATCAACAAGGTTCAAATATTTATCAAGTGAGTGTAAGTCAGTGATAATCAGGGTTGTACTACTACAACCTAGAGTCCAAGTTCATAAATGAGATTCATATTTCAAGACAATTAGTTTTGATTTATGCTCCATGAGAGAATGATTGCATGTTTTTTGCATGTTGAGATTTGTGAAGGAGCACTTTCACTAGCATAAGGTGTCAGATTAGGAATTGTTCCAGAGTTTATTTGTTTGAGGAACTGTTATGATAGTTCCTGAGTTGATGGCCATCCTTAAAGCATCATTGGTTGACACCTTGAGTTTTCCCACATTTTTGTATTGTTTGTGGTTTTCTCTTACAAACCACTAGAGAGCTTATTCAACAATCGGATGTAATGCATTTTTGAATTTTTAACTCTCATTTTTGGAATTTCATATATCCCTTCGAATTAAGGGGTGAATGTTAAACACCTAATCCTCGAGCTTATAGCTTGGGTTAGTGTGTGTTATGTTGAGTAGTCATTGGAGTCCAAGAAACTTATGAAACTGAATCAATGATTTCATTATGTATTTATATGTACACTATGTACATAATTATTTGAAACCATTCCTAATAATATAGTTGAATGTGTGTTTAATACCCCCATCTATTGGCAAACTCTCTCTATTGCTGCATTTAGATATTTTCGAAAATGCTTTTAGTGGAAGTATTCCACTTGACTTTGGGCAGTTGAAAGCGCTACAAATGATTTCCCTCAGTAATAATGTGTTGGATGGTTCTATTCCAAAGGAATTGTGTAACTGTACACGTCTACGAACATTAGATATTGGAGACAAGGATTTGAGAGGTCTAGTCCCAATAGAATTGGCTCATATGGTCCAGTTAGAATCTCTCTTGTCGTACGACAATGCTTTGAGTGTCAAAACGCACCAAACATTAGTCGTCTGGTCTAGTTGGAATCTCTTTGGTTGGATGGAAATGCTCTGAGTGGAAGCATCCATCTTCTCGGGGTAACTACACTTTACTTACAAAACTGGATATTGACAAGAACAATTTGAGTGGTCCAATCCCATCAAAAATGGGTTTCCTGGTAAGGTTTCTAACACTTGACTTCGATGACAATGGTATAAGTGGAAGCATGATAGTTTGCTTAGAAACTACATTTCACTCCAAGAATTATCAGATATGGGAAATAAATTAAGTGGTCTAATCCCTTCAGTAATAGGTTTGATGGAAAGTGTAACTCATATTTATTAATTCAACAACTCACTAAGTGGCAACATCCCTCTCACACTATTCAATTATACTCTGCTATATCTTTTGGCCCTAGACAATAATGACTTTATAGGTATAATTCCTAGTATCATGAAAGCCAATATGTCATTGATATGTCTTTATTTATCAAACAATCATTTAATTGGACCTCTTCCACATAGCATGGGAAAACTAAATGTTTTATATGTATATAATAACAATATTGTTTTCATTATACCCAATAGTATAAGTGGTTTATTTTACCTTAAATTTTTAGATTAACATAAGAATAACTTTAAAAGATTAATCCCTGAGGCTATTGGCAATTGTATTTCCTTGAGATATTTTTTTGCTCACACTAATCATTTCTCTCAATATCTTTGGCTAATTGCACTGAGATTAAGTTATTGGATTTGAGGAGAAATAAATTGATAGGGAAACTTCCTTACTACTTGACTTTTTTGTTGGCTTGGAATTTTTAAACTTTGGGTATAATAATTTCCATTGTAACATTCTAGAATGGGTATCAAATTTCACCCCATTGTCTATCTTAGATTTCTCCAACAATAAATTCACTAGAAAAATTCCATTAAATTTTGAAAGCCTTGTAGGATTTGTAAACAATTCATTACTTGATGGTGACGGAGGTGAAGAAATGCCAGTTTACATCAAAGGAAGTGAATATACGCTATCATACATGTCAAGGAAATATAAGATATTTGATTTTTCCAGCAATGATCTTATAGGACAAATACCTGCAAGCATAGGAACTTTGAGTAGCTTGTGATTTCTAAATTTATTTGGCAACCAGATGGAAAGGCTAATACCTACATCTCTCAGTAATGTATATACTTTGGAGTAGTTAGACTTGAGAAAGAAAAATTTGAGTGAACAAATTCCAGAAGAGCTCTCTAAACTATGTAATTTGGTTGTTATGGAAGTTTCATGTAATAACCTTTGTGGGCCAATCCCCATAGGAACACAATTTTCCACATTCAAAGCAACATCATTTCAAAGGAATAAATGTTTATATGGGTTTCCTTTAGATTCATGTAATGAAAATGAAAACCCAAGGAGAAAAACTCACAATAATAGTAGCAGTGCCCATATTAAGGTGGGATGGATAGAACTTCTAGGTGACGCGATGTCATCAATGGCATTGGGGACTAGATTTGGGATTGGAATTTGGGGAGTAGCTGGTGTATTCATCTTTTGCAAGATAGCCATAAGTGTGTATTGGGTCTACCACCTAATAGACCACAACTTCTCTATAGAGTGTATAGATTCCCTACATAGAGATCCAAACAATGGTTGTTGGCTCTATTATGTAGTGAATTAAATTTTCATGTAAATGCTAAATGATATTTATAGTGTATTCTCTTCTCACATATAAAAATTTTAATATAACCATTATTTATAATTGCATTTTGAAATTATACTTAATTTTATTTATATCTCTTATTATTTTTTATCACATTCAATTAACTTCCAATTAAATGACATAAATACTACATTATATAAAATAATATAATTTGGAAAAAATACTAAATATATTCACAATTTAATTATATATTTTTATTAATATATATTCATTTTAATATAAAAATTTAGTATTTATCACATATTTAATAATACTTAAAAAAATAAAAAGCATAACTCTCTAACTATCATTTTTATTTTTAATAATTAGACATATATTTCTTATTATAGAATATGTTTAAATAAAATCGTTATATTCCCTAATATATAAAATAAATTTAATTTATTATTTTTTCAAGTTAAAATATATATATATATAACATGTATAAAGTTAAGTTATATTGTAATTAGTTTTTGGTTAAAAATCTTAAACTCTTCAAACCTTTCAAATTTTCAAACAATCTCTCAAGTTTTAAAAAATTACTATATTAAAATAATTTTTCTGAAAAAATAAATTATTTTTAAAGTTTTTGAAATTCAAAATTTCTAATTTTTCATTAGTCTAATTTGTTAATTGAATAACGTTTATAAGTTTTAATTTAAATTAAAAATATTAAAAATATATCTATTATTATTTCGCTACCTATCTTAAAAAGTTCATATACGCTCAACCCGAAAATAGTTGTTTGTGTAATATGCTTTTCATATATAGAAATATAATTCCTTAGAATCGTGTCACTGTAATAATCACATTAAACTATCAAAAGTATGATATTTAATATTTTTGCATTGTAGGATGATTTTATTAAATACCTACCTTTTATTGTATTGATTGAAATTTTTTCATATAAAGTGTTATTATTATTATTTTATTATTTTTTTCCTTTAATCAGGGTGCAAGTGATTTAACAGCGGTAACAATATAGTATGATGGGTATTTCCCGAATCTCAAGGTGACTCGTTGCCACTCTCCATATGCTCGTATCACATGCATCAATGACAACACTTCTGAAATCAATCAACGTATCTTATGAAGGTGGCAAGGTTGGTTTAACGCAACATGCTCCCAGCCTTTTCTATGCTCAATTTGGTAAGTTTTCATTTTTTGTTTGTGGTTGGCATAAGTTTGGAATTGAGCATCCTTCCAAACTACGATAGACTTATGTAACGGAAATTTGCGGGGCTCTAGTTCATTCAACGTGGATTCAGGGCATCGGTCTCAGTTATGTGCTCAGTCTTCTAACTTATTTCTCTTTTATGGCGTGCTCTTCTTGTCTATGGGTTTCATGGGAGAAGGGATATGATTTGTCTAAAATGGGTTTGGAAATGTATTCCTTTGAAGTGGGTATGGTCGTCTCTAAATTGCTTGAAGGGAGTCTTGTTTTCTTTATTCCCTATCTGTCCTTTATGGATTTTTGTTGGCTTGTATGGGTGCTCTATTGATTAGGTCGACGGGTCGTTTATGGTCTCCCTAGTTCAGTCACAGACACCCAACCATGGTTATCCTCTGGAATTTTGTGGCTATGGCCCAAAAATTATTATGTTTATGCAAAAAAATGGTTTGGATGGTCATTCTACCCTCCACAGGTTTGATTGTTATTGGACTCATGGTTCTGAAAATTGGGATGCCTTGTTTTTAATACTCTGGGGCTGCAATTGGGGCCACCATTTGGTTTTGTACAGGTTGTCATTCTCACCATCGATTACCTTGACAAGTTCTCTCCGGTGTGACCCCCAACATCACTCTTCTCATAGGTTATGGCTCATTTCCAGTTGGCATTTTGGGTATCAATTTGGGGGTTTTAGTTTGTTTTATTTATGTCATCAGTGTTGCATCATGGCTTGAGCAAACTCTAGATGAGGCTAGGCCATTCGAGGCTCTCGTGGGCACGGAAAGAAGGCCAATTCGGCTAGTACCTTTAACAACCCTAACACATCTTTTGCAAAATCGCATGGACGCAAGGCCACCTCCCAAATTATTGATCTAATGCATCAATTTATTGCTCAAAATTCAAAATGCTCAAAAATTCTCAAAACTTGTACGATTAGATAGATCTCGGCGATTTGAATCCAACACTACTCATTTCACTCAAAATCGATATAGTATGCTCTTGGTATTGTGTTCTGATCGATTTTCCAAACATCTATAATTTTAAAACATGAAGTTGCAGGGACACTGAGTCAACAATCTACACGTTTACTAGGAATATGACTAGACATGATGATTGTATTTTGATGGGCCAATGACATTTTTACAAGTGTCTCCTTATGATTGGTTCGTGAATGTTGTATTTTCATTGGCTAACGATCAAATTTTTCTATTAATTTATGGGTTGTTGACTGCATAATGGATGACCAATGGGGGAGGGCCACATGGGCCAATCAAAGGTAGCCACATGGCCTCCCAAGAGTGGTCTAAAATTTTGTATGGAGGACGAGCAGCCCATCAGAATCGAACTCCCGACCAAGCATCAACCACCAAGCCACTTAACCAACACACCATGCAATGTTACTCAACCTTATACGTCTCGACATGTATTTGAAGTTTATGTTTTCCGCATTGGAGGATTGGGGTTAGGGCTAAGCCCTAGCCCTATTCCCCGCACCCTCGGAACAAGGGGGCGGGACTAAGGGCCAAGCTTAGCCCCGGCCATGTTGTCTAGTTAAACCATAAAACCATACACTGGGAGCTCAATATAGAACTGCAGGCAGAGATATGGAAAGGGGCTAATCCTAAGTGCTAGCCCCTAGGTCACATGACCCTTCACAGAACCACGAGAGTAGGCACGGAGGGGGCTAGCCCCTAGGGAACCAACTCTAGAAAAATGTGCGCCCATGCGACCATACCGAAAAAGGGATGTGAATTTATCCCACGACCCCAGAATAAAGGCCTATAACTCGGTCCTATGCGCAACCATATGACCGAAATTTTCGAAACTGGGTGTTTGTGGGTAGTTTAACTGTCATATAATTTTTCCCGTTGGGTGGGATTTTAGGTGGGATTGACACGCTGATTCTAGGTTTGGGGTGCTTAAGCCAAGTTTGGGTTGAATTGGAGGATGATTAGCTATGGAATTCGGTAAAACTTGTAACAGGCATAACTTTCTCACTTTTGGTCCAAATGAGGTGCAAAAAGAACCCAGATGGGGGTTTTTTACAGTGTTGGGTCCATTGGAGACGTCAGTTTTTCTATTTGAGCATTGTAAATCCATGTAAACACACTTTTGAGCACTTAATGAAAGAGGCTCTACATTGGAACATGGACCAGGAGATGTAGCCCACAAGAGGGGTGAACTCCTTTATCATGTTTTGTGTTATGTGTTTTAGATATGGTTATTTGTCTTTGTTTAGCTGTAAAATTTGGTTCAGAATCACTTATTTATGTGTTTAGTGAATTGATCCATTACATAAAACACATAGAAATTTTACTTGTAATTTGTTCAAATATTCAATTTTTCAATTACAGATCATTTTGGTATCAGAGCATGGGTTATTGTGAAGGTTTAATTTTGTTTGCAAGTTTTTTTTTTTGTGATGCTTACAAGGTTGAAGCTTAAAAGAGGAGAATGAGAACTTGTGGAGCCAATATCGCTAATTGTTTCAAGGAGAACAAATACACCTCAAGCTTCAATAGTTATGGCACATGAAGAAGGTCGTGAAGGGATGTCTAAAGATGAGAAAAATTTCAGAAAAGCATTCTTTGAGATGTCTGAAATGGTTAAGGGTCTTTATGAAGAAAGGAATTCAAGATTGTATGGAGAGAGCTCAAAGCCTCCAAAAGGAGGTAGAGGAAAAGGAGACAAGCCTCAAAAATGGAATGGAGGAAATGATGAAAAACCACCATGTTCACCTACATCCTCATCCTCATCTTCATCCTCATCTTCTACTTCTTCTACCCTTTCACAAACACCTCCAAATTCTCCTAAGGGACATGGTAAAACTCCTTTTCTTAATCTTGATATAAAGTTTGAATTTCCTATATATTATGGAGAGGTAAATGTTGATAAATTGGATAATTGGGTTCGTCAAACTGAAGTGTATTGTAGGATACAAAGAATCAAAGATGATGAAACCAAGATTCAGCTTGCTTTTCTTAGATTGGAAGGTGTAGCACTTATTTGGTGGGAAGCCAAAACTCAAGACGACATGAAGAAACATGGTAATGTTTTATCCTCTTGGAATGATTTTGTTGTTGCAATAAGAAGGTCATTTTATCCATTAGCATACATGCATAAATCTATTATGGATTCGCAAAACTTTAGACAAGCTAAGGGGAAAAATGTTCAAAGCTATACTTAAGAACTCAGGAAAAGGGCTTTGATTTTGGGCATAGATTTTTCTTCTCAAGATACAAGTTTGTTTTGTGAATCTCGTATCTATATGATAGGAGAGCCATCTTTCATCTCCATGAGAAAAAATATCACCTATTAAAAAATCGATTTGAGTACATTGTTAGATCACTTAACAAGAAGTTGAATTTGTCACTTGTGAATGTTGCAAAAAGGAAGAGGTTAGTCAAAGCTAGTAAGAAATTTGTACTCTTGATGATCAAACCCAAAGAGAATGTTGAAAATGAAGCTTTCCAATGATGTGATGCAAAGTTAGAATCAGATTCATACGAGGTTGTTAACACATATGATGAGATGTTTTAGGAGCCCAAAGGATTTCTTCCTAAAAGAGGTATCCGACATGAGATCCAATCGCAGCAAGATTGTCCTCTTCCAAACATTGGCATTTACAGGATATCAATTATGGATAATGTAGAGATTAAAAGACAAATACAATATTTTCTTGACAAAGGAGTCATCAAATAACGAACATCACCATGCAGGTCACCAATTGTGTTAGTACCAAAGAAAGATGGTACATGGTGCATATGTGTAGATTTCAGAGCCTTCAACAAGATAATGGTAAATAATTGTTACCCTCTTCCTCGAATTGATGATTTGCTTGATCAATTGAGAGATGTTGGGTATTTCACTAAGTTGGACTAGAGAAGTGTTTATCATTTTATTAGCATTGTTGAAGGAGACACATGGAAGACAACCTTCAAAATGAAGAAAGGTTTTCTTGAATGGTTGGTTATGCTATTTGGGCTTTGTAATGCTTCTGCAACACTCGTGCGAGTTATGAATGACGTCTTACGGCCCTTTCTTGATGATTTTGTAATTGTCTACTTAGATGACATATTAATATTTAGAAAGTCTTGTGAAGAAAATTTCAGGCATGTGAAATAGGTCTTAGATGTCTTGAAGAAAGAAAATTTATTTTTAAAGATGTCTAAATGTGAGTTTGGAAATACCTCATTAGTGTATTTGGAGGGGGTGGACTAAAGATAGATCCCTCAAAGGTCAAATTCATTGTAGATTGGCACAAGCCCAATAATGTAACTGAGGTTAGAAGCTTTCTGGGAGCCGCCCAATATTGGAGAACGTTTATTGCTAACGTTTCTTCAATTGGAGCTCCATTAGATGCCTTGACAATCATTAAGCAGGTTTTTCAATGGGGAGGCAAGCAACAAAATTCTTTTGATGCATTGAAGTAGAGAATCAGCACAGCTCCAGTTCTTGCACTTACTAATTTAAGACAACCATTTGAGATACAAACAGATGCAAGTGACTATGCCATGGGACCGACCTTGCTGAAAATGGTAATCTCGTATGTTACCTTTATGAAAATTTTAATGCTGCAGTAGTTAACTATCCTACTGATGACAAGGAATTGTATGAAAAGTGTGAAAAAGTGGAAACATTGTTTGATGGGAAAGGAAACTATCATTCATAGTGATCATCAACCATTGTAATACTTGTAATCACAAACTAAGCTACAACAAGTGAGGAACTTCATCTCGATGGGTTTCTTGTATCAATTCCACTTGGTGATAAGGTATAAGAAAGGTATTTATAACAAGTTGTTGGAATGATTTCTAGACCAACTATTAGTGCTTCTATTATTCTTAAGCATAATTCTATCATGCATGAGATCTATGTTGAACAATACATTTTAGATGATGACTTTAAAGATGTATATGATACTTTGTGTCAAGATAGCCAAGTAGAGAATTGGATTACCATGTGCGTGATAAAATTTGTATCATCTTGGAAAGCTATGCATTACACAGGGTGAAAGAGTCAGCATCATAAGGGAAGTGCATACTTCTCTTATTGCTAGCCATTTCATTGTAAGAAAGACGGTGACACAATTACAAAGGTATTGTTAATGGCCTAGAATGAATGAAAGTGTATCATGATATGTAAGAGGATGTTCTTTATGTGCTACAAGTAAGCCTAGCAATAAAAATTTAGGATTTTATACTCTTCTTCTAGTGCCTTCCCATCCTTGGGAAAGTGTTTCTATAGAATTTGTAGGAGGACTGCCATGTCTAAAAAAAATCATGATTATATTTATGTGGTAGTGGATCCTTTGAGAAAGAATTGTATTTTGATGCCTTGTCAGAAGCAGGTTATAGCTAAACAAAATGCACAAATGTTATTTCAACATGTATGGGTACATTTTGGGTTGGCCAAATCCATTATTTCTAATTGATATTCTCAATTTGTTGGGAACTTTTGGTCAAGCTTATGGGGACTCATGGACACCAAGTTGAAAAAGAGCACAACGGTCCATCCACAAAATAATGGTCAGACAAAAGTGGTAAACAGAACAATAGTACATCTTCTTCATGTTTATTGCAGCAAACATCCCAAGCTTCGGGATGAACACTTACACTACATTGAACATGCTTATAACCAGGAAAAGCATACATCGACTCAAATAGCTCCATTTGAGGAATGCTTTGGTTACTTACAAAAATATCCTTTATATTTTGTCTTTGGGAAGGATGTTGCTATTGATGGTCATAGTGACATTGATAAGGCCAAGTGGTTCACTGAGCAAGTTCAATTTGTGCATAAAATGGTTCAAAAACAATTGGAAAAGAGCCAAGCCAAGTACAAGACAAGGCATGATAAGTATCATGTTGACCACAGTTTCAAAGTTGGAGATTAATTTTGGCTTTACATTAGCAAAGAGAGGCTTAAAGGATAAGGTAAAAATTTGAAACCAATAAGCTATGGACCTTTTACAATTCTAGAAAAGATTGGAAATAATGCCTTGCGTTTGGATTTGCCTCCTTATACAAAAATGTATGCAGCTGTTAATGTTGAGAATTTGAGATTAAATGAGACTCCTTTGATTGATGATCAAGGATAACATGTTCAAATTCCTTCAATAGACGATTCTCGCTAGAATTTCTTAAAGAACTGTAATAGGATACCATCCTTGATAGAAGGACAAGAACTTCAAAACGAGGGAATGTGGAGTACCTTCATGTTGGTCTCAAAGGCATAAATCCAAGAAAAGATAAATGGATTGAGGTTTGAAGGGTGAGGCAGTTGTACCCTCATCTATTTGTTGAGTGAAAGTAGTATTTTCGAGATCCAAAAACTTCCAATGGGAGGAGTGATCCAAGGGATCAGTTTAGTGCTTAAAATTCAAAGTGATAAAAAATGATTGAAACCTATATGATTGGATATATCTTGGTTATATGAATCCAACGCAACTCTTTTCACTCAAAACTGCTATCATATGCTCCCAACATCATGTTCTAATCGATTTTCCAAACAACTAAAATTTTAAAAGTTGAAGTTGTAGACACCCAATCAGCAGTATGTATACTAATTGGGCATATGACTAGACAGAGTGACTGTATGTTGATGGGCCAATGACATTTTTACAAGTGTATCCTTCTGATTGGTTCGTGAATGTTAGATTTTCGTGGGCTGAGGATTCAATTTTTTTTATTATTTTATGGGTTGTTGACTATGTAATGTAGGAGCAATTGGGGAGGGCCATGTGGGCCAACCAGAGGCTCCCACGTGGACTCCCAAGAGTGGTCTAAAATTTTGTATGGAGACCGAGCATCCCATCAAAATCGAACTCTTGACCAAGCATTAAGCACCAAGCCACTTAACCAAAATGCCATGTAATGTTACTTAACCCTTATACATCTCAGCTTGTATTTGTAGATTATATTTTCCACATTAGAGGATTGGGGTCATGGCTAAGCCCTAGCCCTGGTCCCCACACCCTGAAAACTAAGGGGTGGGACTAAGGGCCAGGCTTAGCCTTAGCCTCGTGGTCTATCCCAACCATAAAACCATACACTGCGAGCTCACTACAAAATCGCAAGTGAAAATATGGAAAGGGGATAGCCATAAGAGCCAACCCCAGGTCAAATGACCCTTCACATAACCAGAAGAGTAGGCACGGAGAAGGGCAGCCCCTAAGGGACATGTGTTGGGAATATGTGCGCCAATGTGACCATACTGCATTGGAAAAGAGGTGCTACTTTAGCCCACGACCCAAGAATAAAGGCCTATAACTCGGTCTTATGCACAACCATATGACCGAAATTTTTGGAACTGAGGGTGAATGGGAAGTTTAACTATCCTACAATTTACTCATCAAGTGAAATTTTAGGCCGGATTTGGGCATCAATTCCAGGTTTGGGGCGCTCAAGCCGGGTTGGGCCGAATTGTAGGATGATTAGCTATGGACTCGGGAAAAAACTTGTAACATGGATAACTTTCTCAAGCTTTGGCCAAATGAGATGCAAAAAGAACCAAGATGGGGTTTTTGATAGTGATGGATCCATTGGAGACATCAGTTTTTTTGTTTGAGAATTGTAAAGCCATGTAAACATACTTTTGAGCAATTAGTGAAGGATGCCCTGCATTGGAAGTTGGATTAGAAGATGTATCCTAGGAGAGGGGTGAACTCCTTTATCATGTTTTGTGTTATGTGTTTTAGATATGGTTATTTCTATCTGTTTGTCTGTAAAGTTTGGTTAAGAATCACTTGTTTATGTGTTTAGTGAATTGATCCATTGCATAAAATGCATACAAATTTTACTTGCAATTTGTTCAAATCTTCAAGTTTTTAATTATAGACCAATTATTGAAGAAGCAGCTACAACGTATCATGTAGGCATGGTCCAGATTCATAAACTCATTGGTAAATGGGAAGTAGAGTTAAAGGAGACAATGAGATTGCTATACCTTGACTTAGATGATTGGCAAACGCTAGTTCCTGATCTGGGGAATTCTCAGGGTTAGGCTTCCCAGTATAAGAATACGGTGCACTTGTATTGGCTATTAAAGGGCATCCTGGTTAAATCCATAGAGCATATCCCCCCAAGATTGGCCATGAATGCTCAGGCTCTACTAGAGTATAACAACTATTTTCAGCAAATCAAATTTCAGCTACAACAGCAAAGCGACAACCTTAGTCGTATTGAAAGGCATATCCAATGCATTTCATAATCTGAACTCCCTGGGTCAAGTGTCAAGGATCCAGATCTGGTTGACTCAGCAGATGATGAGTAGGTTGACATATCACTACTCTTTTACTTATTAGTATATGCAACAGTTTTTATATTTTCAGTACCTCTAGTATGTATACAGATATTTAGATGTTAGGTAGTTTAAGGACAATCATACTTTTTTGGCATGGATGAATAGAATTATTCTATTTTGATTTTGGATAGCTTATCATTTCGTTAGGTGGCCAACGCACCTAGTTTCGCACTGGGCAGGTTGAGGCTACCTAACCACTCAGCATATGGATATAATTTGCCTGTTTTTTATGTTAATGAAAATAAAGGTCCTACCAAGCTTACAATTTTTTTTTATTATTATTGTTTTATTATTTTATTTTCTTTCTAATGAGATTATTGTTTTATTATAGCCCACGTGGCTTTGGATTGACAGTGAATGGGTGTACTATTAAGGCACTCCTTGCGATAGGTCACCGGTTCAAATCCCCCGTGTGTGCTTACCTACCAAAAAAAAAATTATTGTTTTATTATTTTATTTTATTTTAATTAAATTATAAATAGATATTTTCTATTTGTATTATTTTGTAGATTAACGTTTTAAATTATTTTTTCAAATGAATTTTTTTTTTTTATTAAAACAAATAAAAATTACAAACTATAAAATTATTTAAATATAATAAGAAGTTAGATTTGAAGATAAACTATTTCTATTTTCAAATTTCAAATATCAACTTTAAAGATTGTTTTTCAAAATCCAATACATAATCTTCAACCAAACACTAATTATTTTGCAATTGTTATGCTATTTTAAAATTTAAAGATAAATTGTTCCAAAACTGAAGGTCACTCGACATTCTTTATAAAGTATAATCTTTTACCTTTTTGAGATCCTATGTGGTCATCACAATTGCTAGAAAAATGCCAAAAAGATGAATTAGCTTGGCTCAAACAAAAATAACTTTATGAGGGATTCTAATGCTATTGAAAATCTTAGAAAGAACAAATATTCTAGCCTAAGACACTGGTCAAGATTTAGCAAAAAAAACAATTAAAGAACCTTTCAACAACTTAAATAAAAGGATTTTCAAAAACTTACAAAAAGACTACGAATTCTTAAGTAGTACCTCTTAAAGAGAAGAGACAAAAATGTAAGTAAACAATGTTTGAAAAATTTACAACAAGATCAATAGTACTAGACAAAAATTTAAGTAAAAGGTCTTTCAAAAACCTACAACAAGACCAATAAGACTTGTGAAAGACATGACAAAAGTAGTTCACCTGATTTCATGGCTAGTGAAAGTTACATAAGGGTTAATCTTTTGCATATTTTCGCAATGTTAACAAATTTTCCAAATGTTATATTTTCAGAAGTTCACATTATTATGAAATTATTATTTTTTTTACTTTTAACGTAATTTTTTTGTTTATACCAATTAAATGCATTCCAATGGAGTGTATTGTATCGCGCGCTCTGCTGCTGCGCCCCTGGTCTGAACCCTGAGCGTGCCCGCGCCTGGCAGCTTTGCTGCTGGGCTGCAGCCTCCTGCTGCTGACCCCCTCTGCCCAGGGCCTCCTGCCCTCTCTTCTTCTGGGCCTCCTGCCCTTTTCCCTTCCTGTTCGTTGGCGGAGCGCCCCTGAGCTGCGCTATGGACCCTCCCTCTCAGGAGCAAGCAGAAATGGAGAAAGCTTTTGATTCTCTCGTTCCAGAGAACAACTCGGAAAGGATCCGCCCTTCAGCCTCAAAGTTTGTCAAAAAACTTGATGCAATCCCGGAAGTTCCGCTCCCCCCCGCCCTTCCAAGGAGAGCTGCTGTGGCTCTTGCTGAACGTGGCTTGGTTGGCCAGTTCACGGGGTTATGGCCTTCTCCTCGCACGGTCCAACGTTGGGTTGAACGAAACTGGAATGCAATGGTCCAAGGCAAGATCGCAATAAGGTTTTGTGGAAGGGGGTTCTTCACCTTCCTCTTTGAATCTGTGGAAGATCGTAACCTCATTTTCAGAAATGGTCCCTACTTCATGGACACCAGAGGCCTTTATCTCAACCGATGGACTCCCGACTTCGACCCAGAAATGGACGTCCCCAACGCGGTCCCCGTCTGGGTCCGCCTGCCACATCTGCCGCTCCATTGTTGGGGAGACGAATCGGTGAGAGCCATCGGGAACGCGGTAGGGAAATACATCGACAGATCGGAGCCAAAGGAGAATATGCACGCATGCGCCAGGATATGTGTAGAAGTGGATTTGGGGAAAGGATTACCGGAGGCAATCAAACTCAAAGTAGACCGGTGGACGCACATTCAGCAGGTGGACTACGAGCAGCTGCCATTCAAGTGTAAGGTATGTCATGAATACGGGCATTTTGCTAATAGATGTAGTAAATCAAAACCAATAGATAATAGCAATGAGGAAGCCCCGGAAGAAGCTTGGGAAATCGTCAAGAAAAAAAAGACAAACCCTCCCCCTGTTTCATCAAAGCCCTCCTCTGAAACCCCAATCCTCTCTTCTCAGCCCTCTGGATCTGGCCCTCCTTTCCCTTCCTCCTCCAATCCTTTCGAATCCTTGGCTTCAGAGGAACCCTTATCCCCCCCTCCGTCTCCCAAGGGCCCCAGGGCCTCCCCTTCTTCCCCCCTCCAGGCCTCCCCCCCTCCAACAGTGGAAAGAATTCTAACCAGAAATAAAACAAAGGAAAACATCTCAGCCACAGACCCCCCAAGAAAAGTAGGAAGGAAATCAAACAAAGAGATAAGAGATGAGAACGCAGCAAAAGAAATGGCCACAGGGACCCAACAGCCAATGGATACTTACCTGGATAAGAATAAAGGAAGCGGGGAAAAGATGAAGGAGAAAAGCGGGACCCACAACAAATCAAGTAAATGATGATTTTGGTCTCTTGGAACTGTAGGGGGATGGGCTCCTCCCTAAAATCAAACGCAGTCCGAGACCTTATTAAAGCAGAACATCCAGACTTCCTCCTACTCCAGGAGACCAAAATCAATGAACAAGAATTCCATAACAACCTGAAAAGAAGTAGAAATTATGAAGGACTAGCCATGAGCGCAATAGGAGCCTCTGGAGGCATAGGGGCAATCTGGAATAAAAACAAATGGAAACTCACAGACAACAGGCAAAACAGATGGTGGATCAGACTAGATATGCAAAGCACAGCCAAGATGGAGGAATACACAATTTATAATGTCTATGCTCCCCCCCATTTCAGAGACAAAGCCTCTTGCTGGGATTCTCTCATCACAGATCTTGCGACTGCTGAAGGGAGGAATATTTTCCTGGGAGGAGACCTTAATTTAATAAGGAATGCAGACGAGAAAATAGGAGGGAATTTTCTGGTCGATCCATCAAGAGACAAATTGGAAGAAATCATTCAAACACACAGTCTTATTGACATCCCCCCTCAGAATGGCCGCTACACCTGGTCGAACAAAAGAACAGGCAAAAACAATATCAAAGAGAGACTTGATCGAATTCTGGTTCAGGAGAGAATTGTTGCCAATTTCTCGAGGATTCGAAGTACAATTATTCAGGGATACATATCAGACCACAAACCAGTGGCGCTGCATTTAGACAAAGGGGAAGACATGGGTCCGCTGCCATTCAAATACAACAGAGCATGGGATTCCAGAGAGGACTTCAGAAATGTGATAAAAGAAGCCTGGGCAACGGAGATAACAGGCTCCCCACACTTCATTTGGGAATCAAAGCTCAAACTGCTGCGGATTGCCATAAAACAGTGGGCTCGGAATCACGCGTTGGAGGAAAGGAAGGAAAAAACCGACCTGCAAATGAAAATAGAGCAATGGAATAAGGAAAAGGAAGCCGGCCAAGATTCAGAAGAAGACCAAAGGAAAGAAAGTGAGCTGTACAAGGCGCTCTACAACCAGCATCGTAAAGAAGAGGACGAGCAAAGACAGAAATCGAGATGTCTCTGGCTCAATTCTGGGGACAAAAACACCTCGTTTTTCCATAACAGTCTTAAAGTAAGGAGAGCTGGAAACAACATTGAAAGGATAACATTTGAAGGCAGAGAGCTTATGGACCAAGGGGAAATCAGGGAAGCGGCATCTAGACACTTCCAAACTCTTCTTACAGCAGACCCTCACTATCAGGAAAATCCGGAATTCCTCAATATCATTGAGAGAAAGATCTCTGAAGCACAAAACTGTGAGCTGGACAAAGAAATCTCAAGGGAGGAGATTGAATGGTCAATCCAAAGCATGCCATTGGACAAAGCCCCTGGGCCAGATGGCTTCACGGTGAGCTTTTATAAAACCCACTGGGATATCATCAAGAAAGATTATATACGAATGGTGAAAAATTTCCACTCAAAATGTAAAATGGGCAGCAGTATTAAATCTTCACATTTAGCGCTAATCCCAAAAGAGCCCAACCCCCATTCCTTTGACAGGTTCAGACCTATTTCATTGTGCAATGTCTCTTACAAAATTATCACTAAGATCCTGGCAAATAGGTTAAAAAAAATCCTTCCCTTACTCATTTCCGAAAACCAAGGAGGTTTTGTCCCAAAGAGACATATAACAGATAATGTTATTCTCATTCAGGAGGCGATACATAGCAGCTTAGCCAGAAATGAAAAGGGTATGATCATCAAGCTGGACATGGCGAACGCTTTTGATAGGGTAAACCACTCATTTCTGCAGGCAGTCCTAAAGAACTTCGGGGTCTCAGAGCTCTTCATTAACAGGGTCATGGAATGCATCTCCTACAATTGGACAGCCCCTCTAATTAATGGTAGGCCCTGCAGCGCCTTTAAAAGCTCAAGAGGCCTGAGGCAAGGATGTCCTCTATCTCCTTTCCTCTATATCATCATGGCAGAAACACTAAGTTTGCACTTGGAAAATAAGAGAAAGTTAAAGGAAATAATAGGAGTGGATATTGTTCGAGGAACCAAGGGGATCAATCACTCCTTATTTGCAGACGACACCCTTCTAATCGGTGGTGCTTCAAGCCTCATGGCCAGGAGATTCAAGAACACCCTGGACCTCTTCCTTCAAGCCTCTGGGGGCAAATTAAACAACAATAAGTGCATGGTCTATACCTGGAATGTCCCAAGACACATAACTCAAAGAATCTCTTTGATCATGGAAATCCCAGCCCAATCAAATTGGTCCCACTTTATGTACCTAGGGCTGCCACTAGCCAAAGAATCAATCAAGAATGAAGTTTGGGTAAAGTTAATCGAGAAATTGAGAGGGAAACTGCAGAGCTGGGGGATGTATTGGCTCAACTTGGCGGGCAGAACAATACTCATCAAGGCCATTCTATCAGCTCTTCCTATCTACCAATTTGCCATTACACTTGCCCCAGCAAGCATCCATAAGCACATGGAGCTGATTATTAGAAGTTTCCTATGGAAGGGGGGAAAGCAAGACACAAAAAAATTCAGCTTGGTGAAATGGGAAAAGGTCATCCTTCCCCTAGAAAAAGGAGGACTTGGAATTAGAATTCCAAGACTGGCAAATTTGGCAATGGGCTTCAAGTTAACTTGGCGAATCCTCAACGAGAAAGGGACCTGGTGGGCAGAAGCCATCAAAAGGAAATATTTGAATGGGATCAACAGCAACATCCTCTCTGAAGTCATCACTGACAGACATTGTACTCCTGTTTGGAAATTGATCAAAAAAACTCTTCCCCTCTTTAAATCTAGCATATCTAAAGCCCCAGGTAACGGAAGACATATCAGCATATGGGAGGATAGAATTATGGGCACGGAAGCCAGGGAAAAGTCCACCAAATTCAGGCCCCTCCACCAGTGGATGACAGAAGCTAACCTTAAAACCCTTTTTGACATCTCCCTTTGGGATCAAAACAGCTGGATTGGATGGAAAGCACTGCATCCCCCCAATGAAATAGAGAACCTCTGGAGAGACCTTAAGCTCTCTCTCACAGGGTCAGCTCCTATCAACAGAATGACAGAGGATAATTATGTTTGGGATCCAAACGGAGGCAACTACACAGTGAAAGAGGGTTACAAGGCACTCCAAAACTCAACAGCAATCAACAACTGGCATTTATATAAAGCAGCTTGGAGAATTGAAAGCCTACCGAAGATAAAACTCTTCAATTGGACCCTGCTTCATGGCAAAATCCTAACAGCAGAAAACCTTAGGAAAAAGGGTATTCAGGGCCCTTCTGTGTGTTTCATGTGCAGGGAGGCAGAGGAAAGCATAAATCACCTTTTCATTGAATGTCCAGTAGCTAGGTCCTGTTGGAAGCTTATAACTAGTCCTATAAATATTGGAGATCTCCCCAATCAGATTTCTCTCCTCCAGAAAGGTTGGGGGAAAAGCTTCCCTTACGCCAACAAAAACATGAATCTGGCAAAAAGGATATGGACCAGCATCCCTTCAAACCTCTGTTGGCAGTTATGGTTAGCTAGGAATGAAAGTATTTTCAAAAATACGAAACCTAGTATATCCAGCATTCTGGCCAAAACAACTGCTCTCATCACAGAAACAATAGAAGCAAATGGAATCTCTCAAGCCGACCCGGACTATACAGATGGCAGGGTGAAGGAGTGGGTTCGGAGATTCAACTATAAACCAAGAGCAAAAAATAATACAATAACAGGTCCTGGCCAAAAGGATTGGAAACTGAGAGGGACAAAGGACGAAGTCAACAATTGGATCCAAAATCAAAAGAGGTTTACACTCCACTTCGACGGGGCTTCAAAAAATAATCCAGGCAGAGCTGGAGCTGGGGGAATAATTAGGGATCCTCAGGGGAAAACGATAGCTACATATGAGTGGGGCTTGGGTACCATGACGAATAACAAGGCCGAAGCTTACAGCCTTCTAATGGGGACCTCCATCGCCATGAAACTAGGAATCCAAGACCTTCTAGTTCTGGGTGACTCTGCAATCATAATAGCATCTATGAACTCTGGAAAAGACTTTAACCAAACAGCCTTAAACAGAATCAAAGGCAGAATCATGGACCAGATCAGGGGCTTCAGCAAAGTGACTTTCAAGCATATCCTAAGAAGCAACAATGCGGAAGCGGATGAGCAAGCAAACAATGCAACGGGAAGATCCACGGGCCAGGTAAGGGAAAATAATGAGTATTATGAAAGGGATATTCCATAGGCAGGCCTCTATCCCATCTATCCAGGTTATCGGTCACCTCAGGAATCCGTATCAATGCATTTGGCCCTTCCACAACTTATCTTCATCATTTCCTATCCTTCTCGACTGCCAAAACAGGTTTTACAGGACAGCATATCGCCCTCAGGATCCGAGGAACGCAGGCAGGGTTTGGATTCTCTCACTGACCAGCGCAGACTTTCTCAGATGGTGTGATCACGCCCATACTGGTGGCAGGCTCCTCGGGCACGTAAACTCCACCTCTTCAGATCTCATCGATACCAAGAACAGATACTCTACTACTCGAAACAAGAACGAGCAAGTCCGCACCGATCCTATAAATGACAGTGAGCATCTCAGGACCACCCCAGTTCAAGGCTATGCAAGACAGAGTCGCGGTGATTTCTTCAGGCGAAGGCTTCAGTTAGCGGGCACCTTCCAGGATCATAAGATCAGCTTTTTGTTTATGGTAATCAACGGGCTCCTCTCGGTTTTCATAAGTCAAACTAATCTTTCGTTCTGTTTTCGCAGAGGTCCAGGGACTACTTATTTCATAGCAGACTGCGCTTCTTCTCTTCCGATCCTCCCTCTCAGGATTTTTGTCCCTCCCTCTGTTCTTCTCCGCCCTGCTACCCTCCTCCACTCCCACCCCTCTGTTCTTCTCTCAGTTCACTGCCTCATGGAGAACCAAGACCTGATAAATGTTCATGACCCAGCCATCAGGCCAATCGACAGACTCTTCAGCAGAGACTGCACCATGTGTAAAACTCACACAATAATGATCAACAGTTTTGTGCAGCAGTTTAAGGATTTGAAGGATGATTTCGAAACTGACAGCAGGTCGAAGAGAAAGAAGCTTGAGAAACAGAAGAAAGAGATTGAAAGTCTCAAAGATAGGTGCAGTCACCTTGAAGAAGCAATTGAACAGATTAAAGCACTCTCTCAAAGTTATCAGGCTGAAGCCTCCACCAAGGCTAGTGCAAGGAGGGATCCCATGCCGGATGACTCGGCCACTCAAATTCTCCCTTAAAATCTCACATGGTTTTCAAATTCTGCTGGTTAGGAGGCACTTTTGTAAGGCAATATAGCCATTCTCTTTTTAACTTCAGTCATTATAGAGGCAGAATTGAGGAAAATGGGTCTGCGTACCCAATTTTGATCCTCTTCGCTCTAATCTCTGATATCTATGTACTAGAATTTTGATCTTGGGGTTTTATAATATGAAAGTAACCGAAGTTGTTAAAAAAAAAAACGTAATTTTTTTGTTTAAATACCTTAGAATTCATGTTGTCTTAGTAACAATGACCTCTATTATATATTAATAAGAGGCAAGTACTAGGTTGACAATGGTTGGAGTATGAGATGGAGCTCTGACTGAAGACCTGGTTGCAACCTGAAGTGGGTTAGGATTAGGGTTTGTACTGCTCCACCTGCATCGATCGTGCCGGTCATGCATTTGTTTGCACCCTATCACCCTTAGCTGTTACCATCAGTGACACTCGAGGTGATCCTTTTGTTTGTTTAGTTTGTGTATGTAGTGACCCTCAGGCGTAACGGCTTCTCGTGGTGTATCTGGAAACTGGTCTGAATTTTTTGTTACTATCAGCTACGAACATGGAGCTAGACCAGGTCAACTACTCAGAGGATCCCCATGACTTGGCTCCCATCTAGACGTCTTCTCCTCCCCCGATACTGTATGTGTCGTTTTCTCATCTTTCCGTCTCCTTTGACATTTTCCCATAGGCACTTACCTTTTCCTCGTATTCTAATCCGAGAACCTCTTGTCCGGTTGAACCCTTGCCTGACGATCCCCTCTCATGGCCGGTTTCCGCTACCCATCCTCCTTCACCAGCAACCCTACATTTCATGGCCACCTACATTAGCCCGAACCCCTCCATTTATCCCCTGGGTTATTCACTGAACGCTCCCGTTGGAATTTCGACCCATATTCCCTTTTATGCTCCTGAAGATAGCCACTCTGACTAGCCCACCAATCTGTCACACTCCCCTGTTTCGGCACCACCCACTTCTGGTTACTTTGAAGGGATATCGTCCGATATAGAGGTGACCACGTCCGAGTACCATCTTGATGAACAGATACCCCATGTGGGATCCCCTCAGAGCACCCATAGCAACAAGATTCATCAGCAAGGCAAGAAGAAAAAGTGTGAGAAGGCCAAATACCAAGACATTTCCCTTCGTTTCAGTGAATACAACAAGATGGGATATGTTATTGATACAATAGATAAAGTTTTGGTTGTCCGCATTCATGGGCGGGCCTACTCAATGGCCAGACTGAAACAATTGACTACAGAGATTTGGGTTACATTCTGACTGACCTCCCATATGTTCAATCTCTGACTCGAGGCTGGTTTTCCCTTTGTTTTGTGAGGGCTGACTACACCACCTGGATCTTATCAAAATTTTGGCACATAGAGCATACCTTGGTCCTACTAAAGAGATGGAGCCCTTTGTTCGATCTAGAGAGGGAGCAGCTTGGAGCAGGGCCTCTATGGCTAAGACTCCTTGGTTTACCCCTTGACTTCTGGTCTGAGAACATCTTTCGTTATATTGGGAATGCGTTGGGAATCTATCTGGAGCATGACAACTCATATCTATCTTTGAGCAATATGTCCCTGGCACAGATTCTAGTACACCTCGACACTAGGGAATGTTTAGAGGAACATATCACCCTGCACTGGAAGCACTTCACGTGCACTCAGATTCTTAATTATGAAGGTGTTCCATTCCATTGTCTACGTTGTACAAGGTTGGGAACTTATATAAGGAATGCCCTATGAACAACAAATCCTCAGCATCAGAACACCAAACGGAGGACCCGGTCATAGGCACAGAGGCACCTAATCATCTGGTGACCACCAGTACCACTCCAAACAAGGCTTCCAAAGTGACTCTGAAGAAGCACGGCAATGCTCGCACTCGATCTCCCTTACCTCCCATGAACAGGGCTCGAGCATCTATGCTCTCTTCGGGTAATTCTAATCCTTTGTCCTTTGTTTATTCCATTTCTTCTTGTGTATCTTCATTTAAAACTTCTAGGAAACATTTCATTTTCACATCTGCTCTGTCCCCTTACTCCTTAGCTTGCCCTTTGAATCCCTCCCCTCCGACTATCTCTTGTAACCCTCCCTCCCTCCTGGAGTCGACCTCCTTCGTTGATCACTCATCCGCCACCATCTCTATGAATCATTCGCACTCCTACAATATTTGTTTGCTCAATCGGTCCTTGCTTCTGGATTCCTTAGGCATTGGTTTATTATCCCCCTTCATTCCCCTGAGACCTCCTCGAGGCCGAACTTCTTCAATATCCAAGTCCAAGATATAGGTTGGCATGGATGTCTTCGCAAGCCGTCAACTTGCCATTAACCAGGTTCTTAGAGCACAGAACACCCTGGTGTCCTCCCCCTCATGAAGTTGCTCTCTTTCAACTGCAGAGGGTTAGCTCGTCTACTAAAACACTAGCTTTGTGGAGGCTCTTGAACATTGAACGAGTGGATGTAATCCTCCTTTAGGAGACTTAGGATTTAGCTGAGCCCGTCACTCATTTACTTGAAGCTATAATACCTAGATGGAATTTCCATGCTTTGGATTTAAATTAGAGATTTGGGGGAATTGTGCTGAGTTATAACACTAGGATGGTCAAATTAATCAATATTTGGGGGGGAATAGGATTTATTGGAGCGGATTTTTCACACCTGAGCTAGGAAATGAAATCAGAATGATCAACGATTATGGTCCTTGTCAAAACCATGTCACTTTCTGGGATCATTTAGTCAAAACCAAACTCCTCCAAGTGGAAAACCTTATTCTGGGAGGCGGTCTTAATTTCTTTATTGGATATTCAAAATCATGGGGACCTAACGCACAGATTGACTCTCTATATGACTATTTTGAGTCCATATAAGAGGATCATGGATTAATTGATATCCCCTCAGCTCGGCTTCAAACCACCTGGAGGAACAGAAGGACTGGGGATGCAATACTAGCTCAGAGATTAGATTGTTTCCTCATTAAAGAATGATTGGTAGGACAAGGATGCCTCTATCATCAATGGGTTGGTTCGGGGGGACTGTTTGATCACTCGCCCATTTACCTTGATCTCAACGGATGAGCCGACAAGCCCAAATCACCATTCACATTCAATGCTACATGCTTAAAGAACCCAGACTACATCAAGCTTGTCTCAAAGTATTGGAAGGCCCATCCACCTAGTGCGGGAGATAATTTATCAGAAGGGTTTTCTCACAATTTAATCAACCTGAAATGCCTCAACATGAGCTGGGCTCATAATAAGAGACTGTGTGATGATGAAACCCTAAGAAAAATTGAGACATATATTGCTAATATGGAAGACAAACATGGGTGTGGATATTTATCTGTAGAACACAAGGAAAATCTCGCATCCCTTGTCACTCAAAAGGATAAGATTCTTAAGGATAGAGAAGAATCGTGGAGGCTCTAGAGTCGAGCTATTTGGCTACAAGAAGGAGACGATAACACTAGATTCTATCATAAATTTTCCAATGTGCGCAGAGCAATCAACACCATTTGGAAAATGACAAATGAGTAGGGTATCCAGGTACATTCCTTTCAACATTTGGTCTCTCTTGTCACCACTCACTTGAAGAACCTCTACAAGCGCCCCCCCCCCCCCCCCCCCCCCCCCCCCCACCCAATGCATCCCTTGTTGAAATCAATAGGGTTTCCTTTCTTTTCCCTCGCTTTGTGGATCAGAAGGATGCTGAGGAGCCTATATTGATGGGGGAGCTTGAATCTACTTTGAAATGGTTCAAGAAGGACAAGAGTCCTGGACTAGATGGCTGGCATGTACAGTTCTATACCACATTCTTTGATGTCCTTGGCGAGGATCTCCTCAAAATAATTGAAGATTGTCGCACTACAAGTTGCATGTATGAGGCTTTCAACTCCACATTCATTTCTCTCATCCCAAAATCTGATAACCCAAACTCCTCAATGATTTTCAATCAATCTCACTATGCAACTATATATACAAAATCATTTCCAAAATCATTGCAAACTGCCTCCTCCCAATTTTATCCTCATACATCTCTTTTGAACAATTTTCATTCCTTCAAGATCGTCAGATACATGAAGCCATTGGTATAGCCCAAGAGGTATTGCATTCCATCAAGTCAAAAAATCTGAAAGGTATGATACTCAAGGTAGATCTCTCAAAATCATTTGATTGCGCTGGCTGGTTTATATCTAAGAATTGTTTTAACTCATTTAGGTTTTCCTCTGGATTTCATCAATTGGATTATGTGTTGTATAAAAAAAGTATCTTTCAGTGGTCTCATAAATGGTTCAGCTTCACCTTATTTCCACTTGGAAAGGGGACTCAAACAAGGATGCCTCCTCTCCCCACTACTTTTTTTGGTTGATTATGGAGGGTCTAAGCAAGCTCATCTTGGAAGAACACAGGTTGGGCTGAATACAAGGAATTAATATCTCCAATAACTACATATTGACTCATTTACTTTCTGTAGATGATGCCCTGCTCTTCCTTAATGGAGGTATTGGGGATCTGATTGGGCTACATTCTATCATGACCATATTCAGTATTGCATCGGGCATGGAGATCAACAACAATAAGTCTACCATCACAACATCAGGTTGTTCTCCTCATGAAATTCAATTTTCACTCCACATGTTTCCCTTCACTCTACGCACCTTGGAAGATGGACTAAAATGTCTTGGATACAGGCTAAAACCACACCACTATACAATTGTTGACTACCTATGGTTGGTTGCCAATATTGAGTGAAGACTCTGCATTTGGCATCACAAATATCTATCTAGAGCAGGTTGACTGATCCTCATAAAACCTATTCTGGAGGCCACACCTATCTACTGGATGTCCCTACGATGAATCCATGGAGGCATACTCTCCAGAATACAAAACCTATGTTGAAGATTCCCTTGGAAAGGTAGACAGGAAGGCAGGATATTTCCTTGGGCCCAATGGGAACTGATAGAACTTCCCAAGAAGTGGGGAGGATGGGGAATTAAAATTATGTCACACTTCTCAACTACACTAGCTGCTAAATTGGGGTGGCAACTACTCACCACTTGTAGTTTATGGTCGAAGGTTGTCTCCAAAAAATAAATTCATCCTCTCAACGCATTGGATTGGATAAGACACCCCACATGGAATAGAACAGGTATATATAATATTTGGAAAGCAGACCTCAACTCACTTCCACACATTCGGGAAGGGATTACTTGGAGAATACATTTTGGCTCTTTTGTGTGAATTGTCTTAGATCCTTGGATAGGAAGTGGCAACTCATACAAGCTCCCTCAGGAATTTATTACACCTCACCAACTCGGGCATCTCACATCTAGACCATATATCAGATCCTAAGAATACCACCCTCTTCCAACAAGCCCGGAAATCTGCTCACCGAATAAACCTCCCTAAAATATGGAATCAAAGTTGGGAAATTTATATAAATGCTCTCTCTGAATCACATATCAGGATTACCAATGGCGAAGATGAACTAATTTGGGCATTGGTAAAAGAGGGGAAGTATTCTCACAAGGAAGAATACCTCAGCATCTTCACGGACCATCGAATACCAATTTTGGAGAAGTGATGGAGATAGCTATGGAAATTTAAGGCTCCACCTCGATCACGACTTTTCATGTGGATTGTGCTTAGTAACAAGGCCCCCACCATGGACAATCTCTTGAAATTAACCTTCCATGGGCCATCTTAGTGCTCCTTATGCAAGAACAACAGAAAATTTAAAGACCACCTTTTTCTACACTGCCCAGTCACATTGGAACTGTGGCACTCTATCCTATCTAGGGAAATTATGTCATGGAAGCATGGCACTCTTGGTGGGCATCGTCCAATCCAAACAAAGCTAGGAACATACCTACCCTCATTTGTTGGGCCATCTGGTTAGCCCGGAACCAGATCATCTAGCGAACTCGCATCTAATCTATGCCTGAGTATTGGGCACTTATTATTTTATTCCTGATGATGATATATCTCCTTCTTCGAGGCCTGTTATCCTTGAAACCATCAACAAAAATTACCCTTGGGCATATTTCAACGGGTCTGCACTAGAAGGGGGTTGTGGGGGAGGAGCTATCCTACACCTATCAGATTCACATTTCTTCAAAATTCAAATGGAGATGGGAATAGGAACAAATAATTTTGTCGAGCTTATTACTTTCAAACATCTACATCAATTTGCATTAGAAAAGCAGTGTAGATATATTAAAATTTTTGGGGAATCAAAGGTCATAATCAATTGGATCAACAATATTTCGAACTGTCATGCTTTCTCACTAAGGTACATTTTGGATGAGGCACAAAGACTTAAAGCACATTTTGAATCCTTTGTTTGTTGTCATATATATAGGGAAGGCAACGAGATTTCCAATCAATTATCCAAGCAAGCTGCGATCTGGTCTAGAGGTACATGGATGATTCTTGATTAGAGGGACGGTGAACACCACCAATACTATCATAGACCATATATGGTCTACAGAGTTTAAGGGCCTAAAGGGCCTGATTTTATGGGTTAATTTTTGCTTATCTATCAGTACATATTTACTGTTTACTTGATGTATATATTGACAGAACTATAATTGTACTCCCATCGGGAGAATTTTTGTACTATGATATTTTTTGATGGGCGAGTCATCCCACCTTACAACATATGCTACACAACTCTACAACATGTAATTTTCCTAATATCAATGAAAATTACGATTTTTCCTTCGGGGAAAAAAAGAGACAGGTACTAAGCAACAATTCATTTAGTATTGGACTTTATAAATGGAATTGTTTCTTATAAGATGTGATTGACTTTGTCCACTACCATTATAATTATTAAATCGATCACAATATTTTTAACAAAAAAATAATTAAATAAATAAATAAAATTTGCTATTTTATACAACACATTTTGTATTTATTTACTTAAAAATATAAAAAATATATTAACCAATTATTAAAAGGGAAAAAATATTCTAGGGATAATAAGAGGCATAGCATTGATGATTCACCATGTTCTTGCCATAAACATGTAAGGAATATATGTGTGTGTGTGTGTGTGTGTGTGTTTACCCAAATTTCGCATTCATTTTCTATTTATGTGATTTATAATTTATATGACATATGAAAGGTTAAGTAGGAAGGTGATATTATTTCCGTGAGGTCTTGGATAGATGGTGATCATGTGTGTTATTAAGCCACTCCTAGATGTTAAGTCACTAGTTGAATTCCTCCTCCCCACCTCCTATTCGGGCATTATTCTTAGACATGACCATGATGTAGCCTCACTAATGCCCAACGTAGAAAAAAAGAAGGAAGGCAATATTCTAATTGTTAAGAGAAAAGTTGGAATTCAAATTATAGTATTTATTATTTATATAAAGAGTTTAATAAAATTTGAAAATTTTTGTGTGAAATGCATAAAATAATTTTTTTTATATAAATTTTAATAAGTTATTTTTTAATTGTTTATATATATATCTATAAAGTGATGAGAATATTTATATTAATTCTAATTTTTTACATTAGGAGTCATATTATGATGTTCTTCCATCTTCAATATCATTTGCAAACTTATGAACTAGAATTATTCTCTGAAGAGAAATACAACTGATACTAAGCACATATAAGTCTTTGGAGGTGAATACCTTCCAAAATATCCCCAAAATTAGACAAAACTTGTAGTACATATAATCTACTTTAAAATATAATCCTTGATTACAACATATTTATTTTCTAGCTTTATTATTGTACAATTAATTATCTTTTGTAGAAATAAAAATTGTCATGATTACTTCTCTATATTAGCATTTTTATCAATTTTTTATCATTGGATATATAGAGATATGATGTTATATTAACTCAACATGACTGGATATGTAAAGAATTGACCCTATAGTGAACCCAACATTGAGATACATTACATGTCTGGCCAATCTAAGTCCATGATCAATAACTATAGTAACATCATTGTCATTGCTTACCACAGTGAATCACTGGATAGGTAGAGATATGAAATTCGACATCAGGGGTTTTGCGGGAGTGTTTTGGATGAGAACCGGACATGCTCGTGGCTTCTTACGTGTGGAAATTGACCGCATAATATTTTTATCACCTCATATTTTCATAATTAGGTTGTGCCCTTAAGTATTCAACAACCCTAAATTTACCCTAATATTAAATTTAAGAGATCACATTAAAAATCGAGATTTTCCAACCTAGACACCAAATTGGTGTATGAGATCCCTCTATTTGTGGGACAAGGGACCCACCTCTATGCAATGATTTAACTGTTAAGTCTATGAATGCATGGATATTCTACCCCCTCTGGTTTTGAAGCTATGACCTCTTAAGAGGAAACACATGCTCTTAACCATTAGGCACACTCAAGCTATATATATATATATATATCTATATGACATGTATGTATGTATGTATACACATACATACATACATACATACATATATATATATATATATATATATATATATATATATATATAATTGTTTTTTTACTATAAAATAAGAAGATAAATAATTATGAGGTGTATACTAATTGGTTGTGTGGGGTTTAGTCCTAGCAGGTCATTGGTTCAAATCTCATGGGAGGGGTTGAGGATGGGAGCCATCTTCCGGGAGTTAAACTATCTAATGGGTATTCAAAAGATGGGAACCACCTTCAGAGATTTAAACTATCCAATGGGAATCCAAACCAATGAGAATGTCATTCTTCCATCAAACACTAAAGCTGACCCCTGCCTGAACTCACCCTAGCTCTTTAAAAAACTTGTCATAATCGACATCACAGTGACTGAATAAAATTAAATAAATTCGCGCATGTGCACAAATAAAAATAGTAGACGCCCATTTTACATAATTTCTATGCTAATGAAAATAAAGATGGAGCCACGTCAATTGATGTAAAGGCCAAAAGAAAAATAATGTGCAATAGTCTGCAGATATATTTTATTGAAAATTTTCATTATTGGTGAAGTTTTATTTTCATAATATTTATTTTATAATGGTTTTTTTTTCTCGTAGAAAAAATCGTAATTTTATTCATATGAAAAAATTACATTTTGTAGATGCTTAAGCATATGTAGATGGTCGTCCCTGTATACACAGGCGAATAGAGTTTACAATGTAGAAAAAAATAATTTCCTTCTGGCCTATACTTTCCTGCCCTTCTTCTTCTCCACCCTTCGCCAACCTTCAGTGTTGGATGTGGTGGGTGCAGTTATAGCAAGCTGGTTTTCCATTGTGTTTATTAGTTGATCCTTATCAGATTCTGATCCTTCAGATGAGTTCGTTTGATACCTCTTACTTCCAGCTGAATTTCTTGTTGTTGTTTCATATTTTCAGGCCTCGAATGTGTATCTAGGGCATTTTCTTCCTGTGTGTATTTCTGTCCCATTTGTGTGTCCGGTTCTGATTGGTTCCCTATAGGTTCTGTCTGCATGTCCTCTTTTTCCCGCCAGTCGGTGTGTTACCATCCATTGGGCTCTTTTTGTTGTTTCTTATTCCCTTTGGGGTCCTTCTTTGCCAATGGACAGGTGTTTTGGAGATGCCCTGTTTGCATGCATCTATGGCATCTAAATGTTTTATTTTCATAGTCAAGCAGTTGTGTCCTCAGTGTATTATTATAGTTCAATGTAATGTGATCAAGTAGCCCCTGACTCAGATCCACTTCTACACATATTCTAGCAAAGGTGAAGATTCCTTGGTTAACTCTGTCTCCATCTATTTTTAGGATTTTCCCTAAGGAGTTTCCAATGGCTGTTAAAACTTTGTAATGCCAGAAGTGTAGAGGAAGGTTATGTAGCCTCACCCAAACAGGCATTGTTGAGATTTTCATGGTATTTGCATCAAATCCAGGAAACCAGGGGGTGGTGAAGAGGCCAGCCTTGCCTCAAAACCAAGGCCCCTGATTGATAATATTTTCTCGTTCTTGTTCTGTGTTGAATTTAACTATGAAAAAACCTTTTGAGCACAGGTGAATTTCACAGTCAGGTGACCATGTTGAGAGGATCCAATGATGCAAGGCGTCAGATTTTGGCCAATACCCATTAAATCTACAGATAACAGCAGTTGTAGATAGATCAGTGTGTAGATTAGTTACCTCCGGCGAAGTTACATGGATCATTGGAGACTCAATTTATTTTATAATGGTTTGTTTTCATGATATTTTTTTTCTTTTGTTTTTCATAATTTTGTTTTTATTTTTTTTTTAAATATTGTTGAGTTTGGTTTGTTTAGTAGGCTTTACAGGAACAACCATTACTATAAAGGAACCTTACACTTTTTCGTCTCCATCTCCTCTATTTTTTCATTGTAAATGACCATTTATGTTTTCTACTCTCCATAGATGTTCAATACACCAAGTAATTTCTCTTTTACTTCAATTTTGGAAGAGGATAACCTACAATTTGCACAAAATACTATGGTCAATGATATCGTTCAATGTGGGAACTCTTTCAACATCAAATTTGATTTATTGGAATATTAAGGCCATTTGGGTTTAGTGAAGAAACATTGGGTTTAGTGAAGAAAAATGTACAAGTATTATTAGCTCATGTTGTTCAAAATGAAACTTGCTCCTAAGTCAAAGGTTTTTGGATTTGATACAGTTAGGGTGTTGCTATTTTTATGCTATGTTAAACTTTTTGAAACTACATGTGTTAGGACTATAATTAAATATGCAAGTTGTTATGGAGTCATGTTTTCAAACCCTAATTCAACATGCAATTTCATGTGAATCATGGGTTATACATTGGGTGATTTCAAGTGAATCATATTTTCTTAAGTGCACTTTATATTTCTAGCTTTATTATTATATGAATAATTATCTTTTGTGTAAGTAAATATTCTTATAATCTTTTTTTAATTTTTTTATGATTGGATAGGTAGAGATATGACCCTATATTCAACTTAGCGCTAAGATTCGTAATCAATAATAGTAGTAATGTGATTATCACTGCCTACCACTCTGAATGGCATTGGCACGTTTGATCACTAGATAGGTAGAGTCTATAGATAATAGAAATATGCATTCTTCTCTGAAATGTTTTATAAACACCTGCCTGGAAATGGGCAAATTTTCTATATATCCACCCTAGCTCGCCTGGCAGGGGGTTGCACATCTTTGTGTTGTTCAAGATGTTATCGGGTCCGACAAATAGGGATTTGTGGCATAGGGTTACACATCTTTGTGTTGTTGAGGATGTTACAAGGTCTGACAAATATGGATTTGTGCATCTATGGTAATTTTAATTTTCCTCAATCAAGCTATTAGTTATGTAATTTTCACCTCTGATTTAATTTAAAATATAAACATAATTATAATTATAATATAATTACGCCAATAGGCTTTCATTTTGAATCAGTTCACCTCACCTTTTAGGCTACCTTTTTGTTGTGCCAGTGACATCTATCTCCTCCTAAAATTAATTAAGTTATGTAGATTCATCGAATTTAATCGCACTTTTTTGGGGCAGTTGGTTTTAGTCTACCTTTTTGGTGTGCTAGTGACATCTATATGTCATGTATAGAAATATAATTCCTTAGAACCATGTCACTATCATAATCATGTTAAACTATCAAAAGTATGATATTTAATATTTTTGCATTGTATGTTGACTTTATTAAATACCTACATTCTATTATGTTGATTGAAAGTTTTTCATATATTTTTAAATGAATTATTAATATTATTATTATTTAATTATTTTTAAATTATTTTTATTGTTTTTCCCCGATCAGGGTGCAAGCAATTTAATAGCGGTAACAGTGTAGTATGATGGATATCTCTTGGATCCCAAGGCAATCTGTTTCCACCCTCCACATGCTCGTATCACGTGGAGTGGTGACAACACATATGAAAGCAATCAATGTATCTTCTGAAGGTGGCAAGGTTGGTTTAATGCGGCATGCTCCTAGCCTTTTCAGTGTTAAATTTGATAAGTTTTTTATTTGTGTTTGTGCTTGGAATAAGTTTTGAATTGAGCATCCCTGCAACCTGCGACAGACTTATGTGACGAAAATTTGTGGGGCTCTAGTTCATTCACCGTGGGTTCAAGTCATCGGTCTTGAATATGTGCTCAGTCTTCTAACATATCTCTCTATCATGGTGAACTCTTCTTGTCTGCGGGTTTCATGGGAGAAGGGATATGATTTGTATAAAATGGGTTTGGAAATGTATTCTCTTGAAGTGGGTATGTTTGTCTCTAAATTTCTTGAAGGTTGTCTTATTTTCTTTATTCCCATGTATGTGCTCTATGGAGTTTTGTTGGCTCGTATGGGTGCTTTGTTGATTAGGCCGACATGCCGCTTATGGTTTATCTAGTTTCGTCCCAGACACCCAAACCATGGTTATCCTCTGGAATTTTGTGGCTATGGCATGAATATTCTCAGGTTTCTACAAAATAATGGTTTGGATGGTTATTCTTCCCTCCTCATGTTTGATTGTTGTTGGACTCATGGTTCTGAAAATTGGGACACAATTTTTGTAAGGTTGTGGGGATGCAATTGGGGCCACCATTGGGTTTTGTATGGTTTGTGGCTCTCACCATCAATTACCTTGACAGATTCTCTCTGGTGCAACCCCTAGTAGCACTCTTCTCTAGGGTTGTGGCTAATTTCAGGTCGGAATTCTAGGTATCAATTTGGGGGTTTCAGTTTGTTTTATTTGTCATCAGCGTTGCATCATGGCTCGAGCAGCTTTTGGAAGAGGTCGAACTAGTTGAGGCTCTTGTTGGTGCGGAAAGAAGTCCAATTCGGATAGCACCTCTAATAACCCCAACACATATTCCGGAAAATCGCATGGACGTAAGTCGACCTCCCGGATTATTAATCCAATGGATCAGTTTACTGCTCAAAAAATCTCAAAACATGTACAATTGGATATCGTGTTCTAATCGATTTTCCAAACATCTAAATTTTTAAAAGTTCAAGTTGTAGGTGGACGGAGCCAGCAGTCTATACACTAACTGGGAATATGAATGGACAAGGTGACTATATGTTGATGGGCCAATGACAGTTTGACAAGTGTCTCCTTATGATTAGTTCATGAATGTTGGATTTTCATTGGCTCAAGATTCAATTTTTTTTATTAATTTATGGGTTGTTGATTGTGTAATGGAGGACCCATGGGGGAGGTCCACATGGGCCAACTAGAGGCACCTACGTGGGCTCCCAAGGGTGGTAACCAACAGACCATGCAATGTTACTTAACCCTTATACCTCTCAGCTTGTATTTTAAGTTTATGTTTTA
Organism: Pinus tabuliformis; assembly: GCA_031772625.1. Taxonomy (NCBI): domain Eukaryota; kingdom Viridiplantae; phylum Streptophyta; class Pinopsida; order Pinales; family Pinaceae; genus Pinus; species Pinus tabuliformis. The sequence goes on from CM062811.1 coordinate 1,008,510,665, forward strand.
CGCATTGGAGGATTGGGGCTGGGGCATAGTTGCACCCTCGGAACCAAGGGGCAGGACTAAGGGCCAGGCTTAGCCCCAACCCCATGGTCTAGCCAAACCATAAAACCATACACCGAGAGCTCAATACAGAACCATAGGGAGAGATATGGAAAGGGGCCAACCCTAAGAGCTATCCCTCGGGTCACATGACCCTTCACAGAACCAGGAGTGTGGGCACGGAGGGGGCCAGCCCTTAGGGACCAATGACAGGCACATGTCAGCCCATGCAACCATACTGCAGCAGAAAAGGGGCATGAATTTAGCACACGACCTTAGAATAAAGGCCTATAACTTGGTCCTATGGGCAACCACATGACTAAAATTTTTGGAACTAGGGCTTAGTGGGCTATTTAACTGTCATATAATTTTTCCCATTGAGCAGGATGATAGGTCGAATTCGCATGCTAGTTCCAGGTTTGGGGTGCTCAAGCCAAGTTTGGGCCGAATTGGAATATGATTAGCTATGGAATTGGGTAAAAACCTGTAATAGGCATAACTTTCTCAATTTTTGGGCAAATGAGGTGAAAAAAGAACCTAGATGGGGGTTTTTGACAATGTTGGATGCATTGGACACATCCAGTGTTTTGTTTGAGCATTGTAAATCCATGTAAACACACTTTTGAACACTTAATGAAAGAGGCCCTGCATTAGAAGTTGGACCAAGAGATGTAGCCCAAGAGAAGGGTGAACTCCTTTATCATGTCTTGTGTTATGTGTTTTAGATATGGTTATTTGTCTATGTTTGGCTATATAATTTTGTTAAGAATCACTTGTTTATGTGTTTAGTGAATTGATCTATTGCACAAAACACATATAAATTTTACTTGCAATTTGTTCAAATCTTCAAGTTTTAAGTTATATATCATTTTGGTATCAGGCCATAGGTTATTGTGAACGCTTGATTTTGTTTGCAAGTGTTTTTTTTATGCTTACAAGAATGAAGCTTAAAAGAGGAGAACGAGAACTTTTGGAACCAATATCTCAATTTTTTTCAAGGAGAACAAATACACCTCAAGCTTTGAATAGTTATGAAACATGAATAAGGTCTTGAAGGGATGTCTAAAGATGAGAAAATTTTTATAAAATCATTCTTTGAGATATCTGAAATGGTTAAGATTCTTTATGAAGAAAGGAATTCAAGAGTGTATGGAGAGATTGATGAGCCTCATAAATGGGTAATTATATGGGCTCATTTTACCCCCTAACCTAGTCAAATCAACCATTCTCTTAGCTTATTGCATGATTTTTTATTATATTTATGCTTATAGAGTGAGTTGGGTTGGTCGTTATGCCATGGAGTCTAATATGTGTTTAATGCATATTTTGTTGAATTTTGGAGATAAAGTCAAAGATTTAATGGACAATTGGCAGCAATAATTCAAAGTAGACAAGGGAGAGGATTTATAGGAGGGTATCCCCCTCATTTATGACTCCCCACTTCGAATTATCCATCATGCGGCTCAGAGCACAAATAGCCACATCAATGCACTAGGAGGCAGCCAAGCAAGTGGAGGATAACTTCTATTTATCTCAAGTTTTGGAAGCCAAGTTTCCCTGATTTTAAGGAAGCTGTTGGGAGCTTCAGTTGTATAAGTAGAGAGGCCTAGGGCCTCATTAGGAAGTTAGTAAAATTTTCGAATTTTTGTTGCAGCTTTGCTCTGCTCAACTTCGAGCTTACTTTTGTTGACAATTCCATGTAATCCTATTATTATTTTGATAATAAAGATGAGATCCTCTTTGAGTTAGCACTGAGTTACCTCAAAGGGATGAAGCTCTTGGGTTAGGGCCCAATCCAAGTAGCCAAGCTCCTCTTGTTTATATTTATACGCTTTGTTTCAGTTTATGAATTAGTTGATGTTAGATAATTTCTTTCTTGGTTAAGAATAGGTTGCTTTTGGTGATTTAGAAGGTTGTTTCCATTTAAGTTTTCTATAGCATGTTGAATAGTGATATAAAGAAGATACAAAAAGGCCATCAATAGAGCCTTGGCCTTCTTTCCCACCTTTGGGACCATGAACTGAGGCCAAGACTCTCTTGCTGCCACAAAAAACACAGATTTGTCTTTTCCATAGGATTTCTAGTGTTGCAGTTTGTTAGAAGGTTAATGCTTTGCTTTAGATCTCATTAACCATGCTCATTTTTGTCTTGCAATAAGTTTCCTTCCATGCTTTCTCTCATTGTAGCATTTCTTATCATTTATTTTCCTAGATCAGAGTTTAGACTAGCTTGATGCAAAATTCTGTTCTTTTTTTATGTATCTAGTTTCCTTGCTTGCTTAACCTCATTGTTTGATTATCAATTCTCTTGTAGAAAATATCTTCTCACAACAAGTTATCCAATCATCCATCACAATCTCTCTTTGATCTATGACCCACAAGTCACCCAAAGTTCATCTCAAATCTGCCTTAGTTTTATGTACTTTTCCATAGACTTTCCTCTCTTTCCTTGAACAAATCTGACCACCTTTCTCTCTCCTAATTATTCTTGATGGACACTAGACACCTTAACACATCATCCTAGCCTTCAACTACCCTTTCCACCCACTTTCCTACCTTCAAAACCTCGAAAACTGCTCTCAGCATCCTCCTGTAGACCTCCTATAGATCCCCTGCGGCCTCCTATAGATTTTCCTGTAGGTTTCTTTTTGAAGTCCGATTGCAGGAAAAGCCTCCAGAAGGCCACCTGAGCCCTCCTAAGACCCATCCACACCATCCTACACCTCTGCAAATCCAAAAGTCACCCTCCATCACCACCTAATCGCTGCCACATTCACAATCAAATAAATTACATGCATTGACAATTTCACATAAAAATAAATAAAAATCCATAAAGATGTTTTTTGCTCATTTACTTCTAGAAATAACTTGAGTATATGTTGTTTACTTCCTGAGTAGGTAATGGCATTCATTTCATGTTTTTTCACCTTTATTTCTGCAAAAGTAGGATTATTTGGTTAAGTAGGATTTGCCAGGTTTACTTTACATTTCAGTCTTCTTTTCCTTTTTGCAAGTAGAGTAGCCTCTGTAGAGTAAGCTTTCCTTTCTTTCATCACATATAGAGCTTCTTCTGGAATCCATAGAAGTTGGCTTAAGCTCCTAGTGACCTTGCGCCAGCTGACCAAGTGACAGCCTGCAGTAAGAACTAGTACTTGTGCATATAGCATCGTCGCTTCCAAGTTTGTTATGAACTACCGGGTTGATAAAAGTAAAGTAAGAAGCCCAGGAGTTGTAGCATTATTGTTGCAATACTGGTGCTCACCATTTTCTTGCGTCGTTGTCGGGGAAGCGTTAGAGTAGTTTGTGATTACTGCTTTCTTATATTTTCTATCGCAACATTCTGCTAAGTAGTTTATTTTAGTAAAAGTAGAATAGTTGTTTCTTTCAGTTTCTGCATTTCCTTGCTTTCATTTTCAATTCTAAAATTTTCATTTCAGCAAAAATAGAATATTTGTTTCTTTCAGTTTCTGCATTTCCTTTCTTTCCTTTTCAATTCTGCAACTTCCATTTCAGCAATTTCCCTGTTTTCATTTTCAATTCTGCAATTTCCATTTCAGCAAAAGTAGATTAGTCATTTTCTTGCTTTCAGTTCTGCATTTCATTTGCTTTCCTTTACAATTTTGCAATTTCATTTCAGCAAGTTCGTTTCAGTTAGTGCAATTTGTTTTATTCAGTCAATTTCAGTTTTGCAGGTACTATCAATGTGGGGAAAAAAGAAACAAAACCAACCAAAAAGATTTCCTTTCATGCCTAGTAGGAATAGAGATAAATCAGGAAAATGTTTGCCCAACACCCCCATTGCTTCACACAGCCAACTATCTCTCTTCTTCGATGGCTACAATCAAGAAAAACCCTTAGGTAGCAACTAGATATATTTGAAGAACCTATACGCGAAGAAGAAGAAGAAAACATTCCTCTGGAGCCAATGGCTAAAAATAGAAATGTTGGGAGCAGTACCTTTTCTTCCAAATTAGAGGTGAAATTGGAAGCATGCTGGAAGACCTCAAGAGTGAGATGTTGTATATTCTTGCCAAGAAAATGGATGCCTTACATATCAAAAGGAAACAAGAGGAAGCAAAGAGGGCTTTGGCCATTTTTTTCCTTAGATGCACCAGGAGGCATCCTAAGAATGAACGCCCATTAAACTCTATAAGGGTTTTTTCAGTCTGCGAACAAGGTCATTCTACAGATAAGTGTCCTTCCTTGCCCAGACATAAAGTTGTATACCAAGGGGCTATAGGAGTCACTAAATAGATCTATTACATAAATCAAAGGGGGTTGCATGGACCTAGACCATACTAGCAGGGGATGCAAGGGACATCTCAAGCATACTACAGCCCCAACCAAGTCACATCCATACCTTCTTGGGGCCCCCCTGCTCATCCTTCCTGGTCCACACCTCCTCCTTGGTCATTCACATCTCCATATCATGCCCGACCAGCCGCTCATTCATTTCAATCCTATGATCAGCCACAACCTCAATGGAATGCAACTCATCAGGGGTGGAGGCCCTAATACATCTCTCTTCATGCTCTTCTACATCCACCACCTACCCAACCACAACCCCATCCACATCCATCTCAAATATACACTCCCACTCAACTACCTGTACCACCATTTCCAAACCTGCACATTGAAGTAGCTCAACCGAACTACAACGCTGAGGCACAACACTTCCAAACAACTCCTCTTGAGCTCAATGATATTCACCATAGCTCAGGAAGAGTATTGCAAGAAAGATATTATATTGATATCATTGAAGGACCACATCCAGCAAAAGAAGATTCAAAAGAGAAGATCAAAGAACCATGGGTTGCACTTGATGAAGAGACGACATCAAAATCAAAGATCGAGAGAGCTCCCTCATGGTTACCATCAAATCCTCCATGTATTCAAGAGAAAAATCAGCAAAAAGAGGAATATATGAAGGTCATGGTAGAAGAAGACATGAAGAACGATCGAGATCAGCAGAAGGGCCAAGGACATCACAACTGTATTGAGATATGGTTCTAGATAGTCACTAAGTTGCAGCATTACTCTCTTCCTCAACTATGGTTGATCCCTTCAAAGTCAAATCATTTGGTCTCTGAAATTCGGATATATGTCAAAGCATACATTTCTAGCCTCCACATATTTTGTCTATCATCTCAATGTGCACATGGCTCCATTAGAAGTAGTCTTATACTTGAAAATGATTTTGTTTTTCAAGTAGGGTAGGGTAGAGAAAAAAATGAAAAAAAGAAAAATAAGAGAAAAATAAAAATCTAATTATACTGTGCTACTTTTTCAAAAACTGTGTTTTCTACAGAAGGCCTTGTGTTTTCTACAGGAGGCTCCTGTAGAAATTACAGAGAGCTAGAAATGGATTTTCAAGGCAGTTTGGGGAACAGGGAAGCTTCATACAAGATTTGTAAATCCTCCTGCACTCTTCAAACCTCTCTTCCATCATTTCAAGCCTGCATCACACCCAAGCTCATTTTCCTTGCTATCTAAAAAACTATAGGATGCAAAAATACATAGAGCAGAAATTTGTTTTTTCCATAACTTGAAAACCATGCATCCATTTAAAAAAATATTTCATGGGGAGTTGCATATGGATGGCGGTAATGTGCTCAAGCAATTTCAGCAACTTCCAGTGCATGGTTGCCAAGAAATTGACCTCCATCACCTTCATCCATTTTTGCATTTTCTCAATATCCGTGCATCCATTTAAAAAAATGTTTCATGGGGAGATGCATATGGATGATGGTAACATGCCCAAGCAATTTCAGCAAATTCTAGTGCACGGTTTCCAAGAAATTGACCTCCATTACCTTTAGCCATTTTCAGTTTTTCTCGAAATCCGCATCCATTGACCAAAATTTTTCTATGGGGGAGGTGCATAATGATGATAAAAACATGCTCATAAAATTTTAGGTCAATCCAGTGTACCGTTTGGGAGATATGGACAAAACAAGTCACTGTCCCATTAAAATCTAGCATCAGTAGCATGAGGGTGCAAATTTGAAGGTTGAAGCAGACTCCTAAAGATCAAATCTAGCCATAAAGGAACTTGCACGAAGCACAGCCACATATCAGCAACTAGACAAGCATGCATCCATAGAAACAAAGGCATGCAGTAGAAGGAAAGGCCATAGCACTTCACAGCAAACACATTCGGATCTCAGGTAAGTGACTAACCCGCTCCTCTGTTTGCATTAGTATAATTAGAGAGCATGCAATAGCAACAAGATGGTTGAGGCTGGTTGGGTTGAGATGGCCAGTTAACTGGGCCACCTTCATCCAGTTGACTTCACTCCTCCGGAGGTGTCACAACACGGGCACTTAGTCAAACTCAAGAGAGATGTCAAGGAGAGGTAGTGGAGGCGATGGGAACTGTGATGAAATCATGAGGGGTGATTACAAGGAAAGAAACCATGATGACAAGGCAGTTGGGGACCAACGGTCCAAATAACACTAACGCACATTTTTTCCAGCTCATTCCATCACCGGAAATATCTAAAAGAAGAAATAAGTACTCCTCCTCGAAACACTCTCACCACATTTTCTTCCATTCTATCCTCGTCCACTTAACTGCAGCAAACTCCTGGTCACCCCACAGCCTCGAAACCATCGTTCTCCATCACTCTCATCCATCCTCATGCTATTGGCATTCTACAGGTGCACCTATAGGTTCTACAGGAGAACCTACAGGAGGGCTAGCAGTCTTCTACAGGAGGGCAAGTAAGCTGTTTTGGAGAGGAAAAACACAGTTTTTAGCATAATTCTCAGGCTGCAGAAGTAGGTACTTGGCATACCTCCATTGAATATCAAAATATGCTAACAGTGGTTTAGTTTTTGAGGATAAAATAGAATTGTTGGGTGGAGGAAATTCATAAAAAATTGTTGCTTATTGTTTAAAAAAAAAACACAGCCTTTGTCTCTCTATTTTTCTTCAAAAAAAATTGTTCTCTCCATTTCCATAGTTGGTTTTCCAAGGAAGCCTAAACAAAATTACAGGAGGTTTTATGAGAAGGTGACGAAACTGGTGATTTAGCAGAACAAGAAGGGAAAAACTAAAGAAACCAAACAGAGAAGGAAGAAACCAAAACAAAGTAGGAAGAAACAAAACAAACAGAGATAGAGAAAATGACATAAGGAGGAGAAAGAGGGGCAGAAAAGACAGAAGTGTCCCCTAAGACTCTAGAAAGAGAGGCAGAAACTACTCTCACTACCCTCAGTAAACCAATTAAGCCAAAACAAAATAGGAAGAGGAGACCACATCAGAAGCATGGGATGTTAGGGAGGCCACCAGGGCCATCAAAAATGAGGAGATGGACTAAGTTTCTCAGAGGATGAGAAATACTTTCAGTAGGGGGGTGATGATGAGCCTCATAAATGGGTAATTATATGGGCTCATTTTACCCCCTAACCTAGTCAAATCAACCATTTTCTTAGCTTATTGCATGATTTTTTAATTATATTTATGCTTATAGAGTGAGTTGGGTTGGTCATTATGCCATGGAGTCTAATATGTGTTTAATGCAGATTTTTGTTGAATTTTGGAGATAAAGTCAAAGATTTAATGGACAATTGGCAGCAATAATTTGAAGTACACAAGGGAGAGGATTTATAGGAGGGTATCCCCCTCATTTATGACTCCCCACTTTGAATTCTCCATCATGCAGCTCGGAGCACAAACAGCCACATCAATGCACTAGGAGGCAGTGGAGCAAGTGGAGGATAACTTCTATTTATCTCAAGTTTTGGCAGCCAAGCCTCCCTGATTTTAAGGAAGTTGTTGGGAGCTTCAGTTGTATAGGTAGAGAGGCCTAGGGCCTCATTAGGAAGTTAGTCAAATTTTTCGAATTTTTGTTGCAGCTTTGCTCTGCTCAACTTCGAGCTTACTTTTGTTGATAGTTTCATGTAATCCTATTATTATTTTGATAATAAAGATGAGATTCTCTTTGAGCTAGCACTGAGTTACCCCAGAGGGCTAAAGCTCTTGGGTTAGGGCCCAATCCAAGCAGCCAAGCTCCTCTTGTTTGTATTTATACGCTTTATTTAAGTTTATGAATTAGTTATTGTTAGATAAATTTCTTTCTTGGTTAAGAATAGGTTGCTTTTGGTGATTTAGAAGGTTGTTTCCATTTAAGTTTTCTATAGCAGGTTGAATAGTGATAGAAAGAAGATACAAAAGGCCATCAATAGAGCCTTGGCCTTCTTTCCTCCCTTTGGGACCATGAACTGAGGCCAAGACTCTCTTGCTGCCATAAAAAACATAGATTTGCCTTTTCCATAGGATTTCTAGTGTTGCAGTTTATTAGAAGGTTAATGCTTTGCTTTAGATCTCATTCACCATGCTCATTTCTATCTTGCAATAACTTTCCTTCCATGCTTTCTCTCATTGTAGCATTTCTTAACATTTACTTTCCTAGATCAGAGTTTAGACTAGCTTGATGCAAAATTATGTTTTTTTAATGTATCTAGTTTCCTTGCTTGCTTAACCTCATTGTTTGATTTTCAGTTCTCTTGCAGCAAATCTCTTCTCACAACAAGTTAGCCAATCAGCCATCACAATCTCTCTTTGATCTATGACCCACAGGTCGCCCAGAGTTCATCTCAAATCTGCCTTAGTTTTCTATACTTTTCCATAGACTTCCCTCTCTTTCCTTGAACAAATCCGACCACCTTTCTCTCTCCTAATCATTCTTGATGGACCCTAGACACCTTAACACATCATCCTAGCCTTCAACTACCATTTCCACCCACTTTCATACCTTCAAAACCTCAAAAACTGCTCTCGGCATCCTCCTGTAAACCTCCTGTAGACCTCCTATAGATCCCCTGTAGCCTCCTGTAGATTTTCCTGTAGGTTTCTTTTTGAAGTCCAATTGCAGGAAAAGCCTCCAGAAGGCCACCTGAGCTCTCCTAGAACCCATCCACACCATCCTACACCTCTGAAAATTCCAAAGTCGCCCTCCGTCGCCACCTAATTACTGCCACATTCACAATCAAATAAATTACATGCATGACAATTTTGTTAGAAAAATATTATATATGACAGAGAAATGCAAGACATATAATATGCGGAAAAATACAAACACATAAAACCAGAGAGACAAGATATACGTGGTTCACCCAGTTTGGGCTACATCCACCCCGAACAGCCAGTCCTTCCTTTCTATTATCCAACAAAATAAAGAGACACAACCTACAACAGATCCGCTGTAATATCCTTTGTTTTCTCTCACAATCTCACCTCTTTGTTTCTCACTCAGAGAATACACATCTATTACACAGCCTCAATACAATGCCCTCATACAAAGAGAGGGGTTGCCTTCTAGGGCAAAAAACCCTAAACTAAATATAATTTCTGCTGTCAGATCATCTGCCTAATGAACGGCCCAGATTGACTAGAAATTACTATACTTTTACAAGCCAATTTTACATATGTTTTTAGCTTCGAGGGCGCTACCCCCGAAAGCCCCACCGGAGGACCGCTGGCTCCCAGACCCCCCAGCCGGGGGGGGGATTAGGCCCCCCACACCCCCCCACATGGAAGGGTGTACAATCTTCTTGGGGTATACATCTGGCTGAAACAAAGACTTCTAAATAATCATGCTCCACACCCAACAAATTTCACATAAAAATCTAAAATGATGTTTTTTGCTCATTTACTTCTAGAAATAGCTTGAGTAGATGTTTTTTACTTCCTGAGTAGGTAATGGCATTCATTTCATGGTTTTTCATCTCTCTTTCTGCAAAAGTAGGATTAGTTGGTTAAGTAGGGTTTCTAGGCTTACTTTACATTTCAGTCTTCTTTTCCTTTCTACAAGTAGAGTAGCGTCTATAGAGCAAGCTTTTATTTCTTTCATCACATATAGAGCTTCTTGTGGAATCCATAGAAGTTGGCTTGAGCTCCTAGTGATCTTGCGCCAGCTGACCAAGTGACAGCCTGCAGTAAGAACTAGTACTTGTGCATACAGCACCGTCGCTTCCAAGTTTGTTACGAACTACCAGGTTGATAAAAGTAAAGTAGGAAGCCCAGGAGTTGTAGCATTATTGCTGCAATACTAATGCTCACTAGAGATCTCAAAGCCTCCAAAATAAGATGGAGGAAAAGGAGACAAGACTCCGAAAGGGAATGGAGGGAATGATGACAAACCACTCCATTCACCTTCATCCTCATCCTCATATTCATTCTCATCTTCTACTTCTTCTACCCTTTCACAAACACCTCCAAATTCTCCAAAGGGACATGGTAAAACTCATTTTCTTAAGCTTGATATAAAGTTTGAATTGCCTATGTACAATGGAGAGGTAAACACTGAGAAATTGGATAATTGGGTTCATCATATTGAAGTGAATTATAGGATACAAAGAATCAAACTTGATGAAACTAAGATTCAGCTTGCTTCTCTTAGATTGGAAGGTGCGTCACTTATTTGGTGGGAAGCCAAAACTCAAGACGACATGAAGAAACATGGTAATGTTTTATCCTCTTCGAAAAGATAGTTTTATCCATTAGCATACATGCAAAAATCCATTATGGATTCGAAAAACTTTAGACAAGATAAGGGGAAAATTGTTCAAAGTTATACTTAAGAATTTAGCAAAAGGGCTTTGATTTTGGGCATAGATTTTTCTTCTCAAGATACAAGTTTGTTTTGGGAATCCCATATCTATATTATAGGAGAGCCATATTTCATCGCCATGAGAACAAATATCACTTGTTTAAAAATGGAGTTGAGTGCATTGTTAGAGCACATAGCAAGAAGTTGACTTTGTCAGTTGTGAATTTTGGACAAATGAAGAGGTTGGTCAATCCTAGTAAGAAATTTGTACTCTTTATGGTCAAACCCAAAGAGAATGTTGAAAATCAATCTTTCCAAGGATTTGATGCAAAGTTTAAATATGATTCATACGAGGTTGTTAACACATATGAGGATATGTTTCAAGAGCCCAAAGGATTGCTTCCTAAAAGAGGTATCCAACATGAGATCCAATTGCAGCAAGATTGACCTCTTCCAAACATTGGCATGTATAGGACGTCAGTTATGGAGAATCTAGAGATTAGAAGACAAATAAAATATTTGCTTGAAAAAGGGGTCATCAAACCAAGCACATCGTCATGTGGGTCGCCAATTGTCTTAGTACCAAAGAAATATGATACATGGTGCATATGCGTAGATTTTAGAGCCTTGAACATGACAGTGGTAAAGAATCTTTACTCTCTTCCTCGAATTGATGATTTGCTTGGTAAATTGAAAGATGTTGTGTATTTCACTAAGTTGGACTAGAGAAGTGGTTATCATCAGATTAGGATTGTTCAAGGAGACACATGGAGGACAGATTTCAAAACAAAGCAAGGTTTGTGTGAATGGTTGGTTGTGCCATTTGGGCTTTCTAATGTTCCTGCAACACTCATGTGAGTTACGAATGATGTCTTAAGGCATTTTCTTGATGATTTTGTAATTGTCTACTTATATGAAATATCAATATTCAATAAGTCTCGCGAAGAACATGGCAAGCATGTGGAAGAAGCCGTATATGTCTTGAAGAAAGAAAAAATATTTTTAAATATGTCTAAATGTGAGTTTGGAAATACATCATTAGTTTATTTGGGACATATTGCTGGAGCGGGTGAATTGAATATAGATCCCTCAAAGGTCAAATTCATTGTAGATTAGCCCAAGCCCAATAATGTAACTGAGGTTAGAAGATTTTTGGTAGTCGACTAATATTGGAGAAAGTTTATTGCTAACTTCTCTTCAATTTCAATTCCATTACATGCCTTGAGAAACATTAAGTAGGTTTTTCAATGGGGAGGCAAGAAAAAAAATATTTTGATGCATTTAAGGAGAAAATCAGTACAGCTCCAGTTCTTGCACTTCCTGATTTAAGACAACCATTTGAGATATAAACAGATGCAAGTGACTACGCCATGGGAGCAGCATTTATGCAACATGGTAAGCCCATATGTTACCATTTTGAAACTTTTAATGGTGTAGTAGTTAAATATCCTACTTATGACAAGGAAATATATGCATTGGTGAAAAGTGTAAAAAAAGTGAAAACACTATTTGATGGGAAAGGAAACTATCATTCACAATGATCATCAACGATTGCAATACTTGCAATTACAAACTAAGCTACAACAAGTGGGGTACTTCAGGTGGATGGGTTTCTTGTAGAAATTCCACTTGGTGATAAGGTATAATAAAGGTATTTATAACAAGGTTGTTCACATGATCTCCAGAACAATTGTTAGTGCTTCTATTATTATTAAGCATAATTCTATCATGCATGAAAGCTATGTTGAACAATATGTTTTAGATGATGACTTTAAATATGTATATGAAACTTTGTGTCAAGGCAACCAAGTAGTGGAATTGAATTACCATGTGCATGATAAAAGTTTGTATCATCTTGGCAAGATATGCATTCCACGGGGTCAAAGAGTCAACAGCATAAGGGAAGCGCATACTTCTCTTATTGTTGGCCATTACGCTGTAGGCAAGATGGTGGCACAATTACAAATATATTGTTCTTGGCCTAGAATGAATGAAAGTGTATCACGATATGTAAGAGGATGTTATTTATGTGCTACAAGTAAGCCTAGCAATAGAAATTTAGGATTTTATACTCCACTTCCAGTTCCTTCCCATCCTTGGAAAGTGTTTCTATGGACTTTGTAGGAGGACTACCTATGTATAAAAAAATTCATAATTATCTTTATGTTGTGGTGGATCGTTTCAGAAATATGTATATTTTGATGCCCTGTAAGAAGTAGGTTACAACTGAGCAGACTACACAAATGTTCTTTCAACATGTATGGGTACATTTTGGGTTGCCCAAATCCGTTATTTCTTATTGAGATTCTTGATTTGTCAGGAACTTTTGGTCAATATTATGGGGACTCATGGACACCAAGTTGAAAAAGAGCAAAACATTCCATCCACAAGCTGATGGTCAAACAGAAGTGGTGAATCAAATGGTAGTACATCTTCTTCGTGGTTATTGCAGCAAACATCCTAAGATTTGGGATGAACACTTATACTACATTAAACATGCTTATAACTGGGAAAATCATACATTGACTCAAACATCTCCATTTGAGGCAACTTTCTTTGGTTACCTACCAAACTATCCTTTATATTTTATCTTTGGGAAGGATGTTTCTATTGATGGTCATAGAGACATTGATAAGGCCAAGTGGTTCATTGAGAAAGTTCAATTCGTGCATCATGGTTCAAAAACAGTTGGAAAAGAGTCAAGCCAAGTACAAGGCAAGGCATGATAAGCATTGCGTTGACCACAGTTTCCAAGTTGGAGATGAAGTTTGGCTTTACATTAGCAAAGAGAGGCTTAAAGGATAATGTAAAAAGTTGAAACCAATAAGGTATGGACCTTTTAATATTCTAGAAAAGATTGGTAATAATGCCTTCCATTTGGATTTTCCTCCTTATATGAAAATGTATGCAGTTGTTAATGTTGATAATTTCAGATTATATGAATGACCGCTCAATTTATTGTGTAAATTAAGACATGTATTTTACTATCAATCCAGGTTTGTAATCTTAGAAGCAAACCACAATTTATGGATGTTTTTTATAATAACTAATATAGAAAGTTGTTATGAGAAAAAAATTGCATATTACAAATATAATCATTCTACATAACTAAGAATGGAAATACATATTATAAATATAAATCACTCTTCACAACTTAAGCAAAAATATCTATTCCATAAAATCATACACTATTGGTCAATGAAATTAGACTATTTTAGAAAAATAAGGAAGAGACCTGGTTGTCCTCCCTTAAAAATTATATAATGACATTGCCAATATCTAAGTAAGCATAAAAGAATGTAATGAAATCATAAGAACTTAATCTAAGAAATCTTGAAAGAAGCGAATCTTGTTTAGTCATAGTCCTAGCTCACGAAGAAGAGTATCTTTTAAAGAAACCTTGTTGTCCTTCCACATTCAAGCTAATCACTAAAATGAAGCAATATTCACTTAACACATTCCATAAAATAAATTCACATTAAAGATATTTACAACAAATGAATATAATAAACATGGAGAATTAAACTAGAATATGCACAAATATAAACATGATACAACAAAGTGTACTTAGCTTGGTATGGGGACCCTCAAACCTTGCTAGTACACTGCTAAAATACTCAGCTACAACAACTCATTCACTCTAACAAACACAAATAAATCATAAAACAAAAGCTTTGTCTTCAATTATCTCAAAATAATAAGTTTTTCTACATAGTCTAACTATGAATGCCTCTCTTTAAATAGGCAAAATGATAAGCATATAAGCTAAAAAGTATGAAACAACCATCATTAATGTTATCCCACTTCATCAAGTTGAAGCCATCCATTATTTACAAGAAATCTAGAAAAAATCCAAAAAATCCTAAACCTGACCCGTTTTAATAGGGATTTCTGGGTGACAGGTCAAGTTTCACCAACGTTGACCAAACCTGTATTTTCTCATTTTGACCGAGCCAATAGTTGTTCATCCATCCTTGGTTCCTAATCTTTCCAAATATTTATTCATATCGAGCCTATGTGTGCTACATATAATACTTTAATGGAGCTATTACAGGAATTTCCAGTTTTGTCCAAAAATACTCTTAAAACAATTTTTTTGCAAAAATATCTAAAAATTGAAAAACATAATTTATTTACCTGAATATGCATAATAAGGTCAAAATAGGGCATATATGGATGATGTAAGGTGGAATATGATGGAATTTAAGTGGATTATTAATAAGAAATTTGACCAAAATTTAGGGCCAACATCTCCCCCTTGCTGATCTTCAAGCATGTCCTCATGCTTTCTTTCTTCTCTTTGATCTTTTGAGTGTTGATGTCCCTGCTGAATTTATACATGTACTTGTAGCATCCTATTGTGCAGCTTGAAGTAAAATTTCAATGCCTTCATGTTCCCCTGCTTTATAGATGGCAGCTTTTACCTTCTGCCTCTCGTATTTGTATTTCCATGTGTTCTTTTCATTAAGCCACCTCTAAGCTTATTTAGAGATCAGGATGTTCTTTGTTTCAAGCTTATCAATTTTCTTGTTCAATTTTTCATTTTCTTTGATGAGATTTTTATTGTTTTGTTTGTACATCTTATTCTCTTTCTTCAAATGCCTTTCCAAAATCTTGTTGACTTCCAACTCCCTTGTCAACTCTTCTATCTTCTTGAGGTGTTCTTCTTGTTGTAGCTCTCTTTATTCTCCTACAGTCTCCTTGGAAAATGAATGTGATGAAGTATCTCCTATCCATGCATGCTCAAAGTAAGAATCCTTTTCCAAAGGCTCTTCTTGAACTTCCCTTTCCATTCTTTGCAATATCTCGTTAACTTCTTTTGATATTGTTGGAGGTTCAACAATTTCTACCTCTTGGTCTTTTTCTTTCTCACTTGGCTCTTCTTGCATTTTCTTCCTAGGCCTTCTAGGAATAGATAGGAAAGATATTTCTTTCTCAATCATGCCACTATCATGTTTCTTCTTAGATCGGGTCCTAGGATACATAGGAGAGTTCATTATGCTCCTAGTAACATGCATTTGTTCAAATTTTTCTTTTGTTGTTTGCTCCTCAATATGATGTTGAACCAAAAATTCTTTCCAAATCAATCCCTTGCTTCTCACCTGATGTTCTACAAGTATTTTAATGAGCCCTTGATGATAAACATGTGCCTCTTTCACTTCAGTTTTATTTTTAACACCCTCTATCATTTTGATCAAGATTCTTGAGAAGAAATAGGGTAGATTAATCTTGGATTCTCCCTTTATGTGTTGAAGTAGCCTAATGTGGTAAAGATAAACTAGGTTGTGCCTATTGTCACAAGTGAAATATATTTGAATGATTAGAACTAATTCAGACCAAGTCTCCCTAAACTAGTCCCTTTGAATTCCTTTTGATCTATCAAAGGATCATTTTCTTTGTTTCTCTAAGAAGAATGTCCAACATTTCTCTTTGAAATGTAATCCTTTATGGTATTCTTCTCTTGTTAAGGGATCTAGAGCTTGGGAAAGAACTTCTGGGTTTATTGGTATGGAGAGGTCGCCCACTTTTTTTTCTCCCTGTTCATAATGATTTATGAATTCTTGTGTAATCTTGTTATTATGCCCATTAAACTTATGAAGAAACTCTATCAATCATGCTTGATACAATTTTTCTATGCTTTCTTTCCCCCAGTTCTTTATCTTGAATTCATTTCAACCAATTTTGGTTGTCATGTGCTTTGTATACCAATTAATGTCTCATTCGACAATTAACATCCTCATCATAAATAAAAATACATGTATATATACCTCTATCTTCTTATTCATGCAATTTTGATTCATGGATAATTATCACGGAAAATAGGCTTACCTGATATTTGAAGTTCTTTGAAAAAAAACAAAATGATTCTCTTGCTTGAATCCTTTTCAATTCCCTCTGTTCTGCTACAAAAAGGAGTTCACTTCTCTTCAAAAAAAAAAAATGCTCACTCTATAAAAGGTATCAAAAGCATCTTAACAATGTTTTACTACTCCTAAACTCATCCTTCAATCTCTGTTTTCCCAAGTTTTTTTAATGAAAATACCTTCTAGAAATGCTCACTGTCCATATGAAAATTAGGACTCTACATTTTTCAAATAGAGAAATTTCACAAATATGCATGAGGGAATTTCGAAATGGGACACCTGAACTAGAAGAAAACTCGTGAATATCTCTGAGTTAATAACTCGTGTTCCTGTGTTTAAACAATGTCATTTTAACTCCTCTTCAACACCTCCGAGGATTCACTCGTTACATAGATGGCAAAGTCGGCTTTAATGGCCACAATGTATCGAATTCATAGCTGAAGTTTAAATCCTTATAAAATGACACATCTCAAAAACTATCTCGAGCTTAACTACCCCTGAAATCCGATCAACTACTGATAGAAATCCGAAAGTGATTTCTTACCTTTTTTCTTTGCGGAATTTCTGGAGTTTGTTGGTAAGCTTGGTCAACTTGGAAAATAGGAGATCTTGGCCTTCAATTCTCTCGGTAAAACTGATGCATTCCTTCCCTACTTCTCCACAAACTTCATTGATATCCTCGCCAATTTCTTATGCAGCTTCTTCTCTGTTCAGGCTTCTCTATTTTACGCAACCTTCTCTTCAATGTTTGCATTTTTCTTACGTATTTCCTCCTTCTACGAGGGTGCTATATGTGTGCATGTGAGTGCACAGTGTTCTCCTCCTCTTTTTGATATTTATTCTGGTCGTGACAGTGGAAGAAAGGCTTAACACAGAGCTTGGTTTGTGTTATAATGGTGAAAGATAGCAATAGCATTACACAGAGTTTGTTTGAATGTCTTTTGACCATTTTACCACTCCAACTCACACTTCGACTTGCTTACTCGTGGCTACCCATGTGTCTCTATTTTGACTGTGTTCCTCTGCGTTCATGTACACTCTTCCATTCACGGATTTATATGCTTGTCTTATCACCATAATAAATGCACTACCCACGTTATGTGAAGTTCATCCTTCGTTCATGACTTCATCCATTTCATTGCATGCTCACTTTTGTTTGTATGTGCAATGATATATATGCCTTTTCATCCTTTCTGCATTTTTTTTATGTTGTATATTGCATGTCATATAGTTTTTCCTTTCAACTCTTATACATTAGCCTTTGTCATTTTTATATGCTCATTTCTTAATTACCATTTGATAGGTCATTTCAAAGTCAATTTTTCTTATAATGACACTCTCTTTGTGGTTTTATAGGCAAACAAAAATTCCTTATGGGAAAAAATATTGAGTCCTCAATCTTTGATCAAAATTTCTTATAGGATAATGTAGGGGTATATAGGATTAATGTAGGAAATTTATATGGGGTTAATGTAGGACTATCAAATTTTTAAAGTAGAATGTATGGTAGGGTAAAGGATATAAATAGGATTATGATGAGGGTAGGATGAAGTTAGTGGAATATAGGTAGGATAAATGTAGGATGTTAGATGATAAATGTAGAATAATAAATGTAATAGGATGCATATCCAAGTTGTTATGAAACCAGCTCAAGAAAAGATAAAAAAGATAGATCAACGCCTTAGAATTCAGCCTCTTCGAGGGGGCAACCTCCTTTACATTACATAAATGAACAATTCTTGGATGATACAAATGACAAAACCTCCTTTCTATATATAGGAGTCTAAGGAGTCACAATATAATCCAGCCGACCTAACAATAATAATATAAAGCCACAAAAATAATAATAGAGGGATTCTATGGGGGCACAGTAGTAACAATATGGGGGTAATAGGGGCACAACAATATTAATAAGGGGTATAATTACAATAGTAATGGGGTAATCACTAGTATTATAGGGACCCAACATGCCCCTCTCCTTCAAAAAAGTGTTGTCCTCAACGCTTGAGTAGTTCTGGATACTTCTGCATAAAATTCTTATCCTCCCATGTGGAATCTTCAGTGGATAAGTTCTTCCACTTGATAAGATATTCTGAAATTGAGCGATTTCGTAGTTGTCAAGTTCTTGTTTCTGTGACTGCTTCCGGTTCCAATATAATTTTTCCTTCATCGTCAAGTTCTGGAAATATTGTTTGAACTGGGAGCTTGTCGCCTATAACGTTCTTTAAACATGAAACATGGAAAACTGGGTGCAATCAACAAGCTGCAGGAAGCTCCAATTTGTATGCCATAGTACCAATCTTTTGCAACACCTTTTACGGACCATAATACTTTGGTGATAACTTATTATCATTCTTAGCTTGCTTGAGGGACATTTGCTTATATGGTTGTAGCCATAGGAATACCCAATCACCTACATCAAAACTTCTTTCATTGCGATGTTGATCTGCATGTTGTTTCATTCTATTCTGTGCCAACACGAGGTTATCCTTTAGGAGTTGGAGGACTTGTTTTTGATGTTCGATGTGATGTTCCACTGCCTGAACCTTAGAATTTTCTCTTAAATATGATGTGATGGATGGTGGTTTATACCCATAAAGTGCCATAAATGGGGTCATTTTTGTTGTTGTATGGAAGGAAGTGTTATACCACCATTCAGCCAGAGGCAACCATTTGACCCATTGTGTCTGTTTATCAGATACAAAGCAACGAAGATATCCTTCCAAACATTTGTTTACTATCTCAGTTTGCCCATCAAATTGAGGATGATAAGATGAGCTATGAGCTAACTGAGTACCAAGACAAGAAAATAATTCTGTCCAAAAATTTCCAGTGAAAATGGGATCTCTATCACTTACAATAATATTTGGGTTTCCATGTAGCTTTTGAATTGTTTCCATAAATGCAGTAGAAACTGTATTGGCTTTAAATGGATGTGATAATGCACAAAAGTGTGCATACTTGGTAAGACTGTCAACTACCACCATGATGACACTCTTTCCCTCAGACTTGGGTAAACCTGTGATAAAATCCATTGAAACCTCTTCCCAATGTTGGCTTGGAATGGATAAAGGTTGTAATAGACCTGGTGTCTTAATTGTTTCAACTTTATTTTGTTGGCAAACCAAACATTCTGCCACAAACTTTTGAATATCTGATTTAAGGCCATCCCAAAAAAATTCCTTCTTAACTCTGTGGTAAGTTTTTAAAAATCCTGAGTGCCCCCCTAAAGGAGAAGTGTGCAATTCCATAAGAATATTTTGTTTTAGCTGGGAATTCTTACAAAGGTATAAGCGATCTTTGTACCATAACGAATCATTTTTCCAGCTAAATGTATCAGACGTACTGGAATCTTGTTGTAACTTTTGAATAAGTGCCCACACTTCTTCGTCATTCTTTCCTCCCTTGCTTCGTTTATCCAATCTGGTTGGATAATAGAAATGGCGCACAACAATGCTTCCACATCCTCATCCTTTCTTGAGAGTGCATCTGCCACCACATTTTGCTTCCATTTTTTGTAGATGATTTCAAAGTCATAACCCAACATCTTTGTGACCCACTTTTGTTGCTCTTCAGAGGATAATATTTGTTCTAAAAAGTATTTAAGGCTATCATGATCCGTTTTTACCTTGAAGTGTCTTCCCATTAGGTAGGGTCGCCATTTCTTAAGTGCATGGAGTATTGCCAACATTTCCTTCTCATAAATAGCTTTTCTTAAAAACTTTCCCTTGATTGGACGACTTTCAAAAGCAATGGGTCTTTCATCTTGCATTAGAACAGCACCAATTCCATTTCCTGAAGCATCACATTCCACAATAAAGGTTTTTGTGAAGTCCGGTGTAGCTAAGACCGGTGCTTGGCACATTGCCTCTTTAAGATGTTCAAAGGCCTTTGTTGCTTCCGGAGTCCATGAAAATGCATCTTTCTTCAATAATTTTGTTAGAGGTGCTGCTATTCTCCCATAATTCTTAACAAACTTGCGATAATACCCTGTCAACCCGAGAAATCCTCGCAGATGCTTTATGGATGTGGGGATTTTCCATTCCTTAATGGCTTTAATTTTGCTAGGGTCTACCTTAACTCCTTCATGAGATACAATATGACCCAAATATTCCACCTCCTGGACTCCAAAGAAACATTTGGATCTTTTTGCATATAATTGTTTCTCTTTCAATAGTTGTAGCACCCTGTCAACATGTTCAACATGATCCTTCCAAGACTTGTTGTAGATTAGTATATCATCAAAAAATACTAACACAAATTTTCTAAGGAATGGTTTGAAAATTGAATTCATCAAACCTTGAAATGTTGAAGGTGCATTGGTAAGGCCAAAAGGCATGACCAAAAATTCATAATGACCCTCATGAGTTCTAAATGTTGTTTTCGGAATGTCTTCAATCTTCATTCTGATTTGATGATATCCTGAACGAAGATCCAACTTGGTGAAGTAAATTGATCCATGCAATTCATCTAGTAATTCATCAATGACAGGAATGGGGAACTTATCTTTAATAGTGAGCTTGTTGAGCTCCCTATAATCCGGACACATGCGCCATGATCCATCCTTCTTGTGCACCAATACTACTGGAGCAGAGAAAGAACTTTGACTCGGTTGAATTATACCAGCCTCTAGCATTTCTGCAACCATACGTTCAATTTCACTCTTTTGGACATAGGGATATCTGTACGGCCTGATGTTTGGAGGAACACTTCCTGGAATCAGATGAATAGCATGATCATGATCACGCATAGGTGGGAGACCTTTGGGAGTCTCAAATACCTTGGAATGATTGTCCAGGACTTTTTGGAGATCTGGAGAAATAGATGATTCCGATGTGGAAACATCTAGCGAGCATAATTGTGCAATTACACCTCTTTGCTCCTTTTTAGAAGCTTTGTCATACCATTAGAGCTGATTATCTTTCCTGGTTTCCCTGCAATACCCCTTAATTCAACTTCCTTTCCTTCCACAGAAAATTTCATGAAAAGTTCTTGAAAATTAAAAGCTATTGTACCCAGGGATTGTAGCCATTGGACTCCTAGTACAACATCAGCACCCCCCATTGGAATGGAAAGCATTGGGCTAGTCAATACATATTCTCCCATGGATAGCTTGATATTATGGCACTTTCCAGAGCAATTTATTGTTCCTCCATTTGCAATCATCACTTGACACTCTGGTGCTGGATATAGGAAGCAATTCAATTCTTTTGCTACCTTACAATGAATAAAATTGTGGGTGCTTCCTGAATCAATCAAAACTATTACCTTTTTCTTCTTGATTTGTCCCTCTATCTTGATGGTTTGAGGAGTGGTAATTCCCGCCAATGCATTACAAGATATGGTCGGATTTATTTGTTCTTCATCTAGGCTTTGTTCCTGGAGTATATCATCTTCTTTTGACCTTTCTTGCTCCTTTTCTTCTTCCTCTTCACAATCTATGTAGAATAATTTCTTCTCAGCACACTTATGACCTTTAGTGTATTTTCTATCACAACTGTAACAAAGCCCTTTTGCTCTTTTTTCTTCCAATTGTTGTGGTGTCAACCTTATAGGTTGTGGAAGACTAGGGGCAACAACACTTTTGTCTTTATAGTTGTGAGTGGTATGCTTCCTGGTTGCCATAATTTTGCTTTCCATTTTTCTTGCTAACCTGAATGCCTTCTCTAATGAATCAGGTTCCCAAAGGCGAACATCATGTTGGATATTATCCTTTAAAGACCCTATGAACACATCAATCCTATGCTCCTCTGGAATATCTTTTACCCTTATGTTCAATTTTTGGAACTCCTCAATGTGCTCCATTATTGAACCCTTTTGTTTGAGACTTATCAATTGGCTAAAAAAAGTGTTGCTTTTTGTATCCTCATAATGTGCTATCAATTCTTCCGTAAAAATTGCCCAAGTGATAAATTGTTTACGAGATCAAAGCCATTGATACCATACAAACTGATTTGGTTCCAAATATAAAGTTGCCATACGTACCTTTTGTGTGTTTTGCACATTATTGAGATCGAAGAATTTCTCCATCTGTAATATCCATGTGGCAGGATCCTTGCCATCGAACTTTCTCATATTGATTTTTGAAATATGGTGAGTCTTCGATCCAACATTAGCATCTATGGAATCATGATTAACATTTTTTTTATTCTCATCATGAGTTTCCTTTAGTACCCTTTCACCCTTAGTGCCCATTTCTTGTAGCAACTTATTCACATTTATCTTCAATTCGTCCATGTCTGTCTTCAAATCTATCTTCAAATCATCCATCTTAGCTTCCACGTCAATCATCTTAGCTTCTACGCCTTTCTTTAAACCGTCCATCTTAGCTTCCACGTCAATCATCTTAGCTTCTATGCCTTTCTTTAAACCGTCCATCTTAGCTTCTACACCTTTCTTTAAACCATCCATCTTAGATTCTGTTCCTTTTTGTGTAAGGGACAGTTGTTGCACTTGGTCTTGTAATTTTGATATATCATGTTGCATTTCTTCCTCTTCTTCATGAGTCATGCTAGAGCTTTCAGGTTCCTTACTAGGTGTTTGCATTTTCTTTCGGGGCATGAGTTACTGATAATAATTCTCTACTATGCCCTTTGAATTCCTTCAAAATAAATTTTCAAACCAAGCTTAAGCAAAAATTTAAGAAAATCTACACACCTTTTTTCACTTTGTAGGAGCTCGATATTGCCTCTGATGTATCTCTGTACCCTCCAATCATCTAGTTTTAAATTTGTGAGCTGTAGTAGCCCTCTGTGTCCTCTTTCCAATGCCACAAGTCTGACCCAATTTGGATTCTCCAAGGAAGAGTTATGCGACATCTCCCACAATGACTTGATTATAGACTAGTTTAGTAGAGCAAACTTGTACGACATGCCACGAGTCACTGTTTCAACCTTTGGATCTAAAAAATTCATACAAGAAACTACAATCCGTCCTCTTTCTGTACCTTCTTATGAAATTTCAATCTGATCCCCAGAGAGAAAGTTATGTCGATTTTCCCCAGGTCACCTATTTGGAATGTAATTCAGGAGTCTGCAAAAAGACCAACTTCCTCAGATCATAACTCCGCCAATATAGCGCGAACGGCTTGGAAATTCAGACCCAAGGTTCAGCACGATGTCTTCTCAAATGGGTTTTTTTTGCGACTTTTGAAACATCACAGAAAAAAATTTATAGCGAAAATTCCACGATGACCTGTTTGGAGCAGCGAAACCCTAGAATCCAAAGCTCTGATACCAAATGTTATGAAACCAGCTCAAGAAAAGATAGAAAAGATAAATCAACGCCTTAGAATTCAGCCTCTTCGAGGGGGAAACCTCCTTTACATTACATAAATGAACAATTCTTGGATGATACAAATGACAAAACCTCCTTTCTATATATAGGAGTCTAAGGAGTCACAATATAATCCAGCCGACCTAACAATAATAATATAAAGCCACAAAAATAATAATAGAGGGATTCTATGGGGCACAGTAGTAACAATATGGGGGTAATAGGGGCACAACAATATTAATAAGGGGTATAATTACAATAGTAATGGGGTAATCACTAGTATTATAGGGACCCAACACAAGTTAAATTAGTTTTAACAATTTCTAGAAAAAAAAAAAATCAAAATCAAAGGTTTTTAAGAACATTTTTTTTACTTACAATACTTCTCCTTTCGCATAATAGCTCAATGTAAATGTTTGTTGATGATGACCTTTGCTAGCTTGTCCATACTTGACTCTTTTGAATGATGATAGTTCTTCAAAGATAAATTCTGATGGAATGTAGACACTTGTATCTACTTATTTAATCATTTTGATGTTGTTTCATGTTTCTGCATCTAATATTGATTTAGGTCCCTTCTAATGAATTATTATGTTGTTCAGTTCCTTTCTGCAATGATCTTTTGAATAATGTTCCAGGTCCCTTCTACAATTTTGTTTCAGGTCCTTCCTGCAATACAGCTGCCATTTGCATAGTTTTATAATGAATTCCCCCCTTGCTTATTTTAAGACTTGTCCTCAAGTCTTGGAATTCTGGAGGATGATTTCTGCAAAACAAACAGAAGAAAAGGTAAAATAAATTGGGGAATTCATATTTTCCAAACTGGTTGGTTTTCTGATATGAATTCGAGTTTGTATTGTGTCAGTTTCTTGAATTTTCACAACCAAACTCTCTTATTATTTTTTAATTTTTATTTTTCTAGAGGTAGGGAAGGCATATTGTTATGCTTTTCCAATACTTCCATATCATTGTCTTCTGAAACTATTTTTAAAAATACTTCTTTGTTTATAGGCTTATGATAAATGTTTAGTCTATGGCCATTAACTAGAAAATAATTTTCTGCTTCATCTATTGTCTTTATCCTTACTGGTCCATTGTCAAAGATTTCTTCTATTTCATATGGCCCGAGCCAATGAGTAGTAAATTTTTCTTTGAAATATTTGAACTTCGAGTCAAAAAGTAGTGCCCCGTCTCCTTTATGAAAGATTTTTTTTTTAATGAATTTGTCATGCCATTTTTTCTCTGTTGTTGAACTAAAGATGTATGTTCCATAGCTTGTTTTCTGATCCCATCTAGTTCATTGGTTTGCATGCTCCTCTATTGTTGTTTTCTATCAGGTCCATTCCCAATTATGTTGCAATTTTATATGTAGGGATCTCAAATTCAAATGGCAACAAAAATTCTTTACCATAAACAAGATGATAGGGTTTGAATCCAGTAGTATTTTTCCATGTTATCCTATAAGCCCATAGTTTTTCATTCAGCTTCTCTAACCAGCCGTTTCTATGCATGTTCACTATCTTTTTCATAATGTTCTCAAGTTCTTTCATTGTTGATTCAACTTTTCCGTTTTCCTGTGGGTGGTATGGAGTTGATTTCCTATGCTTAATCTTGTATTTCTCTGTCAGGTCTTGAACAAGCTTGGAGGTGAACTATGTACCTTGATTTGTGACAATCTGCCTTGGAACTCCATATATTAAAATTATTTCTTGATAAAGAAAAGTAAATACTGTGGTTTCTGTTGCTTTGCTTAATTCTTTAGCCTTTGCCCATTTTGTTACAAAATCAATACATACTAGGATGTACTTCTTACCATTTGATGGTGGGCTGATAGGACCCAGAAAGTCAAGAGTCCATTGTTCAAATCGCTCTATCAGTACTTACAGCTTCAATGGCATTTCATCTGAAACTATAGGTCTACCTATTCTTTGGCAGCTATCACATATTTTAGCATAACTCTTTGAATCCTTGAATAATGGTGGCCAATAGTAGCCTTAATTTAAGACCTTGAATGATGTCCACTTCCCTGCAAAATGACCACCACGGGGTTCATCATGACATGCTTTTAGAATATCAATGATTTCATATTCTCTTTTACATTTCATAATTATAAGATTAGGTCATGTGTAGAAAAGATCTCCATTAATCCAAGTGTATCTTGTACTGTTTCTAATTATTTTCTTTTTCTGCTTGCTAGTGAAATGTGATGGTAATATTCCAGATGATATATAATTAGTTATATTTGCAAACCATGAGGTTTTACTTTTTATATAAAATAGATGATCATTAGGGAAGTTATCTGACACATGTATAAGATCATCAAAAGAATGAAGTCTTGATAGAAAGTCTGCTACTTGGTTATCTCTCCTTGGTCGATCTAAAATAATGATATTAAATTCTTGCATTAATAACAACCATCTAGTAATTCTGCCATTAGTAATTGTTTTATTCATTAGGTATTTAATGGTTGAATGATCTGTATGGACAAATCCTTCATAACCTGTTATATAATGCCTAAATTTATTGACTACATGGACAACAGCTAGCATTTCTTTTTCAGTTACTTTATAGTTTAATTCTGTCGAAGTTAAATTTCTGCCTATGAAATAAATGGCATAGTTAAACTGATTTTCTTTTTGTCCTAAAGATGCTCCTATTGTTGTATCTGATGCATCAGTAGATATATGGAATGGTAGTGACCAATTTTGTCCTCTGAGAATGGGTGCTATAGACAATTTTTCTTTCAATTTTTCAAATGCATTTTGACAATTTGTAGTCCATTGAAACTCAATGTCTTTTGCAAGTAGTTTAAACAAGGGTAAAGCTATCTTACTAAAGTTTTCAATGAATCTTCTATAGTAGCCTACATATCCCAAGAAACTTCTTACTTATTTATGTGTTTTTGGTGGCATTAAGTTTACAATAACTTGTATCTTTGCTGGGTCTACCTTGATTCCAAAAGAAGAAATGTGGTGTCCCAACACTATCCCTTCAGTTAACATCATAAAACATTTCTCATTGTTGAGGGATAGGTTTGTCTCTATGCATCTCTTTAAAAAAAAAATCAAGATTATTCAAAAAATCATCAAATGTATCTCCATATACAGTAAAATCATCCATGTAAACCTCTACACATTCATGGATTAGATCAACAAAGATTGCAAGGACTGCTCTTTGAAAAGTAGCAAGTGCATTACATAACCCAAAGGGAAAAACATTATATTCATATGTTCCCCATGGACAAGTAAATGTGGTTTTATCCTGGTCCTCTAATGCTATCTTAATCTGATTATATCCACTAAATCCATCAAGAAAAGAAAAGATTTTCTTTCCAGCTAATGAATTTAGTACTTGGTCAATGAATGGTAATGGGAAGTGATCTTTTAATGTTGCCTTGTTCAGTTTCGTATAGTCTACACATATTCTCCATTCGTCGTTTTTCTTTGGCACCACAACTAAGGGTGAAACCCATTGACCATATGAAATAGGATAGATAAGTCCTACTTGTAACAATTTTTGCAATTCCTCTTTCACTATTTCTTTCATCATAGGATTCATTATTCTTTGTGGTTGTCTCACTGGTTTGATATAATAATCAGTATATATATGGTGAATACATGTCTTTGGATGAATTGCTTGCATGTCTATATAATCCCAGGAAAAAGCTTTTGAATATTTCTGTAATAATGCAATTACTTGTTGTTCTTGTGATGATTGTAGATTATTACCAATATTTAGATTCTTTCCCGGATTGATTTCAACAATTTTTCTTTGAGAATTGGTAATTTAGTTGATAGGAAAAATGCTTTCAAATGAATTCTGCAATGATTGAATAGTACAATTTTCTTTAAAACATTGATTTAAAAGATGATTTGCAGCTTCATATTTTGTTATTCTTAGTTGTTCAGAAATATCGGGTTCTGAGATAAAAAGATCTATTAAATCCTCATTTTCTTCCTCTTCTCTAAAATTAAAGGCTTGATTAATGCTTAAAATAGGCCAAGTGTTTTCTTGTTCATCATCAAGCCATGATAGTAAAAAAGGAGATTGAGCAGGAGGATAGAGTGTAATGTGTTTCCTTTCATCTCCATGTGCTATGATCATGCTTCTTGATCTGCATCCAATGAAGGCATCTGATGTGGCTAACCATGATTTGCCGAGAATTAAAGGGTGGCCTCCTAGATTTTTTTTTGGTTGCAAGATCAAAAAGTATATAGGGCATTCCCATTAATATAAAGAAACAATGATGTCTTCAAGTATTCCTTCCGGTACAACCTTAGATCTATATGCTAGTTCTAAAATTATAGTAGTAGGTCGGATGTTTGACAATTTTAAATACTTCATAGTTTTTGTTGTCATGACATTTATAGTAGCTCCTAGATCAATTAAAGTTTTAGGAACTGAAAATTTATTGATTGAAATGGTAACCATAGGTATCCCAGGATCAATAAATTTTTCAATTGTTTTTTTTCTAGACATGAGACTAGCTAATTTGCCAGCGACTTGAACTGTGGGTGGATCTCTTTCCTTTTTATCAGTTTGCTTAATGCATAATTCCTTTATTGTTTTTCTATAAATTGGAATTTCCTTAATAGCTTGCAATAGAGGAATTTTGACATAAGAGTTATGTAATTCATCTATAATATCAAATTCAGGAAGAGAAATTGGAACTTTGATTTTCTACTCTACTAACCTCTCTGGATAAGGTGGTTTTTGAGTCATAATAGCTTTTCTTTTCTAAATTTGATTTTCTGGATGAGATTTTTCAGATTGTTCTCCTTGTTCAGTTTGCTCTTCTATGATTGGTGGAGAATCTTTGTGTAATACTTTCCCAGACCTTAAGTGGACATCTTGTATAGGAAGAATAGAATATGTAGGAAATAATGTTGTTTCTTCCATATTATATGTTGGCCTTTCCACTCTATTACTCGGATTTGCTACTGGCTGGGCTGGTAATTGAGTTGGTCTAGGTGGTGGTTGATTAGAAGGCAGCTAAAGCTGCTAAGGTTGAGTTAGTGCAGGCATTGATTGTTGTGTAAATGGATTTGATTGAGTGGATTGTTGGAATTGTTGATATGGAAATGATTGTTGAGGATATGGTTATTGATATGATGGATAAGATTGATATTGTTGAGGGTAAAATTGTTGAGGAGGTTGGGCTCCATAAGAATATCCTCGCCAACTTTATGAAGGTTGGTTTTGGTTTTGCTGAGGAGGCCAAACCTACCATGGCATAGGAGTATTCCATGAATTCTGATATTGAAAATTTTGGAGAATTTTTTGAGAAAACTGCTGAGAGGTACCTGCAAAACGTGGTTTCCAAGCTCTTCTCGATGCCATATAATAAAATCTTTGAGTTTCTCCTATTTGACTTGCTTGCAACTATTTTAATGTTAGACAATCATTTGTAACATGATTTTCTGTACATAGTCCACAAACATGTATATTATCCAAAGGACATTCTCGTAAAAGATGCTTCTTCCTACACTTAGGACAAAAGATTTACATTGTTTGTTCTTCTTCTTGTTTCTTCTTCTTTGATTTTAATACATCAACTTGTGTTCCTACAGTACTCAAAAGATATGTTCTAAATTTTTCTAACAAGCTCCCTATTTTTGCTCTTGTCACTCCTCCTACTGCAGATTTAGAAGCTCTAGAAGTTACATCTCTTTTTCCTGTTTTAGATATACCTATAGAGTATTTTTGAAATAGTTCATCTATTTCATCAAATGGTATGTATGAAATATCTCCTTTACCCATCACACTGAGAATATCAAGATACTCATCTCTTATTCCTTTCAGAAAAATTGTTCTAATGGTATTAGGATTTAGAGAATGTTGTTTGGATTTTTGCAGGTTGTAAAGGAATCGTTCCAAATATTCCTCCAAAATCGAATCTTCTTGTTGAGACATTCTAAAAATATTTTCTTTTGAATCTCTAGGCCTGCAATAGGCTTGATATTTATTAAGAAAAAAAAAATTCTTCATTTCTGCCCGGGAAGTAATAAAGTGTTCTCGTAATCCCATAAACCATTTTAATGCAGCTGCTTTAAGAGTAGTTGGAAAAAGACAAAGTTTATGTGTATCATCGGTGTAACCATAAGTTCTACATAAGATATCAAATTCAAACATGAATGAATCAGGATCTTAAGTAGACATTCCATAGAAATTTGGTAAAACTGAAAGTGGAATATTTTTCATTTTTACTTCTTCTCCTAGAATTGCTCCAGTATCTACAATTGGAAATCCAAAAGTAGCTTCTTCAACATTTTCTTCTTGTATGATCATATTCTCTTTTGTAATATTCTTCTATTTTCCTTTCTGCTTCTCTTCTTGTCTCCTCTTCTCTTCTTCTTTGCCACTATTTTTGTTGTTTTTCATATTGTAACCTTTCTTCTACAGTGAGGATGGTAGATCCTTGCCCTTCTTATGCCATATCTTTTTCAGTAGTTTCAACTGTTTCAATAGCAATTTGAGATTCAACTTGTTCTATGTGTTCAAAGATAGGTTGATCTATTTGTTCAAGAATAGGCTAATCAATTGGTTTTCTTATTTCTCTATGTTTTCCTATGGAAGGTATTTCTATTTGTTTTTATATTATTTTCACTTGATAAGCTAACAAAGTTTATTTCTCAACAATATTTAAACTTTGTCCTTAACATTGTTTTTCCTCTAACTCTTCCAAAGTTGGTGATTAGGGATCAGTATTTTAGCTAAAAAATGAAAGTGATTAGAATTTCTTCATACCTTAACAACTAGGTAGAGTTCATCTCTAGGATTCCAACGCCATGAATGGTTCAAAAAAACGACATCGTATGCAAAAGTTAGAGCTTTTGAAAGTTTGGATAAAAGAAAAAGTCAAAGTCAAAGTTTGACTAGGGTTGACTGGATTCCAAGTCAACATGCAAAGAATATTCTCCAATTTCAGTCAATGACACCGTGACAAGTGTGGTTGTGTGCAAGTGAAATTGCCTAATTGGCCTCTGAGGTGGAATTTGATTTTTTTTATTTAATTAAATATTTTTATATATATCTTATATATAATTTTTATGTTATATTATATAATTTTTAAATTATATATTATAATATAATTAATATATATTATATGTTTTAATTATTAATTAAATATTAACCAACCCAAATCCGCATTGCATATATGTTATATAATTTAAAAATGGCATATTAAAAATTGAATGGCACTTTAACCCAAAGTTTTGATTAGCATATTTAACATTAAAAAGTGTGATAGGGGAGGGTTGGGTTTGAACCCGTGACCTCCCCCTCCTATCATTGTGCTTTACTGTTAAGACACATGTAGTGCATTTAAAAGGAGGGCGTGCAACACCTTATTTAATGTCGAATTGATTACTGACGATGAGGACTGAGGGCCAGCCCCCACCCCATGTGACCACGTGCCAGAACTAGGGGCTAGGGCCAACACTAATTGTGTTTAGAGCGTCGTTAATCAAGCTGAGCAGTTAATTAATCCATTTATTAAGTTGGCGGAATTTATGGCAGAGCCACCAAATCCAAATATGCCACCAAATTTGGCGGACTTAACTGGAGTCTCTCCAGATTTAGCAAAGGTTTTCTAGGAAAAGTTGTTTGAGCCATAACTTACTCAATTCTCAGCCAAATTTTGAAAATGAATAGTCACTTTTGGCTAATTGGCATGCTAGGAACTCATTGGAGTAGGTTGCGGGGGCAGAAGATGTGATCTATAGATTTTTTTTGGCCACTTGAATATTTTTGAAACCTATGGCCACTAGATTTTGGAGGTCATTCCCAGAGCAGTTGGTAACCAAATTGAGTAAAAAAATAGTCTTTTCTAATATATTTGAATGTTTTAAACTCAATGGAATAGGTTCCAAGAGAATTGGATGCATGTAACAACCATTTGAGCACTATTGAATCTAATACAAAAGCCCACTTTTATGAAGGTGGATCAGGGAGATGTAAGCCAAGAGGGGTGAACTCCTTCAACAAAAATTTGTGTATAGAGATCAATTATTTCTGCTTGTTTTCTTTTTATATGTTGTTGTTCAGCCATTTAAATTCATGCTTTTAAGTTCATGCAAAATACTAAATTTCACCAAGTTAGATGAATTGACAATCACATTCTCATGGATAAACTCTTTATGGATAAGCAAACCAAAGCAAAGAAAATTCTATATCTGGAAATGATATTAGCACAACATCAACTAGCAATCAATTTCAGATCAATTGGTTTTCCAACATTTGGTGTAGTTAATTCCAATGGAAGAAGACCTACTTCTACCAATGGTTTAGTAGTTGGGGGGTCTTGTTTTATGTATCTACCCTTTTCATCTCTATATCTAGGCATAAATGACCATAATGAAAAATCCTATCTATGGTTTTTTTATGTTTTTTTTTCTTTATATATATTTTCCAAATAATCTTCCTAATTACTTATGTCCAAAATATGCTTCCCCGGCAATGACACCAAAAATGTCAACTCAATTTATTATGTAAATAAAGACATGTATTTTACTATCAATCCAGCTTGGTAATATTAGAAGCAAACCACAATTATGGATTTTTGGATAAGAACTAATATAAAAAGTTGTTATGGGAACAAAAGTGCATATTACAAATATAAATCATTCTACATAACTAAGAATGGAAATACATATTATAAATATAAATCACTATTCACAGCTTAAGCAAAAAATATCTATTCCATAAAAGCATGCATTATTGGTCAATGAAATTATACTATTTTAGAAAAAAAAGGAAGAGGCTCTTTCAAAGAGACCCCGTTGTCCTCCCTCAACAATTCTATAATGACATTGTCAATAGCTAAGTAAGCATAAAAGAATGCATTGAAAGCATAATAACTTAATCTAAGAAAGCTTGAAAGAAGTGAATCTTGTTCAATCTTAGTCCTAGCTCACGGAGAAGAGGCTCTTTTAAAAGGGACCTTGTTGTCCTTCCACATTCAATCTAATCACTAAAAGGAAGAAAACTTCAATTAACACATTCCAAAAAATTAATTCACATCAAAGATATTTACAAATATTTACAGCAAATGAATATAATAAACATGGAGAATTAAACTAGCATATGCACAAATATAAACATGATACAACAAAGTGTACTTAGCTTGGTATGGGGGGCCTCCAACCTTGCTAGTACACTACTAAAATACTTAGCCACAGAAACTCATTCACTCCAACAAACACAAAGAAATCATGAAACAAAAGCTATGTCTTCAATTATCTCAAAATAATAAGTTTTTCTACATTGTCTAACAATGAATGCCTCTCTTTAAGTAGGCAAAATGATAACCATATAAGCTAAAAAGTCTGAAAAAACCATCATTAATTTTATCCCACTTCATAAGGTCGAATCCATCCATTAGTTACAAGAAATCTGGAAAATTTCCAAAAAAATCCTAATACTGCCCCTTTTTAATAAGGATTTCTGGGTGACAGGTCAAGTTTGACCAGCGTTGACCAAACATGTATTTCTTCATTTTGAATGAGGCAATATCTATTCATCCTTCCTTGGTTCCTAAGCTTTCCAAATATGTATTCAGCTCGAGCCCATGTGTCCGGCATATATCACTTTAATGGAGCTATTATGGGAATTTCTAGTTCTGTCCAAAATACTCTTAAAACCATTTTTTTGCAATAATATCTCAAAATTGAAAAACATAATATATTTACCTGAATATGCATAATAAGGTCAAAATAAGGCATATATGGATGATGTAAGGCGAAATATGATGGAAGTTAAGTGGATTTTTAATAAGAAAAATTGACCAAAATTGAGGGCGAACAATGAGTCTCCTTTTATTAATGATCAAGGATAGCATGTTCAGATTCCTTCAATAGAAGATTTCTCGCCATAATTTCTTGAATAATTTCAATAGGATACCATCCTTGACAGAAGGACAAGAAATTCAAAACGAGCTATTGTGTAGTACCTTTGTGTTCGTCTCAAAGGCACAAGCCCAACCAAAGCTAAATGGATTGAGGTTGGAATGGTGAGAGAATTGTACCCTCGTCTATTTGTTGACTGAAAGTAGTCTTTTCGAGGTCCAAAAGCTTCCAATGGGGAGGCGTGATCCAAGGGATCAATTTAATGCTTGAATTCAAAGTGCTAAGAAAATGCTCGAAACCTGTATAATTGGATAGGTCTTGGTGATCTAAATCCAACGCAACTCGTTTAACTCAAAATTGTTATCCTATGCTCTTGATATCGTGTTCTGATTGATTTTTCAAACAACTAAAATTTTAAAAGTTGAAGTTGCAGGTACACCCAATCAGCATTCTGTACGCTAATTGGGCATATGATCGGACAAGGTGACTGTATGTTGTTGGGACAATGATAGTTTGACAAGTATCTCCTTATGATTGGTTCATGAATATTGGATTTTCATTGGCCGAGGATTCAATTTTTTTTATTAATCTATGGGTTATTGACCTTGTAATGTTGGACCAATGGGGGAGGGCCATGTGGGCGAACCAGAGGCAGCAACATGGCCTCCCAAGGGTGTTCTAAAATTTTGTATGGAGGTCGGGCATCCCACTGGAATCAAACTCTCGACCAAGCATCAAGCACCAAGCCACTTAACCAACACGCCATGCAATGTTACTTAACCCTTATAGGTCTCAGCTTGTATTTGAATTTTATGTTTTCCTCATTGGAGGATTGGGGTCGGGGCTAAAACCCAGCCATTGTCCCCACACCCTCAACACCAAGGGGCAGGACTAAGGGCTAGGATTAGCCCCAACCTCGTGGTCTAGCCCAACTATAAAACCATACACTGGGAGCTCAATACAAAACTGCAGGCGGAGATATGGAAAGGGGCCAGCCCTGAGAGCTAGCCCCCGGGTCACATGACCCTTCACAGCACCAGGAGTGCAAGAACAGAGGAGGCCAGCACCAGGCACATGTGCACTCATGTGACCATACCGCAAAGTAAAAGAGGCACAAATTTAGCCCACAACCTGAGAATAAAGGCCTATAACTCGGTCCTCTACACAACCATATGACCAGAATTTACGGAACTAGGGGTTAATGGGTAGTTTAGTTGTCCTACAATTTCACCCATTGAGAGGGATTATGGGCCATATTTGGGCACCATTCCGGGTTTGGGCCAAATTGTAGGATGGTTACCTATGGAATTAGGTAAAAACTTATAACAAGGATAACTTTCTCAATTTTTGACCAAATGAGGTGCAGAAAGAACCCAAATGGGGGTTTTCGATAGTGATGGATCCATTAGAGACATCAGTTTTTCTGTTTGAGAATTTTAAACCCATGTAAACATATTTTTGAACATTTAATGAAAGAGGCCCTACATTGGAAGTTAAACCTGTTGGCATTATGATTCAAGTGTTGTCCTTGATGGCAACTCACTCAGAGGTTGGTACAGGTGCTCAGAGGTTGGTACAGGTGATGGCAACTTAATCAGAAGACAGATCTTAGTACAGCATGCCAAGGAAGTTCATATACGCAGGTTCGTTAAGCCCAAGTCGCGTGTACACGCTAGTTGGATTCAGAAAAAGCGCGTGTATGTGGAAAAGTACCTTTGGTCCATGGTGGTTAGTCCTTGGAAGTTGTGCCTATGATTTCGGACCATTGTGTCTCGACGGGCGTGTCGATCCCTAGTTTTGAAGTTGATGGTATTGTGTTACTATGGTTTTGGCTCTTGGTATTGAGCAAGGCCTAAGGCTATATAAGGAGAAGAAGATCATTAGGCAAAATCATCTTTCGACAAGGCTTGAATATCTAAGAGAGAAAGAGATCTGATATGCAGGTTCTGGGTTGCTTGATCTAAGCCAAGGAGAGATCACATCGGTTGATGGAAGACTAGATCTAAGGATAGATCGGGATCTAATGGTTTGAAATGCACTATCATGATATGGTTGATTATGCGTATTTCTAGATCTGCATATTGTCGCAATGTTATGTTCTGAGTCTAACTGATGTCTGGTACAGCTGCAAATTGAGAAAGTTTATTTTTAGATCTGTACGCAGGTTGGCTTCGGTAAAAGCCCGTGTATACGCGGGTTTTGCTCATTGAAGTAGCGTATATCTTTTGAAGCTTGATTTTGGGTTTACAGTGGGGGTCTGACTGTTATTGCAGAGTTCTGTAGTCTGCTCTGTGTTCTGGTAACTGGTGATTGACAGGGTTCAGTGGTTCAGTGATTCAAAGTTTGGTTGTTTTATGCTTCAATGATCTGTTGTGAAAATTGAATGAATTGGGGTCCACAGATTGTAATGTTGTGCTTCAGGAATATCCAGTCTGAAAATGTATGAAAGGTGGTACCTGAAGGAAAGAAGATTGTAGGTCAGCACCTACGTACTAGTATCTTGGCTAGTACAAGAGAAAAGGGGGTTGGAGCTCCCTTCCAAGGAAGTTTGGAGAACGAGAGAAGGTTGTAGCCTTCTGCAGGTTGTAGCCTGCGTACTGGTATAAGGCTGCACCAGTACAAAATATTGTAAACTGAAGTTTCATATTAAAGAAAGATAGAGACAACTTGCAGCAGGTGGTTTTCACCCACATTGGGTTTCCACCTTACATCTTGGTGTTCATGTGTGTGGCTTTTGATCTGTTCTGTTATACTGCACCTGTTTACTATTAATGTGGTGAATAATGTCCTGATGAACTTAACTGAAGAATAAGCTAACTAAATTATGAGTTTTCTTCTTATACGCTGTTTTATTTAGTCATAGTAGCGTGTACACGCTGGTTCACCTAACTGAAGTAGCGTATATGTTTCTGAGCATTGAAAAAGTTTGATTGATCTGATAATACTGATTCACCCCCCCTCTCAGTATTATTTCCAACAATTGGTATCAGAGCAGGTCCTTCAGAGAAGCTTGATCGCTTGAAGGTAGATCATTCATCATGAGCAACTACGAGAAAGAAGCATCAATCAGGCCACCGATTTTTGATGGGACAAATTTCAATTATTGGAAGGTAAGAGTTACTGCATATCTTCAATCTCTTGGTACAGAAGTTTGGAACATTGTAGAAACAGGCTATGCTTTTCCTTCAGCTACTCCTACAGATCCAGCTGAGAAAAAGCAGTATGAAACAAATGCAAAAGCAGTCAGTACTCTATTAGGAAGTATATCCCAAACAGAATTCATGAAGGTCATGCACTTCAAATCAGCAAAAGAGATATGGGACAAAATGATCACTAGCTATGAAGGAGATGAACAGGTAAAGCAAGCTAAACTTCAAACTCTCAGGATTCAATATGAGACTCTCAAGATGTATAATGATGAAAGTGTGGCTAATTATTTTCTTCGGGTAGATGAGATTGTTAATTGTATGAAAAATTTGGGTGAAGAAATAAAAGAGACTATAGTAGTTCAAAAGATTCTAAGATCATTATCCCCCAAGTTTGAATCTAAAGTATCTGCAATAGAAGAAAAAGAAAATCTCCGTGTTCTCACTATGTCTCAGCTACATGGAATTCTAACTGCTTATGAAATGAGAAAGGGAGGTCCATCTGACAGAAGGGAAGCTGCTTTTAAGGCATCAGGAAAAGAAGATTACTATGAAGCAAGCCATGTTCCAGAAGAAGAGGAAGAAGAATCAAATTTTGTCAGAAATCTTCAAAGGGGTTCTGGAAGGTTCAGAGGTAAGCTACCTTTCAAATGCTTTGCTTGTGGAAGAGTAGGTCATTATGCTGCAAAATGTCCTTATAAGGATAAAGGAAAAGAACCTGCTAGATGGAACAAGAAACAAAGTGCAAATAAGAAAAGCTACTACACCCATGAAGATAGTGATGGCTTATCAAACAGTGATGAAGATGAACAAGGTAATAAATATAAGCTGTTAATGGCATTTGAAGATGATGATTATGAGGATGCTGTAGATGTGGATAATCTCTATAATGAAATTACTAGACTCAAGAGATGCATAGAAGAAAAGAGTGTGATCATTGATACTTTGCAATTTCAAATTGATGAAAAGGAAAAACATCTTGAAAAACTAGAAGGTGAAATTGTTGGTCTCAGAAAAGAAATTGAGAAAACAAAAGCTATTAATCTTAAGTTTGTCAAAGGATCTGAAACTTTGGATGAGATTATCAATGTGCAGCGGTCTCCTCTAAACAAGACAGGTTTGGGCTATAATGGAGAAACCTCTCAAGCATCCACCTCAAAAAGTTATCTTGATGCAGCAAGAAGAAATGAGCAGAAGAACAATGAAGATAATCAGGTAAAGCAGGGACGAATTACAAACAGAAACTATCAGGGACAATCCTTCTTAAGGGTGAACAAAAGCTACAACCAACCACAGGTAAAATCTTCTCAGTTTGGCTCAAGAATAGATGAAAATAGAAATTACAATCAGTTGGCTGGTAGATTCAATAACCGCAGAAGCTTCTTCAATGGACAATGCTTTTCTTGCCATAACTTTGGTCACAAAGCAGCTCAATGTGTTGCATATAAAACAATCATGACTAGGGAAGCTCAAAAACAAAGAAGTATGACAGGGATTACAAAGAGGACCTATAACAACTTTTCGGTTCTTGAAAATGAAGTTGAATGTTCTATTTGCAATAATTTTGGTCATAAAGACTCTGAATGCAGGAGCAGGTTTCAGGAGAAAAAGGAACAAGCCACGAGCACCAAAAAATGGAGAATAAAGGAACCTCAGACAGAAAGATGTGGGATAGCTTTTTATGCAGAAGGACAGGAAAATCTATGGTACATTGACAGTGGATGTTCGAAACATATGACAGGTGATAAAGAAAAACTTGAATCTTATTCTACTTTAGAAAAGGGAAAGAAAGTTTCTTTTGGAAATGATACTCCTGCAACTATAAAAGGAAAAGGTATTGCTCCTTTGAAAGAAAAGGTCAAGGCTGGAAATGTTTTGTATGTTGATGGATTGAAGCATAATCTACTAAGTGTCAGCCAGATGTGTGATCAAAAAACCGAGGTTATTTTCAGATCGAATGGATGTCTTGTTCGTGATCTTGATACAGGTAAAACAGTTCTCAAAGGCAAAAGAACTCCAAATAATCTGTACATATTTGAAGAAGGACAACAACAATGCTATCTTAGCAAGGATGAAGAGCACTGGTTATGGCATCGAAGGTTGGGACATCTAAGCTTCTCACAAATAAGGAAAGCATGCAAATATCAGGCAGTTCGCGATCTTCCAGATATCAAAATTCCAGACAACACCATATGCAAATCTTGTCAGTTTGGAAAGCAAACCAGAACTAACTTTCCAGAGAAGGAAGGATCAGCTAGCTTGCCTCTTGAGCTAGTCCATACAGATGTATGTGGTCCATTTAGGAAAAGGACACCTCGAGGAGAAGAATATCTGATATTATTCATTGATGATTTCTCAAGGTTTGTTTGGTTAGGGCTTATGAAGCACAAAGATGAAGCATTCGAAAAATTCAAATCCTTCAAAGCATTGGCTGAAAATGAATCAGGACACAAAATTAAGTGCCTCAGATCTGACAGAGGTGGGGAGTTCACATCAAATGAATTTTTCGATTTCTGCGATGAACATGGGATAAGAAGAGAATTCTCTACAGCTAGAACTCCTCAGCAAAATGGGGTTGTGGAAAGAATGAACAGAACTATCCAACAAATGGCTCGTGCTATGCTCGATGAATCAGGTACTCCTGCAACCTTCTGGGGTGAAGCTGCACATGCTGCTGTTATTATTCTTAACAAAACAAATGTCCGAGTAAACAGCACTCAAACACCTCATGAGCTTTGGAGTGGTAAAACTCCTTCCGTGAAGCATTTCAAAATCTTTGGGAGCAAATGTTATATTAAGAATACTGATGAGCAACTTGGCAAACTTGAACCTAGAGCAGATGAGGGCATTCTTCTTGGTTATTCTCCACATAGCAAAGCATACAAGTGCTACAATAAAAGACTTGGCAGAATTGTTGACAGTATTGATATAGTGGTTGATGAGAAGGGATATATTCCTAGGCAAGTTCATCATGAAGACATTGAAGAAGATGAAGGTTACTCTCAAAGGCGAAATGATGAAGAAGAAGAACCTCAAGAAGAAGAAGAATCTCAAGAAGAACCAGAGGAGCAGACAAGAATAGAAGAGAAGACTCCATCCAGATATGTCCAAAAGAATCATCCAGAAACTCAGATTGTGGGGCAGAAAGAAGCAGGAGTACAAACAAGAAGGACACTTGCAGAAGCTTCAAGCTACTTGGCACTACTCTCCTCCACTGAACCACAAAATGTGAAAGAGGCATGCAAAGATGAATGTTGGGTCAAAGCAATGGATGAAGAACTTGAGCAAATCGAAAAGAACAACACTTGGGAATTAGTTCCTAGACCAAAAGATAAGAATGTAATAGGAACAAAATGGGTCTTCAAGAATAAATTAAATGAAAATGGAGAAGTAATTAGAAACAAGGCCAGACTTGTTTGTAAAGGGTATGCACAGCAAGAAGGAATAGATTTTGAAGAGACCTTTGCTCCTGTGGCAAGACTAGAGGCCATCCGAATGTTCCTTGCTCTCTCAAGCTTTCAAAACTTCAAGGTATTTCAAATGGACGTGAAATCAGCCTTCCTGAATGGAGACTTAGAAGAAGAAGTATATATTGAGCAGCCAGATGGCTTCATTCTTGGGAATGATCCAAACCTTGTATGCAGATTGAAAAAGGCACTCTATGGACTCAAACAAGCTCCAAGGGCTTGGTACTATCGGTTGGACAAATATCTTCACCAACAAGGCTTTTCAAAAGGATCAGCAGATAGCAATCTCTATATAAAAGTTGAAAATAACAAATTGCTAATTCTTGTTGTTTATGTAGATGATATTATTTTTGGCAGCAATGAAGAGACTATGAGTCAAAACTTTGCCTTGGTTATGCAGAAAGAATTCGAAATGTCACTTCTTGGAGAATTGACATATTTTCTTGGATTGCAAATCCAACAAAATGAAGGAGGTATCTTCTTGTCTCAAACCAAATACCTCAAGCAGATCTTGAAGAAGTATGGCATGGAAGAGTCAAAGCCAGTATGTACACCCATGGTTACAGGATGCAGCCTCAGTGCAAATGATGAATCAGCAGCAGTTCACCAACCCACTTATAGATCCATGATTGGGAGTTTGCTTTATTTGACAGGTACTCGACCAGATATTACACATGCAGTAGGAATGGTTGGAAGATTTCAAGCCAACCCAAAGGAAACTCATCTTCAGGCAGTCAAAAGAATCTTCAAATATCTTCAAGGGACCCAAAACTATGGCTTATGGTATCCTAGAAATACAGATCTCACTCTTCATGCTTACACAGATGCAGATTGGGCTGGAAGTGTGGATGATAGGAAAAGCACAAGTGGTGGTGCTTTCTTCATGGGTTCCAGATTAGTATCTTGGTTCAGCAAAAAACAGAGTTCGATTGCCTTATCTACAGCTGAAGCAGAATATGTGGCTGCAGCATCTTGTTGCACACAACTTCTTTGGATGATGCAGACCTTGCAGGACTTTCAAATCACTTGCACTCCACCCGTCTCTATCTTATGTGATAATACAAGTGCAATCAGCATTTCAAAGAATCCAGTCATGCACTCAAAGACCAAGCACATACCAATCAAGTACCATTTTCTTCGGGAACAAGTGCTTGAGCAGAAGGTCAAGTTGGAGTATGTTCCTTCTAAGGAACAAGTTGCTGATATTCTCACAAAACCACTGCCCAGGGAAACTTTTGAATATCTCAGACAAAAGCTGGGAGTAGTTGATGCTTCATCCTGTTGTTGAAGCTTGTCTGTTCTACAGAAAAGTTGGTATACGCAAGTTACGAAAGGTATATACGCGTATACACGCGGATTTATGCTGAGAAAGTCGCGTGTATGGTGTACGCATGTTGCAGAGATTATATCCGCGTACATACGCCTTTTCTTGCAGGAGAAATCGCGTATATGAAGTTCTGAACAGCAAGGGAAAACTCTGGAGTTCTGAACAGCAATGGGTATGTCAGAATTCTTCAGGCACGGTTTCAGGAGGTGCAGCAGGCACAGGTTCAGGGGGAGCAGCTTAAAAGTCTCATAAAGCATTGTTGGCATTCAGATGTTTTGGTTGTTGATTTCAAGAAAAGGAGCTCAGAAAGAAATCCTGGTTGCTGATCTAAAAAGATGTTTATAATATGCTGCTGATGATTTTCATAAGTCTTGGTCTAGATCTGTTGTCTCTATGTCATATATCTCTCTTGTGATATCTCTTTTATGGAGTCAAGGTCATGTAACGGCCTATGTTGGTTTCCCCACTATGCCTGGGATGAATGCTGTAATGTAATTGGTTGTTTCTGATATGTCCCCTCTTGGTAGGGAGTATGGATGTAAGTATTGAGTCTTTTGGTGATAGGAAAGTCCCTTATGGTGTATAAGTCTTGGTTCTTGTTGAAGAACATCTTTTGCAGATCTGGCCTACTGTCAGGGGGAGCATGAGTCAGCACAGCCAAGCAGAGGTATCAGCATGTCCTCAGGGGGAGCACAGCCCTTTGCCCTTGATGTCAAAGGGGGAGAGTGACTTGGTGTGGTGGTTGCCATCAAGTCCAAAGGGGGAGATTGTTGGCATTATGATTCAAGTGTTGTCCTTGATGGCAACTCACTCAGAGGTTGGTACAGGTGCTCAGAGGTTGGTACAGGTGATGGCAACTTAATCAGAAGACAGATCTTAGTACAGCATGCCAAGGAAGTTCATATACGCAGGTTCGTTAAGCCCAAGTCGCGTGTACACGCTAGTTGGATTCAGAAAAAGCGCGTGTATGTGGAAAAGTACCTTTGGTCCATGGTGGTTAGTCCTTGGAAGTTGTGCCTATGATTTTGGACCATTGTGTCTCGACGGGCGTGTCGATCCCTAGTTTTGAAGTTGATGGTATTGTGTTACTATGGTTTTGGCTCTTGGTATTGAGCAAGGCCTAAGGCTATATAAGGAGAAGAAGATCAT
Source organism: Pinus tabuliformis (assembly GCA_031772625.1). Lineage (NCBI taxonomy): Eukaryota > Viridiplantae > Streptophyta > Pinopsida > Pinales > Pinaceae > Pinus > Pinus tabuliformis. The sequence continues at coordinate 1,008,553,329 of CM062811.1, forward strand.
TAGGCAAAATCATCTTTCGACAAGGCTTGAATATCTAAGAGAGAAAGAGATCTGATATGCAGGTTCTGGGTTGCTTGATCTAAGCCAAGGAGAGATCACATCGGTTGATGGAAGACTAGATCTAAGGATAGATCGGGATCTAATGGTTTGAAATGCACTATCATGATATGGTTGATTATGTGTATTTCTAGATCTGCATATTGTCGCAATGTTATGTTCTGAGTCTAACTGATGTCTGGTACAGCTGCAAATTGAGAAAGTTTATTTTTAGATCTGTACGCAGGTTGGCTTCGGTAAAAGCCCGTGTATACGCGGGTTTTGCTCATTGAAGTAGCGTATATCTTTTGAAGCTTGATTTTGGGTTTACAGTGGGGGTCTGACTGTTATTGCAGAGTTCTGTAGTCTGCTCTGTGTTCTGGTAACTGGTGATTGACAGGGTTCAGTGGTTCAGTGATTCAAAGTTTGGTTGTTTTATGCTTCAATGATCTGTTGTGAAAATTGAATGAATTGGGGTCCACAGATTGTAATGTTGTGCTTCAGGAATATCCAGTCTGAAAATGTATGAAAGGTGGTACCTGAAGGAAAGAAGATTGTAGGTCAGCACCTACGTACTAGTATCTTGGCTAGTACAAGAGCAAAGGGGGTTGGAGCTCCCTTCCAAGGAAGTTTGGAGAACGAGAGAAGGTTGTAGCCTTCTGTAGGTTGTAGCCTGCGTACTGGTATAAGGCTGCACCAGTACAAAAGATTGTAAACTGAAGTTTCATATTAAAGAAAGATAGAGACAACTTGCATCAGGTGGTTTTCACCCACATTGGGTTTCCACCTTACATCTTGGTGTTCATGTGTGTGGCTTTTGATCTGTTCTGTTATACTGCACCTGTTTACTATTAATGTGGTGAATAATGTCCTGATGAACTTAACTGAAGAACAAGCTAACTAAATTATGAGTTTTCTTCTTATACGCTGTTTTATTTAGTCATAGTAGCGTGTACACGCTGGTTCACCTAACTGAAGTAGCGTATATGTTTCTGAGCATTGAAAAAGTTTGATTGATCTGATAATACTGATTCACCCCCCCCTCTCAGTATTATTTCCAACAAAACCAGGAGATGTAGCCCAAGAGAGGGGTTAACTCCTTTATCATGTTTTGTGTTATTTGTTTCAGATATGGTTATTTGTCTCTGTTTGACTGTAAAATTTGGTTAAGAATCACTTTTTTATGTGTTTAATCAATTGATCCATTGCACAAAACACATATAAATTTTACTTGTAATTTGTTCAAATCTTCAAGTTTTCAATTACATATCATTATTGAAGAAGCGCTTACAACGTATCACGTAGGCTCAGGCCCGGCTCATCAACTCTTTGTTAAATGGAAAGCATATTTAAATGAGATAGAGTGATTGCTAGAGCTTGACTTAGATGATTAGTAGACCCCGATTCTTGATCGAGGGAATTATCAGGGTCGGGTTTCCCAATATAATCAGATGGTGCACTTGTATTGGTTGTTAAAGTGCCTCTTGGTTAAAGCCCTAGAGCATATCCCCTCAGGATAGCCACGAATGCTCAGGATCTACTAGACTATAGCAAATATTTTCAGCAAATCAATTCCAGCTACAACAACAAAGCAACCACCTTAGCCATATTGAAAAGCATATCCCATACATTCTGCAATTTGAACTCCCTGGGTCAAGTGTCAAGACCGATTGACTCAACAGATGATTAGTAGTCTGACATGTCACTTCTCTTTTACTTATTAGTATATGCAACAGTTTTTATCTTTTAAGTACCTTCAGTATGTATATAGATATTTAGATGTGGTTTTATCTTCCGGAGTAATCGCATTCATATTTTTGGAATCAACATTTTGAACCAACCTTTGTGGTTCATCATCAAGATTAGATATTTATATGTTAGGCAGTTTAAGGACAATCAGACTTTTTTGGCATGGATGGATAGACTTATCCTATTTTGATTTTAGATGGCTTATCATTTTTTTAGGTACCTAACAGACCTGGTTTCCCACTGGGTAGGTTGAGGCCACCTAACCACTTAGCATATGGATGTAATCTGCCTACTTTTTATGTTAATGAAAATAAAGGTCTTACCAAGCTTAAAAAAAAAATTATTATTATTGTTTTATTATTTTATTTTCTTTCTAATGAAATTATTATTTTATTATTTTATTTTATTTTTAATGAAATTATTAATAAATATTGTATATTTGTATTATTTTGTAGATTAATTAAAAAAAATAAAAAAATCGATGAAAATATTTGTTTTTTTATTAAAACAAATAAAAATTACAAACCATAAAATTATTTAAATATAATAACAAGTTAGATTTAAGATAAACCATTTCCATTTTCAAATTTTAAATATCAACTTTAAAGATTGTTTTTCAAAATCCAATAAATAATCTATAACCAAAGACTAATTATTTTGCAATTATTCTTCTATTTTAGAATTTAAAGATAAAATGTTCCAAAAACTAGAGGTCACTTGACATTATTTATAAAGTATAATCTTTTACCTTTTTGAGATCCTATGTGGTCATCATAATTGCTAGAAAAATGCCAAAATGATGAATTAGCTTTGCTAAAGCGAAAATAACTTTATGAAGGATTCTAATGCTATTGAAAATCTTGAAAAGAACAAATATTCTAGCCTAGGACACTGGTCAAGATTTAGCAAAAAAGCAACTAAAGAACCATTCAAAAACTTACAACAACTTGAATAAAAGGCTTTTCAAAAACTTACAAAAAGACGAGTAATTCTTAAGTAGTACCTTTTAAAGAGAATAGACAAAAATTGTAAGTGGTGTTTCAAAAACTTACAACAAGATCAATAGTACTAGACAAAAATGTAAGTAAAAGGTTTTTCAAAAACCTACAACAATACCAATAAGACTCGTGAAAGACATGAAAAAAATAGTTCACCCGATTTCAAGGTTAGTGCAAGTTACATAAGGGTTAATCTTTTGCAAATTTGCGCAATGTCAACAAATTTTCCAAATGTTGTATTTCAGAAGTTCATATTATTATTAAACTAATTTTTTTTTTATTTATAGCCTAATTTTCTTTTGAATTACCTTAGAATTCATGTTGTCTTAGTAACAATATCTTATGCTATCAATTACTTTGTGCATAAAAGGCCAGTACTAGGGAACAATGTGTTTAGTAGTGGTCTTTATAATTGGAATTATTTCTTATAAGATGAGATTGACTTTGTCCACTACCATTATAACTATTAAATATACTGTGTAACATAAACACAATCAAATAAAAAAAATCATGTTATTTTATACAGCACATTTTGTATTTATTTACTTAAAAATATAACAAATATATTAGCCAATTATTAGAAGAGAAAATATTCCACGGATAATAAGAGGCATAGCATTAATGATTCACCATGTTTTTGCCATAAACATGTAAGGGATATATATATATATATATATATATATATATATATATATATATATATATATATATATATATATATATATATTTATTTGTTTACCCAAATTTCGCATTCATTTTATATTTCTATAATTTATAATTTATATGACATGTGAAAAGTTAAGTATGAAGCTGATATTTTGTCCACAAGGTCTTCGATAGATGGATATCACGTGCGTTATTAAGGCACTCCTAGATGTTCACCACCAATTCAATTATGCCTCCCCACCTCCTATTTGGGTGTTATTTTTAGACATGACCATGATGTAGCATCAGTAATGCCCAACGTACAAAAAAAGGAAGGAAGGTGATATTTTAATTGCTAAGAGAAAAGTTGGAATTCAAATTATAGTATTTATTATTTATATAAAGAGTTTAATAAAATTTGAAATTTTTTATGTCAAATGCATAAAATATGTTTTTTTTATATAAATTTTAATAAGTTATTTTTTAATTATTTTCCTACATATATAAAGTCATGAGAATATTTGTATTAATTGTAAATTTTTACATTGGGAGTTATATTATGATTTTCTTCCATCTTCAATATCATTTGCAAACTTATAAACTAAAATTATTCTCGGAAGAGGAATACAACCGATAGTAAGCATATATGAGTCTTTGGAGGTGAATACCTTCCAACAAAACCCTAAAATTAGCCAAAAATTGTAGTACATATTAATCTACTTCAAAATATAATCCTTGATTACAACATATTATTTTTTGGCTTTATTATTGTACGATTAATTATCTTTTGTAGAAATAAAAATTATCATGATTACTTCTCTATATTAGAGAGGCATTTTTATAATTTTTTGATGATTGGATATATAGATATATGACCTTATATTAACTCAACAATGAGATCCATTATAAGCCTGGTCAATCAAAGTCCATAATTAATAACAACAGTGACGTGATTGTCACTTTCTAACACGTTGAATGGCATAGGCCTGTTTGATGACTAGATATGTAAAGATATGACCCTATATTTAGCCCAACATTGAGATACATTACTCATTGTCATTTCTTACCATAGTGAATAACTTGAGTGAATGACTTGATAGGTAGAGGTGATTGTCACTTTCTACCACGTTGAATGGTGTTGGCATGTTTGATGTCTGGATATGTAAAGATATGACCCTATATTCAACCCAACATTGAGATACATTACTCATTGTCATTTCTTAGCACGGTGAATGACTCAATAGGTAGAGGTGATTGTCACTTTCTACTACGTTGAATGGCGTTGGACTGTTTGATGACTGGATATGTAAAGATATGACCCTATATTCAACCCAACATTGAGATACATTACTCATTGTCATTTCTTACCACAGTGAATGACTTGATAAGTAGAGATTTTGATGACTGGATATGTAAAGATATGACCCTATATTCAAACCAACATTGAGATATATTAGCCCCTAGGGTTAGCTCAATTGGTCGAATCCCCGTTGTTAAGTACCTCGTCAATCGGGAGGTCACAGGGTCAATCCTCCTCGACACCCTTGGGATTAGGCTCATCTAGTAGTCGTGAGGCTTGATCCCCTTCGAGGTTGATCAACCCAGATATTTCCTAAGGGAAAAAACATTGAGATACATTACTCATTGTCATTTCTTACCACAGTGGATGACTTGATTGGTAGAGATATGAAATTCGACATCAGGGTTTTGCGGGAGTGTTTTGGATGAGAATTGGAACATGCTCGGTGGAAATTGACTGCATGGTAGTTTTATCACCTAATATTTTCAGAATTAGGTGGTGCCCTTAACTATTCAATAACATAGTTTTACCCTAATATTAAATTTAGGGGGTCACATTAAAATTTGAGATCTATAGTGGAAGCCTTTTAATTGTTAAGTCTACGAAGGCATGCATAGTCTACCCCTATAGTTTTGAACCTATAAACTCTTAAGAGGAAACACATCCTCTTAATCATTAGGCCCACTCAAGCTATATATATCAAATTGTTTATTTACTATAAAATAAGAATAAATAATTATGAGGTGTCTACTAATTGGTTGTGTGAGGTTTAGTCGTAGCAGGTCATTGGTTCAAATCCCATTGGAGGGGTTGAGGATGGGAGCCATCTTCGAGGAGTTAAACTATCCAATGGATATCCAAAAGATGGGAACCACCTTTAGAGAGTTAAACTATCCAATAGGCATCCCAATCAATAAAAAAAATCATTTTTCATCAAACATTAAAGCTAACCCCTACCTAAAATCCCCCTAATTTTTTTTAAACCTACATAATCTACATCACAGTGACTGAATAAAATTAAATAAACTTGAGCATGTGCCCATATAAAAAATAATAGATGCCCATTTTGTTATAGATCTGAGCTGAAAATATAAGATAATACAAATATACCCTGAAACAATAAGATAGAAATAGATATAAATGATTCACTTTATTAATATCAAACCCTTAAGGTAGGGCAACACCATACATTCACTCCTTAAGGAAGGAGAACACTCCACAAGCCATATGCTTGTTCATACAATATTCCTTGACACCTCTCCATGTGGAGTCTCTAGCCTCTATATAGGCCTCATACATACAATACCATGGGTCATTACCATGGTTCCCTCATACCATCGAACTAATACCATGGGCCCATTACATTATTACTAACTACTTGTGGTCCCTTACATGATATGGGTTAACCACCTTATTTATTACTATGGCTCATCCCATTATTACCTTGGGTACCTCCCTTTGTACCCTATATTATCCCCCCTAGGTATATAACATTCCACCCCCCTTAGCATGTTTCGTCCCTGAAACATGGGAAGAACACAAATAATAAGATCTACTCAAAAGAGCAGTACACTGGTGCCATGCACATGCATCTAGCCATCCAAAAGAAAGGTGAACCCTTGATCTCGCTGGTGCCTCGCTTGCTTGAGATGGAAGTTGACCGTGGTAGCTCTTCTGTGTTGATGTGTAGTAGGTGGATCTTCGCTCCTCTCTATCTATCCTGCAGGGGTTGTTGTCCTTGTGGCTAATTGGTCGCCATCTTGATGGTTGTTGTCTTGTGGGGTGATGTGGGTGATGATATGTTGAAATTTTAACCCACAGTGTCTTTTTCTTTAATTCACCCCTTACTGGAGCCTGACTGTTATCTGGTGCATGTTGTGGTGCCTACTGTGGTGTCTTATCTTTCAATATTACTTCAACCACTAAGCCCTCCTCTGATGTATAAGCACCTGCAACCTTTTCTGCTTCAGCCTCTGTTTGTGTTTGATTTTCGATCATCACTGGCTCATCATCTAATATGTCAAACCCTGGAACATCTTCTGCTTCAACCTCCTTGGACTCTACCTGTTTATTAATGCAAATATCCGGTAATGTAATTTTCTTCCTTTTATGCCAGAGCTTCAGGAATTTCTTCTGCACATTAATATTGATAGTACCCACTGATTCCATCCAAGAGTATCCCAAAAAACATCCATGTTATCCATATCTGAAGCATAAAAATCACCATGCAACACATACTTATCCATAGAAAGCTTCAAATCCTTATAAACTTGAACATTCTCATCATCAACCTGTGTATTTTCAATGTGTTTTGCTGGAACTTGCAATTTTTTTGCCAAATTAACATTGATAAAATTATGCTTGCAACTAGGATTTATAGAAACCATGATCTTCTCTTTCTGAATCAATCCATGAACCTACAATAAGGCGATACCAGCAGAAAATAACCCTTTAGGTTTCTTGGTTTCCTCCTTTCCTGTAAAAATAAAATCTTTTCTAGGCTGTGTGTGTCTGTGTGAGCTTATCCACAAGATTAGATTTACGATCAAAGTGGTCACGAATAGTCTTTGCAAACATCTCCCAAGTAGTTACCCTTGGATGGCATTTTTGATGACACTGCCACCATTGCCATCTTTCATGGTCCAAGTACATTTTTCCCGCACTCAGCTGAGTCTCATCATCCATGATGTAATTCAATCTGAAATATTTCTCCATTTGTGCTAGCCAACTGGCTGAATGAGAGCCATCAAATTTATACAAGTCCCTCAAATTCTGATCTAGGCCCCCTATCACAAAAAAATTGGCGAAAATTTGAAATGGCCACAATTCAGTCAATATTGCTCATAATCCCTATTATGACCTGTTTTTGGAAATGGAGTAACCATTCTACATCTTCCCATGTGGTAGAAATCCTGATCTAGGCACTGGAATTGTTGATCCATGCTGCAATTGTCCCGTCGTCACAAAAAATTGCTGAAAAATAGCTGATTTTAAATCAGCGATATCTCCCTCATCCGGACTCCGATTCGACTGATTTTTTTTTTTGAAGTTGGGTATTTTTTCATAAAGAATCTATATCTGTAATTAGATTTTACAGATCTTGCACCAGGATGTCTAGATCTGCGCCGCAAACTCGCTGCCCCGAAAAATTGTCTGCAACACCACTGATTTTTAGATCAGCGATATCTCCTTCATCCGGACTCCGATTCAGCCGATTTTTTTTTTTAATCGGGTATTTTTTTGCAAAGAATCCAGGTCTACAATTAGATTTTGTAGATTTTTCTCCAAAAGGTACAGATCTGATCTACAAACTCGCCACCCCAGAAATCCTGCAAAAAATAATAAAAAATAAAAAATAAAATAAAATAAAATTCTCCAATTTTTTTCCCAAGAAAGTGTTCTGATACCACTTATTATAGCTCTGATACCACTTGTTATAAATCTAAGCTGAAAATATAAGATAATGCGAATATACCCAGAAACAATAAGATAGAAATAGATAGAAATGATTCACTTTATTGATATCAAATTCTTAAAGTAGGGCAACACCATACATTCATTTTTTAAGGAAGGAGAACATTCCACAAGCCATATTCATGTTCATACAATATTCCTTGACACCTCTCCATGTGGAGTCTCTAGCCTCTATATAGGCCTTATACATACAATACCATGGGTCATTACCATGGTTCTCTCATACCATCGAACTAATACCATGGGCCCATTACATTATCACTAACTACTTGTGGTCCCTTACATGATATGGGTTAACCACCTTATTTATTACTATGGCCCATCCCATTATTACATTATTACCTTGGGTACCTCCCTTTGTACCCCATATTATCCCCCTAGGTATATAACACATTTCACATAATTTCTATCCTAACGAAAATAAAGATGGAGGCACATCAATTAATCTACATCACAATGACTGAATAAAATTAAATAAACTCAAGCACGTGCCCAAATAAAAAATAATAAACGCCCATTTCACATAATTTCTATCCTAACGAAAATAAAGATAGAGGCACGTCAATTAATGCAAGAAGGCCAAATGAAAAATAGTGTGCAATAGTCTGCAAATATATTTTATTGAAAATTTTTCAATATTGGTGAAGTTTTATTTTCATAATATTTATTTTACAATTATTTATTTTCATGATATTTTGTTTTTCATAAATTTGTTTATTTTTATTTTTTATTTTTTTATTTCAAGAAAATTGACGAGTTTGGTCTGTTTGGTAGGTTTCAGGGGAACAACCATTACTGTAAAGGCACCTTAGCACCTTTTTTTTTTTTGTCTCCATCTCTATTTTTCATTGTAAATGACCATTTATGCTTTCTACTCCCAGTAGATGTTTAATAAACATTTCGAACTAATGTTTATTAGTTTAAAATGAATCTTAACCATTTTCAATTTATATTTTAGGTTATGAATATATATTTCCTTTCCTTTATTTTAAATAGAAGAAAATAAGTCGATTTATAATTAAAAAAAAAGGCTTTCATCACTAATATTATTGTTCCGTCTTATAGTATTATGATTCCTTACAACGGTTTTACCATTGGAATTAGGATTTTTGTTAAATGGTTAGTTATTAAAAAAATTTTAAGTTTTATAATATTTTATTTTTTGTATTATTAAGAATTTTACATTATTTTAAATACCTTGAAAATTAAGGATTATTATGTCATTGTTATTCACACATTTAGTAACCGTGTTTTAGTAGTATTAATTTGAGGGTAGTACAAAATATTTTATTAATTTTTAATTTAAACATTTAAATTTGTAATTTCCAAAGTGGTTATATCATTATGCCGTCATCACCAAGGCTTCAAGCTCCAATGCATGATGTCAGCACCTATCGCGGTATTGTCTCGAAATTCATTTTTATACCTTCACGACATTCATTGTATATGTCTCTGCATTCACGAGATTCATTGTTATATCTTTTGCACCCCTCGGCTTGGCGTGGTGTTCTTATAACACTAGGGGGTTATTTTTCTTCTAGTTGGGCATTCATTGTATGCGTCTCCGCATTCATGAGATTCATTGTTATACCTTATGCACCCCTCGGCTTGACATGGTGTTCTTATAACACTAGGGGGTTCTTCTTCTTCTAGTTGGGCATTCATTGTGTACGTCTCCAAATTCATGAGATTCATTGTTATACCTTCCACACCCCTCGGCCTGACGTGGTGTTCTTATAACATTAGGGGGTTCTTCTTCTTCTTCTGGTTTTCCATCGATCATGTACTTAGAGTTGGCACTGACACATAATTCTTATAGTGATTCCCAACTAGTGAGATTATGTGATTTATGCACTTTTCCCAAACAAATTTGACCGACCGCGAAAATTTATGTTTAAGGGTGAGTAGGGGAGGGACGTCATTAGGTGAACGGGTCCACATAAACCAGGTGAGGTGTCGTACGACACATGTCCTCCTCCATGCGACACATGTCATCTATGCATCGTGACCGGTTCCACTGGTTTAGGGCATGTTAAGTCCCCTTGACATCACATTCAACGACTGTTGTTTCATCGGCTACCTTATTCTGTCCGGGTCGTTTACTTGCTCATTTCTCCCCCTGGGTACTTGCGTGGCATTGTTGGTGTTCCACTCGCAGCCATGCCCATCCTTGGCCCTACAAACAATGGGTTATGGTTTCTTTCTGATGCTGCTTCGAGAGGTTGTGAGGATGTTGTCTACGATTTAGTTTGCAATATTGGGCCCATTTCTCTTCCTCGTATGGTGTATTCGCCTGCAGAGGTCCCTATGTTGGATTTAGCTTGCCTCAGTGCAGGCTATGGTGGTTTCATGCTTCGAAGGGTTTTATCAGGTAAATTGGTAAATTTATGAGCTAAACCGTCAATTTTTGCTCATTTTATGCAAGCTTTTGGAAGTTTTTCACAGTCTAACCCCATGGCAGACCTGTCTTGTAGGTCACTGTGTGGTTTGCAGTTTGATTTTGAGCTAGGGTTCTATAGCACGCTGGCATGGAGGAAGTCATCAAAGAAGGTAGGACATTGTCTTACCACCCGAGTATTTGTGTTTTTTAACACATTAAATTGGTTGGATTATTGTGCATTTCTGCTTACATGCATGTGTTTTTAAACACTTTCAGCTTGTCTAAATTGCGGGCTTTTGGTGGGTTTTGTGTAAATTGTGGGGTTTTGGTGGGTTTAATGTAAATTGTGGGTTTACCGTCACCCTATCTATTACTATGCATTACTGTGTGTCATTACTGTGCATTATTATGTGTCATTAATATGTCTACATTAAAGTGTCTCATTAGGAACAACTCACTTACTAAGATGTGATGCTTATGTTATAGACTTTTAATGTTGGTGTTTGCAAACTAATAACGGTCTTGTTTGAGAACAATGGCTCCTTAGAAATGGATTGTCATCAAACAATAGCTCTGAGTGTAAGGATTGTTTTCAAATGATAACGAGTGTAGTTTTGAAAAGTTTGGGTTTATGCACTTATCAATCCATCATTCAATTGCACTAAAACCCATCTCTTGCTCGCATCCATTCCATAGCTTGAGATTATTGTAAGCTAGAAATATATCCTATTTGTTGTTCTCCATGTCTCTTGGTCGCATCCAAAATCCTCAATTCCTCCATGTTTACTGAAATGCAATTTAATGAACAGATAAATTCCCACCATTACCATGGGTTTTTCATGAAATTATCCTCAACAAATTTGATAGGCACTCATGTCAAACTAATCTGCATGTTGAGTGTCCAAGATGGAGCCAGATTTTTAGTTTATTAGAGATATCTTTATTTTCATATTTGAGTTGTAATGACGAAGAACTCTGGAATTTTGTGAATTATTTGTGGGTTCAACTAATCTATTTTGTGCATTACTCTGTGCCATTTGTGAATTATGATCGTGCAACAAATGCTAGAAGCACAAGGGGGTTATGTTGAAGAAACTGTATGCTGATTCAATTTTTTATTTTTTTTTCCGGTGCGTTAATTACTTCTAGTTATAGTACTTTCTAATTGATTTTAACTTTAGAAATAGTGTTAGTTTTATAAATATGTCTTTATAAATTTTGTACTAGTTTCTAGATGATTCTCCATGAAATTTTTTAATATGACATAGTAGTCAAATCAATGGAAACCTAAAGGGTTGCTTATTGATGAATATGGGATTGGTACTATATAGTTAGCTTATATTTGGTGATATAGCTAACTTCACTTGGCTAATGTACTACCAGTAGTATAAGTAGTAGCCTTGGATATATCATTAGGTTGACTAGTGGTCTATTCCATTATATGTGTGCTCTGAATGTTCCTGTATTCCCATAATAATGGTCATACATAAGCATATATCACTTAATAAGAGTCAATTAGGCAGTAATGGATGGTATTCTACATAAGAAATCTAACTTCTTATATATCACCAATGTTCTAGTTCCAGATCAGAGATTAGTCGTATGAATAGATATGGCAATAACTATGAATAAAGGAGAATCGATATGGTTGGTAACTATACATGGTGTAGGGTTACTCTATTCAATATACTCGTATGGTTCCAATTTAATCAAGATATAAACCATATAAGTAATCATAACTAAGCTAGTATCACTTCCATGATTTCACTACTTGGCTAGTAGTACAACTTATATAACTACAAGTACTTACATAATATATGATAGGTTACTCAATCACATTATGCTTACAAGTTGGTTCTTATCAAAGCTTCTTGTTGCTTTCCCTATATCATACTTATCCCCTGTATCTACATAATCAAATCATATACTATATGGTGGGTTATACATTTCAACCTGATTACAGCTCACAGATCTAATGAGTAGTAAGCCCATATCATATAGCGTTATTGTATTCTATCCATACCATATTGTCTGATGATTCAAAATTTTTATTGTCATTGTGTTAATTACTTCTGGTTATAGTACTTCCTAATTGAGTTTAAATTTAGAAATAGTGTTAGTGTTATAAAGATGTCTCTATAAATTCTATACTAGTTTCTAGATGATTCTCCATGAAAATTTTCATGCATTACTATGTGCCATTATTGTGCATTATAGTTCTGTGCCATTGCGAATTATTTGTGGGTTCAACTACTCTATTGTGTGCAATACTCTGTGCCATTTGTGAATTATTACCCTGCAGCAAATGCTCTGAGCACAAGGGGGTTATTTGAAGAAATTGTTGTTGGTTTGAATAAACTGTCTGTTGATTCAAAGTTTTTATTGCCAGTGTGTTAATTACTCCTGGTTATAGTACTTTCTAATTGAATTTAAATTTAGAAATAGTGTTTGTGTTATAAAGATGTCTTTATAAATTTTGTACTACTTTCTAGATGATTCTCCATGCAATTTTTTATGCTTTTCTATTAGTCTTTTGATCTATGTAACTTTGTATTCTCATAAATTCAAGCAAGAGGAATTCATGTTGGTGACTCTCGCCTATATTATATGTTATTTTGTCTCTATTATGTGTTATTGTGTGCATTATTGTGTGCCATTGTGAATTATTTGTGGGTTCAACTGCTTTATTGTGTTCATTACTATGTGCCATTGTGAATTAACTTTAGGGATTGTATGTTGTTGTATGGAACTACATACCCAGGACTAGAAACGAGCAAGTAGAAAGCCCGAACATAATAAGGCAGCCGACAAAACAACAGTCGTTCAATGTGTTCTCAAGGGGACTTAACATTCCCTAAACCAGTTGAACTGGTCACAATGCATGGAGAACAAGTGTCGCATGGTGGAGGACAGGTATCGTACAACACCTCACCTAGTTTATGTGGCATAATGGATGGTCTACGTGGACCCGTTCACCTAATGGCATCCCTGCCCTAATGTTGTTAGTAGTATAAATTTTTAGTAGTTGTCAGCAATATAATACATTTAAATTTCTAGCAGTAAAATGTTGTTAACTTGTTTGTTTGTTAGTGATTCATTGCTTTAGATTCATTTATGTTGTTAGCTTGTTTGTTTGTCACTGATTCATTGCTTTAGAATCATTTATGTTGTTAGCTCATTCGTTTCTTAGTGATTCATTGCTTTAGGGTTAGCGATTTTCTCTAAATAAAAGAGTAGATTTTGATAATTGAAAAAAAACATAAAAACCTGACATCAAAATAAAAATAATTTTCAAATAAGAATTAAAATTCAAATTCAAGAGAGTTCAGATTCTTCAATTCACTTTATCTAACTTTGGTCAAATTATCCAAATAGAGTTCAATTATCTACGGATCATATTATCACAACAAAGTTAAAATTCGGAATTTTGTTCATCTACCTTTGTTCCTTGATCATCACAATGACCATTAATAAACATTATCAAATCAAGTAAAATTCGATGTAACTGTGTAGAAGAGAATGGTCTTTTTTATCATTTACATTCCTTAATTTAATGAACTAGAGAATTCTTAACTCTGTAGAAGTGTAGCTTCTACTATTAAACTAATCAACATAATGCATCCTTACCAAATTTACATTGCGACGTGGTTACAAAAAATATGTATTACCACATGTATGTTTGATGGCCTCCATTTCCTGCATTGCCCAAAATTGTAGAGTTGCATGCCTGACCCAAGTATGGTGGACTACCCAAGATTGGTTGATTAGGATGTGCCTGAATGTTTCCATATGCTTGACTCCAATTTCCTCCTTGTAGCCATGGAGGGACTGAGCAGCCCAAATTTCCACTTGTGTTATTAACCCCAACACTTAGTGCAGGTGTCATATAAACACAATTAGGATTTAAACCTACATTGGTAGGGGTATAAGAGGTGGGCATAAGCCCTGGATGATAATAGGGGACTTGGATGTTAATCATTTCTTTGTATGATGGTGTGTGCTCTGCAATATGGTCCAGTGTGTTGGAAAACATTTTATTTGCCTCAAATTGAACTGGACCATAGTCTTCCGTGCTTGTCACCCCTACTCCTTTTTCCAACAACTTTTGAACCTTTCTTGCCTCCCTCTCTTGCCTTTCCAATTGTTTATGATGTTCCTTATCTTCCCTTCCCTTTTGTCTTTCCAACCTTTCCTTTGCTTAAGCTTCTGCTACTGCAATCCTTGAAACTCTCTTTTCCTTGGCCAACTCCTTCTTTCTCTTTTTAGATTCCTGAATTTCATTTTTTTTAATGTTCAGACTCAAACAATAAATTCACATAATATTCAGATTTGAGAAACTGTGAAATCCTCCCCAAATGAAGGCAATCTGATGTTGAGTGCCTTGATGAGGTCTTCACTCTCTCTACTAGTAACTTTAGGAATGCACCAAGGTTTCTCTATTTTGATGTCCCATGCTCCTTAGGACATAACACTTGGATTTCAACCTCAGGGACAACTGATTCATCCCCATTGTTGTCTTCTTCAGGTACTTCATGCTGAATAGACTCCTCTTCCATTGACCCATTGTCCACAAAATAATGAACAATTTTGGTGTTCAACTCTGATGGTTGTGAAGGCATGTCCATGTTTTATGTATTACTAGTAGATACATTATGTGTGTTGATATTCATCATGGCCTTTGCCAACCATGATGGTGGGCTTACTTGGGTTGGCATGCTCAATTTCTCATTGTTTAATTATGTTGCATTAGCATTTGAAATCAAGTTTTCATTTTCATTAATTTGATCAACTACCTCATATGGAATATCACCTGAAGAATTGGTCGGTGGTTCAATGGGTGTGACATCCTCCTTGATATTGACAATTGGTTCATGACTGAACTACGTCTCACTCACATGTTCATCATCATTACCATAGAAGTTCCCTTCAGAAAGGGACATTATACCTTCAACAACAAAAACATCTTCTTAACCATCAACATGGCCTTGTAAGTTCTCTGCTTCTTGACCTTCCACATAAAATGCTTGGCTACAACTGGTATCATGCAAAAGAGCATCAACATTAAGTGGCCATATACCAATCCTCCTAAATCCAACCTTGATATTAGAAGGTGTGAGAGCCCTTTTAAATTCTTTACTTGCAAGCTCAGCTAGCTCAAACCTCTTTACTTCCACCCCTGGATTCTTTGCCATCCATGAAGCTCACTCGACCCTAAAATAGTTCTTGAAAGGCCCAAACACGCTGACATCAAGGGGTTGTAGTCTATGAGTGGTATGATCTGGCAATGTTAACAGGTCAATGCCAAAATTGTTTTCCTCCTCAAATTTCTGCACAGCCATGTGGCTTTCATGGCCATATAAAATTAGTAGGTGTCTGTTTTCAGGTGAGACACCAGTCGGTATAGATGCAGGAAAGTGACAAAGCTAATTTAGAAATAGTTCCTTTGTCATCCATGCATGGGAATGTCCAGCCATGCATGCACCTGTTTCATAGTTCTATATATAGTTTTTTAGTTGTGTTTTACCTTTGAATAGATAAAATCTCAGGATTGAAGAACCAATTGCATTGGCACAAAAAAGAATAGTGATCCACTCCCTTCTCTTAGGAAAAATCTTAGGTACATTTCTACTCCCTCTCTTGGCAATTACCCACATACCACAATTCCTTCCTACTTGTAAGCCTATTTCGTCACAGTTCCATATATGGTTTGGGGCATATGAGTGCAAATCATATGTAGTAGAAAGCGTGTTATAGAAATTGGACACAATTGTAGGGCGTAGATTTAAAGGTCTGTCTCTGTCAAGGCCCTCATTTGTACGTAACAAAGGGTCTGGATGCCTTTTTTTTAAACCCACTCCACCATGATTTACTAGGAAACCCATCTTTGAAGGGGTTTGGCTTCCTCTAACATATTTGAGCTACTATGGATTTATGTTGTATAAGATATATCCCATGTCCCAATGGGCCATCTCTTTACACCACTCAACCACCTCGTCCTCCTCCTCTTCAGTCATAACTGTAACAATCCCTCTACGCTTTGTATTAGTCAACCCATTTATCCAATAATGTATGTTAGAGGTAGAAATACCATGTTTTTTTTGTAGAGGCACGGATTGAATGTCCCTTAAACTCGATGTCATCAATTACAGCTAGCATGTCTTTCTTTGTCCAACCTCTGATGGCACTGATTTTCTTTGTTGAACTTGCACCTTCCATTGTGATTGAAGGTGACTCTGTGGTTGATGGTGGAATAGAATGATCTGCAACCACGGTGTCCTTTTCAATGACATTATTGGGCACATTAGGAGCATTCACATCACCCCCCTATCCTCATCTGATTCACTGGATCGCAATTGGGCCCCCCTCGCCTCCTCATATTCCTTGTACGATATGAAATAGAAACTCTTGGCATGGCTGCAACAACCTGTAGAGTTACCACACAATTTTGATTTTAAAAAACCGTATTAGAAAACAAGATAATTCATTTGTGTTTGCAATCAATGAGCAACAGCAATCAGTGCTTTATCTATATATTGAACCTTTCTCGCATTTTAACTTCTTTATTGATTCTTAGTTGGTAAAAACATGAGTTATGAGGAAGAGCTATTCATTTTTCTTTTTGTAACAGCTTTGACATAACGCAATTTCTTCAACAGAACTCGCTTTCTGTGTCCTCACATTATTGTTCTTGGCATTCATTTTATTCCTAGTTCATAAAAATATGAGTTATCAAGAAGAGCTATTCCTTTTTATTTTTGTAACAGATTTGACATAACAAAATTTCTTCAACACATAGCTTTTTGTGTCCTCAAATCATTGTTCTTGGTATTCATTTTTTTATGGGAATTCATTTTATTCCTAGTTTGTAAAAATATGAGCTATCAGAAAGACTTATTACTTTTTCTTTTTATAACAACTTTGACATAACACAATTTCTTCAACACACATAGATTTTTGTGTCCTCAAATCATTGTTCTTGGCATTCATTCTATTCCTAGTTGGTAAAAATATGAGTTATCACGAAGAGCTATTTATTTTTCTTTGTGTAACAGCTTTGACATAACATAATTTCTTCAACACAAATAGCTTTCCGTGTCCTCAAATCATTGTTCTTGGCATTCATTCTATTCCTTGTTGGTAAAATATGAGTTATGAGGAAGAGCTATTCCTTTTTCTTTTTGTAACAGCTTTGATATAACACAATTTCTTCAACAGAACTAGATTTTTGTGTCTTCAATTCATTGCTCGTGGAATTCAGTTTATTCCTAGTTCATAAAAATATGAGTTATCAGGAAGAGCTATTCCTTTTTCCTTTTGTAACAGCTTTGACATAACAGAATTTCTTCAACACAAATAGTTTTTTGTGTCCTCAAATCATTGTTCTTGGCATTCATTCTATTCCTAGTTGGTAAAATTATGATTTATGATGAGCTATTCCTTTTTCTTTTTGTAACAACTTTGACATAACACAATTTCTTCAACAGAACTAGCTTTTTGTGTCCTCAAATCATTGTTCTTGGCATTCATTTTATTCCTAGTTCGTAAAAATATGAGTTATCAGGAAGAGCTATTCCTTTTTCTTTTTGTAACAACTTTGACATAACACAATTTCTTCAACTCACATAGCTTTGTGTGTCCTCAACTCATTATTCTTGGCATTCATTTTGTTCTAGGAATTCATTTTATTCCTAGTTGGTAAAAATATGAATTATCGGGAAGAGATATAATGATTAAGGGTTCTTAGTTGTAGTCTCTTTATGTAGTTATTCCATTTCAATTTCTAAAAGTCTAAGGGTTTTTTACTAGTTCTTTTTGTTCTTGTAAGTGAAAGCCTCAGAAAACAAAGAAGGCACACTCAATTGAAAAGAGAGAGAATGGGTGGTATGCACACTAGATATTCATCCCTTTCATTGACTGAAAGAAAAGACAAATCTGTTACGGTTCCACCCATACAATAACACGATAGCAGGCAAATGGTAAGAGATTATAAACCTCTGAGGAAAGGATACCAGAGAAATAAATAAAACTTGATTTTGTTATAAACATTGCACCTAAGTGAACCCCGGGAGATAGAGGAGTAAGAATAGCTAAAACAGTCCTAATTAAAGCACATCACAATGAACTTCGGTAAGAAAGAGAATGAAAATACCAGTATAAGAACATTGGAAAATCGGAGAATTGGTTGGATAAACTAAAAAACTTTAAGAAGGCCACGAGGGTCATATTTATTTCTCACATCCGCCATGATAGTATCAGACACCATTCTGATCTGAGTAGGGGACATGTTAAAGGGATGGTAATCATTTAAGTACACTTCGTCCTCCTACACTTCTTTTTCCTCCCCATCATGAGAAGACCAGTGGAATCAAGCTTCTTCCTCCCCCATCATGAGCAAACCAGTGGAATCAAGCGAAATAAATTCATTTGCTACCTCTGCATTATCATCATGATTAAATAGATTTTTAATGTCTATGGGACAGTCTACAGGATCTTAAAAACCTTGCTAATATTATTCCTCATAATGAAATAAATGATTATCTATTGCATCTCAATTGTCTCATTCCTTGTAGTTTTTCTCCTACAATCTTGTAGTTATCTCATCTTCAAGATTATAAATTTATAAATTTATATGCATCATCTTCAACACTGTGAAAGGATATTCTTTGCTATTATAGTAATCTGATATTGAATTGAAGGGGTTATATTTGAGGTTACAGTGGCATTTAAATTGGTTTCTAAATCAGTGAGTTTGTTATTCATATAGAAATGTTTCTCTGATCAGATCTTGTGATCTATTTAGCAAGTGATATTGGCTATAATGGCTTTAGTTTACCCTTGTCTCTCAATAAAAATAACATTATTCAACAAAAATGATAACATTATTAAACAAAAACAAACATGTATGTCTCCATAACATTATTCAATAAAAATGATAACATTATTCAACAAAAATAAACCTATATGTCTCTAGCAGCTGATGAATAGAATGAATGTAACATTGTGCACACACACTATGTTTGTATGTCTCCAACAACTAATGAATAGAATGAATGTAACAGTGTTTGAACACTCTGATTGTATGTCTCTAATAGTTGATGACTAGAATGAATGTTTGAAATGAAAATCAGTAAGAGTTGATGTTTTATAGTTTTTTATATAGAATTTAATTGGTGGGGAAGATTGGCATGGATTGCCATCTCCCAAATCAAATATGTGGTTTGGATTGATTTGTATATGATCAAATAGCTGATAATCTTTCATGGTTGATACTTTTGATTTCATGTGTTTAATTCCTAAATTGAAAAGGTTGGTGTGTTTAATACTTGAATTGAAAGGGTTGGTGTCATTTATTGCACCTTTTGAACTAATCCAAGCTGAATTGAATGTTATCATTTATTGTCTTCAATAGGTTAAATGGTTAAACACACATGTACATATGGCTGACACACATTTCACTTATTCTTGTACAGGTATTACTAAGCAATGGAATTTGTTGCTCCATTGGAAATCAGTGGGTGACTATTTGATGGAATAGGTGTACCCCTGAATAGAATTCAATGGAATGTTTTGTAGTGCATTTTGACTTATTTGGTAATTCAAAGTTGGAGGTACTTGGGACATTATGTCTTGTCAACTTGTGATGTTAAGGTTTGGTGTTTGACACTTGTTGGCCTAATCAATATGTGGGCCCATTTTGGACTAAATTATATAACTCAATATAAAGTATTTATGTGCATCTTTTTTATGGTTTATGAATATTTTTTTATGGATGTGTGGGACTAGTACTATAATTAATATTGGTCCCTGCACAACAATAGAAGGTTCTCCCCTAGCTTTGTTTTATTTTTTAGCAGGTACGATGTATTGTACTATATCTTTAATGCTTATCTACACTCTTAGGGCATGCATTAAATCGTCTCCATGGCCTCCTCAAAATCAGCTCTATAGTTAGGGAAAAGGAAGATATGTTTTAAAGAGAAGATCCTATAGTAATGAAAAATCTAATCTAATAACATTACAAATTGCATAAAAAATTGAATAAATAGTTTTTCCTGGTTGTGAAGTACTTATCAAACCAGGAAACTTCCCTATGTTGATGCATTGAACAAGACAAATGTTTTTTAAAATAAAATTAATTATATGTATTGCACATAATTTTTTTTTAAATTCTCCATGTAATGATTTAATTTGCATTTTCAAAGTCAAGTTCGTTGGATAAGATAGGAAAAATATGTGTTTACTCGTCTCAGATCTGAGAACCCTTTAAAACCCAGAAAACGTTCTTAAGTGCAACAAACATTTGTACAATGACAAAACTTCACACGAGTTACCAAAATAAAATAAAAAAATAAAAAAATTGAATTCATATTAGCAGAGCCAGGTAATGTTAAGGACAAATTGAAACTGAACAGCTTTTGTATTCTAAGACTTTGTGTATTCTTTGAACATATATATAATTTTAAAATATGTTATTTGAGCCTTTGAACATATATATAATTTTAAAATATGTTATTTGAGCCAAATGAATGTCAATATCGGCCTGATACTGGTTGTCACCGAACTGTTTATGTTGAGTGATTTTAATTCTTTTACTCCTCACAAAAACTTTTGTAATAAAAAATATATTAGAATTTTTTTTTGTAATAAAGACTACCTTAATTCTTCTAATCGCAAATAAATACCAAAATCCTCAAGGAAACTCTTGTAGTAAAGATTTTGTAAAAAAATCAAATCAATTGCTTTAGAATTTACATTCTTGGTTTCTTATCAAATTTTAGTTTATATTTATGGTAAATTTGGATGGTTTTCTTTTTCACTTTGTAACCAATTGCAATCAAAAGTAGTTTCAAAATCTCTTTGTGTTGTCATTTAATTATGATCTTTTGCTCCATAGTCTTTATGTTGATTTATTTGTTACAAAAATATTGTTTATAAAAATAAACAAACATTTTTTTCCTTATTTCAATTTTATGTAAAAATAAGAATCACATTAGCAAAAGTAGTGACATTGCTACCATGTACTTCTGGTTTTTTATAATAACTCTTAACCGCTTTCAATTTATATTTTAGATCATTAATATATATTCCCTTTACTTTATTTTAAAAAGAAGAAAAGAAGCCGATTTATAAAAGAAGAAAATAGGCTATCAATGATATTATTGTTCTGTCTTATGGTATTTTGATTCCTTACAACATTTTTATTAGCGGAATTACAATTTTTTTGTTAAATGTTTGATTATTAGAAATTTTTAACGTTTTATAATATATTTTATATTCCGACACATAGGAAATAGTTAAGTATAACTTGGTCTAGTGTAGAGTTAGGTAAAGTGTGTTTCTTTACTATGTACATTTGTAACTTACAATCCGACGGTCACGATATGTTTTAGACATGAAGTGATCCAACGGTTCATTCTCTCCTCAATATTACCGACACTTGATCCATGGCTTAACACCCGATTGGTCCATGATCTCTATCTAAAAAGCATGGAAGGTCATTTGTAGGGTGACAGTTCATGAGAGAATATTATGTAAAAAAAAATTCTTTTACTAATAAATTGTCTGAAGTGGCTGCATTGGCTCAGGCCATGGAATATTTCTCTCTCTAAGGGTTTTAACCACGTCAATAATACTAGTGTATTGATCTGTGATCTGTTTGTGAGCGACGTCCTTTGATGTTCTATCTGAGGAACTTACCATGTAACTTCCTACATGGTATCGAAGCTATTTTAGGGTCACATTTGTTGGTGATCCAAATCCGAAGCCGGTATAAGAGCATGTGACTATCATTTCCTAGATCTACTATTTTTTACTGTTTTCGGGCCGAGAGGACTGCTTTGTTGTGTTAGGAGCATATGTTCCAATAAGTAACCCCTTTCGTTTCACGCGAAAAGTTTTTTAGTATCCCTAGCTACGTCATTTTTAAGATCTGGAGGTATACAGTCTTTATTTGTAGTTTTAACTATTCATCTCTTTGTTTATTTCGATTTATTTAGCTCTGTATTTTTTTATTACTGGATCTATACATTTGATTTCTGCATATGTTCTTTGCCCTGCGACTCTGTGCGATCTAGGCAAATCAAAAATAGAAAGGAAGGATTTTTCTCATGTGTTTGCTCTTTTCCGCCGCGTCTTAGTGTGATCTAGGAAAATCAGAAACATTGAGGAAAATATGGTTTTTTTTTTGCATGTCTGTGTTGGGTTGTGTGTTTTTTTGTTTTGTAGGAAAAAATAGCTTTTTCAAGTAAGCATGCACCCCAAGGCTTCAGTGAGTAAAAAAAAAAAAATTAAATAAAAAACAAAAAAAAAACCTTCCTCTTTTCCAAAAATTACCAACCTTTTAAACTAGCTCACTTGGTCCAAAGTTACTTTATGAGAATAGAGATCTTGGGTTCAAGTGTTTCTTTTTGTTGAGTTACTTTTTCAAAAAGCACATGTAACTTATGTTTTAAAGTTACTTATGTAAAAGTTTTCTCACCCATTATAAAAAGTGAGTCACTTATAATTCTAAAGTCTCTTTATTTTTATTTAAGTTACAAATTAGTGAGTAGCTCATAAAGTACCATTGTAAAAGTGACTTTCACTTATTTACAAAAGTGGGTCACATAAAATCTTTCTTAAAGTGAACTAATTAGATTAAGTTTGGAAGGGGAAGGGGAAGGGGAAGGGGGAGGAGCGCGGGGGGGAGTTTTTTTAAAATATAAAATTATCATTCACTTCCGCACATTCACGCACTTTGTCAACATCGTCAACAACTTTTCTTCAAAAAGCCATAACTCCCTCATCCGGAAACCATTTTCAAAGCCGTTTTCTTTAAATCGGCCTAATTTTTCAAGATTTTTCCATTGGAAGACTTAGTTTCGGCATCTACATATTTAGTTTCTATTAAAATGGAAAGCCCATGCCAAGTTATTCTTGACAACACCAACTACTTCCAATGGTGGTCCTACATTGTGGATTTACTTAGAAGTAAAGGTCTTTACAAAATAGCCTCAGCCCAAGAAACTAAACCTAAAGATGAAGGTAAGGCAGCCAAATGGGAAAATAGGCAAGATCAAACACGTGGGTTGATAGGGATGTCTACCTCTCTAAACCTTAGATTCCATATCATAAAACTTGATACCCCTAATGAAGCAATGAAACAATTCACTAAAGTTTTTGGAATTAAAAATGAAATTAGAGCCCATCAACTCGAAAATGAGTTGTTTACGTTGGACCCAAATAATTTTTCTTCCATTGAATATTTTTTTTCCAAGTTCAAGACCCTTAAACTTCTCTTGGAAGGTGTTAATGTTAAGAAAGAAGATGGTAGCCTTATCTATTCCATTCTTACTAAGTTGAGACCAACCTACTCTGTGTTTGTTTCCACCTTCCATTCTATCAAAGAAGCCTTCATTTCTCAAGGACAAGACTACAAGTCCCCCCCTTTTGATACCTTTTGTGATTCTTTAATAAGAGAATAAGAAAAGCTCTTATATCTTAGTCTTATTAATCTTGGAAACTCTTCTAAGAAAGCGTTAGCCGCCCAACATCAACCAAATTCAAAGAATCCTAAGAAGCAGTATCCTAATAAGAATGGTCCTAAACCAAACAAGTGTCTTAAGCAATTTCGGTCTCAAAATAAAAAATCAATTCAACAAAATGATAAGGCAAATAAAAACAAAGGAAAGAAGACTAATAGACATTGCAACTTTTGTAATCGAGATGGCCACTTCAAATCGAAATGCTTTAAGAAGATGGAAGCCTTGGAAGCAGCAATGAAGAAGCATAACATCCATTTGGATCATTCTTCAACTTCAACTTCATCTTTAGGAATAGCACTTTCTACGTGTGGTCGTCAAGCATCTTAGTCTGGTTATGCACTTAATGTATCTTCTTCTTCTCATTCTCGTGAGTGGCTCATTGATTCTGGAGCTTCTTATCACATGGCCAAAAACAAAGCCATGTTTTCTTCTTTAAATGATTGTAACACCAAAAATATATATGTTGGTGATGATAGATCTCTTAGTGTTGTAGGGACTGGAACTATTCATCTAGACAATGGTCAATTTAATGATGTATTATGTGTTCCAACCTTATCCTGCAACCTTCTATCTGTATATCAGATAACTCATTCAAGTGAAGGTAAAATTGTTGAATTTTCACCTCACGATGTTGTAATTAAGGACCTAAGAGATCCTAGATAAATTTTAGCTACTGGCATTGCTGATGATTCTACAAGGTTGTATAAGTTTAACAACTTTGGGTCATCAACACTTCCCTCAGTATATGTTGTTCATAATGATGAAGTGAGAAAACTTTGGCATGAGCGATTTGGCCACTTAAACTATCACTCCCTTCAAAATCTATCTAAAGAAAATATGGTGCAAGGTCTTGCTATGGTATCTTGCAGAGACGGTGTTTGTTCTGGATGTGTACTCGGAAAACATCATCGAGATAGTTTTGAAAAACATGCCTCTTGGCACGCCTGAGCCCCTTTATAGCATGTGCATAGTTATTTATGTGGTCCACTTCCAGTTGTTTCATTCTCTGGGTACAGGTATTTCATAACTTTCATTGATGATTTCTCCAGACGCACTTGGGTATACTTCTTAAAACTCAAGAGTGAAGTCTTTAACATGTTCTCGGCCTTTAAGGCCTTCGTTGAGAAATAATATGGACAAAAAATTCTTAAGCTAAGATCAGATAATGGCAGAGAATATGTTAACAACAAATTCATCAACTTTTGCACTAAGCATGGAATTCAAATGCAACATATTGTTCCATATACTCCACAACAAAATGGTGTAGCTGAAAGGAAGAATCGCACCTTAAAGGAAATGGCTAATTGTATGCTTCAATTTAAAGGACTTAGTCTTAATTTTTGGTCAGAAGCAATTAACTGTGAAAATTACATAGTAAATCGCACTCCTGCTAAGGTTTTAAAGAATATCACCCA
The DNA here is from genome assembly GCA_031772625.1 of Pinus tabuliformis. Lineage (NCBI taxonomy): Eukaryota > Viridiplantae > Streptophyta > Pinopsida > Pinales > Pinaceae > Pinus > Pinus tabuliformis. Next base: position 1,008,578,849 of record CM062811.1, read on the forward strand.
AGAAGAAGGATGGAGCTTAATTAAACCAGATGTAAGTCACTTTCGTATTTTTGGAAGTGAAGCATGGGCTCATATTCCAGATGAGAAACATAAAGATTTAGAACCTCAGAGTGAAAAATGTATTTTTGTTGGATATTCTGAAGATGTCAAAGGATACAGACTTACTCCACTTAAGTCCAAAAATTTTATCATTGGAAGAGATGTAAAGTTTGCTGAAAATATATTGGCCTACGAGCCTAGTTCGACGGATGTGCCACCTCTCTCTATCCCTTCTGCTTCTGAAACTATTTCTTCTTCAGACGATGATAGCAAGGATGACAATCCTCCCCCACCTTCTGAGGATCCTCCTTCAGCTCCTCAGCTTCCAAAATGGATTCGTGCTACTCAGGATGTAGCAGGTGATGCAACAGATCAGCGACGTACATGTTCTCAGTTCCATAGAGCCTCTTATTTATTGGTTCAAGCTTCAACGAACTATGATCCTGACACCTTTGCAGAAGCTTCAGAACATCTAGATTGGGACGCAGCTATGAATGAAGAATATCGTTCATTATTGGTAAATGATACATGGGATCTTGTTCCTCTTCCAAAGGGACGAAAACTTTTTAGATGCAAATGGGTTTACAGAACCAAGTTTGGACCAGATGGAAAAGTTGATAAACATAAAGCTCGTCTTGTTGCTAAGGGTTTTTCACAAGTTGAAGGAATTGACTATATTGAAACCTTCTCCCCTATTGCCAAAATGAACTTTATCCGCCTTGTTCTTTCCTTTGTTGCCTCTTTCAAATGGGAAGTCCATCAAATGGATGTTAAATCTGCCTTCTTGCATGGGGACTTGCATGAAGAAATCTATATGGAACAACCTACTACCTTTATACAAACAGACTCCAGCCTTGTATGTCAACTTAAGAAATCCCTTTATGGTCTCAAGCAAGCCCCTCGAGCTTGGTATGCCAAAATGGATAGCTTTCTTTTAGATACTGGCTTTTCTAGGTGGCATTCTGGTAATACTATCTACACCAAGAAAGTGGGTAGGTCTCTTATCATTATTGTTCTTTATGTTGATGATCTTATCCTTGCTGGTAGTGATCCCAACCTTATAAACCATGTGAAGTCTAGCCTTAAAAAGAAATTTGAAATGAAAAACTTAGGACACTTGCATTATTTTCTTGGTCTTCAAGTCTTGCAATCCAAGGAAGGTATTTCCCTTTCCCAATCCAAGTATGCATGTGATCTTCTATGCCATTTTCTCATGGAAGACTATAAGTCAACCCCTTCTTCCTTTCAGTCTGGAGCCAAACTTTCAGTCTTGTACTTCCCCTGAAGTTGATGCTACCTTATGCCGTCAACTTGTAGGAAAACTTTTCTATCTGACCCATACCCGTCCTAAACTTTCCTTTGTTGTTGGTCTTATTCCTCAATTTATGCAAAACCCACATGAAATTCATTGGAAAGCAGCTAAAAGAATACTTCGTTATGTTCGAGGTACAATTCAGTTTGGGATTCATTACAATGCAGAAGCATCTCCTATATTGGTTGGTTTCACTGAGTCTGATTGCGCTGATGACCCTAATGATCGGAAGTCTATTGCAGGTTATGTCTTCACTCTTGGTTCTAGACCTATTACATGGGCTTGCAAGAAACAAAATTCCATTTCTCTTTCTTCAGCAGAAGCAGAGTATCATGGCGTCGTAGAAGCTAGTAAGGAAGTCTTCTGGCTTCGTCAAATCCTGTCAGATTTTGGCTTTCAACAGCAGCATCCAACTACACTTTGGTCTGATAATCAAAGTGCCATTCAACTATGCAAAGATCCAGTCCAACATTAACGCAGCAAACACATTGAACTACACGTGCACTTCATCAAAAATCTCATTCTTGACTATGTTCTTGAAGTGAAATATTGTTCAACAGATGATCAAGTTGCATACATCTTTACAAAGGCTCTCACAGAGGCGAAGTTGATTTATGGTTGGAGTTCAGGAAGTCGTCACTAAGGGGGGATAGGCTCTAATGCCTCCTTCCTTCTCCTATTGTGTCATATTTGTACATCCTTCAATCCTATCCCAAGTTGTTCTTAAGGGGGGATGTTAGGATATTCCGACACACAAGAAATAGTTAAGTATAACTTGGTCTAGTGTAGAGTTAGGTAAAGTGTGTTTCTTTACTATGTACATTTGTAACTTACAATCTGACAGTCACGATATGTTCTAGACATGAAGTGATTCGACGGTTCATTCTCTCCTCAGTATTACCGACGCTTGATCTGTGGCTTAACACCCGATTGGTCCATGATCTCTATTTAAAGAGCATGGAGGGTTATTTGTAGGGTGACCGTTCATGAGAGAAGTTTATGTAAATTTTCTTTCTTTTATTAATGAATTGCTTGAAATGGCCACATTGGCTCAGGTCGTGGACTGTTTCCCTCTTTGAGGGTTTTAACCACCTCGAGAATACTAGTGTATTGATATGTGATATGTTTGTGAGCAGTGTCCTTTGGTGTTCTATCTGAGGAACTTACCCTGTAAATTCCTACATTTTATACTCTTTTAAATACCTTGAAAATGGGGAGTATTTATTTTCATATTGGAAAAAATTAAAAGGAAATAAAAATTGTAAATATGCATGGTGTTGTGGGTAAGTAGGGTACATTCATTATTTTGTGGTAATTAATAGGTTTGATTTTTTTATTTTGTGGTAAATTTTTTGGTGGTAAATGGTAAAAAGTAAATGAGTTTTTAATAAAATGATATATTTTGAGTTATTAAAATATTTTTTATTAATGTTTTTTTTGTGGTGTGCGTTGAATTTTATATAAATTTTAGATATATCAAAAATTTATGGATGATGATTTTAGAAGTTCTTTTCAATTGCCAAATTAAATTAGATTGACAAAATTTTAATGAATGTTTAAAATTGATGAGAAGACTAATTTCTTTCATCATTATAACAATTTTATTGTCTAATTTTGATTAAAAATTGGAGATGTTAATGGTGGAAGTTAATGTAACTTAGGCTTGTTGTATTATTGTGTGATTGGGTGTTAAATGGATGTTAATGTGTTTTGTGGCTCAATGGTAAATGTGTGTGATTGATGTTAGATTAGAGGATTGTATGGTTATTGTTGCATTGGAATTATGCTATAGTGGTTTCTATATGTTCATTGGTTGCTAGTCATGTAGTGGTTTCTCTATGTTCTTTAGTTGCTTCTACTCATGGTGATTATTGGTTATGGTTATTCCAGTTTCTCACGTTGCTTTAAACTATTGGGCATTGTTATTTGTATTGGTTTTCTCTTGGTTATGGTTACTCTATCTTATCACATTGTTTAGTCATAAATGCTCCATTGGCTTGTTGATGCAAAGGGTGGTAGTTGTTAGTGTGTTTGGTGGTTCAATAATAAATGTAGAGAGTTGATGCTTTGATTGTTTATATTATTTGTATGGGTTTTTGTGTTGCTCATGGTTATGGTTTTGATGGTTATGGTCGTCATTGTGGTGGCTTATACATGTGGATGGTTGTGAGTGTTATTGTGATGCATTAAAACCAACTTGTATTGTTTTTTATTCTTTGTTTTGTTTTTTTAGTTTAGTGATTTCACAACTCACATTTTTTAAGTTTAATACGTTTTATTCAGACTTTGGGATTGGGGTTGCCAAATATTTTTTTGTGTTTAGTATCTTTCAAGTTAAAATCGAATAGAAGCATGTGTAATTCTACCACTTACCACATATTTTAGAAGCATGTGTGATTTTACCGCTCACCACATATTTTCTTATTCAATGTATATTTTCTTATTCAATGTATATTTCCTTATTCAATGTGGTTTTTGTCCTTTTTGTCGTTCACTGATCCTTGTCAAGGCTAGATATAGTTTCTACGTAATTTAGCAATCTTTTTGTTCATTGTTTAACACATTTTTTTCATTTAGAAATCCCACTACTCACCTCAACATATTTTTTTAGATTTTTCACCTCACAGGTCTCACTACTCATTGCTAAATTGAAACTTTTATCTTCAAAAAATGCATTATTATTAATTTGTAAATATATTAAAATTCACAAATCATATACTCATAATTTAATGTTTTGTTTATTTTTTTAGGGATTTGACGATTACCTCTCAATATGTTTTTAATCATCTAATAAGGTTTTTTAAAGACTTTGGGGTTGCCTAAACACTCTCTCTATATGTTTTTAATCATCTAATAAGGTTTTTTAAAGACTTTGGGGTTGCCTAAACACTCTGACATTTCACTGTTCAACATATGTTTTCTTGTTCGATATATTTTGTTTTTCTCATTCATTGATCTCTGTCCACACCAGATATTCCACTTAATTTAGCAATCTCATTGTTCACCGTTCCAATAAATTTTTCCATTTGATGAACCCACTAATTACCACGACACATTTAATTTAGCAATTGCATTGCTCATCGTTCCAATAATTTTTTCCATTTGATGAACCCACTAATCACCGCGACACATTTTTTCCCTTACTGCGACACATTTTTTCCCTTACTGCGACACATTTTTTTTCCCTTACCGATCTCATTGCCCGCCAATGCATATGGAATTAGTATTCAAATGATTTGTATATATAGAACCCTACCTTATCTTTTTTAGTTTTCATGTCTATGAAATTATTGCCAAGCATTGTCAACTAGGCCTGTGTGGCAGCATGCCAACATAATGCCAACAAGGGACATGGTCGGGCTTCAAGCCATAGTGTTTTATTTGTTCAAAAAGAAACATAGTGTCCTTCCCACACCCCTGTATGGTATATCCCACAATCATTGCATTCCATGAGACCACAACCCGATGAGGCATTTCATCAAACACTTTACCCGCATTATTTATAACCCCACATTTGGCATACATGTGTACAAGTGCATTTGCCACAAAGATATTATGCTCAAATCCAGTTTTTATTATGCCTCCATGGATATGTTTCCCATAGCCCAACGATGCCAAGCTTTCACAAGGTGAGACAACACTTGTGAATGTGTCAGAGTCTGGCTTGACGCCTATCCTATGCATATCTTGAAATAGCTTCAAGGCCTCTTCGAAACAATCATTTTGCGCAAACCTTGGAATCACTACATTACATGGGAGCACATCCTTCTGAGGTGTTTTCTTAAAGAGCTTGAAGGCCTCATCAACATATCCATTCTGTGCAAACCTAGCAATCATTAATAATAATTTTAATTATAAATTATTTTCATAATATTTATTTGACATAGACACTAGGCTGATACTTATGTATATGTTTGCAAATTAAAAAAAAAAAACAAAACAAAACAAAAGAAAACAAAAAAAACAATTTAAATTTAGCACTCCTATCTATCCGCCTCTCTTTACAGTTTTTTTTGACAATTGCTAGTTAGTTATTATTATTAAGTCGGTATGCCTTCCTTTTGAATCAATTCACCTCACCTTTCGCCTACATTTCACCTCACCTTTCCCCTACATTTTGTTTGGTCGGTGACATCTGTCTGATGCAAAAATTAATTAAGTTTTATAGGTTCGCCGAATTTAATTTCACTTTGTTGGACCCCTCTGGTTTTACCAGAAATAAAATGGAACTGGCGGTCTTGCTGAAAAGGCAATGCGATGAATGCTCTGTCTTGCTCAAGAGGCAATGTGATGAATGCTCCGACGAAGAAAACATGCCCATTTATAAAAGAAGAAAATAGGCTTTCATCACGGGTACTATTGTTCTCTATTGTGGTATTTCGATTCCTTACAACGCTTTTACCAGGGGATTACGATTTTTTGTTAAATGCTTAATTATTATGAATTTTTAAAGCTTTATAATAAATTTTATATTTTTATTTTTTTTATTATTAAAAATTTTACACTATTTTAAATACTTCGCAAATGAGGATTATTTATTTTTATATTGGTAAAATTTAAAAGGAAATAAATAATGTAAATATGTATGGTGTTGTGGGTCATTATTTTATGGGAATTAATAGATTTGATTGTTTAATTTTGTGGTAAATTGTGGGTTGGTAAATAGTAAAAATTAATTAAGTTTTTAATAAAATGATGTATTTTGAGTTATTAGTATAATTTTTGTTAATGTTTTTTGTGGTGTGTGTTGAATTTTATATAAATTTTAAATATATCAAAAATTTATGGAGTGATGATTTTAGAAGTTCTTTTCAATTATCAAATTAAGTTTGACAAAAAATTAATGAATGTTTAAAATTGATGAGAAGACTAATTTCCTTCATTATTCTAACAATTTTTATTGTCTAATTTTGATTAATAGTGGAAGTTAATGCAATTTGGGCTTGCTGTATTACTGTGTAATTTTGTGTTAAATGGATGTTAATGTGTTATGTGGCTCAATGGTAAATGTGTGTGATTGATGTTAGATTAGAGGATTGTACGATTATTGTTGCATTGGAATCATGCTATAGTGGTTTCTCTATGTTCGTCAGTTGCTAGTCATGTAGTGGTTTCTCTATGTTCTTTAGTTGATTCTACTCATGGTGATTGTTGGTAATGGTTATTCGAGTTTTTCATGTTGCTTTAAACTATTGGGCATTGTTATTTGCATTGGTTTGCTCTTGGTTTTGATGGTTATGGTCGTCATTGTGGTGGCTTATACACGTGGAGGGTTGTGATTGTTATTGTGATGCATTAAAACCAACTTGTATTGCTTTTTTATTCTTTGTTTTGTTTTTTCCTTTTAGCCATTTCACAACTCACATTTTTTAAGTATAATATGTTTTATTTGGGTTGGGGTTGCCCAATTTTTTTTTGTGTTTAGTATCCTTCCAGTCAACATCGAATAGAAGAATGTGCAATTTTACCGCTCACCACATATTTTCTTATTCATTGTATATTTCCTTATTCAATGTGGTTTTTTCCTTTTTATCGTTCATTGATGGTTGTCAAGACTGGATGTAGTTTCTACGTAATTTAGCAATTCTTTTGTTCACGGTTTAAGACATTTTTTTTCATTTAGAAATCCCACTGCTAACCTCAACATATTTTTTTAGATTTTTCGCCTCACAACCCACTACTGGTGGTTGAATTGAAACTTTTATCTTCAAAAAATGCATTATTATTAGTTTGTAAATATATTAAAATTCACAAATCATATACTCATAATTTTATGTTTTATATATATTTTTTAGGGATTTGACGATTACCTCTCAATATGTTTTTAATCATCTAATAAGGTTTTTTTTGAAGACTTTGGGGTTTCCTAAACACTCCAACTGTTAAACATACATTTTCTTGTTCAATATATTTTGTTTTTCTCATTCATTGATCCCTGTCCACACCTTGTTCAATATATTTTGTAATTCTCATTCATTGATCCATGTCCACACCAGATATTCCACTTAATTTTGCAATCTCATTGCTCACCATTCCAATAATTTTTTCGATTTGATGAACCCACTAATCACCACGACACATTTTGATTTCACTACCCAGGAATAAATATGGAATTAGTCTTCAAATGATTTGTAAATATAGAACTCTACCTTAACTTTTTAAGTTTTCATGTTCATGCTATGAAGGTATTTCCAAGCATTGTCAATTAGGCTTGTGTGTCAACATGCAGATAGAACGCCAAAAAGGGACACATGGTCTTGTAGAAATTTTGAATAATTTAACACATATTCACAGAGATTATCCTGATCATACAATTAGAAGCGGAACATGTATAATACATAATCTCCTCTACGTTGATCATCAATTTACAGAAGCAGAAACATTCACAGGCACACATAGAAGCATCAATCAAACTCATTAACACAGTATGTATCCCGGGGAAAGCATCTCACTAAAAAACTCCACACTATCTGTATATTATATTGATTGAATCATGTAACATTACAAAGTACAATGCTTATCACAAGCAATCCAGTACCAGCTCCACCTGTTACACACAATACAGCTCAGATCTGATCTCCAAATCTATTCCACTGCTTGCCTGCCTCTCCAGCTCAATACCTGCTCAAGAATTGATGAGAATGGCTTACCAAACTCGTATTTGACCTGCAAATAATCACTCACACTCTGTTGGACGTGAGCACAGGCTACAATTCTTGATATTGGCCAATTCATTGGCATACTCAATCCCTCTGATTGTGCAAATCATCATGCACAACTATAGTCACAACTGATAGCAATCTGATCCTCTAACACTTGTCCCTGCTGAACTGAACATGCACTGACATGCAACTAAGTTAACTGATGTATTCTATACTTGCATTATGATTTAATAACTTGTGAATTAATTAATAACTAATTCACCCAACTCATCTCTAGTCTATTGATCAGTTAGACTAAATACAACTAGTTTAACAAAGTTAAACTGAACACAACTCCATCAACTGCACCTCCAGTCCACTAAACTCAACTCACTTGAGTTCTAACTGAAGTCCTGCATGCAAATATTAGTCATCCCATAGGTAACCACGTATTTCCCTCTGGGATCTGCATGTACCGCATCCGTAGCTCATCCTGAAGTGCTCCAAGAGAATAAGATCAAGTTTATAGTCCAAATATTATTATGAGACAATAATATTTGACTTTTCTATTTTTGACAGCCAGTCTAATAATAGACTTTGATCACTCACACTGTGATCACTCACACTGTGGTCACCCACACTGTGATCACTCATACTGTGATCAAAAATAGAACTTGCGCCATAATTTGCCTGCGGGCCCACTTAGTGAAGGCGACTCTTTTCACTAAGCTCCATCATCTTGTTGCATTCTCAACAAGCATTTCTTGTTGCACACTTTTCAACAGATCTGGTTTCAAGCCACAGTGCTTTATTTGTTCAAAAAGACACATAGCCTCCTTCTCACACCCCTGTATGGCATATCCCACAACCAATGCATTCCATGACCACATCCCAGCCAAACATTTCATCAAACACTTTATGCGAATTTTTTATAACCCCACAGTTGGCATACATGTCTACAAGTGCACTTGCCACAAATATATTATGCTCAAATTCACTTTTAATTATGCCTTCATGGATATGTTTCCCACAACCCAAGGATGCCACGCTTTCACTAGAAAAGAGAACACTTGTGAATGTGTCAGAGTCTGGCTTGACACCTATCCTATGCATATCTTGAAATGGCTTCAAGGCCTCTTCGAAACAACCATTTTGTGCAAACCTTGCAATCACCACATTACATGGGAACACATCCTATCCTATGCATATCTTGAAATGGCTTCAAGGCCTCTTCGAAAAAACCATTTTGTGCAAACCCTGCAATCACCACATTACATGGGAACACATCCTATCCTATGCATATCTTGAAATGGCTTCAAGGCCTCTTCGAAACAACCATTTTGTGCAAACCCTGCAATCACTACATTACATGGGAACACATCCTTATGAGGTGTTCTCTGAAAGAGCTTGAAGACCTCATCAACATACCCATTTTGTGCAAACCTAACAATCATTGATAAGAACTTTAATTGTACATTGTTTTCATAATATTTATTGGAAATGGGCACTAGGCTGGTTCTTGATGTATATGATTGAAAATTATAAATTAAAAGGAAGAAAAATAGAAATACACTAAACAACTTAAATTTATTATAACATTTATTATTTTAAACCAAAATACAATTCTTTCAATATAGCACTCCTAATCACCACATTACATGGGAACACATCCTTCTGAGGTGTTTTCTAAAAGAGCTTGAAGGCCTCATCAACATATCTATTTTAAGCAAACCTAGCAATCTTTAATAAGCATTTTAATTATAAGTTGTTTTCATAATATATATTTGATATGGGCACTAGGCTAGTTCTTGATGTATATGATTACAAATTATAAATTAAAAGGAAAAATAAATAAAAATACACTAAACAACCTAAATTTATTATAACATTTATTATTTTAAACCAAAATACAATTCTTCCAATTTAACACCTATATCCGCCTCTCTTTGCACTTTTTGAACTATGGATAGTGGTATTTGGTGTCACACACTTATTTGATATCATTTTTAATAAATTAAAAATGAAAATAATATTAAATAATTCTTCTAATATTGAAAAATATGAATAATAAATTATTTTTTTAGTATTTAGAGAAACATTATCACTTCATTCTTTTAACAATGTTTACTACCAAAATCTTAATTTTATAAATATCTTAGAAAATAAAAAATGTAGTTTAATGAGATGACTACTTTTAATGATCCATTTCTATTATAAGGTTGATAAGGAAAAATACCAATTCAATTCAAAAAATTTACAGATGGATTTCAAAACTATATAATTAAGTGAGTTGTTTTTGGAAAAATTATCATTAAAATATTTTTTTACTTTGGTAAAGAAAATGAATTGAAATGTAAAAATAGTTTTTCTTTTTTAAAAGACCAAAACTTATTTTTTGAAATTTCCCATAGCTTTTGGAAATGTGTTAAAATTGGTAAAAGCTAAATCCTCATTAATCACATGGACTTTTGTGTAATTAAAATTTCTATTTCTATTAATATGATGGAAAAAGAAATTGAATCAATAATAATTAAATTTATCTACTTTTTAATTTATTTAATAAACCATATATTCTTAAAACATAAATATTCTAAATATTTTAAATTACAAAATATTAACTTGATAGTTTTAATAAATTAAAACATAAATACTCTAAACATTTTAAATTACAAAATATTAACTTGATGGTTTTAATAAATTAAAATTACAATAGAAATAATGTTAAACAAAATCTCAATATGTGGAATTTACTGAAACTAAAATTACAATATTTAAAATATAATATAAAACTAAATTTTAATCAAATATTTTATAAAACTTTCTCGAACGCCGCGTACCTCCTCCGCGTTATTCGGTACCCTCTCGTGCGTGAGAAAACATTTCTTCTCTCGTATTCCGTGGGCACCCTTGGAAAGCTACAGAAGGTTCGATCCCTTTCGACGGAAAACTCGGGTGTGAGCTGAAAACAACGTTGAAGCTGAAATCTCAAATACTATACGAGCAATGACGACTGATACATGCATTGCATAGTTCTGTACACATTTTGTATTTAGATTTTATTTGGATTTAGTATCAGTATAGATTTATTTTAAATTTGTAATCAAAATGAGTAGAGTATTTGTTAAACACACATGGGAACAAGAATAATTTGAATGATAAATCATGAGAGTACAATTTTATTAACAAATGATTTACATTTATAGTACAACATGTGACCGTTGGGTTTCACATCCCAATGTCTTTTGGACTACTTTGTCTATTCAGCTTCCACACTAACCCATTGAAGATTAGGTGTCCAACATTCCTCCCCTTAATCCGAAGGGTTATGTATGAGTCCAAGAAGAGAGCTATAATACAAAATGTGCAAAAATGCATGGTAGCACTAGGCTGAATGTGCTCTCTGAAATGTTGGTATAAAGGGCGGTGGTTTAAGGATGACCACCAACACTAGAACGCTTAGTGCAATTCCCGGAACTCTTCCAAAACTGGCAAGAAACTGAAGTCTTCTGCTAGAGGAAGTGCTCCTATTGTTTTAAAGAGGGAAACCTTCAACCAATAGAGGGAGGTCTCACCCCGCATAAAAGGGAGAACTTCAACCTGAAAAGGGAAGTCTCAACCTGTGATGGCTTAGGGATGACCAACAACTCTGGGATGCTTAATGCAATCCCTGGAACTCTTCCAAAACTGGCAAGACGCTGGAGTCTTCTACTAGAGGAAGTGTTCTCAATTTTGTTCCTGGAATTCTTCCGAAACTGGTGAGAAGCTGAAGTCTTTTGCTAGAGGAAGTGTCCCAGATTACCAACTGAAGGCATGCTCAAGGGCATCTTTGTTTCTGGCTACAACTCTGAAACTGGTGTGGCAGGTTGTGGCTCAGGTTCGCTTGATGTGACTTTGAAGCTTGTAGATGACCATCATTTCCCCCCATGTCAGATACAAGGTGAGAAGATGGAGAAAACTCAACTGCAAGATTGTTCAATACTCTGGAACAAGTTCTAACATGTGATTGGAATATCTTCTTGGCTGTTGATGCCCATTGCCAAGAAGCGATCCATCCAAGATGAATCTTTGTTCTTGGAGGACGTTTGTTTTTAAAGCATCTGTGTGAAGAATGGGTGGTTTTATGACAGTGCTTGCATGGATGAAGATCAAAACAGTGATCTTTCAAATGGCCAACTCGGTCACAGTGTTGGCATTTTACAATCTGTTGTTGTTGTTGTTGTTGTGGAAGAGAGGCAGAGTCTGGAGCAGCTGGAGTTGAACTGTCATGATGAGCAGGTGAACTGTCATGAATGAATCCAACACTCTGAAACTGAATAGGCTTTGAGTAGTCTGGAATATGAAAGGACAAGTCCTTGTCATATCCAAGACCAGTTCTGTGCTTGTTGTGGACAAGCTGTTCCCAAGGTCTGATGATGGGCTTGGGAAGTGCAGACTGAACCTCTGCATCTGCATGTAACCTTGCTGCTTTATCTGAATGAACTGTAACATTATTGACTTGCTGCTGATGGGTGGTTGTCTCAATGTTCTGAACAAAAACAGGTTCAGAATGATGTCTATTTTGATGTAGCTGTGATTCAAGCTGCAAAAAATCGATCTTTTCCTGTGCATTTTGTAGACATGTCTGAATTTCTGAGAGAGATCCTTTGCTGATTTGTAATGTGTCATCAACAGTAGATTGTATAAGAGTTTTCATGAACTCTAATACTTCACTGATTCTGGCCATTTATGCCTTAAAAACTGATCAGAACTACTACTTAATGCAGAAAAGTAATACCCACTCACAGTACACAGCAATATCCTTATAAATGTGCAGCAAATGATCAGTGTGCAACAAGAAGCAACAGGTAGAATTCGAAGATGCTAAAACCGGATCAACTTGAATTGCTTTACAGTAGGCCAAGAAAGTCTTGAAGCATACCAGAAAGCAACTTAAGTATTCATTCAACACTATAATTCTTTCTTTCTCAAAATTTGCAAGGAGTCAACAAACTAGATAATGCAGATTGGTTCTTATTGAAAACTTTTATATCTCAACACCTGATATAGTCATATAATCTCAGTAATAGCATCTACAATAGACGAAGTTCTGGCACCCAATTTTGTTAGCTCATCAAAACTGTCTCTTGAATATAAGTCTTATAGAGTATCAAAAATTGCAGCAATGTCTCTCAAGCAGTTCCTTCTAAAGCTGAAGTAGGTCTTCCACCTCCAGCTATTGCAAGTACAGTTAAAAAACCACTGGTAGCAAAGAGAATTGTTGGAAATAAAACTGGTGAGCTTGATGTCAAAAAAAAGCTTACAACTAAGTCAAAAGGAGGATCTTTATGATCAACAAACCAGAAGAACTTGCATCTACTACAGCAGTAAGGATGCCTCTTGCCCTTGACACCTTGAGATTTCAGAGCACAATTAAGTCTGAAAACACAACTCAATCCTCAGGTAATGTAACAAATAATGCATCCCTTATTGTCTGATCATACACCCTGTGATATGTAATTCAAACTTCAGATATAGCTTCTTCAATCATAAAAGGTTGTCTTTGACTTGGATGTACGCAATCAATTTCCAAGCATGCCACTGACACGGTGATGCACACATCGCTTCATTCGCTCCAACGTTTTAGTGTTCATCGTTCCAATGTGACATTATGTTCCGGTGTTTAGCCTTCAACGCAAAGCAGAATTAACACATTTAAATATTTTACCGTGCTTGTAGAGGTAGTGTTTCTCTGCGCTACCTCGGGCTTCCTTATCGTAATTGTTTTGCAGATACCAGGTTTTCTAGGAGTACAAGCGCACCAACAAAAGCAACAGTTGCAGCTTCGTCACACTTCTTATCTCTCATGCAAGCACACTTTACAAAACACAGTATCTTTGAGGAAAAATCGACAGCAAAATCGCGCCAATGTCATCAGGCTATTTCACTACATTTAGCCATATTTCTTTCACCGCACTTTACCGTGGCTTGCCAAAACCGCACTTGCCAGAATGAGCCACACGTTTCACTGTGATTTAAACTCAAATCGTAACACTTAGTAATCGATGCAATATGTTTCTCCTCGCATTAAATTTAACACGTGGAATACAATGCTCCAACGTTGCAGAATGGAATACGCAGAATGAATGCTCATGTCAGTGGAGTTTAGGCCTCAGTCTAGAAATTCTCACTTACAACGACGTTCCAAGGTTAAAGGAAGATATTGTTTAAAAAATCTCACTTACAACGATGTTCCAAGGTTAAAGGAAGACTCAGTTCCTGATATTGTTTAAAAGATAAAAAGGACGATCTAGGCAAATACAGAGCTAATGTGCGTTCAACGAGCTCAGCTCTTTGTCGCTCGTGGTTCTCCATCAATCAGCACGCTCCCACTGCATCTTTTACCTGGCTGTCACGCAAATTTCTAGTTAATTATTATGTGCTCCTCTTTATCTTCGTTCCCCGCGGAGTCGCCAGCAATACGCCGAAAACGTTTAACGCGTTCTTCTGTTCCACAAAACGCAGAGGCGTTCTTCTGGTCATTCAAATGTTACGCTTCTGCTGCGCTCATTCAACACGCCATACCATTCAACACTCCATACCAGCGTATTGGTATCAAATAAGCTTCAAAGACGGAGTAACATCAATAGAAAACGAGTTTATTATTTCCTTTCTTTACTTATGAATCACATGAACAAGTACGAGGGAGCTTTCCGTGACCAATCCGGAAATTCAAGCCGCCAGCAGTACCGCCCTCGGTGGTAAGGCCTACTCCATGGACGCCGGCCTCCAGGTACACGGGAAATGTGCAGTTCAACACTGGTCCGAACTTATTTGAAACAGCAGCGAACGTATTTGTTTGAAATAGCATTCAAAACGTTCATAACCAGCGTTCAAAACTTTCATAACCAGCGTATGTCAATTCAACAGCGTAACACCGCAACACGCCATTGATCCCAACACGATTTCCATTTCAATCCAGCGCAGTTAAACGCATCATCATAGAGGACAGTATGCTCAGTGGACAGTGCTCAGACCAGCAGCGTTACTATGCCACAAACGCAGACTTTACAGGATTCCTCGGATCAGAGCAACGCAGCGTTACTATACCAAAAACGCAGTTGGGTCAGTCCAAACATTCGAGAGATATTTCAGAGGACAGAGGCGTTGAGGCAAGTAGGACAGCGTTCAGGGGAACGTTTTATTGTTTTATGACAGCGCTCAGTCAGGACAGTGCTCAGGTCAGGACAGCGCTTAGGAATAGGAATGCATATGACAGACCAACGTTCAATGTCAGGCCAGCGCTTAACTATTTTCAGTATGACAGCGCAAACGTTTCAAATCAGGTGCAACAAAAGAGCAGGGCGCAGGTTTTATAAATGGTATATGGCAAACAGACAAACATTCATGGACAGACACCTTCTAGCTGACAGAGAGCCAGGTAAAAGGAATATGGCAGACAGAGGTCAGGTAATGCAGAACTGACATATATATAGAGACCACAAAACAAGTGGCTCAAATTGGAGCAGGACCAGCAATCGCCCGCTCTGATACCATGTTAAACACACATGGGAGCAAGAATAATCTGAATGATAAATCATGAGAGTACAATTTTATTAACAAATGATTTACATTTATAGTACAACATGTGACCGTTGGGTTTCACATCCCAAGGTCTCTTGGACTACTTTGTCTATTCAGCTTCCACACTAACCCATTGAGGATTAGGTGTCCAACAGTATTTAATTTTTTTGTGTAATTTTTTTATATAAATAAATATTATCTAAATGTATAGATCTATTTTAAATATAGATTTAAAATGAATAGAAAAATATTTAATTTCTTTGCGTGTAAATTTTTTTATGAGTAGACATTATTTAAATGTTTTGTATGGTTATTTAATTTTTTTAAATTTTTAAATTTTTTTATTTATTTTTATTTTGGCAGATATGAACAAAATTTTAACTTTCATGACGGACATTCTTACACATCATACTGGGTTGTAGAGTGAGCCTCTCAACTCAACTATACCAGTATAGATCCATCTTAAATACTGATCCAAGATGACGAGAGTGGGATCCAATTTCTTCACTTGCAAATTTTTTAATTAGCAGACATTATTTAAATGTTTTGTATAATTATTTAATTTTTTTTTTGCTGCAAAATTTCAACTTTGATGAGGTACAAACAAGTTTACACATCATACTAAGTTGTACAGGCTTCTAGAGAAGCTCAAAAATGCTAAAGGTACAAAAAATAGTAATTAGAACAATAAATATGATTAAGTTTGTATAAGCAAATGTCTTTTATTTTGTTTAATTATCAATTTATAGTTATATTTCTCATTATTTCAGTCATCTCAATCATTTAAACATAATATATCATCTTTGTGAGAATACAATCATCCAGAATGAAAATCACTTCCTCTTAGGGGCTTCCTCTTAGAGTGCCCCGCGTTTTCAAAATTTTTGTTGCAACACTAACCTTCCTAGCCTTTTAGGATGTCAAAATTATAGTGAACTCAGGGGGCTTATCTTCAAGCTTTTTAAGCATAAAAATAAAATCTTAAATCAAACTAAATAATTAGTTTATTTAAGTTCGATAGAACAACGTTTGGTCTCAAAATTTGGTCTCAGTGAACGTTAACCACCACTACCATCATCACCAAAAACTACATAAAAACAAATAATTTTTATATATTTATATTATAAACTTTATTTTAAAATATAATAAATATTTTAATAAATTATTATTAATTGTTTTTAAGTATATAGTTTTTCTATTAATAAAATTTTCAAAGTTGTTTATTTATCGAAATTTTTAATAAATTATTATTAATTTTTTTTAAGTAAATGATTTTTTTATTAAAAAAAAATTCAAGTTGTTTATTTATCAAATTTAAATTATTATTAATTGTTTTTAAGTATATGATTTTTCTATTAATAAAATTTTCAAGTTGTTTATTTATCCATTTATAGTTATATTACTCATTATTTCAATTATCTCAATCATTTAAACATAATATATCAATGAAAATTTTGAAGTTGTTTATTTATGGAATTTTGAATAAATTATTATTAATTGTTTTTAAGTATATTTTTTTTCTATTAATAAAATTTTCAAGTTGTTTATTTATCAATTTATAGTTATATTACTCATTATTTCAGTTATCTCACTATTTAAATCATTATTTCAGTTATCTCACTATTTAAATCTTTAGGTTCGATAGACCAAGTTTGGTCTCAGCCGACGTTAGCCATCATCATCATCAAAACCTATCTAAAAACATAAAATTTTTATATGTTTATATTATTAATTTTTTAGTATATGATTTTTCTATTAATAAAATTTTCAAATTTCAAATTATATGTTTATATTATATGTTTTAAAGTTTTTTTATTAATAAAAATTTCAAATTAACAGTTTATATTTATTAATAAAAATTTCAAATTAACAGTTTATATTGTAAATTTTATTTTAAAATATAATTAATTTTTGAATAAATTATTATTAATTGTTTTAAGTTATAATTTTTTATTAATAAAAATTAATTGAAAATTACTTTTTTCCGAAGAATAAGTTTTAATTTTATTAATGTAAAACAATAAAATTACAACCAAATATCACCAAGCCAAAGGCCGATGATAATCATTAGCATCAAAAGTAAAATGCGAACTAATATACAATTTTTCCTTCTCAACCTTGAGCCAACCACCCTGCTGAGTGGTAGTGACAAGAGCGAGCAGGGACTCATCAGGTCTAAGAATGTCTTCTATCTGAGTCTGAATTGTCTTATGAGTGTACCCGCTTGGTTCCATTGATTCTGTCATAACTATTGATTGAACCTGGTTGTTCTGTGATTCCATGGGTTCTTGTTTCCTTGATTCCATGGGTTCTTGTTTCCTTGTACCCTCTTGGTTCCATTGATTCTGTCATAACTGTTGATTGAACGCTCTTGGTTCCATTGATTCTGTCATAACTGTTGATTGAACGTGGTTCTTCTGTGATTCCATTGGTTCTTGTTCCCCTGAGAATCTGGTGCTTGGTTATCCTCCTGAATTCCCCTGGGAACCTGAGCGAACTCCTATATTTGTGGTGCTTGGTTATCCTCCTGAATTCCCCTGGGAACCTGAGCGAACTCCTATATTTGTGGTACTTGTGATCTCTGGTTGTTCCTCCTCATCTTCATCTTCTTCCATTTCCTTCCATTTCCTATTGGGTTGGATAGAAGTTTCATCCTTTTGTTGCTTCCCATTTTTTTTCCTTTTTTTTACCTTTTGACATTTGGATAGAAGTTCCATCCTTTGTTGTTTCCCATTTTTCTTCTTTTTGACATTTTTTTGGCCTCCTCATCTTCATCTTCTTCCATTTCCTATTGGGTTGGATAGAAGTTTCATCCTTTTGTTGCTTCCCATTTTTTTTCCTTTTTTTTACCTTTTGACATTTGGATAGAAGTTCCATCCTTTGTTGTTTCCCATTTTTCTTCTTTTTGACATTTTTTTTTGTTGTTTCCCATTTTTCTTCTTTTTGACATTATATTTTGAAGATGCCTTGTTTTGACATTTTTTTGGCTTGCGTGCATATATTTTGAAGATGCCTTGTTTGTCTGCAGATGTAGTAGAATTCTACATTTGAAAGCTGTCAATTAATTGTTTTTGGGCTTCCGGGCATATATTTTGAAGATGCCTTGTTTCTATATTTTGATATATTTTGAAGATGCCTTGTTTGTCTGTAAATTAATTTTGATTGAAGATGCCTTGTTTGTCTGTAAATTAATTGATATTGATTGAAGATGCCTTGTTTGTCGGTAAATTAATTGATATTTTGAAGATGTCTTGTTTGTATGTAAATTAATTTTGAAAGCTGTCAATTAATTGTTTTTGGGCTTCCGGGCATATATTTTGAAGATGCCTTGTTTCTATATTTTGAAGATATATTTTGAAGATGCCTTGTTTGTCTGCAAATTAATTTTGATTGAAGATGCCTTGTTTGTCTGTAAATTAATTGATATGGATTGAAGATGCCTTGTTTGTCTGTAAATTAATTGATATTTTGAAGATGTCTTGTTTGTATGTAAATTAATTTTGAAGATGCCTTGTTTGTCTGTAAATTAATTGATATTTTGAAGATGCCTTGTTTGTATGTAAATTAATGTAAATTAATTGATATTTTGAAGATGCCTTGTTTGTATGTAAATTAATGTAAATGAATTTTGAAGATGCCTTGTTTGTATATTTTCAAGATGCCTTGTTTGTATGTAAATTAATTTTGAAGATGCCTTGTTTCTATATTTTCAAGATGCCTTGTTTGTCTGTAAATTAATTGAAAATTATAAGTTTATGTTATAAACTTTTTTAAAATATAGTTAATTTTTTAATAAATTATTATTAATTGTTTTTTATATATGATTTTTCTATTAATAACAAATTTTAACAGTGAAAAATAATATTTACTAAGTAGTAAAAATGAACAAGATGTAGAACAAAATGAACAAGATGTAGCCTACCTTAGCCTACCTTATAGAAGAAATGACGTTAGAGAAGAAATGGCATACTTTAGTGAAAGTCCTAACAAAACTTCAATGTTTTAAAAGATTATTAATTATTTTTGGTTTGATTGAAAATTGGAAATTCACCTGAAACACTAAAAATAATTCTACAAAGTTGAAGAAATGACATAGTTTTTGTTATAGAAGAAATGGCATACTTTAGTGAAAGTCCTAACAAAACTTCAATGTTTTAAAAGATTACTTCAATGTTTTAAAAGATTATTAATTATTTTTGGTTTGATTGAAAATTGGAAACTCACCTGAAAGACTCTAAAAATAATTCTAGAAAGTTAGAGAAAACCTGAAAGACTCTCAAATTAATTCTAGAAAGTTAGAGACAATTATCTTCGATTAAAACAACTGAGAGGAAACAAGGAGGCTGCTTTGGGAAAAGAGTGGAAAAAACACCTAGAGAGAGGAGGAAAACCTGAACAAAAAACGAAAAGGGTGAGGCAGGAGCATTTCTTTCGTTGGCCTTGGCCTTTAAAATATAGTTAATTTTTAATAAATTATTACTAATTGTTTTTTATATATGGCTTTTCTATTAATAACAGATTTTAATAGTAAAAATTAATATTTAAAAATAGTAAAAGTAGTAAAAATGAATAAGATGTAGTCTACCTTGTAGAAGAAATGACATAGTTTTTGTTACAGAAAAAATGGCATACTTAGTGAAAGTCCTAACAAAACTTCAATGTTTTAAAAGATTATTAATTATTTTTGGTTTGATTGAAAATTGGAAACTCACCTGAAAGACTCTAAAAATAATTTTAGAAAATTAGAGAAAATCTGAAAGACTCTAAAATTAATTCTAGAAAGTTAGAGACAATTATATTCTCACATTTCCTGGAGATTAAAACAACTCAGGAAACAAGGAGGCTGCTTTGGGAAAAGAGTGGAAAAGACACCTAGAGAGAGGAGGAAAACCTGAACAAAACACGAAAAGGGTGAGTTAGGAGCATTTCTTTCGTTGGCCATGAGCCAGTGGAAAGCTGTAAGTCAGACAAAAGTCTGTGGTTTCTGGGCGGGACATGGTCTTGACAGGTAAGAACTGACCGTGATAGGTCATTGTCAAACTGACTCTCTTGACGCCTAAGAACTGACCCTGATAGGTCATTGTCAAACTGACTCTGAAAATCGAGAGACTGGAAATGAGAAACTGGAAATTGAGAAGCTTGGGGGAGAAATGGACGTAATAATCTGATAATTGAGAAACTGGAAATTGAGAAGCTCGGGGAGAACTGGACATAATAACCGTTAATAACAATTCTCATGGTCGGGGAGAACTGGACATAATAACCGTTAATAACAATTCTCATGGTAGGGAGGAGTGGTCTTCCTAATTGAGTTTCTCCTAAATTAGTTTGTGGACTGGATTGCACTGGATTGCAATATAACATATAATTGTTTTAATCTTTCTTTTTCTTTAAAGTTTAAATTCACTGTAAAAGTAAAGAAAGTAGAACAAGAACCTCTTCATGGGTGAAATAAGAAATTTATGAAAATTTTTTATTTGTCTGAGAATGTGTATACAGACTAAATGTGGACATAATAACCGTTAATAACAATTCTCATGGTAGGGAGGAGTGGTCTTCCTAATTGAGTTTCTCCTAAATTAGTTTGTGGACTGGATTGCACTGGATTGCAATATAACATATAATTGTTTTAATCTTTCTTTTTCTTTAAAGTTTAAATTCACTGTAAAAGTAAAGAAAGTAGAACAAGAACCTCTTCATGGGTGAAATAAGAAATTTATGAAAATCTTTTATTTGTCTGAGAATGTGTATACAGACTAAATGTG
Organism: Pinus tabuliformis; assembly: GCA_031772625.1. Taxonomy (NCBI): domain Eukaryota; kingdom Viridiplantae; phylum Streptophyta; class Pinopsida; order Pinales; family Pinaceae; genus Pinus; species Pinus tabuliformis. The sequence goes on from CM062811.1 coordinate 1,008,600,166, forward strand.
TGAATCAAGTTGTATCTTGCTGCATGTCTAGGCATATACATGCAACTTAAATTTGTGCATGTCTAGGCATATACATGCAACTTAAATTTGGTATTAAAATTGAATTTTCTTGTCTTCTTTGTGTGTCTGAGATAATGAGCATAGACGAAATTTGAGTATCAAATTATATCAGAAATTTCCTGACAATTTTCTTTTCGCTACAGAATGTGTAGCGAAGATAATCATTATGAGTATTTACTTAGAATTAGTGATAGGAACCATCAGGGTAACGGGTTGTGAAAAAATTGGTTAAGAAAACTCAAACGGTTGTCGCTACAGAATGTGTAGCGAAGATAATCATTATGAGTATTTACTTAGAATTAGTGGTAGGAACCATCAGGGTAATGAGTTGTGAAAATAAGAGCAGAATGGCTGAGAACTGGTTAAACCTTAGAGCAACAAACCAAAATATGTTGAGGATTGGTCTAGAACTCGGGTCTGTGTAGGATCAAGTACCGCAAGGGTAGGACCATAACCCAAAAGGAATCAGCTCTCGTCGTTCTACCGGGCACGATGACTGGGTGAGGAATTAAGACGTAAAAAGGAAACTCGGGACCATCTTTCTTATGGGAAACTAAATAAAGAATTTGAGCATAGTTAAGTGTCCTATAGCCGAAACTCTTAGTGAAAAGACAATGAATAACTACATATAAGCAAGCTTGATAATATGCTTCAGAAAAACAATCATGGAGGCTATGTAAACCTTTATACAAAGAACGAAAGCATAAAGTAAAACTCAATACTAATATGTTCAGTATGCAACGTAAATGAAGGAAGATAGAAAACAAAACATAGCGAGAATCTTTCCATTCTATCACCTATCGATATGTGTAAGATAGACATTAATCATGTCAGTTTGGCCGGCGGCTTGCTGTACATTAAAAACCCCAAATTATCCTAGTATGAAAAATGACAGAACTAAGGATAATAATTGTAAATATAAGATAAATAGGCTAGAATTTCACTATACATTAAGAGGCCGAAGCAGATAATAATCGAATTAGGAAATGCCTGAACGAGCATAGTTCTACATGACCCAAAAAATTAAATAATTAAAATTCCCAGTCGAAAAGCAAAGAAACGAGAATTCTATTCATATATATGTATCAAATATTCAGTATTTTACATCTAATGCATCAGGTCAAAAAGACCCTAGAGCTAGTAAACCCTCGTGCCAATGTAACCAGAGAGCTAAAAACCCCACAAACTGTCGAAACAGGATTTCATAAAAACAACCCTAGAGGGCCTTAACCCGTTGATACTTTCATAATCTGTAAGGAAGACAAGAGAAAAAACTGGTGTCGAAAGGGTTTAAAGATGGACGAAAGCTAGAGGAAAACATAGAAGAAAGGTGCTAGTCAAAATTTGGAACTTGACAAACCCTAAGTGATGAACATCCACGAACAGTTCTAGAGAACCAGCCTGCAAGAGAAAGAACATAGGGTTTAGTGACAACCTTACATGCAGAAAGCCAAGCTAAAAAAAGGATTAAGGACTTGGAGGAAAATTGCTTGCCTTATGGGTGGCAGCCGCTGTCGTTCATTCCTAAAAACAAAAAAAGAAGTGCTCAATAGGAGTTCTTAAGCATAAAAGAAACTACAAGAAGGCAGAAGTTGGGCTCTGTTACCTGAGGATTCATCGTTGTGTTCTTTCCTCCCGACAACCATTGCTTAAGCTTGAACCTGACGACGACTGCGAAGAGCTGAGAGAATTAGTACCAAGAAATATAAAGACGGCGTAAGAATGAAAACTGTAGAAGAAATTAATAGTAAAAGGACCATTTTTGCACTTGCAAGCATTGGGCAGCCAATGCAGAGTCCAAACCTAGCTCCAAGAATAGTTGCAGAGCTCAAACGCTTCCGGTGAAACTGTAGAATGACTGGTCGGGGCAGCCGAGGGAGTAGCTGGTTACCTTAATTGTCTTATCGTAATCCTAGTCGTTGCATTTGGCCGTAGCTAGCGAGATCGATGGTGAAATCTGGGACATGTGTCCCACATGGCAGACCATGTGTAATTGCGCCTGTACTCTGAGTCGTTGAGAGAGTTCCAAGGGTAACTCTCGATGACCTTGGGTTCCCATTGAGGTTAAGTAGTGCGACTGTGAAACCCTTACACATATACCTTCGAGTCATATGAACCTTAGAACGGTGCCCATGTATTGGAACCAGTACAAGAACGAATGTTTAATAACCTGTTTGGGGTGACTGTGATTAATACGAATATTTATTTGAGTAAACATGCTAAAGGAAAAGTGAAAATTTGGATGGTTAATAATCCATATTTAAATATTTTTAGTTTTAGTTTTATTTTTGTATATGGTTAATACATGTCACAAGTGATATCACAGCATCATGGTTTCGACACTATGGCTTGAATGGGAAATATGGAATAATAAAATATTCATGTTGCACAGAGGAAGAAGAAGCATGAAGAGAGGAGTTGGAACCAATCAATTTGGGAGAATATCATTAGGTCGGAATCTTTACTTTTTATAGGAGCCAATCCATAAATGTGGGTGCAGTTGGGGGAGGAGACCCACAATAACACAAAAACAATGTTACTTGAAACAATTCAACAATTGCACACTAAGATGGCAAATTTGAGGGTTGATAATGAGACGTTGAGGTCAGAACAAGAAAGAATTACGAATATCCTCTCAAATAGACAAAATAAAAGGAATCCAAATCCCAGTTTGGATGATGGAAATAAAGCAAAGGAACACCGACAAAGGGAGGATCATCCAGAAATTGAGGGAGGCTGAATGGATAATGAAGAAGGTTCAAAAAATGTATGGGCATTTCGGACTAGGTATGGGAATTATGAGTTTGTTGTGGTTCATTTTGGTTTGAATAATGCTCCAACTACTTTCAGGTGTTTGATGAATAATGTGTTGCATCCTTATCTGGACAATTTTGTGATAGTATTCATTGATGACATATTGACATATTATAAGAATGAGGAAGAGCATGTAGAACATCTAGCAACAGTTTTAAAATTTTTGAGAGAACATCAATTGTATGCCAAGCTTAGTAACTGCAGTTTATTTCAGTTAGAAGTTCATTACATGGGGCATGTGGTTTCCAAGGAAGGTATAGTAGTGGACCCAAAAAATATCAGAGCTATCATGGAGTGGGAAACTCCTAGGAATGTGGATGAGGTCATATCATTTATGGGATTAGCAAGTTATTACAAGAGGTTCATCAGGAACTTCTCACAGATTGTTTATCCTATTACATCCTTGTAGTGAAAAGGAATGAAGTTTGAATGGATAAGCAGAACTACGTGATGCATGATCTTGAGTTGACAAATATCATCCATGCCTTGAAGATGTGGAGACATTATCTTCTTGGTAGGAGGTTCATCTTAATGAGTGATCACAGTGAGTTGAGGTACTTGTTTGATCAACTTAATCTGAATTCCAGGCAAGCTAGGTGGTTGGCTACTCTCAGTGAGTTTGACTTCGAGATCAGGTTAGTCAAAAGAAAAACAGGGTTGCAAATTCTCTTAGCAGGAGAGTACAGGCAAAGCACATTGCAGATATGAGTTCATATGGGACATACTTACAGGGAGGACATCAAGATGACATGTACCACAAGCTTAAGCACAGGTTATAATAGCACGGTATAGGTGAACATAATATGGATTATCATCTCACAACATATGGTTTGGTCATATTTAAGGACATGGTCTATGTTCCAGACAACAGTGAGCTCAAGAAGCTTATCTTGAGGGAATTTCATGTCAAGCCATATTCAGGTCACCTGAGATATCATAAGACATTGATAGTGGTTAAGAATTTCTACCATTGGTTGAACTTGAAGAAAGAGGTGGCAGAGTTTGTTGTGAGGTGTTTCGATTGTCAACAAGTAAAAGAAGTGTGTAATCATCTAGGTGGTCTATTGCAGCCAATTCTGATTTCAACATGGAAATGGGAGGTCATTTCGATGGACTTCATTACAGGTTTTCTGCGGACATCGAGACAACATGATTCCACTATGGTTGTGGTTGACAACTTGACCACCGTATCTCACTTCGTTCAAATGAAGTCGACGAATCTAGCTAGTGAGGTAGCCCGGGTCTTCATCAGGGAGATAATAAGGTTACATGGTATTCCTGGGAAGATTGTGTCAGATAGAGATGCCAAGATCACTTCTAGGTTTTGGAAATATTTGTTTGTAGGTTTGGGGACAAAGTTGGCCTTTAGTACAACTTATCATTTGCATACAAATGGACAGACAGAGAGAGCCAATAGGATTCTTAAGTACATGTTAAGGATGTATGGCATGCATTACCAACGGAAGTGGGAATAGTATCTTCCACTGGTGGAGTTTTCGTATAACAATGACTATCAAAAATCTTTGAAGATGAGTCTATTTGAGGCACTTTATGGGTAGAGTTGTAATAATCCCATCGGTTGGAGTGATCTGGTGAATAGGGTATTAATTGGACTGGATATGTTGGGAGAGATGGAATAAGAAATATAGGTTATCAAGAAGAATCTAAAGGAAACGCAAGACAAGTAGAAGAGTTATGCAGATCAACACATGGTATTTAAGGAGTTTCAAGTTGGAGAACATGTGTATTTGCACATCAGTACCAAGAGGAGCTCCTTGAGGATTGGATCATGTGCCAAGATGACACCTTGATATTGTGGGCCTTTTGAGATATTTGAGAGAATTGGACTAGTGGCCTACTGACTTGCACTGCCTCCGACAGTGAAATTACACGACGTTTTCCATGTGTTGTTGCTTAAGAAGTATGTGAAATATGTTGATCATGTAATTGAATGGTCTATATTGTACGTGGAACCTCAATGCATTTTGCAGCAAAATATGCTCATGCTCCGGAATCGAGCACGTTAAAGTGGAGTGGAAGAATTTTGGGCCTTGTGAAGCTACATGGGAGATGGTTGATCAGATGTGGGCTATATATCCTTCTCTATTCCCTGGTTGAGCTGGTGTACTCTGGTATATGTGTTTTATGTTGTGTTTTGGTTGTCTATATATGCATATGTATGTAAATATTGCATCGAGTTGTGTTATAAAGCTCCAATAATGGTATGTTGGTTATGTCTTCAGTAGATGGATAAGATGTAAATGATGCATCGAGTTGTGTTATAAATATCCATGGGTAGCCTATGTTTTGTTGGTTTATAGGTGTTACTGAACACCAAGGACATTGTTCCCCCAAGGGGGAGGGGTTAGCAATAGCCCCTGGTTGATTTCCTATGTAAATAAAAATAATACCAAGATCATGGGACACATATTCCAAGATGAATGTTAAAAAAAACATAGCAATGGGGATCAATTGTGACTAAATAATGGCTATGGAAATTTTCAAAGTCACTGGAAAAGGCAAAGTGGAAATAATTGGTATTTATTTATGAAAACAAATGAAAATAGGAGAAAAGAGAGATGAAAGGTCACAAATTTGCATGAGGAGTAAATTGAAGGAAAAATGAAGCAAAATGAAGAAAATAGAGGCCTCAATGATACAAAGGATTTTGAGGATTAGTTCACAACCTTTTGTCGGTTCAATTTTGGAGCTTTTTTCTATTCTTTCATTCTCTCGTACTCTTGCGCACATAGAGAAATCTTGGAGCATGCTTGGAGCACTTAAGTATTCAATTGGATTGGATAAAGAAGGCAATGGAAATAGAAAAGGTGCAAGGGAATAGTTGGATCAGTAGCTACAGTTGGATTTCTTTGCATTTAACATGTTGCATGTGTGACTTCCTTAATGATTTAAGGATGCATGGTAGATGCATGTGGTTTTCTGGTTACACATTGTCAATGGCATGGAGGATTGGTTGGATTGATAATGGCTTTAACATTGGCTTGCCATTTCCTTGATAGCCATGGTGCTGTGGGTTTTTCCACTTGATTATTTTCTGGTTGGTGCTCATAATTCCTTATGGTTGTGGGTTGGAACAAACGCTCTGGAAGCCCTGGAAAAACTTGGGTTGAGTTACTAATCCTGAATCCTAGGTTTGGACAAACGCTCTAGAGACCTTGGTGGGTTGAGTTACTAGTCCCTAGAGTCGGGTTGGACAAATGCTCTAGAGTCCTAGAAGGTTGTGGGTTGAGTTACTAGTTCCTGGAGCCTTGGACAACTTGGGTAGAGACTGATCTGGTTGGTGTTAGTGATGTCCGACCATGAGGTGGAATCACTGGTTGAGGATTGAGATGGTTTAGCGTCTGAAAGCCTTCGTTTGGTTTTGTTTGGTTTATTCCATGAGATCTGACATTCATGCTTAGAATATGGCATGGGGGTGATTGGCTGAAGGAGAGATTTGGTTCAACCCAATCTATAGTCGGGCGGTATGTGGAAGTCCTTGACTTGGTTGGCATTTTCACTCATTAATAAGAGTTATTATTCTACTATGATTCATGTATACTTGTAGGGAATATGTTGATGATATTATGGTTGTGCTTCCATGGTTTGTATGCTGGTTATTTTCGTTTATATGTTGTTCATATGATGTGTATCTTTTATGGCTCTTGTCATGAATTGTTTAGTTATTGATCAGTTGATGAATGTATGAACTAATGTGTGTTTTTGTAGCTATGTGGGGAGGGCATAGGGCCTTCTTGGTGATTCTCAGATGAATATCATACCTTTATGATCAAATTTGCATTTATGACCTGTAACTCTTAGTTTTTCCATGTGTTTGACAAAATGTGTGTTATGGTTAGGCCTAGTAAGGTCAAGTTCTTGTTCAAGTTTTGTATGGTTGGATTTTTCTTGACGTTATATGTCATCCTGAAAAGTCTTATTGGGTTATGGGTAGTGATTTGGTGGCATGCCTAAAATGGTGGCTCAGAATCCAAGATCACACCCTCTGAACTAGAAGTTTCGGGCTATAACTGCACCCTTGCAGGATTGTGCATGCAGTTGGAGGCCTATAACTACATGGAGGCCTTGTCATGCATGCAGTTGTGGGCCTAAGTCACTGAAAAAATAGTCTATCTCAAGGTTGGTTCACCTGGGGTGGTTCTTTGACTCATGAGTGTCCCATAAGCCCTATATGATGTCATGTTGTGGTCAGTAAGTTCATTTGTCAGCCCCACTTCCATAAGTGAAACTTGGAGGTCAGGTCATATCATAGTAACTCTATGTCCCATGTTTACCCTCGTAGGCTGGTGAAATTGGGTAAATGTGGGAGGGGTGGTTATAATAAGGAAACATTATGAGTATAAGTAAGGTTTATTTGAAGCATTCTCGACCTTCTTCAAGGATTAATTAAGGCACATTCATACACAAACCAAAGGCCATTTTGTTGTTTTTTTTTAGCCCTACTTGTCTACCTTGAATTGGATTGATTGAAGTCCACTTGTTGCGGAATATTGGATGGTTTGACTGAGCATGAACAATGAATATGAGCACTCATTTGAGCTTCTCTATGAGAAATAACCATTGGTAAAACTTGTTTATGATAGATATGAAATTTTGTAGGATCATGCACCCATATGATATAAACTGTGGATTTTCTGAATTACGTTGAAATCCTTTGGATCTCTCTCTTGACGACCAATCAGTGGCTCATTGCATGGTGAAATTTTTGGGGTAAGCCCTAATCTGTTTCTTGAAAGGAGATCATTTTGGTGACATTAGAATTGAAGTTGTTGAAGCATCATTGTTTGTTATCTTGTTTCAAAGGAAGATACATTCCCGTCTCTGATCTAACCAACAGACAATGTTATGTTTTCTTATGGAATGACTATCTAGGGCTTGCAAAAGTGTAATATTCATGCTCCACAATTCTATAGAAACAATATAAGGGTAGTGACTAGAATTGCAAAAGCATCATCTTGTGTATTTGTGGCATCATCAATTTGAAGGCAGCAACAAACATCACCAAACCCTATTTTCACAAAGTCTAGAGAAGAAAATTCATTTACAAAATTAAGAAAGGGAAGAATCATCATTGTTATAGGTAGTGAAGGGAAAGCCAGACATCAGAAATCTTAAAGGATTGATTACATCAACATATCTAAGTGGTGTTTTTCTTGATATATTTGATGAGATCAATAGTGGGCAGACAAACATTGAAGCTTCTAATTCTCCTTTGTGAATTACATTTTTCACTTTTGTACTAGGAGATAGAAGACCTAAACCTATAGTTGAATCTTGGACTAAATGAGTATTGGCTTAACACAGAGGATGTAAATCACATGCAGATGAGTGTGAGTTTTTCATATTATTTTCAGTAAGAATGTATTACTAATTCAGCATGAGATCCTTGATTCGTGTAGCACTAATGTGTTTAGTCATTTGTGTATATGTTGCCACATTAATAATAGAGATCATATGATAATGTGTTAACTTTTGGAACTAGTATCTTAATGTACATGTTGAAAGCCAGAGTATGGTTACATGACGAGTTGGGCTTGATCAACGAAGGGTGTGATGGAGATTGAATGCTAAGGTTAGCAATGTTTAGTATCTAGTTGATGAGAATATGTTTATTGGTCTAAGTTATAATGCGACAGTTGAACAAGTATCAGTTATGAGTGTTGACTAGCTAGAGAATTTTGTTGTTGCTACGGTTTATGTTGGGTCCCTATAATACTAGTGATTACCCCATTACTATTGTAGTTGTATCCCTTATTAATATTGTTGTGCCCCTATTATCCCCATATTGTTATTACTGTGCCCCATAGAATCCCTCTATTGTTATTTTTGTGGCTTTATATTATTATTGTTAGGTCGACTGGGTTATATTGTGACTCCTTAGACTCCTATATATAGAAAGGAGGTTTTGTCATTTGAATCATCCAAGAATTGTTCATTTATGTAATGTAAAGGAGGTTTCCCCTCGAAGAGGCTGAATTCTAAGGCGTTGATCTATCTTTTCTATCTTTTCTTGAGCTAGTTTCATAACATTTGGTATCAGAGCTTTGGATTCTAGGGTTTCGCTGCTCCAAATAGGTCATCGTGGCATTTTCGCTATAACTTTTTTTCTGCGACGTTTCAGAAGCTAAAAAAAAACCCATTTGAGAAGACATCGTGCTGAACCTCAGGTCCAAATTTCAGAGCTTTTCGCGCTATATTTGCGGAGATATGATCTGAGGAAGTTGGTCTTTTTGCAGACTCCTGAATTACATTCCAAACAGGTGACCTGGGGAAAATCGTCATAACTTTATCTCTGAGCATCGGATTGAAATTTAGTAAGAAGTTACAGAAAGAGGACGGACTGTAGTTTCTTGTAGGTATTTTTCAGAGCCAAAGGTCGAAACAGTGACTCGTGGCACCTCGTACAAGTTCGCTCTACTGAACTAGTCTATAATCAAGTCACTGTGGGAGATTTCACATAACTCTTCCTTGGAGAATCCAATTTGGGTCAGAATAGTGGCATTGGAAAGAGGACATAGAGGGCTACTACAGGTCACAATTTCAGAACTAGATGATCAGAAAGTACAGAGATACATCAGAGGCAATATCAAGCTCCTACAAGTGAAAAAAGGTGTGTAGATTTTTTTAAATTTTTGCTTAAGCTTGGTTTGAAAATTTATTTTGAAGGAATTCAAAGGGCATAGTAGAGCATTATTATCGGTAACTGATGCCCCGAGGAAAGAAAATGCAAACACCTAGTAAGCAACCTGAAAGCTCTAGCATGACTCATGAAGAAGAGGAAGAAATGCTACATGATATATCAAAATTACAAGAACAAGTGCAACAAATGTCACTCTTACAAAAGCTAAGATAAATGGTGTGGAATCTAAGATAAAGGGCGTGGAAGCTAAGATGGATGATTTGAAGATATATTTGAAGAGAGACATGGCAGATTTGAAGACAGATTTGACAAATTTTCTACAAGAAAAACTTACTAATGGTGAAAAGGTAGTAAAGGAAACTCATGATGCAAACAAAAGAAATGTTAATCATGATTTCATAGACTCTAATGTTGGATCGAAGACCCACCATATTCCAAAAATCGATATGAGGAAGTTTGATGGCAAGGATCCCGCAACATGGATATTACAGATGGAGCAATTTTTCGATCTCAATAATGTGCAAAACACACAAAAGGTACGTATTGCAACTTTATATTTGGAACCAAATCAGTTTGTATGGTATCAATGGCTTTGCTCTCGTAAACAAATTATCACTTGGGCAATTTTTACGGAAGAATTGACAGCACATTATGAGGATACAAAAAGCAACACTTTTTTTAGCCAATTGATAAGTCTCAAACAAAAGGGTTCAATAATGGAGCACATTGAGGAGTTCCAAAAATTGAACATAAGGGTAAAAAATATTCCAGAGGAGCATAGGATTGATGTGTTCATAGGGACTTTAAAGGATAATATCCAACATGATGTTCGCCTTTGGGAACCTGATTCATTAGAGAAGGCATTCAGGTTAGCAAGAAAAATGGAAAGCAAAATTATGGCAACCAGGAAGCATACCACTCACAACTATAAAGATGGAAGTGTTGTTGCCCCTAGTCTTCCACAACCTATAAGGTTGACACCACAACAATTGGAAGAAAAAAGAGCAAAAGGGCTTTGTTACAGTTGTGATAGCAAATACACTAAAGGTCATAAGTGTGCTGAGAAGAAATTATTCTACATAGATTGTGAAGAGGAAGAAGAAAAGGAGCAAGAAAGGTCAAAAGAAGAGGATATACTCCAGGAACAAAGCCTAGATAAAAAAGAAATAAATCCGACCATATCTTGTAATGCATTGGCGGGAATTACCACTCCTCAAACCATCAAGATAGAAGGACAAATCAAGAAGAAAAAGGTAATAGTGTTGATTGATTCAGGAAGTACCCACAATTTTATTCATTGTAAGGTAGCAAAAGAATTGAATTGCTTCTTATATCCAGCACCAGAGTGTCAAGTGATGGTTGCAAATGGAGGAACAATAAATTGCTCTGGAAAGTGCCATAATATCAAGCTATCCATGGGAGAATATGTATTGACTAGCCCAATGCTTTCCATTCCAATGGGAGGTGTTGATGTTGTACTAGGAGTCCAATGGCTACAATCCTTGGGTACAATAGCTTTTAATTTTCAAGAACTTTTCATGAAATTTTCTGTGGAAGGAAAGGAAGTTGAATTAAGGGGTATTGCAGGGAAACCAGGAAAGATAATCAGCTCTAATGGTATGACAAAGCTTCTAAAAAAGGAACAAAGGGTGTAATTGCACAATTATGTTCGCTAGATGTTTCCACATTGGAATCATCTATTTCTCCAGATCTCCAAAAAGTCTTGGACAATCATTCCAAGGTATTTGAGACTCCCAAAGGTCTCCCACCTATTCGTGATCATGATCATGCTATTCATCTGATTCCAGGAAGTGTTCCTCCAAACATCAGGCCGTACAGATATCCCTATGCCCAAAACAGTGAAATTGAACGTATGGTTGCAGAAATGCTAGAGGCTGGTATAATTCAACCGAGTCAAAGTTCTTTCTCTGCTCCAGTAGTATTGGTGCACAAGAAGGATGGATCATGGCGCATGTGTCCGATTATAGGGAGCTCAACAAGCTCACTATTAAAGATAAGTTTCCCATTCCTGTCATTGATGAATTGCATGGATCAATTTACTTCACCAAGTTGGATCTTCGTTCAGGATATCATCAAATCAGAATGAAGACTGAAGACATTCCGAAAACAACATTTAGAACTCATGAGGGTCATTATGAATTTTTGGTCATGCCTTTTGGCCTTACCAATGCACCTTCAACATTTCAAGGTTTGATGAATTCCATTTTCAAACCATTCCTTAGAAAATTTGTGTTAGTATTTTTTGATGATATACTAATCTACAGCAAGTCTTGGAAGGATCATGTTGAACATGTTGACAGGGTGCTACAACTATTGGAGGAGAAACAATTATATGCAAAAAGATCCAAATGTTTCTTTGGAGTACAAGAGGTGGAATATCTGGGTCATATTGTATCTCATGAAGGAGTTAAGGTAGACCCTAGCAAAATTAAAGCCATTAAGGAATGGAAAATCCCCACATCCATAAAGCATCTGCGAGGATTTCTCGGGTTGACAGGGTATTATCGCAAGTTTGTTAAGAATTATGGGAGAATAGCAGCACCTCTAACAACATTATTGAAGAAAGATGCATTTTCATGGACTCCAGAAGCAACAAAGGCCTTCGAACATCTTAAAGAGGCAATGTGCCAAGCACCGGTCTTAGCTACACCAGACTTCACAAAAACCTTTATTGTGGAATGTGATGCTTCAGGAAATGGAATTGGTGTTGTTTTAATGCAAGATGAAAGACCCATTGCTTTTGAAAGTCGTCCAATCAAGGGAAAGTTTTTACACAAAGCTATTTATGAGAAGGAAATGTTGGCAATACTCCATGCACTTAAGAAATGGCGACCCTACCTAATGGGAAGACACTTCAAGGTAAAAACGGATCATGATAGCCTTAAATACTTTTTAGAACAAAGATTATCCTCTGAAGAGCAACAAAAGTGGGTCACAAAGATGTTGGGTTATGACTTTGAAATCATCTACAAAAAAGGGAAGCAAAATGTGGTGGCAGATGCACTCTCAAGAAAGGATGAGGATGTGGAAGCATTGTTGTGCACCATTTCTATTATCCAACCAGATTGGATAAACGAAGCAAGGGAGGAATGGAAGAATGACGAAGAAGTGTGGGCACTTATTCGAAAGTTACAACAAGATTCCAGTGTGTCTGATACATTTAGCTGGCAAAATGATTCGTTATGGTACAAAGATCGCTTATACCTCTGTAAGAATTCCCAGCTAAAACAAAAGATTCTTATGGAATTGCACACTTCTCCCTTAGGAGGGCACTCAGGATTTTTAAAAACTTACCACAGGGTTAAGAAGGAATTTTTTTGGGATGGCCTTAAATCAGATATTCAAAATTTGTGGCGGAATGTTTGGTTTGCCAACAAAATAAAGTTGAAACAATTAAGACACCGGGTCTATTACAACCTTTATCCATTCCAAGCCAACGTTGGGAGGAGGTTTCAATGGATTTTATCACAGGTTTACCCAAGTCTGAGGGAAAGAGTGTCATCATGGTGGTAGTTGACAGACTTACCAAGTATGCACACTTTTGTGCATTATCACATCCATTTAAAGCCAGTACAGTTTCTACTGCATTTATGGAAACAATTCAAAAGCTACATGGAAACCCAAAGATTATTGTAAGTGACAGAGATCCCATTTTCACTGGAAATTTTTGGACAATTTTTTTTTCTTGTCTTGGTACTCAGTTAGCTCATAGCTCATCTTATCATCCTCAATCTGATGGGAAAACTGAGATAGTAAACAAATGTTTGGAAGGATATCTTCGTTGCTTTGTATCTGATAAACAGACACAATGGGTCAAATGGTTGCCTCTGGCTGAATGGTGGTATAACACTTCCTTCCATACAGCAACAAAAATGACCCCATTTATGGCACTTTATGGATATCAGCCACCATCCATCACATCATATTTAAGAGAAAATTCTAAGGTTCAAGCAGTGGAACATCACATCGAACATCAACAACAAGTCCTCCAACTCTTAAAGGATAACCTCGTGTTGGCACAGAATAGAATGAAACAACAGGCAGATCAACATCGCAGTGAAAGAAGTTTTGATGTAGGTGATTGGGTATTCCTACGGCTACAACCATATAAGAAAATGTCCCTCAAGCAAGCTAAGAAGGATAATAAATTATCACCAAAGTATTATGGTCCGTACAAGGTGTTGCAAAAGATTGGTACTATGGCATACAAATTGGAGCTTCCTGCAGCTTCTCGATTGCACCCAGTTTTCCATGTTTCATGTTTAAAGAAGGTTATAGGCGACAAGCTCCCAGTTCAAACAATATTGCCAGAACTTGACGAGGAAGGAAAAATTATATTGGAACCGGAAGCAGTCACAGAAACAAGAACTCGACAGCTACGAAATCGATCAATTTCGAGTATCTTATCAAGTGGAAGAACTTATCCGCTGAAGATTCCCCATGGGAGGATGAGAATTTTATACAGAAGCATCCAGAACTACTCAAGCGTTGAGGACAACACTTTTTTGAAGGAGAGGGGCATGTTGGGTCCCTATAATACTAGTGATTAACCCATTACTATTGTAGTTGCATCCCTTATTAATATTGTTGTGCCCCATTATCCCCATATTGTTATTACTGTGCTCCATAGAATCCCTCTATTGTTATTTTTGTGGCTTTATATTATTATTGTTAGGTCGGCTGGGTTATATTGTGACTCCTTAGACTCCTATATATAGAAAGGAGGTTTTGTCATTTGAATCATCCAAGAATTGTTCATTTATGTAATGTGAAGGAGGTTGCCCCCTCGAAGAGGCTGAATTCTAAGGCGTTGATCTATCTTTTCTTTCTTTTCTTGAGCTGGTTTCATAACAGTTTGATTTCATTAGTTGATGTAATGGTTGATGTAATTTTGGAAGATTGAAGCATGTATGTTGATATACTGGTACTGGAATCATATTAGTCTACAAATGCACAACCTTTAGGGTTTGCATTATATTGAAGTAGAGTTTTGATACTAGGGTTGATGTATATATCAAGCAGGATTAGATTGAATATGAACATAGTCTTTGTTGATGCACATTTATGACAAGCCTACATGTTTGATACACATTAACAATATTATATGCCAAAGTTGAACAATGGAAGTATTAATAATTGTTTATTTAACATTTGACTGAAACTATTGAGCAGTTCTATTGGCATATGTGGACAATTGATGAATGTTAGGGTTTTTAGTGCTTAATTAACCAAGGATTATATGGATGGATGTTTGATGACATGTTGATGATGAGCAGAAGAAGACTTTTTTGAGAAGATATTGTTTTGTGGGTTATTTTATATTGACATTGAGCATAGGAGGATCCAGTTTGAGAATATATGAAATGTGGTCCACCATGGTGAGCTAAAGGTTGGAGACTTCAGGGAACACGGTAGCTATCTAAGTAGGGTGGAAGGGTGGTGTAAGGCGGGAGAGTGGAGTATCCTTCAGGTTGGAGCCTAAGAACACTTCAAGGTAGCATGGTGGTGCTAGGTTAGGTTGCTACCTACACAAGGTGTTGGAGAATCATTCTACTTGGAGCTAATAAACATGGTGTTGAAGCATCCTTCAGGCTAGAGCCTATAAACTAGGGAATTGGAGCATCCTTCCAATCAAATTTGGTAAATTAGGGAGTTGGATTTTCCTTCAGGATGGAGCCTATAAACCAGGGTGCTGAAGTGTCCTTCTAGTTAGAGATGGTAAATAGGGTGTTGGAACATCCTTTAAGTTGGAGCTGGTAAATTTGGAAGATAGAGCTTCCTATTGACGCAAATCATTGAAGATAAATATTAAGAAGTGTTTGGTGGTTTTTCTCCCAATAGCGTTTCCACCTAAAAATCCATTGTTTATTGTCTTGATGTTTGTGCATTGTTGTATGGTGTTGTTTACTATTCATGTGATGTGATATTAATTTAATGTTAATGTGAATTTAATTCTATTAATATTAAAAATTAACTAATTGGAAGGAAATATTGATTCACCACACTCGTATTTTCCACAATTGGTATTAGAGAAGGTTCCTTCAGCTGTAACTTAACAACTAGAAGGCAAATCTCAGAGTGCAAAGATGGAAAAGTCAAAGAAGAAATCCACCAAACATTCAAAAGAATCAAAGGAAGTCTCTAGCATTGCAATTAATGAAGTGAATCAAGTTGGTCTACCAACTCCTAAATTAGATGAAGTCAAATATGAAATATGGGAATCTAGAATGAAAGTCCATTTGCAAGATCAAGGATACAATGCATGACAATCTGTTGTTTCCAGAGACACGTCTACCAACGAATCTAAACGGTACAATACAACATCCATGAATGCCATTTTTAGTGATTTGATAGACCTTGTAAAATTCAAAGTTGCTTAGTGCTCATCAACCAAAATTATTTGGACAAAGCTCCATGATCTCTACTCAAAGAAGCATGTTGGTCAAGATGAAAATGATGATAATGATTGTGATTCCGATGAAGCATATGAAAAAGGAGGTTTAGTAGATTTGAAAGAATAATTGATCAGTGCCTTATGTCATCTTTAACAAAGAAAGAAAGCTATATTAGGTACTTGAAGAGGAAAATTCCCTTATAAGGCTTCAAGTATAAGAAACTAAAAATAAAGAGAAAACCTTGACAAGTTAGTTAGAGGGAGTTTCAGCACAAGCTAGTCAAAATAAAAAGGAATTTGATGCATCTATTGTAGAAATAAACATGTTTAAGGAGAAAATGTAGGATGTTGAATGAAAGGACCTTGTCATTTATGAAAAAAAATAAGAAATTGGTTTCTTAGAGATTAAGGAAAAAGAAGCCAAAAGAAGAGAGGCTCGGATATTGACAAATCATTGTGTAAGAGAAATAGAAGAAGAGAACATCTATATGAAGACCCAAGATGAAGAAGCCAAAATAATTGAAGAGAATATGTGTCAAATTCATAAGAAAGAAGAGGATTGCATGAAATAAGAAGAAGAAATCGTATCATTAATGGTTGAGGTTGACAAGTTGAACAAAAAGTTGAAGAGCACACAAACTTTGGACAATATTCTCAGTTGCCAAAGATCTCCATGTATTAAAAAAAGTATTGGCTAAATAAGTGAACCTTCATAGAAGGAAGACACAAGTTCCAAGCCCCCACAGAGAAAAATTGACGAGAACCCTAACAGTAAGATCCCTCAAAGGCCAAATCAAAATGAAGGATAGAAGAAGGGAAATGATCAACAAAGGATTGTACCTCCTTCAAGAAATAATGTCTCATCGAGGTACCCTAGAATGTTTAATGGTTATTGTTTTTCATTTTCTAACCTTAGACATATGTCTAGGGATTGTAGAATGTATGACAAGGTGATAATCAAAGACATTATTAAAACTCTGGAAGCAAGTTTGCAAGATTGCAAGAAAGATTCAAAATGACTTTGCTAGCAGAAAGTATATGTCACTTTCTCCATCATTTAGATCCAACATTGAATGTTACAAATGTCATAACTATGGGAATATAGCTTGTGGTTGTAGGTACAAGATGAAATCTTCCATGAAAGACAACCCTAACACTAGGTACAGGAAGGTCAGGAGAAAAAAACAAAAGCAAGAAGATCAAGTCATTGGAAAAGTCTCTAAAGTCGTGATTTCAGGTTTTGTAAAATAAAAAGGTCAATGATGAATCTGCAATGGAAGATGTAAAGGATCAGGACGATCCAATTGAAGAGCTAGTACATACATTATTATGAAGAATATAGTTTGGTGCATCTTTATGAATGTTGAAGAGGGGGAGTCTAAGTAGCAAAAATTGTAGATTTGAAGATCCATCCTATGAAAATTTTACAAGAAGTCGTTGTTGGGTATGCGTTATGTTCTTTCCATGACTAGCTACACACGTTGTATGTTGCGTTAGGTGCAGTGGGGGGGGTCACAGGGGGGCGACAACTTCCTTGCACGAGCTCTGAGGCAACGCCCCAGGATTTTTTTTAATGCAGACACAATAACAGTTGGGCGGACCTAAGGATGGGGGGTGAACCCAAAGATGGAGGGTGGACCCAAAGATGTTGGGCTGACCTACCCATGGTTTTGTGATTGGGTTTGCACATGGTTTTGGGCATGATGGTTTTCTTCCCATGGTATTTTGTAGATCCGATCAAGGGAACTACGATTATGTTCTAATCCAGGGATAATGAATTGGGTTTTATGAATCCTTCGACATGTATATATATATATTGTAACATATAATTAAAAAACAATTTGGTAGTCCTAATTTTGGGATCCAAGGAAAATATCTATGCATATTTGTTTTATGTTCTCACCATTGTATATTTTTATGTTTTAAGAACTCGTTTTCAAGTACTTTTTGTATAGTGTTAAAACCTATAGTCGTCAAATAAATAGTCAGCGTTGTTGGCATATTATTCATCTTACAAAGTAGCAGAAATTAGTATTATGGGTAGAAAAATCAGTCTTGTGTTTAATAAAGTAGCAAGTTTGGGAAGCAGAGTCATGAACATAATTATAGAGGGTTTGAGCAGTGAAAAATAATAAAATTCATAACATGTCAAGGGGAGAGAAGCAGTTAGAGAAAGAAAGGTATATTGCAAGATATAGAGGAAGGTATCTCCTCAGGGAGAGTAACCCTTTGCCATTGATGTCAAAGGGGGAGAGGAATCAGGAAAAGGAGATCAAAGGCATGGAGTCAGGGGGAGTAGTGATCAAAAACTCCTCAGTGGGGAGGAATGATCCAGGTGGCTCAAGAGACCCTTAGAGGTCAAAGAGGGCTTATAATAGCTCAAAATTCAAAGTGGTCATATTTCTATCGAACTAGGACCATATCGAAGTGCTTGTCACCCTGATTCCAAGGGTGCAAACGTCACTCAAATCTGAGTTCGTATGAAGAAGATAGAGCGAGTCAAAGTGTTGGTCAAAGTTGGACAAGTGGCAGGTTTAATGGTCCTACAAATTGACCAAGACCTGACGCACGGAATCCAGCCACCAGGCGGATGAAATTGTGGCCTTCTTAATTTGTCTAATAACCCTTATTTCAAACAAATTCGAAAATAACCATTATTGGTTAGTAAAACAAAAAAAATAATTAAAAATAGGGGGTGGGCCATAATCCCTGCCACCCCACCGGTCAACATGCTAAATTTATAACCCAAAAGAGGTCGGTGGGTTGCCACCCCCACCGAACCCCGTGACACCAACATGTGTTATATGTTTTGGTTGAAAACAAACAATGGTGGCGGGTGGTCAAACCCTACCACTTGGAGGTTAACACACCAAACAAGAAAACGAAAGTCGAGACTGGCGGGGCTCGAAACCACCCAACCCACGTGGCTGGCCCCCATCGGGCGGTCTCAAATCTCCACCCAACGATGGATTACATTAATAGCCAATGGTTTAAATAGTTTTGATGATCAAAATAAATGTGTGCATTGTTAAAATGGGTGGGGGCGGGTTTGGAACCTGGAACCCCGGAAACAGAAAGCTTTAGTTAAATTCAGCCAATCATTCCATTTCGTGTGTCACTTTGTTAAATCTGTCAACCCCGTGATGGATAAACTAGCTCAGACATTCGAAGGGGAGGCCAATGGAGTTGAGTGCAAAGCGGATTAAGGTGGCGGAACGAAGACAAAACGGAAGCACACCAAGCCTATGGAACCGTGAGTTGTAGGAGGGCGGAACCAGGAGCCAATGTTAGAACCATGGGGCACAGATTCTGAGACAAGAATATTTTGAAGGAATATTCTCAAAATCTTTTGACGCTTGTGAGGAATCTTTAAGATTCCCTAGGAGGTAAATTTTTACATTGTCATAATGATATGAAGTTTACAGTCATTTTAACTAGAATTTCATAGGGAACATGATGATGAAATCAAAATCACCATCTGAGAAGAATATTTGTAGATTCTCGACAGAGCAGAATCTTTAAAGAATATTGAGGAAATCTTCCAGATTCCTTGGAGGCTGAAAATCAACAAAGTCAGAATGTAACTGAGTTTACACTCAAAAGTATCAAAATCTTGCAAGGATCATGATGGAAAGATCATATTTGTGATTTGAGTTCCAGATCTCTAGTCAGCCCAGAGAACAAAATCTCTGGAGAATCACGAACAATCTTTAGATTCTCAAAGGCCCAGAGTTTGACGATGTCATAATTCGATAAATGGATCGTCGATTTTACACCTCTCTACGATAGAAATTCAGTGGTGCAATCACATTTTGCAGCCGAGCCTTCCATTTTTCGGCGAACTTCAGAGGTGAAGGTACATGAATCAGTCATGTCATGTTTTCCTTCATAATTTACTAAGATGATGTATCATGTTTGAGATCTATGTTTGATGTTATGTTGTAGGAGAATTATTTCCACCTTATGTGAGATGTATTTAGCTTGTATTTCTATGTATTGTTGTTTAGATCCCTCTATAACTATGTTGAAGGGATACTCATTGCCACAGTGTGTGAGATCGTGTTAAGTTGTCATGCTGAGAGGAAGCCTTCTTGAGTAAGAATTCCTGTAAGTAGAATGTCTCGTGAAGAGACAAGCCACTTTTGTTTGAGGGCAGATGACCTTGCTATGACAAAGTGTTGTCCATGTACATCATCATCATTTCTAGTATTATATGAAGCAGCCAACACCATCTTGACACCGGGCCCAGAGATGTAGTCCACACTAGACAAACTCCGTTATCAAATGTCTCTTGTTTTTATTTGCTGATCATTGTCATGTTTCCTCTTGTTTAAGCATGCACATGTGGTTCTTTTATGATTTTTTAAGTGCAATTATAACAACATCACAGAAGTAAAAGATCTTGGATAATTCTGGTAGCTAAAGGAACCCAGATCAATCATGCAAGTGACCATGCAACCTTAGGGTTAGGGTCACATGGCATGGTCATATGGAAAAGAAAATGGGGTTGAGCACAAATCTCAAGGTCACATGGTCAACATCAAAAAAGTTCTAAGCCCACATTAATAATAACAATAATATGTTTAGTTTTGAAGACCTACATCAAAGAGCAGGTGGATCTAGTTTGAAATATTAAGAAAGGTGGTCCACAAGAAGTTGAAGATGGTGTTGGGTGACTCCATTGAGGTTGGTGCTTGAATCAAGTCGAATCCTAAAAGAAGTTGAATCTTTCTTATCTCTAAGATTGGTGCCTCAATTAGGTTGTAACCTATAGCAAGTAATTGCTTGCACATTTTCAAGGTTCGTGCCTCAATCAAGTTGTAGCCTACCACAAGTAGTTTCTTTCATATTTTGGGGATGGATGCGTAACACCATCCTCCCACATTTACCCAAGCTAACTAGTCCACTAGGGTAAACACATGACAAAGAGTTACAAGACCCCCAGGAGCTAATCCACCACTCTAGGTGCCCAATCCCTGAGTTAAGTTATCCTTTCATTGAACTAAACCCCCAATCTCTCCAATGAAAAGGCCTCCATGCAACTGAAACCCTCCTGTCACTCCCACAAGTTTGCAAGGGAGAGACTCTAGTCTTTTTCAACTAGTTTGGTGCCAGCGATTGTGAGATTTAAGCCACTTTTTCAGGGCTAGTCTCCAGACTACCCAAAACTTGATGAGACATTCCTAGACAATAAATGACATCAATACAATGCCTCTAACGCAAAACTTGATCAAGGACTTGACCTAACCAAGCCTAACCATGACATACATTTCACCGAACACATTGTGAACATGTAATCTATAGGCTAGAAATGCATATCTAAACATAAGGGTCTGATACTTATTTGAAAATCACCAAGAAGGTCTAGTGCCTTCTCATAATAGCTGCAATAAAATCTATTAGGACATGCATTCAATAGCCATTCATTTACCAATCAAAACATGTTAAGAGCCATAACCAAAGTCTATCATAAAACATGCTTATAAACAACATATCACCAACAGAATAAACATGATAAAACAACCATTAAAGACACATAATAACAAGTGAATTTACACGTAGAACACAAGAGTAAATGAGACCTTATTAACATATGAAAAATCCAACCAAATCAAGGACTTCCACGTACCACTCGACCATAGATTGGGCTGAACCAAATCTTTCTTTCAGCCAATCATCCCCATGCCATATTCCAAGCATGAATGTGGGAATCAAAATAGAACCAATCAAGGCTTCCTTAGGCTTTAACACAATCCCACCATATATCGGTCAAGGGATCACTAGGCCCTAAACAAGCATGATGCCTCTGAATCTCTCCACCTAAACCGTGAGGAATTTTTCTGTCTCCACCTCTAAGTTCTACTTTGTATCCTACCAAGGGGTTCATAAGCACAAATAATCAACGTACACTTTATGCTTTACCACAATCCTACCATATATCGGTCAAGATATCACTAGGCCATAAACAAGCATGCATTCCTTTGGATCTCTCCACCTAAACCATGAGTAATTTGTCCATCTCCACCTCTAGGTTTTACCGTGTATCCCACCATTACTTGTCAAGGGATTCCTAGGCCGTTCTAGGTCTCCAACCTCTAGGCTCTACCATGTATCGCACCATTACTGGTCAAGGGATTCCTAAGCCCAACAAGCATATTCAGAACTAGGCTTTACCGTGTATCTCGTCAAGGAGTTGCTAGGCCTTGTGATTTTTCCTGAGATCACCCCACTCAGTTTAAAAATGATTTGGCAATCCGACTCAACCAACTAAGAGAACACCATCACACCATGCATATTTGAAAATGGCAAGACAAGGCTAAAGATCACTGTCACACCTGGGAAAAT
Organism: Pinus tabuliformis; assembly: GCA_031772625.1. Classification (NCBI taxonomy): domain Eukaryota; kingdom Viridiplantae; phylum Streptophyta; class Pinopsida; order Pinales; family Pinaceae; genus Pinus; species Pinus tabuliformis. Next base: position 1,008,622,461 of record CM062811.1, read on the forward strand.
CCATGCCAATGATAGTAAGAGAACCAAATTTACACATGTATGTACCATGCATGCAAAAAATAGCAAGGAAATCATACATGCAACTCGATACCTGTAAGTAATCCTGTTGTAGCCGCCTGATCTTTCTCTTCCTTGCTTCTCTTTGCTTTCTTGTCCTTCATTTACCCTCCTTCCTCCAATGCTAAAGTCCTCCAAGAATGCTCTGTGTGCAAGAGTGTGAGAGAGTAGAGAGAATACAGAGAGAGCTCCTCCCAAAAACTATCAAAAAGCCATGAATTGATCCTTACAAGCCTTTTTATCAACGAGGCCTCTATTTTCTTCAATTTCCATTAATTTCCCTTCATTTTCCTCCTCACATGCAATCTGTGACCTTTCACCTTCTTTTTCTCCAATTTTCCTTTATTTTCATAAATAAATGCCAATAAATGCCACTTTTCCTTTCCAGAGCCTTTGTCACTTCCTTTGCCAATTTCTGTAGCCATTAATATACTAAATGAACACCCACTAGGATGTTTTTCCAACATTCAAGTTGGAATACGTGTCCCATGACCTTGGTCTTATTTTTCCTTTATTAACTTTATTAGATGGATTTTTGACCAATGTTATAGAACCCTACCCCTTATGGGATCACTGTCCTTGGTGTTCAATGAAACCTATAAACCTGCAAACTGTTAAAAACAAAACATACTGCCCATGGAGATTTATAACACAGCTCATTGCAGTATTTACAATGACCACTGTTGAAAACATGACAAACCTACCATTTACTGGAGCTTTATAACACAACTCATTATGGTATTTACAATAACAAACACATATACTCTCATGCACATTTGCTTCAACCAACAAGTGACCATACTATCTATGGAGCTTTATAAATCCATCATGATACAATATTTACAATGATATACACATATGCACATTTTCTCTAACCAAAAAATAAAAGGACACGATGCCTACATCCGCAACAAGGGAATACAGAGGCTCACACCTCCACCCTCAAAAGTAGTACCAGGATTCAACTCCTTCCCGGGAATTCTAGAATACAGTGCCAAAATAAAAGTTGCACCCAATGTCTAACGCCACAATCCTGTGCCACTTAAACTCTCAGTGAACATTTATTAGCTCATTGTTCCAGGGAACACTCCTAATGTGCATCTAATTCCATCTTGCAATGCTAATGACCAAAACAAGTCCATCCTTGGACTTCCCTTCTCTTCTACATTTTCCCTTGGGAAATACGGTCAACCCCTTCCGTGCAGTCACTCACCTTCCAAGTTCCCCGACATCCCCTTTCTCAGGCGATCCATCCCTTGGCAAGGTTTCCTCGCATCGGAAGGTACAAGAACCAAGGCATGTCCCTGCCTTGAAACCATCATATCGATCATAGCATGCTCATGGAAAACAATGGACGCTATTGGGTACCAATTTACCATAATGGCCCTAATCCTGAAGTGCTTTACCGACATACTGTTTCCTATTCCAATTCCTTTTTACTGTTGCTGGTAATTCTTTCAGTCAGTTTCAACCACCCGAACCGGGCATTTTCCATGTTTTCCTTGACCAAGCACATAAATTCCATTAGATTTAAAATAAATTGAAATAATTTATAATCATACCTCATTGGTAGCTCACCAACAAGGTACACTTGCAATTTTTCTTACTTCTTGTCACAACAAGACAAAATAACTCTTTGATCAAATGATCATATATAAACATATCACATCTGGTTAGCTCAAAACACAACCATCATAAATTAGAATCACAAATCACATGCAATCATCATAAACCATAGTCATAGATCACATGTAACCATCACAAAACATAATCATGGATCACATGCATAATAAAACTAAAATGAAATACTAATACTTATCCTTTAAACGATTCTTTGATTCTACCTTTGTTCTTTGTCCTTTCCGGCCACACACTGAATCAGTGAACACACCCAGGAAGCATCCAATACTTCTCTTCTCTTCAGTCACATAAACATACACAAAATGTACATCACACACATACACCCACACATGGTGTACTACCCAACACATATACCTACTCTCGGTGTACCCATAACACAATACATACACCTACACCCGGTGTACAACACAACACATACACCTACACCCGGTGTACAACACAACACATACACATATACCCCATGTAAAGCACAACATGTAACCCTACCCTTGACATACAACACCACACATATACCTATATCCAACATACAACACAACACATACACCTACCCCCACTGTACAACACCATATAATACATACAACTACACCTGGTGTACAACATGATACATATACGTACATAGAGTATAACACAACGAATACATGTGTCACGATACCACAACTACACAATGCACATACAAAGTACCACATGTACACAAAAAAACATGTAAGACATGCACAAAATACCACAACTTGTACAACATGCAAACAATACCACATGTACAACATGTACAAAGTACCACCTGTACACAATGCAACCTGCACAATGTGTACTCAACACCACACATACATGACACCACCTGCACAATGTGTACACAACACCACATATACACCATACTACCTGCACAATGTGTACACAACACCACATGTACACAACATAGCACAATGTGTACACAACACCACATAGCACCAATTGCACGAGTTTACATAGCACCACATGTACACAATGCCATCTGAACAACATGTACACAACACCACATGCATGCAACACCACATGTACATAGCACCACATGCATGCAACACCACATGTACAATCATGTACACCACACCATATGTACACAACACCGCATGTACAACCTATACACTACATCATATGTACACAACACCACATATACAACATGTACACTGCATCAAATGTACATAGAACATGTAAAACATGTACATAGCACCATCTATACATAGCACTGCATATATGACATGTACTTAGCACCATCGATACCCAGCACCGCATATTCAACATGCACACAACACTATACATGCAACATGCACACAACATCATATATGCAACATGTACACAACATCATATGTACACAATATTGCATATACTACATGTACACAACACCAATATTGCACATCCTAAGACCACACTATCCTGATCAAGCAACCTTTCTTTTAGTGTCTTATCCATGCTTGTCCATCATGTTGCGGATCACACCGCTTTCATTCTACTGATGTATCCATCAATATTTCCTGCCATAACATCACATAGACATAATATAATTGCATAATATTAAATCATATCCATATGATACTGACCTCATAAATCTATCAAGGCTACTCTTCCCATTTGAGTCCTCATAAACTAGGAACCTCTTCATGTCATTCACTTGCATAAGTGATCATTCCTCCACAAGAATGATCCCTGAAAACCTTGACAGACAATGACATACATACATGCACATAAACATTAGCATAAAACAATCATGATCCTTGACAACCCTGTGAGATAATGACATACATATGTATATATACATGTAAACATATAAATACATCAACATAATTACTAGAGATCATAAGGTCAAGGTTAAGATAGCTTCTTTTATCTGTGCACCACATGCACAATATTGAGAAAAAAGTTCCCAACATAGGAAAGGAATTTGAAACCTCAAATCCATTCACTTTTCCTTTCTTGCTTGCCTTCATCATCACTTTCATACCACCGTCCATTTATCCCAATAGACCCAACCAATCCAACTCACTGTCATATTCTTACCTTCAACTTCCCTTATACATGCATCAGGCTTCATCCAAGTCTTACATTACCTATCAGGTTTCATTCAAGCCTCCCCGAGCTCCATTAAGTTTCGTTTTTCCAAAACCAATTCACAATACCCTCAAAACATAAAAGACAAGAATAAGAAGCAACCAAGAAGAAAACCATGAAAAACCAATAACAATACGACACCACAAATAAAGTGGCATGATCATGCACGAGACATAAACAAAATTGAAAATCACGTGAAAAAAATCACAAAAGAACGAAAGCACAAAAATCCCAACAAACACCATGATTCAATCCCCATGGGTTCCCAAGCTTCCAAGGGAAATCTAAACTTGAGCCTTCTTCCAGATTTCATGGCAGTCTCTTTTGCCATGCAATCCCTACATCATACCACCATAAACACATAGTCGTTAGTGAAAAAATAAATATACAATATACCAGTTACCTTACCTCGTTGTGCCAAGCACACAACCTTGTAACTGAACACGTCCATGCCATCTCTCAAGGGACTCCAATTCCCTTGACGAGTCTAGCCATAACCAAAACCAATTGTTATACCTATCAAATACATGCTCATGAATATGGCACATATCCACATAATGTCAAATAAAATCAATGTTAAGAAGACTTATTGTATTCATGCAAAACAATCATTTGTTTGGAATTACGGTTTCCAAACATGGCCAAATGAATTCTTACCCAATTCCTTCCTTTTACCTTTTTCCTTGCTACAATTGAGTTTTATTAAGTGCTACCACATAACCCAACTGTTAGTTATATAAACAAATCAACTATTGCCTTGTCACGCTAATGGAAAGCATGTTTCCCAATTCCTTCCTTTTACCTTTTTCCTTGCTGCAATTGAGTTTTATTAAGTGTTATCACATAACCCAACTATTAGTTATATAAACAAATCAACTATTACCTTGTCACGCTAATGCCAAGCACGTTCCCCTGCAACTATTCACACATGTCAACCACCTGTTACATCGTGTCCATCAATTTGAAACCGACCTTTACCAAGACTAACATCCATGTCATAATCATCTCACAGTCATTAGACATAATGCTACAACTATCACCTACTTATACGAAAGTATATATCAGTTGTCTCCGCACATATGTGTTAGTACAACCAGATTAAACACGATCATTCGTTTATGCGATCTCATGGACACATACTCATCAAAAAATTAATCAAACATTCATACAACCTGTAAACATACCATATTAGATAAACCAAATAAACAACATAATCAAACTCATACCTGAATGTATCCAAGGGGAGGCTATCACATCTACACATATCAATATAGATTAGTATGACACAATATCACAAGTATATTAACTCATACCTTAATATCATAACCATGACCATCTACACAGGCCAAACTAGATTAACACTATACATATAACATCAAGATCTTAACTGCAATGAACATAATCATCATGTGTATGACCACAATGCCTATAACAACAACTTAACTACCAAACATGACTAATGGACGCATGTACATATGACCACAATGAACAACTAGCATCTATCATGCATGTAAACACAAAAATAATAGAATGACATGCATATACATAACTATAATGCATATAACAACCATTAACCATCATACTTTCATTCCCAACATACAAACCTGTATGATGATCTTCTCTTACCCCAACGTCCAGTGCTACAACCTCACTTTGATAATTTGCACCTCCTGTTATATCTTAGCTAACACATTAGCATCATGATGACACAACTACATACAATGACCTCATGCATGACAACCTTCACCATGAAAATGCATGCATAACAACTTATCAACACTGACATGCATAAACAATGCATATACAACCAACATGCATTCATGACAAATGCATCCCAACAAAAACATCATCAACTCCTACAGGGAAACACAATTGTAACAATGACTACCACCATGCATACATAAAAAGCACATATACAACCTACATGCATGCATGAAAAACACATTTAGCCCATCCAGTCCAAACATTAAACCATGCTCTAATACCACCCTGTGGTATCATATATCACCCAAAGAGAACAGAAACTAGACATCACGCAAAGAGAATGGGACCCACTCTGATACCACTCTGTAACACCCTCCTCCCACATTTACCCAAGCTAGCCGGTCCACTGGGGTAAACATGCGATGAAGAGTTACTATGATATGATTCAACTCCCTAATTCTAGTTAAGGAACTAGAACTGATGAACCAAAACTTAAGAGACCTCCCTCAGGTGCTACAGGACCCCCAGGTACTAATCCACCACTGCAGGTACCCAACCTATGAGTTAAGATAACATTTCACTAAACTAAACCCCTATTCACTCCCATGACAAGGCTTACATGCGAATGAAACCCTCCAGACGCTACCACAAGCCTGCAAGGGAGAGACTGTAGTCTTTTTCAGCTAGTTCTGTGCCAGAGACTACGAGATTTAAGCCACTTTCTCAGGGCTAGTCTCCAAACCAATGTCGAGAACTTGATGAGACTTTCCAAGACAGTAAATGACACCAAGACAAAGCCTCTAACACAAAAATTGATCAAGGACTTGACTAACCAAGCTTAACCATGACAAACATTTCATTGAACACATTGTGAATATGTAAGCTACAAGCTATAAATTCATATATGAACATAAGGGTCTAATACTTATCTGAAAATCACCAAGAAGATCTAGTGCCTTCTCATAACAACTACAATAACATCTATTAAGACATGTATTAAATAGCCATTAATTTACCAACCAAAACATGTTAAGAGCCATAACCAAAGTCTGTCATAAACCATGCTTATAACCAGCATATAACCAACAAAATAACAATGATAGAACAACCATTAAAGCCACATAATAACAAGTACATTTACACATAGAACACAAGAATAAATGAGCTCTTATTAAAATATGAAGAAGCCAACCAAGTCAGGGACTTCTGTTAGACATTGGATAAACCAGCGCTCCCCTATGTTTTGTGACATGTGCTTAACCACCTCTTGTGGAGCCATTAACTCTGGTGATGTGCTCGTTTACCAACACCTGCAGGTTTTGGTGTAACGACAATCATGACGCCAACAAGTGGTATCAGAGCCAAAGGTCTCGAGTTTGAATCACACCCAACTCACGTTGGAGGGGAGATTGTTGGACATTGGATAAAACAACGCTCCCCGTGTGTTTCACGACATGTGCTTAATCGCCTCTCATGGATCCATTAACTCTAGCGATGCGTCCATTTACTAACACCTGCGAGTTTTTGTGTAACATAAATTGTGACTCCAACAACTTCCACGTAGCACTCAAGCATAGATTGGGAAGAACCAAATATTTCTTTTAGCCAATAACCCTTGTGCCATATTCCAAGCATGAATGCAGGACTCACAACAGAATCAATCAAGGCTTCCTCAGGCTTTACCGCAATCCCACCATATATTGGTCAATCGATCAATAGGCCCTAAACAAGTATGGATGCGTCTAGATCTCTCCACTTAAACCGTGAGGAATTTGTCCCTCTCCAACTCTAGGATTTACTGTGTATCTTGCCAAGGGATTCTTAGGTCCAAACAATAAACACACTCTTCAGGATTTATCGCAACCCCGCCATATACTAGTTAAGGGATCACTAGGCCTTAAAAAAGCATGGATGCCTCCTGATCTCTCCATTTAAACCGCGAGGAATTTTTCCGTCTCCACCTCTAGGATTTACCGTGTATCCCACCATTACCGATCAAGGGATTCCTAGGCCCTACGAGGTATCCACCCTCTAGGCTTTACCGTGCATCCCGCCATTACTAGTCAACGGATTCTTAGGCCCAACGAGGGTATTCACAACCAGGCTTTACCGTGAATCCCGCCAAGGGATTCCTAGGCCTTGTGATTTTTCATGAGATCACCCCACTTAGTTTCGAAACCATTAGGAAATCCAACTCAACCAGGTAAGAGAACCCCATCACACCATGGCTATCCAAAAATGGCAAGGCAAGGTTAAAAACATTGTCACACCTGGAAAAACACATGCCAACGACAACAAAAGAACAAAATACACCCATGCATGTACCATCCATGCCAAAACTAGCAAGGAAATTATAAATGCAACTCGATACCGGCAAGTAATCTCATTGTAGTCGCTTGATCCCATTCTTCCTTACTTGATCCTTGCTTCTTTTTGCTTTCTTTTCCTTCCTTTTCCTTCCTTCCTCCAATGCTAGAGTGCTCCAAGAATTATCTAAGTGTGCAAGAGTAAGAGAGAGTAGAGGGAATAGATAGGGAGCTCCTCCCAAAAACTATCAAAAAGCCATGAACTGATCCTCATAAACCATTTTATCAATGAGGCCTCTATTTTCTTCAATTTCCATTATTTTTACTTTATTTTCTTACTCACATGCAACTTGTGACCTTTCACCTTCCTTTTCTCCAATTTTCCATTATTTTCATAAATAAATGCCACTTTTCCTTTCCAAATCCTTCTTCATTTCCTTTGCCAATTATTGTAGCCATTAGTAAACCAAATGAACACCCACTAGGATGTTTTGTCAACATTCAGCGTGGAATACGTGTCCCATGGCCTTGGTCTTATTTTTCCTTTATTAACTTTATTACATGGATTTTTAACCGGGGTTGTCATAGGTTGCCTCCAACAAGTTGGTGCTCGCAAATCTATGTAATGAATTGAAGAAGAAGAAGAAGAAGAAGAAGAAGAAGAAGAAGAAGAAGAATTTGTGGTTTTCTCCCATATGGGTTTCCACATTAAAGCTTGTGTCCTCTTGTGTTAATGTGATGAAAACTTCTTGATGCATTGTTTTATTTATTGTTACACTGCAAATGATTATGATACATTGTTATAAAATTGGTCCTCAATAAAAAAAATTGAAATGAATAAATTTGTTGCCACACTAATTCACCCCCACCCTTTTACTGTGATATTTGGTCTAACAGGACTATCATGGTTGAGAACCCAACCCAAGTCCATGATATCTCGATCAAGGAAATAACATATATCATGCCCTATCGCTGAGAAATAGAGGCAACCAACTAAGGTAGAAAACATAAACTACCCCATTGATGCTGAACATGGAGAGAGGTATGACAAAGCTAGGGAGATGAATAAGATAGAAAGGAAAACACTAGCTTGAGGGCCAAACTAGAACATCAACCTCACGAAGCAACCATAGATAGAGCACTGAGAATTGAAAAAGAGAACACCCTATATTGAATCCGGAGGGACAATAGCTAGAGAAAGGAAGAATAATAAGTCTCAAAAACAAATTAAAAACAACAAGCCATCCCTTGTGAATTAAGAAGAATAACCATTGTATCCCCAAAAAGACAACAATAAACAAACATAAATCTTTGTATTATTATCATGCTTTCTAATCATTTCTTCAACATTATTTTACTCATTAAATTAGAATATACAAACATCATACATCTCATAATTAATGCAAGTGAAATAACCAAATACAAAATAAAGGACAAATTTATTTCCATGATGCGTCCTTTGTGTTTATAAATCTATTCAATAAATGATTATAAAACATCTATCGTTAAACTAAATAAAATATAATAATAAATAACTAAATAATAAAAACTAGCACAATAACACTAATAAATATGGTAGATATACACCATAAACAACTTAATATACACACTTAATATTAAATATCAATATATTAATTAATTTAATAATAATAATAATATATATTAATATTATTATTATTAATAATTAATATTAATAACCTAATAGCAAATTGGGCATAAAATAACATGATATAATATAATGAAAAAAATTAATTAACTTCATATTAATTCTCTTATATATAATCATTCCAATTGATGATCCTATCCACTATTGGGAACCCCTCATGTTGAATCTTATTGAAACCAAATGGAACAACCCATTGGATTGGAGATTGCCAAATTCTACCACGAGATATCATAATAATATAAATAATTTGAGCATTAAATAACATTTGAAATTTTAAAAATCTATACTCTTTAAAATTCTCGAAAAAACACTACCTTAAGATATCACAACACATCAATGAAGTTTTGAGGCTACCCTAAAATATCACATAAGTGGTAAATGTATTCAACATGGGAGGAAAAATTATAGGAAAGAAGATAATGAGAACACATTCGTGGTGGTTCAAATATTAATACGACATAAGAGAATATATGAGAATATAAGTAAAAAGTTAACACGACAAAAGAATAATAATTTAATTTAATTAATTAAGTAAAAATATTTTTGGTAGAAATTAAGTAAGATATAGGAAATAATTTTACAACACGTTTTGAATTATTTAGTGTGATTCATCATCATTGTGGTTAATTTAATAGGTTATTTTTACTTTTCAAATTAACAGTGTAAATTTTTATTTTTAAAATCCTAAATAATATAATTAATTAAAAATACATTATTATTTACAATACGAATCACAAAAATCTAAAATCTAACTTTCTAAATCTAATTCATTAAATTGTAATTCAAACCAAAAAAATAAAAAAAAAATATTCCAATCATATCGTATCAAAACCATCTAAACATTTTTTTATTCATGAAAAAATAAATAAAATTCCTCAAACCCGTTGTAATTACGTAATCTTTTTAATTTGAAACGTATATATCCTATTATAAAGGTCTCCAATAAGGCCCGTGACTTAAACTATGGTTACCTCACGATGACAAGTAACTATGTCCACCTCAACTGGCAGGTAACTATATCATTTGGCAATCCTTGAACAGAACATGCCTTCACTCACCCTTACACTATGCTCCCTTCGTTTGCCTATGCTATCAATCGAGTGCCACGTGTTATAGCTCCTTGGTTCACGTTTACACCTTGCACCGTTAGTGTGCCTACGTCACCAATCTAGTGCCATGTGTCATAGGTTCTCAGTTCAAGTTCTGCACAGTGGAGTTTCGTTGCAAATCATTGTAGGGCTTCAGTAACTACCATTTCAAGGCAACAAGCTCTTTGAAATGCTCTATTTTGCTCATAAAATAGTCATAAAATGCTTGATTCCCTTCCAGGAAAAAAAAACACAACAAATAAAAGCATTAATTTCGATAAATTAAGATTAAAAGTATTAATCTTGCCGTCATTGTCTTAGTAAATTAGCCTCTTAAAATCTTGATGAACCCCCTTAGAAATTTACTGCAGGCAGCTGCTATAGTAACATGCTTGCCTAAAGCTTTTTAGGTTATATTACTATTGTCAATGTTGTAGCTTTGGATAGTCAAGAGTTGTTTTTAGTTGAATATTTAGCCCTTTCTCATGTTTATGTGAATGAAGCTCTTTTGTATTGAATTTAGGTAAAGATGGTATTGTAATTAGTTAGGAGGAGGAAGAAATCATTACATGGTTTAAGAATAAATAAAGTGGAATAATAACAATTAGATTTGGGTAGAATGCATTGATTTAAATAATCTTCTTACTTCTTCAAAATGGTGGCACAAATTAGCATGAAAGGGACAAGGCCCCCTTAAATGCATGTTGTTCCTTTATTTTTTGTTGGAAGGAAATTTTTTGGATTGGGATATTCTTATTAAGTGAGGATGGGTAAGCCTCTCATTTCATGTTCTATGTCAAATGAATGAGGAGTCCATTGCTCATTTAATTATTCACCATCTTTTTGTAGTTTCTATTTGGAAGGCAATTTTCAGTTGTTTTAATCTTTATGCCTGATGGAATGGAAGCTCAATTGAAGAGTGCCTCTAGACTTGAAATCAAACAATTATTCTCTTCCCTTAAATTCCCTTTGATACTTGTATTTTCAGGAATTTGGCTAGAGCAAAATTGTTGTCAGTTTGAAGACTTTGTGGTTTTCTGTGAAATCATTGCACATAATGCTAGATTGTATTATCTTGAGCAAGTGAAACTGCTGAAAGATAAGGAGTTAAGGGTTAACAAATATGTGGATCTATTGACTGGTATAGTATGTGTAGAAATTCCTTGTAGTTTCAAATTGTTTACATAATTTTCTAAAACAAAAGACTTGAATATACTCTACTCATAAGTGAAAACAATTAATGATCATGGAATCACAACATAAACATGAGACAAGATTCAACACACATACTCGGGAATTTATCTAGGGGAAAACAACAACTCAAAACCCCTTCCTATCTGTATTGCATTAATCAGAAAACAAAGAATAAATACAATGATTGCTCAAGCCTGAGCAACCTCTACACTAGTATAATCTATCTCACTGCTTCATAGACTGACCTTGGCCAACACTTAGCCAATTTCCTACCTGCCTAAGCTCCTATTTCCTTGCGTTGGGAACGATCCCCCTATTAATAAGGGAAATTGCTCATTAAGAATTTCATAGTTCATGTAGGCCCTTCTCTGACTACATTCACCACCTGTACAACCTGGAAAATTATACAAATGATAGTACACTGCCCTTGAACTCCAATCTCAACTGGGTAACTTGAGGTATCTGCATGCATCAATCATTTTGGGTTGATTTATGAGTTAACTGAATGATCACTGAAGTTACACCCCACTACTAGACCCTTCCACTATTTATCAATCAATTAGAGCTAGTTTAACTCATAATAACTCAAATTAACTGAAATAGATTGCTAGAAATTAGGAATAAATCATATTGAACATAAGTCAAGTGTTTCTAACTCGAATTATCTGAATTAATTGAGTGACAATGCCATGTCACCTTAGTTAACTATCTTCATGTATTTTTATGAAATTCAAATTCAAAATTTCTCCTAATTAATCTCGTCAAAATTAAATTAGGAATTTCTTGTTGCATTTTCAATGCTCCCTCTCAGCAATAAGGGATTATCTGATACCCCGATCTTGCCTCTGTGGAACTTGAATTTTCCTCTTGACAATGCCTTTGTCAAAATGTCTGCATCATGTTCCTCTATAGGAATGTCTTCCAGCAACATGATCTTCCTCTGAACATAATCTCGTAGATGGTGATATTGGATGTTGATATGCTTGGATCGATCATGAAATACTGGATTCTTAGAGAGTTTGAAACAACTTTGGTTGTCACAATAAATCACAGTAGGATCCATCTTCTGACCAAAAAACCCAATAATTTTTTTCTCATCCAAATAGCCTCACATGTTGCTTGACTAGCAACCATGTACTCTGCCTTTTCTAAGATCAATGCAATAGATCTCTACTTCCTGTTGTACCAAGAAACTGGTGCTGACCCAACACTGAAAATGCCTCCCGATGTTCTTTTCCTGTCTGATGTGTTGAAAAGTGTGGAACAAGAAATGCTTGTTGAGAATGCAACACGATGATGGAGCTTAGTGGAAAGGAGTCGGCTTCACTAACTGGTCGCACAGGCAAGTTTTGGCGCAAAGTCTATTTTTAGACTATGTCTATAGCTCGTGCTCACGTGATATAGCCTGTGCTCACGTGATTTCCAGTGTGAGTGATTCTCCAAGGTAAATAGAACTTGGAACGAGTTTGGATTCATTCATTCTCTTGCAGGATTGTGCAGTGGAGGCAGGCAAAGCAGCGGGGGAGATTTGGAGATCAGATCTGAGCTGTATTGTGTGTAACAGGAGGAGATAGTGCTGGATACTTGTGAGGAGTATTGTACTATGTAATGTTACATGTTCTCGATCATTAATATACAGATAGTGTGGGGTTTTCACCTGTAAGCTTTCCCCGGGTTACATACTGTGTTAATGTGTGCATGCGATTGATGTTTCATTGTTTTTGATGTTGCTAAATTGATGATCAACGTAGAGGAGGTTATGTATTATGCATGTATTCCGCAATAGTGTATAATCAGGATAATCTCTATGAATAAGTGTTTATTATTCAAAATTTCTACATGGTATCAGAGTGAGCTGATTTGTAGAAGAAGTTCTACATGATATCAGTGTTGTATTGATCATCAGATCTATTATTCAGAAAAATTTTACATTTTATTTCTTCAGGCAGAGTCTCTGATCAGGCTAGGTAGCCTCTGGATTCATCCTTATTTTGGAAGGTGAGATATTTGGTGAATGCCCATACAGTCGATCTCTGTATGAGAAATACTTTGTTCTCACGAATTTTAGATCAGAAGCGGTTGAGTTTTTTTGGAGCTGGTGGAATTCGAATTTGCAGCAGTGTTTTCTTGGTGTCAAAGTTGAAATGTCTTTTAATGGATTGTGATTGGAGTATGCTCTTGAGGGCAGCTTGAACTATATTGCATGGAAGGATAGGATGGAGGCGGTATTAGATGACAATGGGCTGAAGGAGTTCATAGAGGCTGAGGTCCCAAAGCCTACTGATGCTGCTGAAGCTGTGGTTTGGCAAAAGAAGACAACAAAGTGTCGAAGGATTTTGTTGGAGGGCGTGAAGGATCACATTGCGTCCAGCCTCCATGGAGAGGCTTCTCAATATTTGATGTGGAAAGCGTTGACAGAATTATTCCAAAGCAAGAGCGACCAGAGGAAGTTGGCGCTCAAGGATAAACTTAGAAACATTATGTGTGAGAATGGAGACAGTATGCCCCAGTATCTCACATGGTATCGGAGCGAGCTGATTTGTAGAAGAAGTTCTACATGATATCAATGTTGTATTGATCATCAGATCTATTATTCAGAAAGTGTTTACATTTTATTTCTTCAGGCAGAGTCTCGGATCAGGCCAGGTAGCCTCTGGATTCATCCTTCTTTTGGAAGGTGAGATATTTGGTGAATGCCCATACAGTCGATCTCTGTATGAGAAATACTTTGTTCTCACGAATTTTAGATCAGAAGCGGTTGAGTTTTTTTGGAGCTGGTGGAATTCGAATTTGCAGCAGTGTTTTCTTGGTGTCAAAGTTGAAATGTCTTTTAATGGATTGTGATTAGAGTATGCTCTTGAGGGCAGCTTGAACTATATTGCATGGAAGGATAGGATGGAGGCGGTATTAGATGACAATGGGCTGAAGGAGTTCATAGAGGTTGAGGTCCCAAAGCCTACTGATGCTGCTGAAGCTGTGGTTTGGCAAAAGAAGACAACAAAGTGTCGAAGGATTTTGTTGGAGGGCGTGAAGGATCACATTGTGTCCAGCCTCCATGGAAAGGCTTCTCAATATTTGATGTGGAAAGCGTTGACAGAATTATTCTAAAGCAAGAGCGACCAGAGGAAGTTGGCGCTCAAGGATAAACTTAGAAACATTATGTGTGAGAATGGAGACAGTATGCCCCAGTATCTCACGAAGTTCACCCAATGTCGGGATGAGCTGGGAAGTGTGGAGGTAACTGTTGAGGATGAGGATATGGTGAGTCTAGCACTCCTTGGCCTTCCTAAGAGTTGGCATAGCTACCAGGACTCGGTGAATGGAAGGGAGAAATTTCCAGGATGGGAGAGACTTTGGTCAGATCTTGTGCAAGAGGAGATTAGATGGCGCACCAGAGATAGTTCTTCATCTATGCATGATGAGGAGAACTCTGCCTTAGCGAGTAACGCGAAGAAGGGGAAGGGGAAGGTTTCTCTTTCCGAATCCAGTTCTTCCAATGATGGGAAGAAGGTTGACAAGTCGAAGGTGAGATGCTTTCGTTGTCATGAGTTGGGCCATTATGCTACTAATTGCCCAAAGAAGAAGTCCAAGAAGGGATCCGAGGAAGGATCTGAAGGTGAGGCACTTGCTTCACAATTTGAGTTGGATTTCACACTCTTCGCATGCATGGTTTCATCCATGATGGGAAGTGGTTGGTTTCTTGACAGTGGAGCTTCTTTCCACATGACCGGTAACAAAAGTTTGTTCAGTACTTTGGAGGAGAAAGATCTCCAGATACTCATAGGGATGGGTAATGATGAGAAATATAGTGTCTCAGGTGTAGGCATGGTTATTTTTCAGAGGGAGCATGGATCTCGCCTTACCTTGACCGATGTCAAGTATGTACCAAGACTGAAGAGAAACTTGGTGTTGATCGCGGTGCTGGAAGATAGAGGCTATGATGTAGTCTTCAGTACGGGAAAGGTTTTCCTTAGACACATCATCACTAGACAGGTGAAGCAGATTGGTTCACGGGGCAAGAACCTGTATGCTCTTGAGGTTCAAGATGCATGCAAAACCTTGAGCAGCGAGGTAACTGATGGAGACTTGGTGGTTGAGAGGGAGCGTATATTACCTCTGAACATGCAGAGCCAGAAGAAGTCTCAGACAATTGTGGAGGAGCCACGATTGGTGCAACAGCTTCAGGAGGTTGTGGAGCAGCCACAACAAGGGAAGCTGAGTGGAGATTGAGTAGAGACATCTACTCATGTAGAGACCTCCAGTAGGGGGAAACTTCGAGCCAAGTGGGTTGAGGGATCGCATGCAGCCATACCTCTAGGTAGGAGGTGGGGGGATATAGAGTGATCGTCCCAAGGAGGAGGGGCAAGATCCTTTAGGTACCCAACCTCTTGGATGAGACCTTGCTACGGGAGCCCCGATGTGGAGTAGCAGGAACTGACTGATTGGGTAGAGACAGATGCGAATGGAGCAGCAGAGAGAGCGACAGTGCAGGGAATCCTAGGACATCGAATAGCATGCAGGCTGCAGCAATGCGAGAGGCACAAGTGTTTTGCACAGTGCTAGGTGGCACAGAGAGGTGTGCAATGGTGCGAGATGCATGGAGATGTTGTAGTAGCACAGATGTCAGAGAGGGAGCACTTGTTAGCAGCAGGTAGAGCTTCAGCATCAGAGTATGTTCCTAGCCCAACAGAGTGGTCAGTTGGGAGTGTTTTTATTCCAAGTGTTGTTGGAGCAAGTGGACCGAGCAGATGTGTTGCATGCAGAACATTCCAGAGTTATAGGATCGGGTTTGAGAGGAAGCCTTTCTTGTTGAGAGGGAGTGTTGAAAAGTGTGCAACAAGAAATGCTTGTTGAGAATGCAACAAGATGATGGAGCTTAGCGGAAAGGAGTCGCCTTCACTAAGTGGTCCCGCAGGCAAGTTTTGGCGCAAAGTCTATTTTTAGACATATGGATCATGGTCTATGAGTTGCAGGATGTTGTTTATGGATGATTGGTCATGTTGCGAAAAATAGATGGACTTATATTTTTGGATCACAGCAGGAGTGATTAGAGTCTATTTTTAGACTGCTAGTCAAAAATAGGAAAGTCAAATATTATTGCCTCATAATAATATTTAGACTATAAACTTTATCTTATCCTCTTGGAGCACTTCAGTTTGAGCTACAGATGTGGCACATGCAGCTGCCAGAAGGAAATACACTTTCTTTATGATTCAGTTGAGCTATTGCATGCAAGACATCAGTTAGAACTCATGTGGTTGAGTTCTGTGGAGTTGGATGAGCAGTTAATGGAGTTGTGTTTAGTTTGACTTAGTTGAACTAGTTCTATTTAGTCTAACTAGCCAATAGACTAAGTGATGAGTTGTGTGAATTAGTTATTAATTAATTCACTAATTATTAACTCATAATGCAATTGATGAATACATCAGTTAACTCAGTGCATGTACAGTTCAGTGGAGACAGGTGTTAGAGGTTTAGATTGCTATCAATTGTGACTATAGTTGTGCATGAGAATTTGCACAATCAAAGGATTGAGTATGCCAATGAGAATTGCATATGCCCAGTGATATAGCCTGTGCTCACGTGATTTCCAGTGTGAGTGATTCTCCAAGGTAAATAGAACTTGGAACGAGTTTGGATTCATTCATTCTCTTGCAGGATTGTGTAGTGGAGGCAGGCAAAACAGCGGGGGAGATTTGGAGATCAGATTTGAGTTGTATTGTGTAACAGGAGGAGATAGTGCTGGATACTTGTGAGGAGTATTGTACTATGTAATGTTACATGTTCTCAATCATTAATATATAGATAGTGTGGGGTTTTCAGCTGTAAGCTTTCCCCAGGTTACATACTGTGTTAATGTGTGCATGCAATTGATGTTTCATTTTTTTTGATGCTGCTAACTTGATGATCAATGTAGAGGAGGTTATGCATTATGCATGTATTCCGCAATAGTGTATAATTGGGATAATCTCTATGAATAAGTGTTTATTATTCAAAATTTCTACATGATTGACTCCCTGCCCAATCTACATCTGTGAAGCCTTACAGTTTCACTCCTTTTGTCCATATGTACCAAAGGCCAAACTGAGTGGTGCCTATAAGGTATCTTAACACATGCTTTGATGCCTTCCAATACATTTTGGTTGGCTTAACCATTGCTTGACTAAGCTGGTTAGCTGCATAACACATTTTCGGTCGTGTTTTCACCAAGTACATAAGTGAACCCACGAGATGCATGTAAATGGTAGCTTCTACCACTTCACTTGAAGTAGCATCTTCCTTCCTCTAATTCCCCGCTAGATGAGTCTCCATGGGTTTTCTCTTCTCCATGTGGAACTTCTCCAGTATCTCGTTGAAATACTTTCCCTGAGAGATAAATAGTTCCTCATCTCCTTGCCATACTTCCAAACTAGGGAAATAATGCATGAGCCCCATGTCCTTCATTCAAAATTCTCTTGCAAGATCCTCTTTGCAAGAATTATCAACTTCTCATCATCAGTTAAAATTAAATCATCGACATCTAATACTATAATCAATAATTTACCTTCAACAACAATATGGTAAAGGTTCGCATCAGCTTCACTTTTGGTGAAGCGCAACCTAGTGAGATAATTGTCAATCCTGGTGTACCAAGCAGAGGGTGCTTGTTTCAATCCATACAACATTGCTTGAGTCTGCACATATGTGACTCTCTGTCCAAGGTCTCAAATCCTTCTGTGTACACATCTTCCTCAATCACTCCATTGAGGAATGTTGTTTTCACATCCATCTGGTGGATCTTCCACCCCATCTGCGCTGACAATGATAGAATTGATCGAATGGATGAGTACGTTGCTACTAGAGCAAAGGTTTCCTCATAGTCAATTCTCTCCACCTGAGAGAACCTCTTGGCCAAAAATATGGCCTTGTGTTTTTCGATGCTTCCATCTGATGCATAATTTACCTTGTAAAGCCATATCAAACTCACCACTAAGTTGTATGCTGGTCTTGGGACCACTTCCCAAATATTGTTTCTGAAGATGGAATCATATTCCTCTACCATTGCATCAATCCATATTGGTTGCTGCACTGCTTCCTTGAATGAGGATGGCTCAGTATCTACAAGCTCACTCATGGGAGCCATGTAGCCAGTGTACCAATCTGATGAACTCCTCTGCTTGAATTTTAATGTGGATGCTCCCACATTCTCTCTTGCGTTATGCAACAATCTATCAGCTTCCCTATTCCTCTTCCTTCCTTCTCTGGATGTCTTTGCTTGAGTGGTTGTTTCCACTCTCAACTCCTCTGCTTTTGGATGCTCCACAACTTCATGAGGTTCTTCCTTTGGAGCCAAAAGCTCCTGATCAAGATGCAACTAAATCTCCCTCTCAAGAGAACACCTAATTTCCTTCTCCTCATCAAATTTTACATCTCTTCTGACTGCTGTCATCTTGAGAGATGGAAAGTACACACAATAGTTGTGAGTTGTATCAATGTGCCCCACAAATATTCCCAATTCAATTGTAGGCTCTAGATTTTTCCTTGCATCCTTGGAAACATGAAAGTAAACTGATGATCCAAAGATCTTGAAGTATGACACATATAGTTTCTTCTGTGAAAAAGCTTCCTTTGGTGTACTCATTCCAAGAATCCTATGAGGACGCCTATTCTTCAAATAAACAAATGTGTTGCACGCTTCAACCCACAAGTGTAGTGGTAGGCTTTGGTCATGCAACATTGCCCATGCAACTCCCACAATACTTATGTTCTTCCTCTCAACCACCCCATTCTATTGTGGGTTATGGGGTGCTTTCAACTACCGTCGAATTCCTTCTTTTGCACAAAATTTATTAAACTGATTCGACACGTATTCTCCACCGTTATCACTTTTTAGGGCCTTCACTTTCTTGCCAGTTTATTCCTCAATAAGTGGTTTAAATTCATCAAATTTGGAGAATGTCTGGTTTTTCTTGTACATGAAGAAAATCCGCCACCTCTGTGAGAAATCATCTACAAATATCACATAATACATGTTCTTGGAGGTGGAGGTTGTCGAGAAAGGTCCACACACATATGAGTGAATCCTTTCAAGGATTGCATGCACCTCGTTGTCTCGATCATTAAAGGTGGATTTTGTGTAATTCCACAGTGTACACCCTTTATATGTATCCCACTAGTTTAGTTCACCTTTGGGAAGCCTTATAGAAATATGATGCACGATCTTCAAATCTCCATGGAGAAAATATCCCAATATTCTATGCCAAAATTCATCAATGTCTTGACTCTACACCTTCTCTACTTTTGTGCTTAATGCTGCACAATCTCCTACATCTAATTTGTAGAGGTTCTTCACTACGAACCAAATATTCTTCACTTGTCCTGTGGTGGTGTGTCGCAGGAAAGCCTTCCCTTTGTTGAATATCACATTGTAGCCACGGTCTTTCAATACTCCTACAAAAACATGATTCTTCTTGAGACTCGGTACATACATCAAAGACTTAAGCATGAGAGGGGAACCAGACTCCCTCTGAATAGTAATTGTACCGATACTGGTCACACTATACCTTCCATCATCTCCCATCTCGATGTGTATTTGGAGATCCTTCTCCTCCAAGTCACTGAAAAATTATTTATTGCTCGTTAAATGGAATGAAGCCCCACTATCCAGATACCACACATTACCCATCATTGTGCTTGCCATGCATGCAATGACGGTGAAGTCCAATTCAAATTGGGAAGCCAAAGATTCACCTTTCACTCCTCTTGAGGGCTTATTTCCAACTTTCTTGTGTGGAAACTTCGTGGCGTAATGTCCCAACTCATGATAGTGAAAGCACTTGAT
The DNA here is from genome assembly GCA_031772625.1 of Pinus tabuliformis. Classification (NCBI taxonomy): domain Eukaryota; kingdom Viridiplantae; phylum Streptophyta; class Pinopsida; order Pinales; family Pinaceae; genus Pinus; species Pinus tabuliformis. The sequence goes on from CM062811.1 coordinate 1,008,643,017, forward strand.
TTTTGACAAGTCTTTCTTCTTGCTGCCTTGACTAGAATCTCGTTTGGATTGGGATTTCTTCCCTTTCCCTTTCTTTTCCTTTCCATCCAAGGCACAATTATCCTCATCCTCACCCTTGGATGAGGTTACATCTCTGGTTCTCCACCTTATCTCTTCCTGCACCAAATTGGACCATAGTCGTTCCAAATTTAGTAGCTTCTCCCTCCCATTTACCGAATCCTGGTATTTGTGCCAGCTTTTGAGAAGGCCTAGAAGTGCTAGGCTTACCATATTGTCTTCTGCTACAGTAAATCTGATTTGATCAAGTTAATCATCACATTTTGTGAACTTGCTAAGGTACTATGGAATTATGTTGCCCTTCTACACCTTTATATTCTGAAGCTTGTCCTTGAGTGCCAACTTCTTGTGGTCAGTATTGATCTAGAATAGATCTGTCAATGCTTGTCACATTGCATATGTAGTCTCTTTCACCTAGATATTTGAGCAATACAATCTCAAAATCTCTCTAATATTAATTTCCTAGCCTTGGCCACACACTTCTTCCAATATGCTAGATCTTTGACATCAACTGCTAGCGGTTTCTAGATATGATTATCTATGAATTCCTTTAGCCCATTATCTTCTAGGAATTCCTCTATGCATTCCTTCCGAGTGACATAATTCAAGCATCCCTCAAGCGCATACTCGAGTATTAGTTTATAGAGCACCATCCTACTAGCTCTGAAGAAATTATCCTGCAAATTCGATCCTCCTGTAATAACAAGTTAGAAATATCTTCTCTATTGTTATTCCTGCTCTGATACCATGTAGAAATTCCGTGTAGATTCAAACTCTTATGTAATTTTCTAAAACAAAAGATTTGTATCTACTATACTCATCAACAGAAAGCAATTAATCAATCGTGAAATAAAAACATAAACACGAGACAATATTCAACACACATACTTAGGAATTTATCTAAGGGAAAACAACAACTCAAAACCCATTCCTATCTGTGCATTAAATTATCAGAAAATAGAGAAGAAATACAATGCTTTATCAAGCCTGTGAAACCTCTACACTATTGTAATCTATCTCATTGCTTCACAGACTGAGCTTGGCCAACACTTAGCCAATTTCCTACCTACCCGAACTCCTATTTCCTTTCATTGTTTAGTAATGAATTAGCCCCCTATTAATTAGGGGAAATTCTCATTTAGAATTTCAGTTCATGTAGGCCCTTCTCTGACTAGAAGCACCACCTATACACCCTAGAAAATTATACAACTGATAGTACACTGCCCTTGAACTCCAATATCAACGGGGTAACTCAAGTTATCTACATACATCAATTATTATTGGATGATTTATGAGTTAAGTGAATGGTCACTGAAGTTACACCACACTACTAGACCCTTCCACTGGTTCTCAGTCAATTAGAACTAGTTTAACACATATAAATCAAATTAACTCAAATAAATTTCTAGAAATTAGCAATCAATCATACTGAACATAACTCAAGCGTCTCCAAATCGAATTAACTGAGTTAACTGAATAACAAGGCCATGCAAAATTAGTTAACCACCTCCAAGTATTTTTATGAAATTGAAATTCGAATTTTCCCCCAATTAATTTGGGAAAAATTAAGTTAGGAATTTCTTGCTGCATTTTCAACAGTATGGGGATTCTTTGATGGAACCGGTCAAAAGGATGTTTGTGGTGTGTGTATAGTCATTGTTTTATCCCTAAATATGATGATTAAATGCAAACTAAATATTGATCAAGGCACAAATTTTATATTTAAACTCCTTGCTATGTGGTGTGCCATGAGGATTTCCCTTTGGAAGTAAGTAAAAATATTGAGATTGTATGGGGATTCAAAAGTCCTCGTGGAATGGTTCAATGGAAGAGTTGACCTAAGGATCCTTCATTGAGAATCATTGCAAAGAAAATTATGTTAGATACAGGAGAAATATCATGATGTGAAAGTTATTAATACATACAGGAAAAATAATGCCATGGTGAATATGTTATCCAAGGAAAAGTAACTAGGTTCAGTCTCCATAATTATCTTTGTACCTGTATCAATTTGTATTGCATGTAAAAGAAGAAAAGTAAAATTATTACTATGATTATTATTTTCCTAGTTAGAGCATGTTCTTCATGCTCTTAGGGTCATTTGATTCAAGAAGAAAAATGTAATTGAGTCATAGTCCATTTGGATTATTTTTAAGAAGTAGAAATATTTTTTTCTTAAGTTAAAAAAGAGTCAAATAGTCCTCCATAAGACCAAGTTGGCCCTTTAGATGGTTAGGTTGGCCTACTCAACAGGTGTGACCCTTCATAGTGAAAAACAACTATATGGTAGGAAGCGAAGTTCATGGATCTTCTATGACAGTCTCTGTGGTAGGAAAAGTGAGCTTTATGTGGAAGAAAATGCGAGTTTCCCAAGGCTAAAGACCTGAAGAGGATGCAAGTTTCCTAAGATCAAAAGTTCTGAAAGGGATGCAAATTTTCGAGATTAGGTGTTTTGAAAAAGGTGTGAGTTTCTTGAAGTTAAAATTTTGAAGAAGATGTGAATTTTCTGAAGGATAATGAAGAAGTAATGATATGAGTTTCTTGAGGGCTAATGAAGATACTTTTGCAGAGCATTACTAACTTAAATGGAGATATTTTTTGGTTTTGGATGATTCTTTGTTGGATAGAATCATGGCATATAATGGACAGAATCATGGCATATAGTGGAAAAAATGGAGGGTTTACATGAGGATCTTATGGAGGTAGTTTTATTGGTTTTCATCTTGGATATCTCATTGGATCTGATTCTATAAGAAGAGGATTGTTTGGGTTTTCCCTGGCAAGGAACCTACACCTTGGGTTGTGTTATTTCTTTGTGACCTCCATGTACATTTTGGTAATTGTTCGATGAAGAAAAACATAATAAGACTAATAAGAAGCCAACAAAATTCATAAGATATTATCATGAAAGAGAAATCCACCTTAATATACTAGATTCTCGATTTCTTCAGAACCATTCTATTAGATGCTGAGTTAGTAGTTTCCATCTCAAAAATGTCTAATGGTAATGTGTTTTTTATTTTTTCCTTTAACTTGTTTGATCATATTCAAATAGAATTTAGTTAAGTTTCAAGATATGTTCAGGCCTAAGATATATATGGGATTTTATTGTTAGCCCAATTTCTTTTAAGTTATCGAATGTGTTACTATGCAACTGGGAGATTGTACTTTTTGACTTCACATTAAATATCAAAAGCATGATTTCCTTTTGAAAACAAAAAAATGTTACGATAATTTTAATCCAATTAGATTTGTTAGAGAAAAATAATGATTTTTTTGTAATTAATCAATACCCAATAATAAATTGAAAGAAGTTAAAATGACATACTAATTATTAAAAATGATACATTAATAATTAAAAAAAATATGGTAAGGTTATTGTGGCGTAGTTCAATTGACGATCATCTTGAAAATGAAATCTTGTGAGCAAGAGATAAAAAGTTCAATTCCCTCGAATGTAACCCGATCTATGGAGAAGAGGGAAGGTTGTAGGCCCTAGAAGTTATAGTTGTAGCAACCAGAATCGACCTTGCGTTGACTGACCCAGTTTCCAATTCCTTTCGATTCAAAAAACAAAAGCATATATGGTAAGTATAATTGATAGAAAATAAATATGTTTAAAAGTTTTAGTTAAAAATTAATAAAATATTCAAAATTTTATCACTAAATTATTTTTTGATAAAAAATATTATTTGAAAATGAGGAGGTAGTTAAGTAAAGCCTCGAGTTGATGCTTTTATTGCTCTCATCTATAGGGATATGTGGAGATAGTGGGTCAAATTGGGGGTGTTTCTGGGTTCGCACTTGATTTGGTGTGAGTACGATTTTGTAGTGCTTTTTTCAAGTATTTTTAGTTGCTCTTCATTCTTCACAACTGGTTTGGTATATCAGTTCTCTGTTTCTTTTATTTATGGATGTTTCTAGTTTTTCGGTCTTGGCAATTGGGCATAATGGAGTACCTTATGGTATGCTAGACAAGTTTTTCATGGCAGGTGCAACTTACAAGGTAAATCCTTTTGTGGCTGATGTAGCTTGAAAGGTTTCAATTGTGTCTTATATTCGTGGCATTCTAATGTAGGCCGATTGATAAACCATTGTTGGAACTGTAGCTCTATTCTCATCTTAGCTTCCAAGATGTCTAGTGATCTTTATTGTTTATGTAATCCTATAGTTTCTTACGAGATGCCTATTTTTTGGGTTTTGTTGATGTTTTTTCACTTGTCTAGATCTCTGGGAGTATAAATTCTAGTTTATGTATGTCAGGAGAAGCCAAATCTCTTCTTATCTAGAGGATCTCGGAAAGCTCTGGCTATGGATGTAATTTCCATGTATTTTATTTTTTATGTAACACAAAATGTTACAATTTATGAAAAAAATCTAAAGCCTCCAGTTGCATAGGGCTAAATACAAAATTAAAGAGAGTTAAATTGGGAAAAAACAACAACGGATTTTTACATGTCTTAAGCATGATGATGCTTATATTGATTGCATATTTCACAATATTATAGAAATATGAAAAACATGAAAAAAGTCAATGATTTGACATTATTCATATATCCCTTAGATTTTAGAAATATTCCAGAATATATAATCAAACTAGGATTTTATATCCTTACAACCATTTATTACAATGAACATATAATTCCTATCTCAACTTTTTAACCTTCCCTATTTTCAACTTTAATCCTAATTTATTTATATTTTCATATTTACAATTGTTATTCGCTTACAACCCCTGTTTTTCGACAACAAAGTCGTATCACCATCGAACCAACCATCACTACCAATCCACTTCCATTGTTGGTTGTTGGCTCTACCGAGATGTAACCAATCCTCCAAGTCGTTGTTGTCGAAGAAATACCCCTTGCTAGGACATCAACCCCTCACTACTGTGCCTTCCTTTTTGATGGTGTTCACATCCATGCGATCTTTCTTCCTTCTTCACATGATGCACTTGCAAAATCTGGACACTTGCAAATAGGCTCTATCATGCTCTTACAAAAATGCTCATGCACATATGCACATCATACTATGTATGTTGCACAACGGGAATCTTGCCTAGTCCTGCTTGCCTTTCTTCGCATTTTATGTCCGATTTAGAATCTATTTGCTTTTATCGTGTTTTACTTCCCCTCTACACTCACATATGCTCTTTCTTGCAAGTCACTTTCTATCCTCGAACTTGAAATACTCCACCGTTTGGCACCTTTAATCGGTGAGCCAACCCCTCTTATTCTCTTCGCCGAACAATTACACCATGCGCCCTCGTCCTCATCCATTGAATCTCCCCTTTCATCAACCCCCCCCAGAAAGTGAATCTACCAACTTCACAAATTTTCTTGCTTCACCTGCAACAAATCTCCCTTTTAAGGAACTTACCCCAACTCGTAAATTTTGGTCCATCCAAGGTAGAGTTCTCGCAAAAACACCCTTTCGTGCATACAAAAATGTATGCAGCACTAGGAAATCCTTCAGGTTTGACCTCGCTGATTGGGACGGTGATGAAATCCATGTCTCCAAATTCAATGACTTGGTAGACTCACTCCATGCTCTCCTCCAACTTGGCCAAATCTACACAGTTTGAAATGGCTCCATAAAGGTCCCAAACCCTGCGTATAACCATCTTAATCACCCTTTCAAAATCCTCCTTTTCTTCACATAAAATGTATCTCACCTTTTAGATGGAGATCAAACAATAACTTCCCATACCGTCCATTTTGTGGCAATAAGTTCACTCAAACTTGCGCCTCTCAACTCATTTGTTGATGTTATCGGTGTCGTTAGCTCAACCTCTCTTGCCTTGATCGTTCGCAGGCGTGATGGTTCTGAAACTCCCAGACAAACTATTTCCCTATGTGACAAGTATGATAACATCATCGATGTCACCTTGTGGGGAGACCACTGGCACACTGAAGGCCATGCTCTCTCTGAACTCCACATGGAACGTACCGTCCCAGTCCTTTCTATCAGTGGGGGTCGACTTGTTGAGTTTAATGGGTGAACTATCAGAACTATCTTGACGACTTGCCTTCTTATAGATCTAGATATCTTTGAAACACACCAACTCAAGTAATGGTTTCAAGAAGAAGGTGTCAAATCTTCCTTGTCATCACTCAAGTAAGATATACATCACCACGAAATTTTATGCTAGAGAATAGGGTGATTTTCGAACTGGAGCTCCTGCGCTTGCCTTCTGCCACCTTAATAGGACTCCCACAGGCCTCCTGCCTGGCAGCCCTGCTGCTGGACCCTCTCCTGTTCCCACTGGCCCGCCTGGGCCCCTTTCTCAGAGCTTCTCTTCGCCTCCCGTGGTCTCTTTCGGGCCTCCTGCTCGGCCCCAGCTGTGGGGCCTTTCCCCCTGCTTTCTTTCCAGCTTCCGCCCCTCTCCCCATCTGGTCATCGGCGAGTCTGGCCTCCCTCTGCTCCTGTCATGGCTGGGACTGACTCCTCCACGCAGCAAGACAATGAAGATCAGAATTTTTTTTTTGCTTCTCTCATTCCAGAAAATTCTACCTCAAGAATTCGTCTCTCTACATCAAAGTTTGTCAAGAAGCTGGCTGACATCCCTGAAGTTTCTCTCCCTCCCAGTCTCCCAAGGAAGGCAGCGATCTCTTTGGCTGAGTGGGGTCTTGTAAGTCAGTTTACTGGCCTCTGGCCTTCTCCCAGAGTAGTCCAAAAATGGGTAGAATGTAATCGGAACGCGATCATTCAAGGGAAAATCGCCATTAGATTTTGCGAAAGGGGCTTCTATACTTTCCTCTTTGAAACCAAAGAAGACCAGAATCTCATCTTCAGAAATGGTCCCTACTTCATGGATTCGAGAGGCCTCTACCTGAATAGATAGTCCCCTGATTTCCACTTGGAAATGGATATCCCAAATGCTGTTCCGGTTTGGGTACGTCTGCCTCATCTCCCTCTGCATTGTTGGGGGGACGAATCTGTTAAAGCTATTGGGAATGCTGTGGAAAAATGCATTGACATATGTGAACCAAAGGAAAACATGCATGTTTGTGCAAGGATCTGTGTTGAAGTCGACTTAGGGAAAGGCCTATCGGAAGCCATCAAGATCAAAGTGGACCAATGGACCCATATTCAACAGGTGGACTACGAACAAATACCATTCAAATGCAAGGTATTCCACGAATATGATCATTTCACTAATAGGTGTAGTAAGATAAAAGTAAATGAACTAAATGAAAATGTTGAAACCTCTGAAGGCACATGGGAGCAAGTAAAAAAAAGGAAATCAAACCCCATCCAGCAAGGCCCTAATACTAAGCCCCTCTCGGGATCCCAAGCTGCTCCCCCCCCTCCCATTTCGGCCCAGACTTTCCTCTCCTCCTCCAATCCTTTTGAATCCTTAGTGGACGAAGAACCCTCCTCCCCCCCTTCCTCTCCCTCAGCCACTGCTCTAGCAGTCATCCCCTCCCCCTCGCTGCCCCTTCCCTCCCCTCCTCCTACATAGATCGTATTCTAATAAGAAACAAACTCAAAGAAGAAAGCTTCACCTTTGAACCACTGAGAAAAGCAGGCAGGAAGTCAAATAAAGAAATAAGAGATGAAATAGTAGCAAAATAAATGGCCACGGGCACATAGCAACCGATGGACTCATTCTTGGACAAGCAAAAAGGAAGCGGGGAAAAGACAAAGGAGAAGAGCCAGGCTCACCAAAATATTAGTAAGTAATGATATTGGTCTCTTGGAAATGTAGGGAGCTGGGCTCCTCTCTAAAATCAAATGCAACTAGGGATTTAATCATACATGAGCAGCCAGATCTTTTCCTAATCCAGGAGACCAAAATGTCTAACCAAGACTTTCAAACATTCACAAAAGACACAAAAGCTTTGCAGGTACAGCAACAGATTCCGTGGGCGCCTAAGGAGGAATAGGTACATTATGGAATAAGAGACAATGGGACCTCATCAGCCAAAACTCATCTAACTGGTGGGTCAGAACTGACCTCAAAAATAAAATTACAAAAGAAGAATATACTGTTCTTAACATCTATGCCCCAAATCATTACAGGGATAAAGCATATTGTTGGAACTCCATCAATTCAGAGCTGTAGGTCTGTCAAAATGGGAAGACAATCATGGGTGGTGACCTGAACCTAATCAGGAACATTGAGGAAAAAATAGGAGGGAAATTCCTCACTGATCCTTCAAGAGATACTCTGGAAACAATAATAGAAACACACAAACTCATTGATATCCCCCCTAACAATGGTAAATTTACATGGAGCAATAAGAGAGCAGGAATCCACAACATCAAAGAGAGACTTGACAGGATATTAATTCATGAAAGAATAGTAACATGTTTCTCCTCAGTTAAAAGTAAGATAGTGCATGCCACAACTTCAGATCACAAGCCTGTGGTCTTGATTCTTGACAATGAAAGAAATCTCGGCCCTATCCCTTTCAAATGCAATAAGATTTGGGATAAAAAGGAGGGCTTCTGAAAACTCATCAAAGAACACTAGGAGATGGAAGTCATCGGTTCACCTCACTATGTATGGGAATCAAAATTAAAATCCTTAAGAGCAGCGATCAAACAGTGGGCCAAAGAGAATGCAATATTGGACAAAAAAAAAGAATAGAGCTACACAGACAATTGGAGCAATGGAATCAGGAGAAAGAGGATCATCAAATCTCAAAGGAAGAACAATCTCAGGAAAATGAAATGTTTAGGGAACTCTATAGGCAGAACAGAGAAGAGGAAGAAGAGCAGAGACAGAAATCGAGGTGCCTTTGGCTCAGAGCTGGAGACAAAAACACCTCTTTCTTTCATAATAACCTTAAGATCAGAAGAGCAGGAAACCAAATTGATAAAATTACTGCTAAGGGAAAAGAACTAAGTGAACAAGAGGAAATCAAAGAAGCGGCACACAGCCACTTCAAATCCCTCTTATCAGCAGTCCCCCAGTATATGGACAACGCGGATTTCCTACAACCAGTCGAGTGCAAAATCAACGCGCATCAAAACAGTGAGTTGGATCAGGATGTTTCGGAGGAGGAAATAAGGATGGCAGTGTTCAGTATGCAGCCGGACAAGGCCCCTGGTCCTGACGGCTTCACTACTGCCTTCTTCAGGAACCACTGGGATATCATAAAAAAAGACTATGTAAGGATGGTTAAAAATATCTTCAAAAAAAATAAGATGGGTAAAACACTAAAACCTCTCATCTGGCGCTTATTCCCAAGGATCCAAACCCCCTCTCCTTTGATCACTTTAGACCTATCTCTATTTGCAATGTCTCCTATAAAATAGTAACCAAAATCCTGGAAAATAGACTGAAAAAGCTTCTGCCTTCCCTTATATCAGAGAACCAAGGAGGTTTTGTTCCTAAAAGAAAAATAACGGACAATGTCATTCTGATTCAAGAAGCAATCCATAGCAACATCAATAGAAAGGAAAGAAGTATGATTATAAAACTTGACATGGCAAATGCCTTCGACAGGGTCAATCATCAATTCCTAGCTGAGGTTCTCATGAAGTTTGGAATATCCAACAAATTTATAAGCATCATTATGGAATGCATCTCAAACCCTTGGACAACCCCCCTAATCAATGGTAGGCCCAGCCGCTACTTCAGAAGCTCCAAAGGATTGAGACAAGGCTGCCCCCTCTCTCCCTTCCTATACATCATCATGGCAGAAACCTTGAGCATACACCTGGAAAATCTTCGAAAGCAAAAGGAGATCACAAGGATCAGCATAGCGAGAGGGATAAAGAAATTAATCACTCGCTCTTTTCCGATGACACCCTTTTAATTGGGGGAGCCTCAAGCTTAATGGCAAGAAGATTCAAGAGAACCTTGGACACCTTCCTGGCAGTCTCAGGGGGATTGCTAAACAACAATAAGTGCAAAATCTATACTTGGAATGTCCCTCTCCAAATCATGCAAAGAATCTCTCTGATCATGGACATCCCAGTTCAAAGAAACTAGAGCCACTTCACATATCTTAGTTTGCCCTTGGCAAAGAAATTGTCAAGTCTAAGATTTGGAATAAGAAGATCGAAAAAATGAGAGGGCTTCTCCAAAGTTGGGGGCTGTCTTGGATAAATCTGGCGGGCAGGACCACCCTCAAAAAGGCTCTTCTCTCAGCTCTCCCCATATACTAATATGTTGTCACTCTGGCCCCTGCCAGCACTCACAAGCACATGGAGTTAATCATGAGAAGTTTCCTCTGGCAGGGAGGGAAGCAAGACTCAAAGAAATTCAGTCTGGTCAGATGGGATCAAGTTACCCTCCCATTTGAAAAAGGGGGCATAACAATCAAAATCCCAAGCTTTACCAACAAAGCGATGGGGTTCAAACTGGTGTGGAGAATGCTAATGGGAAAAGGTTCCTGGTGGGTTGAGGCTCTTAAAAGAAAATACCTCAATGGGCTGCACTCCAATGTCCTCACTGAGGTAATAGTGGAAATACCTTGCACTCTAGTTTGGAAACCTATCAAAAAAGTCCTCCCCCAAATTAAAAATCACATCTCTAAGTCACCTGGAAATGGCAAAGAAATAAATATCTGGACTGACAGAATTATGGGATCGGAACCAAGAAATCTCCTCCAACAGTTCAGTACTTTGAAATTATGGATGGAGGCCAAAAATTTGCATTCTTTATTTGACATTTCAGTTTGGGAGCACAACAGTTGGTTAGCTTGGAGGGATCTCCCTCTCTCAAATAATCTCAGGAAACAATGGGCAGACCTCAAGATTTCTCTGACGGGATCAGCTCCTTTAAACAAAGATGCTCGTGACAGCTTCATCTGGGACCCCAGCGGAGGCCATTTCACTGTAAAAGATGGGTATAAACTCCTTCAGTCCAGCCCCACTCTTGGTAACTGGAATCTTCGGTCAGCTGTGTGGAACACCGAATGCCTTCCAAAGATCAAATTCTTCACCTGGACCCTCCTTAAAGGAAAGATTCTCACTGCCGAGAATCTCAAAAAAAGAGGAATCCATGGTCCCTCAATTTGCTGCCTCTGCTGCGCAGAGGAGGAGAGCAGTCAACACCTCTTCATAGACTGTCCTTTTGCTCAAAACTGTTGGAAGCAAATTATCAGTCCGCTGAGACCTAGAGAAACCTTCGACTAGCTCTCAACCCTCAACAGAAACTGGGAGAAAAGCTACCCCCACACAAGAAAAGGCAAGACTACCATTAATCGCTTGTGGAAATGTATCCCTTCAGCTCTCAGTTGGAAAATATGGCTCACCAGGAACAACTGCATCTTTAACAATCAAAAACCAAACCCAGCTCGCACCCTGGCCAAAACTATGGGCCTAGTTGCCGAAATGATAAGTGCCAACTCTGTTTCTCAACCTGATCGCTCCAGTTGGCAGAAGGAAGAGGAAGAGTGGTTTAATAAATTCCACTTAAACTATGTCAAGAATATGCAACCTCCATCAACCGCAGGCAAGGGGGGAATAATTGGAAACTCAGGGGTTCACAAGAAGACATAGAACAATGGATACAAGAGCAAAAGAAAATTACTCTCCAGTTCGATGGTGCATCCAAAAACAACCCGGGGCAAGCAGGGGCAGGGGGAATAATCAAAGATCAGAATGGCCAAGTTATCATCACCTATGAATGGGGATTGGGAAACATGACGAACAATATGGCGGAGGCCTACAACCTTCTTCTAGGTATCAGCATTATGAGAAAATTGCAAGTCAAAAACCCAATCATAATCGGCGACTCGACAATTGTGATTGCTACTATGGCTTCAGGGGGAGAATTCAAGAAATAGGCTTTCAACATCATCAAGCACAGGATCAAGGATAACTCAAATCAGATGGGGGACATCCTCTACAAGCACGTTATGAGAAATAACAAATCTAAGGCAGATTCTCTAGTCAACAGGGCTGTCAATAGACCCACAGGACAGGTTTGTGAGAATGATCAAATCGATGACAAATCAATCCCATAAGTTGACTCTCTCCTCAGCCAAGCTCGTGAATTAAGACTACATCAATCATCTCAACAATACTTCCACCTTCCCTCACAAAGCTGGCAACCAGACTGACGACTCCTCCCCTTCTGACAATGTACCTCATCATATCAAAGGTGTTGCCAATGAAATCTGCAGGGCTATAGGAAATCGGTACTGGATTATGGAATGGGAGAGGTCTTGTGACAAAAATAATTAGAAGTTAGGAAAAAGTCCTCTCATAATACAAATTGGCTGCACAAGAAATTCACGAAATGACACCTGGGATAGGAAAATCTCTTAGCTGCCCGATCCGAATTCTGAGGCCCTGCCCCTTGAGTTAGTATATATTTAGCAGGAAACTTCTTAGTTCATCCAGCCCAGAGCTCCAGTCTCCCTCTGCCATAGGAGAAAAGGTTTGTGCTTCAGTCATGCTCCCTCCAGATCATCTCAGGTGGTCTTCAGCTCGAATACCAGCCGGCCTAGATCATGCTCAGTGCTCTGCAGCCAAAGACGTTTATCAATCTCTGCTTGGCGCGGTAATGATCATGTTTTTCAAGCATATTTTTTCTTTATCTCTAACAGTCTCTTTGTCTATTTGAAGCAGATTCTCCCATCCTCGTCGGACCCCGCTTCTCAGAACTCTGCCTCTCCCTTTTATTGTCTCCTCCCCCCTTCTCTCCCTGCAACAGAAGTTGTTCTCCTGCCCCGGCTCCTCCCTGTTTTTCTTCTCTCTGCGGATCCTCGAACCTCTTCCTGATCAGCTCTATTTCCATTCTCCTAAACCGACAGTCTTCTTCCTTCTTATCCTCTGTCACCCCTTCATCCCTCTTTTGTAATTCCTCTTTCAACCTCTGTCTCAAGATCCCCAAGCCTACTCAAGGCCTGTCAGCAATGTCTGAGAACCCCCTGGAACGTGTTATTACCAATAACAGCTGCACTCTGTGCAAAGCTCATTGTTTCATGATCGCTCGTTTTGTCAAGCACTTCAATGATCTCAAGGAAGAATTTCAGGCAGACAACAAATCTAAGAGGAAAAAGCTGGAGAAATAGAGGGCGGAAATAGAAGGCCTTAAAGAAAAGTGCAATCACCTGGAAGAAGCTATCAATCACATAAAAACAATGACTCAAAGTATGCAAGGAGAGGCCTCTACAAAGATCAGTGAGAAAAAAGAGCCTCTGCTCGATGATTCAATAAACAAATATATGTAAAACACCTTATGTTCTGTAAATACTGCTTTCTTTTAGGACAGTTTATACGGCAATATAGCCGTTATCTCTTCCAAATTTTAAAAATCAAGTCTACCGATTCGGATCAAGGCTCTGCGCACCCTTTTTGGATCCATTCTACTTCTCTCCTTCCATCTTATGTAACAGGACTTGTTCCTCCTTTGAAGTTTTTATAATATAATAGTAATCGACTGTGTTAAAAAAGAAAAAGAAAAAAGAAAAAAAAAGATATACATCACCACGACGTGCAGGCCAATGCAAACAATTTTTTTTTATGTCATTCTTGCAATGCCCCACACCGAGATGTCTTCATGGTTTGCCCTCTGTGTTACTATTACAACAATTGACTTGGATGAATTCTACTTCCTCGCATGCCCCCTTACTCTTGATGGGCTTCAATGCATGAAAAAATTTGTTCAACAAAGTGATAAGACATGTCATTGCTCAAAATGTGAAGGCTCCTTCCTTGAATGTGACTATCACTATGTTCTCTGACTTGAATTGCACGACAACACTAGCCAACTTAAAAAGGTGGTTCCTTTCGACGATGTTTCCCATGGCCTTTTGGGAATATTTGCAAAGGACCTTTGCTTTCTTTCAAGAGAGCAAGAAATTTTTTGAGCCATATCCAATGGGGTCACATCACATCAATCTGTTAGCCCCCTATACTACTAGTGTAACCCCTTATTGTTATTAGTACAACCCACTTTTTATATTGATGTACCCATGTAGTGCCCATATTGTTACTAATGTGCCCCATAGAAGCCCACTATTGTTATTATTGTGCCCTTATATTATTATTGTTATGTCGGTTCTGATTATGTTATGACCCCTTAGACTCCTATATATAGAAAGGAGTTATTTTCATTTGTATCATCCAAGAATTGTTCATTTATGTAATGTAAAGGAGGTTGCCCCCTCGAAGAGGCTGAATTCTAAGGCGTTGATCTATCTTTTCTATATTTTCTTGAGCTGGTTTCATAACATTTGGTATCAGAGCTTTGGATTCTAGGGTTTTGCTGCTCCAAACAGGTCATCGTGGAATTGTCGCTATAACTTTTTTTCTGTGACGTTTCAGAAGTCGCAAAAAAAAACCCATTTGAGAAGAAATCGCGCTGAACCTTGGATCCAAATTTTAGAGCTTTTCGCGCGATATTTGCGGAGATATGATCTGAGGAAGTTGGTCTTTTTGCAGACTCTTGAATTACATTCAAAATAGGTGACCTGGGGAAAATCGTCATAACTGTTTCTCTGGGGATTGGATTGAAATTTTGTAAGAAGGTATAGAAAGAGGACAGACTGTAGTTTCTTTTGTGCATGTTTCAGATCCAAAGGTCGAAACACTGACTTGTGGCACGTCGTACAATTTCGCTCTACTGAACTAGTCTATAATCAAGTCACTGTGGGAGATTTCACATAACTCTTCCTTGGAGAATCCAATTTGGATCAGACTAGTGGCATTGGAAACAGGACACAGAGGGATACTACAGGTAGCAATTTCAGAACTTAAATATCTGAAAGTATAGAGTTACAGTCGTTTCAAGATAGAGGTCCTAAAATCAAGAAAAAGCAAGATGAGGAAGTTTGATGGCAAGGATCTGGTAAATTGGATACTTCAGATGGAGCAATATTTTGATCTACATGGTGTACCAGTGTTACAAAAGGTATGTATTGCATCTTCATATTTAGAACCGGATCAATTTTTACTGTATAAAGGGCTTTGTTCTCATAAACAACTTGTTACATGGTCAATTCTCACGGAGGAAATGATAGCACATTATGAGGATACAAAGAGCAAGACCTTCTTTAGAACAACACCACAACAATTGGAAAGAGTAAAAGGGCTTTGTGACATAATGGAAAGAAAAATTATGGAAACTAGTAAGCATTCCCCTTACAACTATAAAGATGGAAGTGTTGTTTCTCCTAGCCTTCCACAACCTACAAGGGTTACACCACAACAATTGGAAGAAAAAAGATAAAAAGGGCTTTGTTACAATTGTGATAGCAAATGCACTAAAGGTCATAAGTGTGCTGAGAAAAAATTGTTTTACATAGAATATGAAGAGGAGGAAGAAAATGATCAAGAAACATCAAAAGAAGAAGATATACGCCAGGACCCCACCCCAGAGAAAGAAGAAATGAATCAGACGGTATCTTGTAAAGCATTGGCAAGAATTATCACTCCTCAAACTCTCAAGATAGAAGGACATATCAAGAAGAAAAAGGTGCAAGAAGTGAAAGCTCACATCGAGAAAGAAGAAATGAATCCAACCATATCTTGTAATTCATTGGTCAAAATTACCACTCCTCAAACTATCAAGATAGAAGGACATATCAAGGAGAAAAATGTTCAAGAAGTGAAAGATCACATCGAGCATCAAGAAATGAATCCGACCATATCTTGTAAAGGATTGGAAGAAATTACCACTCCTCAAACTCGAGAGATAGAAGGACATATCAAGAAAAAAAAGTTCAAGCAGTGAAATATCACATCGAGCATCAACAACAAGTTCTCGAACTTTTAAAGGATAACGCCACTTCGGTGCAAAATCAAACGAAACAACAGGTAGATCAACATTGTAATAAAAAATGTTTTGATGTAGGTGATTGGGTATTTTTACTGCTACATCTCAAGCAAGCTATTTATGAGAAGGAAATGTTGGCAATACTACATGCACTTAAAAAAATGGCGACCTTACCAAATGGGAAGACTCTTCAAGGATGAGGATGTGGAAGCATTGTTTTGTGCTATTTCTATTATCCAACCAGATTGGATAAACGAAGCAAGGGATGAATGGAAGAAGGACAAAGAAGTATGGCCACTTATTCAAAAGTTTCAAAAGATCCCAATTCAAACAATATTGCCAAATATTGAAAAGGAAGGAAAAATCATATTGGAACCTGGAGCAGTAACAAAAACAAGAACCAGACAACTACGAAATCGATCAATTTCAGAGTATCTCATCAAGTATAAGAACTTACCCGCTGAAGATTCCACATGGGAGGACAAGAATTTTATACAGAAGCATCAAGAACTACTTAAGCTTTGAGGACAACGCTTTTTGAAGGAGAGGGGCATGTTAGGCCCCTATACTACTAGTGTAACCCCTTATTGTTATTAGTACAACCCACTTATTATATTGATGTACCCATGTAGTGCCCATATTGTTACTAATGTGCCCCATAGAAGCCCTCTATTGTTATTATTGTGCCCTTATATTATTATTGTTATGTCGGCTCTGATTATGTTATGACCCCTTAGACTCCTATATATAGAAAGGAGTTCTTTTCATTTGTATCATCCAAGAATTGTTCATTTATGTAATGTAAAGGAGGTTTCCCCCTCGAAGAGGCTGAATTATAAGGCGTTGATCTATCTTTTCTATATTTTCTTGAGTTGGTTTCATAACACAATCCCTCTTCATGCTAGCTATCAAAACAGACACTTTCAACAGCGTTGAACACCTCTGCCCAACCCTCATGCAATCTAAAGAACTACCTTATGCCTTGACGTCTACTCTCCTCCTGCAAGACATTCAACCCACTCCTCCCCCTCGAAAAAAAATCCCGCCGCCTATAAACATACCTCTCTCCCCTCTCGCTCGCTATTCGCCATCTCTTGCTCTAGACACCCTTGCCCTTTAACACTTTTCTTCCCATACTCTCCCCCCTCCCCCTTCTCCATTGATGCCCATCCTTCACCTTGTAAACAATTTCCCTATTATGCTCCTCCGTTTCTCAATGGCCAACTCCTTTCCAACCCTTCACTCTCATTAATCCCCACTTGCCCTTTTGCACCTTGTTGAACCCTCTTGTTTGCAAATTGAACTTTACTTTTTCTAGAACTCATTTTCAACAATGCTTCAGCCTTTTGTATTGCTTTCTCGTTACTATATGCACCCTCTCTCAAGTTTATTGGTTCTCATGAAAAAATGGGCAAGCACTTCTTTTTTCTTCTCGTGCATACATGCCCATTTGCTCACTTGTAATGTTTGCTCTATATACATGGCCATTCAATCACTTTCTTTTCACTATCCTTGTTCATCATGTAAGCTTCTTTGCAACACACACACATTATTCAAATGCACATATGAATATGATATGCTATATATGAAAAACACTACACACCTAATGCTTCTAATTATGGTCACATGCACAAATGGGCTTCCTTTAGTCTAGGCCAAATATGCATCATGTGGTTCTGTTTACAATTACTAATAATCATTTGAACATCCCATGATGGATTACTTTACTTCGAACAAGTCTAACAACCAAACAAAACAAATATCATTTGCACTTGTCTTCATACTGCACCTTCAATTCACATTCATCACGTTACATAATGCATACACTTTCCCTAAAAGCAACACTCACACCATATATATGCTACTATACTTTGTAATGCAAAAAAAAACACAACAAAAAAGAATAAAAAAATAAAACAAACACAAACTTTAAACAAACAGGGAAAAAAACAAACTTATCATGCATGCTTTACTTTCCTTTGCTCCTATTTCACTTACACCTCTGATGTTGAGACAACTTTTCTTATTTGAAACAGCTCTGCAACCCACCCTAGCGAATAGTGCACAAAAGGAACAACGACGGCACCACTACGTAGTTAACAAGGATAGAATGAATGTGCACCATCGTCTTCTCTACAACAATCATCGATCCAACCTTCCCTCTCAAACCAACCCAAACCGAACGCTTTTTCCTTCCCAGGTTCATCTCCATCCCCTAGCATCCACCCAATTTCTTCCGCTTTCCCTTCCATGTCCACTCGCTTCCCAATTAATTCCAACTAATGCCCTTTCATCACCTCCCACTTTCCATGTGCAGTCATCCCCCCATGAGGCTTCCTCTCCAATTCCAACTGATTCCCTTTTGTCGCCTACCACTTTCCATGTGCAATAATACCCCCATGTGGCTTCCTCTTCAACTACTCAACAATGCCCCAACAACCATCTCCATCATGCACATCGTTGCTTTCGTGAAAGAATTGATGCACTTAACCCGATACAAGACTGCTCCACTTATAAGGAAGCTTACCCATCAATGAAATTTTTTTGTCAATGTTGTTTGTTCCTGTTGTGCCTCTGAACGAACTATCCATCACTTCTCATCCTCAAACAACATGGACCCAGGAAACCAACCCCATGTCCTCGCTTTCCTAACTCAAGTTGAGAGATTCCATGAAGGGTTAGATTCTGTTATCTGTAAGTTACTGTGATTTCTACATTTTAAGGGTTAGGGTCCTTGAAGGTTGGGATAAAGCCCTAAAATCAATAGAAACCCATCACACAGACCTTTGGAGGCAGAACCCAATACTACTTCGGGTGAGACTACAGCCTACGATACGTGGGTTGTTGTCAAAAGGGCCAACAATTTAGGTTTTTTTTTGGTTGGCACAACTAACTTTGAACCTAGGTTAGGACCCCTCAAGTCAACAATGGCTATGGAAATTGGCAAAGACATTGGAAAAGTTAAAGAGACAATAAATGGCATTTATTTAAGTAAATAAATGAAAATAGGAGAAAGGAAGGTGAAGAGTCATAAATATGCATGCAAGGGAAATTCGAGAGAAAATGAAGGAAAATGAAAGAAAATAAAAACAAAAGGGAAGAGACTAGACATCAATGATAAAAAGTTATTAGAGAAAAAATTCTAAAAACTTTTTCCAGTTCTATCTTTGATCATTTTAAGGGAGAGCTCTAAGAGAAGGAGAAAGAGAAATCACTCGGACAAATGAAAGGAAGCAAGCGAAGGATAAACAAAGGGAAGTAAGGGATCACAAAGAAAAGGTTAGAAAATAAGCTATGACATGAGTACATTGTAGGTAACAGTGTGCATGTGTGATTTCCTTGTTGATATTTGAATTCATAGTATATGCATATGGTTATTTTGTTGTCATTGGCATGGGATTTTCCTAGATTGACAGTGGTTTCAACTTTTCCTTGCCATTTCTAAGATAGCCATGATGTAGTTTTTTCCTTGTCTGGATTTTGGATTGGTTCTCCAATTCCTTAGTGGATGTGGGTTGGGATAGAACCTCTGGAGTGCTAGAACAACTCTGGTTCCTGGAGGCTATGGATTGAGATGGTAGTTCTTTGTAGCCCTGTAAGAGCTTGTTTTCCCTGGAGGCTGTGGGTTGAGATAGTAATCTGTGGACCCTTGGACATCTTAGGAAGAGACCAATCTTGATTAGTGTTAGTGATTTCTGGACCGGTTGGGTGAAACAATTGTTGTTGTGGGTTGAGATGGTTTGGCCTTTGGAAGCCCTAGTTTGTTTTATTTTGTTTTAACCCATATGATCCCACATTCATGCTTGGAATATGGAACGAGGGTGATTGGCTGAAAAACAGATTTGGTTCAACCCAATCTATGGTCAGGGGGTACATGGAAGTCTCTAACTTGGTTAGATTTTGCATATGTTAATATGAGTCATTTTTCTATTGCAATAAATGATCACATGTACTAGCTATTATGTTGATCTTATGGTTTATCTACCATGGAATTCATTTTGGTTATATACTGGTTATAGGCATGGTTGAATGATGTGCTCTTATTATGGATTTTGTTCATGGTTTGATAAATTATCAAATAGTTAATGTATTCATGGGATAATCAGTGTTGTTGCAGCTAGCTTGAGAGGGCATTGTTCCTTCTTGATGATTCTATGATGAAGTTAAGAATTCTATGATCAGATATGCATTCATGACCTATAGCTTCTATGTTTACCATGTGTTTGAAGAAATGTTTCTTACGTGTCTAGCATGGTTTGGGAAATCTCTAGCCCTAGTATTCATTGTACATACTTGTTATCATCTAAGACTAAGTTTTGGTGTATTCTAGGTTGTTCTGGGGAGAGGCTTGTAGCCTAACCCTTAAAGAGTGGCACAAATCTCATAGTTGCTGGCACAAAATA
Organism: Pinus tabuliformis; assembly: GCA_031772625.1. Taxonomy (NCBI): domain Eukaryota; kingdom Viridiplantae; phylum Streptophyta; class Pinopsida; order Pinales; family Pinaceae; genus Pinus; species Pinus tabuliformis. The sequence continues at coordinate 1,008,663,162 of CM062811.1, forward strand.
GGGAAATTTTTGTTGTAACCACATGCACAGTGTACTATGCATGCAGTTGGAGTCTTTCAACTGTATGCACAATGTGTCATGAATGTGTTTGGGGTGTTAATCTTGAGAAAATAAAGTTTTAGCTCAGGGATTGATCACCAGTGGTTGTTGTCAGACACCTGGGAGATCTGGTATCCCTAAGGGGTGGTAGTATGTTTTCGTTTTGTAGATTCCACTTCCATAACTAGAACTTGGAGTTTGGGTCATGTCATAGTAACACTTAGCTCACGTTTACCTTGGAGTGCTTTTAAAAGCGGGTAAATATGGGAGTGGCTATTTATAGGGTGGTATCAGAGAAGAGTTTCATTCCCTTTAGGTGGTATCTTCTACCACAGGGTGGTATTAGAGCAGAGTTTCATTCCCTTTGGGTGGTATCTGATACCACAGGGTGGTATCGGTCTTCAGAGTAGAGTTATGTTTCCTTTGGATGGTATCTAATACCACATGGTGGTATCTGATACTACAGGGTGGTATCAGAGTAGTTTCATTCCCTGTAAACCTTTCTTTGGTACCGATGTCACAGAATGGTATCATAGTGAGGTTTACAGTAATGGTCCTTAAGGTACATGAAGATGGTTACAATTCTCATGAAAACAATTATTGTTACAGTTTTATGTTATTATCATGCATGAATCATGAGGTTGATATGTGTTGCTATTACTATATTTATATCATGCTAATCTAGATTGATTTGTGCAGATGTGATAACCTCCCCTGAGATACATTGAGGTATGATTTTGATTATGTATTATATTTGGTTTATCTAACATGGTATGTGTGCAGGAAATAGAAGGTAAGATGAAGAGTATAATGGTGGATTACAGTCCACATGACTCCCCATACAAGCTTGATGTGAATTCAATGGAATGGGAAAAGTCAGATGAGCAGCAAGGAGAAGAGTATTCTCCTAATCTATAATATAAATTGAGGATTCTAAGGGAAGAGATTAAAATTTATAAGGAAACTAATAACAATTTGATTGAGGCATGGGAAAGACTTACAGGGGCTCAAGCAAAGAGAGTGGAAGTCAATGCAGTGATTCTTCAAAGCCTATCAGATATACAGAAGTAGGGACAACTAGGGATCAGTCATGGAGATAGGTAGGAGGACAATACTAATGGGGCATATGGTAGCAGGTCTTAGAGGATATATAGGATGGACAAAGATGATACAATTAGAGGTGCAAGATCTTTGTATACACCTAAGAAGAGGGGTAGTACTCATAGATTATATTCTACATCTGGTTGCAAGAGACATCATCACCATTACCACTAGCATCTATATAGGATAAGTGAGAAGAAATATTTAGTATAAGAGTTAAAGAAAGCTAAACCTCCTACTTGTAATGGAGAGATGAAGAAATTAGAATATGCAGAAGCGTTACTTCTTGGGATGAAGAAGTTCTTCAGGCTGCATGGTTACTTAGAGAACATGAAGTCCAAGATAGATACCTTCAGCCTCAAGGGAAAGGTAGATATCTCGTGGGGGGAACTAAAGCATGTCAAAGGAATTAAAGAAGAGGATTTGATTCAGGATGATTTTGAAAGAATCTTCAAGAAGAACTACCTGTATAAAAGATACTATGATGAAAGGGAAAAGGAGTTCTTTGAGTTTAGAACGGGTTCCATGACAAATGATAAGTATAAAAACATATTCTTGGATTTGTTGAGGTACATGACTTATCTTAAGGATGAGAAAGAAAAGATTCAAATATTCATCAGTGGGTTGCCAGTAGCATTCAAATATATGATTGAGTTTGATGAGCTATAGTCATTAGAGAAAGCCATCAAGAACCTAAAGGATTGTTATGAGAAATCAAAGTGCAAGCTTGAGTTTAATCATGACTGGAAAGGTAATGAGAAGGATAAGGTAAAATGGCCTAAGAAGCGAGGAAGAACTTAGGATCTAGGTGACAAGGAAAATCTGGCACCTTATAAGAAGTTCAATGCGATTGAGAGAGGACATGGGTCTTAGCTTGAGGAGAAAAATAAGAGTGATGGAAGAAATTATTTGAAGTGTTGGACTTGTGGTAGAGATAATCGTAGGAGAGATTGTCCATCACACTAGGGTGGTAGACCTCATATTTACAGTGCTTAGGAGGCACAGATAGTTGGATATATTGGTTAGAGCATTCCTCAGATTTATATTGTCGTCGGCAATAGGGAGGTAGATAATTAGGCATCTATTATTGAGATGGAAGGTAAGCTTTGTGATTAAGTTGTTTTTGTTTTGATTGACGCTCGATCAAATTATAGTTATATCAATCATAACATGGTGGATAAGTGTTGCTTGAATAAATAAGTTCATGTAGAATCTTGGTTGGTACAATTGGCTACAATGACCAAGAGAAGAGTTCATCATTCGGTAAAATATTTTGTATTTGAGCTCAATGGTGTGTCTACATCAACACGTCTAAATGTGCTTCCTTTGGGTTCTTATAGTATGTTTTTAGGCATGTATTAGCTATTTATTGATAACACTAAAGTGGATTTCTATGAAAAATCTATTGGGTAAATGGATGATGATGGAGAAAAGAGAGTATTCCAAGAAAAGAAGAAGCCTACATCAGTGAGAATTGTTACATGAATGCAATCAAAATGCAACTACAGGAAAGGATGTTTATCATTTGTGGTGCATGTTTCCAATGATAAAGGGAAGAATGTTGAGGATGATAAAGTCCTGAAGAGGTATCATATTTTGTAGTAGTTTCATGATGTGTTTCCTACATAGATTTGAGAGCTACCGCCTCATAAGGAAGTGGATTTCTCTATTGAGTTGATGACGGGAGTAGCACTAAAATCTTAGAAACCTTACAGGATGAGCACTTCAGAATTGGTGGAACTAAAGTTGTAGTGTAAAGAAATCCTTGATAAGGGATACATAAGGCCAAGCGTATCCCCTTGGGGTTCACGAGTGTTGTTTGTAAGGAGGAAGGATGGTACTATGAGATTGTGTATTGACTATAGGTAGTTGAACAAGGTAACCATCAAGAATAGGTATCCATTGCAATGGATTGGTGACTTCTTTGATTAGCTGAAGGGAGAAACAATATTATCAAAGATTGATCTCAGATCAGTATATCATCAAGTGCGCATCAAAGAAGAAGACATATACAAGATTGAATTTTGCATGAGTTACGAGAATTATGAGTTTATGGTAGTTCCTTTTTCTATAGCTAATGCTCCAGCCACTTTCATTTGTTTGATTAACAATGTGTTGCGTCCTTACCAAGACAATTTTGTGATAGTATTTTTTGATGATATATTTTTATATTCCAAGAATGAGGAGCATTCAAAACACCTAGTAGCAGTATTGAGATTGTTGAGAGAGGATTAGTTGTATTCCAAGCTAAGAAAGTGCAATTTCTTTCAGTCTTAGATTCATTACTTGGGACATGTTTCCAAGGAAGGGATAGTAGTGGACCTATAAAAGATTAAAACTATCATGGAGTGGCCAACTCCTAGGAATGTGGATGAGGTCAGATCATTCATGGGACTAGCATGTTATTATAGGAGGTTCATTTTGAACTTCTCCAAGATTGGTTATCCTATTAAATATTTGCATATAAAATGAAATAAGTGTGAATGGAATGAGGAGTGTGCAACTAGTTTTGATCAATTGAATCATTTCCTTACTAATGCTCCAATATTGAAGATTGTAGACCCGATTAAGGAGTTTGTTGTTTATAAATATGCTTGCAAGGAGCAACTTGGTGGAGTCCTGATGCAAGAAGGGTAGGTGGTTTTCTATGAATCAAGGAAGTTGAATGAGCACAAGCATAACTATGGGATGTATGATATTCATGAGTTTTCAATTATCATTCATGCACTAAAGATGTGGAGACATTATCTTCTTGGAAAAAGGTTTGTTCTAATGAGTGATCACATTGGGATGAGGCACTTGTTTGACTAACCTAATCTGAATGCAAGGAAATTTATATGGTTGGATACCTTTAATGAGTTTGATTTTGAGATCAAGTACATTAAGGTCAAGGAGAACAGAGTTGTAGATTCTCTTAGTAGGATAGTGAAGGTGAATCATGTTTCAACTATGAGCTCTTATGGGACAGATTTACAAGTGCAGATATTTCATGCATGGAAACATGATGAGAAGTACTCGCAGCTGAAGCAAAGGTTACAACAACAAAGTAAAAGTGACAGCGATGAATATTACCACCTCATGAAAAATGGCTTAGTGAGATTTAGGAACATGATTTATGTGCCAGATAGCAGTAAGTTGAAGAAGCTCATCTTGAGGGAGTTTCAGGTCAAGCCATATTTAGGCCACCCATGATAATAGAAGATTTTGAAAACTATTAAGAATTTATATTATTAGTTGAATATGAAGAGAGAGGTGGTTGAGTTTGTTGCAAGGTGTTTGGACAGTCAGCGAGTGAAAGTAGAATGCAAGCATCCAACTGGTTAGTTATAGCATATTCTAATTCCAGAATGGAAATGGGAGGTCATTTCCATGGCCTTAATTATAGGATTATCGAGGACATCAAGGTAGCATTATTTGATCATGGTTGTGGTTTATAGGTTGAGCAAGGTAGCTCACTTCATTGTAATGAAGTGTACAAATTTAACTAATTAGGTGGTTTAGATCTTCATTAGGGAGATAGTGAGGTTACATAGAGTTCCCAAGAAGATTATATCAGATAGAGATGCAAAGTTCACTTCCAAGTTTTGGAAGGGGTTATTTACAAGATCAGGGAAAGCGTTGACCTTCACTAAAAATTATCATCCACAGATAGATGGACTAACTAAGAGGGTTAACAAGATTCTTGAAGATATGTTGAGGATGTATGTCACACATCAACAATGGAAGTGGGAGGATTATCTTCCACTTGTAGAGATTGCATATAACAATGGGTATCAAGACTCCTTCAAGATGAGTACATTTGAGTCTTTCTATGGGCATACTTGTAACACTTCTATAAGCTAGAGTGATCCAGTAAACATGGTGTTGATTGGACCAAATATGTTGGCTGAGATGGAGTAGGAGATGCAAATTATTAAGTGGAATTCAAAGGCAGCACATGATAGGCATAATGTTTATGCTGATCAACGTAGGGTATTCAAGCAGGTTTAGGTTGGAGAGCATGTATACTTGCACATCAAGGCCAAGAGGAGATCCTTGAGGATTGGGTCATGTGCTAAGTTGTCCCCTTGGTATTGTGGGCCTTTTGAGATCCTTGGGTGGATTGGACAAGTGACCTATACACTTGGATTGTCACCAACAATTAAAGTCTATGATGTTTTCCATGTTTCATTGCTTATAAGATATATATATATATATATATATATATATATATATATATGATGCTAATCATGTGACTAGTTGGACTATATTATAGGTGGAACTAGAGGGAGAGTTCCATCCAAAGCCACAATGCATCTTGCACTGGAAACAACTCACACTCTAGAACTGAGAAATAGAGAAAGTTAAAGTGTAATGGAAGCACTTTGGTCTCAATGAAGCTGTATGGGAGATGGTTGATCAAATGTTGGCCTTATATCCTTCCTTATTTTTTGGTTGAGAAGATGTGTTTTGGTTTATATTTATATATGCATATGTGTATTGTAAATACTACAATGAGTTGTGTTATAAAACTACAATAAGTAGTATGTTATAAATACTACAACGGGTTGTGTTATAAATCTCCATAAGCAGTATGGTGGTCATGTTTTCAGCAGTTTTGTATATTATCAATAGTGCATCATAGAACATTGAGGATGGAGTTCCCCCAAGGGGGAGGGGTTTGTAATAGATCCTGATTGATTCTCCATATAAATAAAATAAAAACCAAGGTCCTGAGACATGTATTCCAAGTTGAATGATGGGAAAACATTAAGTGGGCATAACTTGTGGTTAATTAATAGCTATGGAAATTCGCAAAGGAAAAGAGGAAATAAATGGAATTTTTAATTAAGGAAATAAAGGAAAATATGAGAAAGGAATATTAAGAGACACAAATATGCATGTGAGGGAAATTAGAGAGAAAATGAATGAAAATGAAAGAAAAGTAAAAGGAAAAGGAAGAGACTAGACATCAATGATAAAAATGAATCAGAGAAATAATTCATAACTTTTGTCAATTCTAGCTTTGATGACTTTTAGTGAGAGAGGTCTAAGAGAAGGAAACAAGAAAGCACTTGGATGGAGGAAAGCAAGAAAGCAAAGGAAAAGAAAAGGAAAATAAGGGAGCACAAGGAAACAGTTGGAAAAATCGTTACAACAAGAATATATTACAGGTAACAGGTTGCATGTGTGACTTCCTTGTTGAGATTTGAATGCATGGTATATTCATATGGTTCCTTGGTTATTGTGTTTTCCTTGGCATGATATTTCCCTGAATTGATAGTGGTTTCGGCCTTGCCTTTCCATTTCTTGGATATCCATGATGTAGTCTATTCTTAGTTTGAATTTTGGATTTGGTTCTCGGGTTCCCTAGTGGTCATTAGTTGGGATAGAACCTCTCGAGCCCTAGATAAGCTTGGGTTCCCTGGAGGCTAAGGGTTGAGATGGTAGTTCTTTCTATCCCTGTAACAATTTGTGTTCCTTGGAGGCAATGGTTGTAGATTTTTACTTGTGGATTCAACAACTTATGTGATATGCTAAAACATAAGGCAAGAATCTACTCTACTCATTAGCAGAAACAAAAAATTGATTGTTGAAAACACTAAGTAGAAAAGAAATAATTTTAATTGCACATAGCGCAATTATTTTCTTGGGAAAGAAACTTCTCAAAACCTTGACTATCTATATTGCATTAACTAGAAGACATGAGAATAAAATACAATGTTTGTTCAACTCGAACAATCTCTGCACAAGTATAATCTATCTCTTTGCTTTACAAACCAGTTCTGGCCAACCCTTAGCAAATTATACTACCTACCAAGCCCTTAATTCCTTGTGCAATTAGTAAGGTAATTAGCCCATATTTAATTTAGAAAATCCCTCACCACAATTGTAAAATCCATCATAGGTCTTCAACTAATTGTATGCATAATCTGTACAACTCAAAAGATTATACAGCTGTTAATACGTTGTCCCTGAACTCTAATATCAGCTGGGTCTTTCTCAAAACTGATGATCCAGGTGGATATTGGTGACCACCCACCTATTCCACTTGGACCCCCACCATTGCTTCTTTCAGTTTTCCAATTTCCTTAATTGTAGCACAATTTACTATTTTTGGCAGTTTTTCGAGTCCTGAACTTCCGGACCCATTTTGAGGCCCTAAACAACATTTTTTGGGGAACCCACCGGTGGAAGATAAGAGTTTGAAACTCAACATTTGTTTTCAATAGTTGTAGTCCTCGGATAGATATTTCTAACGAGGTATTATGCATGTCAAACAAAGATCGTATGCCAAGGTTATGACCCCAAGAAGTTGATGTACCAATCTACCCCAATGGAGCCCATAGTTTGGCATTTCATCTCCTAGGGTTAGGTTTTTGGATGTTTGAGGTTTTCCATTGCTTCTCAATAATAAATAGGCCCTCAAGCCTCAGTATAACATAGTTCAGAGGCATGCAACCACCACATCTCTTCTCAGAGATAAGCTCCCCAAGCTAGTCTCATTTCCATTTTGTTTGTAAGAATATTTCAGTATTTGATATTAATGAAATGAAGTGTTAATTCTACTGCATATTTGTATTTATGGTTATATCTATAATTTTTTGTGTTTCTGTTTAAATTTGAATTAGTGGTATCAGAGCGATCTACTCTTTCTCTGTTTTTCTTTGCATGTCCCCAAAGAGGTTGGGATATAAGGCATTAGGGCTTCAATTGGGTGAACCTTTGCAAGATCAGCCCCACAAATCCCAACATCCTCCCATGGGGGAAGAAAATAAAGATGAGGGAGCAGGAGATCCTATCAGAATATTGCTCAAGGGGGGCCGTGAGAAACAAAGGAACGCGATGATGGATAACTTTTCCCAGATCCTTCAACGGTTTCCCACCAGCATCGCATCCACATCTGGAAGCCACTATGGAGGCATCATTTTTTTTAAGGTACAAGTAAACTTTGGCATTCCCATATTTGAGAGAAAAATAGATGCAGACGCCATAGATTTATGGTTAAATCTACTAGAAGGATATTTTTCTATTCATGATTTTTCCAGTCGGGAAAATATTGCCTTTTCTCTTCTCAAAGCTACCTCGCACGTCAAGGACTAGTGGGAAACCTACTGTGAGTAGAAGGATGAAAGTTCACCCTCACTATTTTCAGCCATACCCAATTGGAATTCGTTCTAGGAAGCCATCAAGGAGCAGTACTACCTTGTCAGAAGCTATGAGGATAAATACATAAAGTGGACCACACTGCGACAGGGAAGGGACGAAGACGTGTTGGAGTTTACCAATGTTTTTCATACCCTTCGCACGAAGTTGGGTATCAATGATTCTAAGAAAAAAATGGTACTTAAGTACTGCGGATGCCTACACAAGTACATCTAGGATGAGATGGATTTCCTGAACATCTCCTCATTTGGCACGGTGTACCAATATGCTGTCAAGATCAGGTAGAAGCTTAAACAAAAAAAGAGATACTTTGGATCTGTGAATCCGAAGCAAGGAAAAGGTTCCCCCAAATCGTAGAACAAAGGACAAAGCCTAAGCTGGACAGCCCAGGAAAACCAACCAAAGCCACAAACAAAGAACAAAACCGAAAAGCTAAAGAAGGACACAGGAAAGTGATGTGAGTTCCATAAGAGCTCCACTCACAACACAAGTGAGTGTCGGGCCAAGCAATCACTGGTGGTGGAGTTGAAGGCTTCTGAATCAAATGCATGTTATGACTCTAATTTAGAATCTGACAAGGGGAATGTCAAAGGGAAGTAGATTATCGAAGCAGAGCCTAATGAAACCGTTTCCACCATAGAGATTCATAAGGAGGAACCCGAAGATCCAAAAGAGGAGGAGTGCCTCTTCCACTCCCAGATGTGGATAAATGGTTCCCTGCTACAATTCAATGTCAACAGCGGGTGCCAAAAGAACATCATTTCAATAGAGTTCATGAAGTAGTTGGGCTTACTGACCACAAAGCACCCAAACCATACACCATCAGGTGGCTTCACCAAGGACGGGATCTTCACGTCAGCCAATAATGTCTCCTTCCATACATCATCAAGCCCTTCACGGATGAGGTATTATGTGACATTGCTCCTCTTGATGTTTGTGATGTATTATTAGGCCAACCATACTTGTGGAAGTGATATGTTGTGTATGAGTCAAGGCCTTGCACTGTTATTTTTAGCTTGGGAAATAAGTTGTATAGGATACCAGAGGTACCACCGCATACCGCCATCTCTTTGGTTACTGCTAAACAATGCAGTAAGCTCATTTCCAAAACCAGGAAAACTATTTTCCTGATGATACACCCTCAGGGAAAGAAGAGGACGGTGGCCACGACCTCTAGACAGGGCCCCTTCGCACGAAAAAAACCAATGGACAAGGTCGTGGAGGAGTACGAGGACATATTCACCTACCCTACAGGGGTGCCTCCGCATTGTTAGGTCAACCACTCCATCAATCTAACCCTAGGTCCATCGTTGCCCAATGGACTAATCTATCGACGCTCCGTTCTGGAGAATGACAAAGTCAAGAGGCCGATTCAGGAATTGCTACAGAAAGGTCACATTTGGTCAAGTTCATCACCTTGTGGGAGCCGATTGTGTTGCTATAGAAGAAGGATGGGACTTGGGTACTCTGTATTGACTATCGAGCATTGAACAAGATCACTATCGAGAATAGGTACCCGATCCCATGGATTAATGACCTTCTGGACCAACTCAAGGGGGCCAAATAGTTTAGCAATATTGACTTGAAGTCCGAATATCACTAGGTACAAATCGAACCCTCTAATGTGTGGAAGGTTGCCTTCAAAACTAAGGAGAGCCTTTTCGAATGGCCGGTTATGCCTTTCAGGTTGAAAAATTCTCCTACAAGCTTCATGAGGCTGATGAATGACATCTTACGATTATTCAACAACTCATTTGTAGTGGTATACTTGGATGGAATCCTCTTATTCAACCAGAGTTGGGAAGAGCACCTCCACCACATCTAATAGGTTCTCCAAAAACTACGGCAATGCAAGTTGTGTGCCAATTTGGCGAAATGCACTTTTGGCATGACCCACATTCAACATTTGGGATACATTATTAATGAACAGGGGATGCATGTGGATCTAGCCAAGGTCGAAGTCATCTGGGATTGGCCAGCCCCAACCACTCTGACAGAGCTCTATAGCTTTCTGGGTCTTACCAATTTCTACTACAGGTTCGTGTTGGGGTTCTCTCATATCACTCGGCCCTTGAGTCAAGTCAGTAGGGGAGGAGCGAAAGAAAAATTATTTTGGTCTAAATCTCAACAGAAGGCATTTAAATAGTAGAAACATCGCCTCTGATCGACACCAGTGATCACATTACCATACTTGCAACAAACATTTGAGATCGAGACAGATGCCTCTGATTATGCTATTGGGGCAGTCCTTACTCAACAGGGGTATCCAGTGGCATATCACAGTGAGACACTTTTAGGCACAGTTTGGAGGTATCCCACTTATGACAAAGAGATGTTTTCGATTATGCAGGCCTTTCGACAATGGAAGCATTACATTTTGGAGAAAGAAATGGTCATCCACACATACCACCAACCCCTGCAGTTCATACAGACACAAGGGAAGTTGCAAAACTATCACCATAAAAATTTTTCCACATGCCTGCAACAATTCCATTTGAGCATTAAGTACAAGAAGTGCAGCACTAACAATGTTGTAGACTTCCTTAGCCGAACACTGATCATGGCGTTAATCACCGTGCTCAATTCTTATGGGCATGAGACTTTTGATTAGCCACTTCTATACAAAAGTGACCCAAAATTCAGCCACAAATACCATATGCTCTTGGAGGTTCAACAAGTTCCAGATTTTCACCTCTAAGATGCATTCTTATGTGACTTGGAACACCTTTGTGTTCCTTCAAGTGAGTGTGCTGAGATGATTTGGGAAGCACACTACAGTTGGGTCGCTAGGCATTTCATGGTCGAGAAAATAATGGTAGTACTGCATAAGTATTTCCATTTTATGAATCTTCAACAGGATGTCGGGAAGTACATCAGATCTTCCACTGCCTATGCCATTTCCAAACCAACCATCAAGAATCCAGACCTCTATACTTTGCTGCCTACCCCCATTCGACCTTGGGAATCCATCTCCATGCACTACATGTCGGGCCTTCCTTCTACTAAGCATGGAAACGATTGTGTTTTTGTGGTCGCCGATAGATTCTCGAAGATGGCCATTGTGGCAGCCTGCAAGAAGAATGTCACAGTAGAAGCCACTGCTAAACTCTTATTTAAACAATTTTCGGTACACTTTGGGATCCCATAGTCTATCATCTCAGATTAGGACAACATGTTCCTCAGTACATTTCGGTCCAATATTTAGTTGATTTTGGACACCAAGCTCACTAAATCCAAAGATTTCCGTCCCCAAACTGATGGCCAGATAGAGGTCGTCAACGGGATGATCATATACATTATGCACATGTACAACTCAAAGAATCCATGCACATTGGATGAGAGCCTCCCCTATGTCCAACACATCTATAACCAGGATCTCCACAACTCAACTGGCCACAACCCTTTTCAAGTGGGCTTGAAATTTTAGCCACTATGTCCCATTGATGTGGCCATACCATTTGCAACTACTCAGGAAAATTTGGTTCATGTCTAGTTCAAAGCCGACAAGGAAAACATCTTCATTGAGCACATTCAACACATCCACCAAGAGGTCCACGACATTCTAGAGAAATCAAATGCCAAGTACAAGCAGTGACATGATCAACATTGGGTGCCACACAAGTTTCAGGTGGGTGACAAAGTCAGTTGCATTTGCAGAAGGAATGCCTTACTAGATCCTATCGAAAACATAGACCACTCTGATATGGTCCTTACACCATTTCCAAGTTTGTGGGATACAATTCATTTGATCTCAGCATTCCCCCATTCCTTGTCCTGCACCTAGTGTTTAATGTGGACCGCCTTTGACCATACTTCCCACCATTGTTGGGCACATCAGACATTGCAAAACAACTCACACCTATAGAGTGAAATCCAGACTACATGGAACAAGCGACAACTGATCAGATAATGGACACATAGATCAAGATCACCTGACAAGAAAGAATCCAACTATATCGAGTTGTCAAAGCAGGCCAACTCCTTCACCAAGGCAAGTGGCTTACCAAGGACTAAGTTCAGGAGAAGTTTCCTCATCTCATGGAGGAACTCAACGCAATGGGGACCACTGCTTCCTAAGGGAGGTGGAATGATCCAGGTGGATATTGTTGGCCATCCGCCTATTCTAGTTGGACCCCCACCATTCTTTCTTTCATTTTTTTAGTTTCCTTAATTGTAGAATAGTGTACTATTTTTGGTCATTTTTTGGGTCTTGAACTTCTGGAGTTGTTTTGAGGCCCTCAATGTTGTTTTTTGGGGAAAATCATTGGTGGAAAATATAATATTTTAACTCAAAAATATCTATTATTGGTTTTAGTCCTCAAATAGATCTTTTTAACAAGGTATTATACGCGTCAAACAGAGATCGTATGCCAAAGTTACGACCCCCAGAAGTTGATGTACCAATTTATCCCAATGGGGCCCATAGTTTGGTGTTTCATCTCCTAGGGTTAGGTTTTTGGATGTTTGGGGCTTTCCCTTTCTTATCAATAATAAATAGGCCCTCAAGCCTCATTGTAACACAATTCATATGCATGTGGCCACCACATCGCTTCTGAGAGATAAGCTACCATCGCCGAAGCTAGTCTTATTTCCATTTTGTTTGTAAGCATATTTTAGTATTTGATATTAATGAAATGAAGTTTTATTTCTATTGCATCTTTGTATCTATGGTTATATCTATAATTTGTTGCATTCATGTTTAAATTCAGATCAACTAACATGCATGATTTATTTATGAGTGAATCTTCAGTTAACTGGTGGAGCAGTGAAGTTGCACTGAAGTTGATCCCCACCACTAGACCTCCTAATAGTTCCTCCAACTGATTGAACTATTTAATTGAATTTAACTTAGTTGGACTAAGTTAATTAATTACAACACAAAAGAACTCAACCTAGAGCCCTAAAATTTATGAATCACTCTACATGACTCTAGATAGACTTCGAACTCGAATTTACTGAGCCAACTAAGTCAAATTAACTTAGTTAACTATTACAAGTTTCTATGAGAATATAATTTCAATTTAATTCCTAATTTAATTCAAGGAAAAGATAAATTACAATTTCTATATGCTAATTTTAACATTTCTTATTGCTATTTTTAACACTCCCTCTCAACAATGAAGGAATTCATCTCTATCCGGATTTGGCACTTTTGGAATGTTCTACATGCAACACTTGTCACTATTACAGTTTCTACTGCAACATCAGCAACCAAAAAACATCCAAACTGAATTATTATGATCCATCTATCACCAAAGCCTCTAACTGCTACTAGCTACTACAATGTCTACTGAAAACTCTTCGTTTCTCTTGACTTTGCACTGTACCATCTGGGCTCCTTCTAGCTCTACTCTGTGCTCCCTAGTATCTATTTACTGCCAGTCTCTACCTCTATCACTATGACATCTGACTACATCAGCTACCACTAATCCATCCTGCTACTATGTATTGTGGGCTCCTGTAGCAATGTAATGATCGATGAGACAAAACATCTCAATGGACCCTGCCCAAATTTCTGCACTCTTGGGACTATTACTTCACATTGTCCCACCTCTCACCTAGATGTATGGCTACATGTGCTCCCTCTGCCCACTTAGCTCAAAATTCCCCCCTACTGAAGGTCTCTTCTTAAGTGGATGTCTCCACTTGGTCTCCTCTCTGCTTCTCCAATTGTGGTTTCTCCACAACTTATGAAGTCTTCTTCTGAGGCTACATGTTGTGAGGTAATTTACGCTCCCTCTCAACCACCAATTCTCTAACTTTTTCCTTGCTCCTCACGTCTTTGCATGCATATTGTACCTCAAGTACATACAGGTTCTTGACTCACAGACGGATCTATTGCACTTGTCTTGTGGTAATGTGTCTAAGGAAAACCTTTCCTTTGCTAAAAATCACATTGTAGCCACATTCTTCTAATACCGTGATAGAAAAAAGATCCTTCTTTAGTCCTGGAGCATACATCACATCTGTGAATTTTAGAAGGGAGCCAGACTCCCTTTGCAAGGTAACTATACCGATGTCAGTCACGCTATACCTTCCATCATCTCCAAACTCTATGTTCTACTTGAGGTATTTCTCCTTCAAGTAACTGAAGAGATCTTTATTCCCTGTCACATGGGATGAGGTACTGCTGTAGAGATGCCACATGCTTTCCATTGCAGTGTTGGCCATGCATGCAATGAGAGTGAAATCAAGTTCGAATTGTGAAGCTAAAGCTTCACCATCTGCTACTATTGTAGGATCCTTCTTGCTTGCTTGCTTCTGTGGGAAATTAGTGGCATAGTGTCCATACTCGTGATAGTGAAAACACTTGATGTTCAACAAGTCCTTATTCTTGCCGCCCTCCTCATTTTGGTACTTATTTCCCTTGGCTTTCTTTTCTTTGCTAACTAGTGAAAATTCCTCTTCCACTTCTTTCGATGAGGTCCCATCTCTGGTGTTCCGTTGAAACTCTTCTTGTACCAAGTCAGACCAAAATCGCTCCCACTCTGGTAGCTTCTCCCTCCCATTAATTGAGTCCTGGTAACAATGCCAACTCTTAGGAAGTCCTAGAAGTTATAGGCTCACAAAATCGTCTTCAGCAATAGTAATCCCGATACTTCCAAGCTCATCTTGACATTAGGTGAAATTGGTCAAGTACTTCACGCTAGATTTGTCCTTCTCCATCTTGATCTTTTTGAGTTTATCCTTCAGTGGAAGCTTCCCGTGGTCACTTTTATTTTGAAACAGGTCCATCAATGCCTTCCAATTTGCAAATGGATTTTCCTTACCATGGATATTCGAGACAATATGATCTAGAACTCATTTTAGGATAATCCTTCTCACTTTTTCCACACATTATCTCCATTTATCCATATCTGTAGCATCAGATTCTAGAGGCTTCAAAATATCATGATCTATGAATTCCTTCAGCTCGTTGTCTTCTAACACTACCTCCATCCTTTCCTTCCACGCTATGTAATTTGAGCTACCCTCTAGGGCATACTAAAGTCTCAAACTATAGAATGACATACTTCTGACTCTAAAGTATGAACTTGCAAATTCGATTTCACCTACAAAATAGAGTCAAATTATCCTCTTCTATAATGTCTTCAGCTCCAATATCATGTAGGTTTTTACTTGTATATTCAAAATCTTATGTGATATTCTAAAACATAAGACAAGAATATACTCTACTCATCAGCAAAAACAAAAAAATTAATCAATGAAAACACTAAGCAGAAAAGGAAGAATTTCAATCACACATTACACAATATTTTTCCATGGAAAGCAACTACTCAAAACCCTGACTATCTGTATTTCATTAACCAGAAGAACTGAGAAGAAAATTCAATGCTTTTTCAACCCAAACAATCTCTACATAAGTACAATCTATCTCTCTTCTTCACAAACCAGCTCAAGCCAACACAACTAATTCTGCTGCCTGCCAAGCCCCTACTTCCTTATGTAATCCCTAAGGGAATTGGCCCATATTTAAATTGGAAAACCCCTCACCACAACTGTGCAATCCGCGATAGGCCTTATACTGATTGCATGCACCATCTGTACAACTCATAAAATTACACAACTGATAGTACGTTTTCCCTGAACTCTAATCTGAATTGGGTCTTTCTAAAAAATAAGATTCATGAGTTATTTATGAGTGGATCTTCAGTTAACTGGTGGAGCAGTGAAGCTGCACTGAAGTTGATCCCCACTACTAGATATCCTAATAGTTCCTCCAACTGATTGAACTATTTTAGCAGAATTTAACTCAGTTAGATTGAGTTAATTAATTACAACTCAAAAGAACTCAACCTAGACCCCTAAAATTTAGGAATCACTCTACATGACTCTAGATAGAATTCCAACTTGAATTTATTGAGAAAACTAAGTCAAACTAACTTAGTTAACTATTACAAGTTGCTATGAGAATATAATTTCGATTTAATTCCTAATTTAATTCAAGGACAAATTAAATTAGAATTTCTAGATGTTATTTTTAACATTCCTTTTTTCTATTTTCAATAATGGGTTGTGTTAGATACCTATACCAATAGGTTTCATATTTCATGATTGGCTATGGAAGGTCCAAATATGCTCTGCTTTGATGACTCAAAAATCACATATTTCCTAGAGAATCTGATCTGTGCTTATAGCTTGGTATGGACTCAAAGTTTTGATGGATGGTCCAAAAGTCTAATCTGGATCATTCCATGGTTTAAATTTGCAGTTATAGAATAGAGAAAGGAGTCTGTCCAAACTGTTTAATCTTGGCAGACAAGTAGTTCAGGTAGAGAAGAAAAGGTTCCCAACAGCTTAATCTGGGACCTTGGAAGAGATAAGGGTAGAAGTAGATAGAAAAAACAAAGGAAAAGCCAAAGAAAAGAAAAGGCAAGTGAGGGTCTGCAAGTCCAAGTGCACCCTCTAAGAAGAAATAAAAAATGCTAGGCAAGTAGTTGGGTAAGTTGTTGGGGTTGCAGAAAGGTTATCTTTACCATTGCAGATGTGTTAACTGTGCTTACCAAGGCAAAGTCTATCAATTGACAAGGTGTTCATCTTCATCAAGTTACAGCAAGGAGCATGACTAACCTCCCTCCTTCCCCCTTTCTTTTCATTACTAACATCCCCTTATCAGCTGAGATTCATGGAAGAAGATCATGGTTTCATGGTGGTTCTTGTTCATTCAAAAGCCACATTTCTTGTGTAAAAATCTTTTCATTTTGATCTACTCTTTAAACCAAGTGTTTTACAAACAAATTCAGTATTTTCCCCCTTCATTTACCCCATCCATATTAACTCTAACTTTACTATGTAAATCCCTATATCACCTTTCCCCTACTAGTATTAACACCATGGTGTATAAACCCCAAAATTTGTATAAATATCCCTCCTTTTGGCATTATAGCCAATAAGTTCTCTGTCAGGGATCAAATGGCATCTGGTCACTTTGATGAACCTACACCTCGTCTACCCCTCCCTTGCCTCAAGTCATTCCACTCACCAAACCATTATTTGCCAAGAAAAACCCTATACAAGCCTCTTTTACCCATAACCCCTTTCAAATCACGAAAAGACCCAAAAAACCCACTTTTGACCGCCTAAACTAAAGTTGGCACATGCATTTGGTTTATTTTTGAAATACATTGAAAACATTATGAAAACCCATATCCTAAGGTCTCTGCCGGGCGCTGTTCCCAAAAATAAATAATAAAAAAAGCATCCGCCCGCATTCGTATTCCCCGATCATATCATTCCCCCGTCCACCGTCGGATCAGATCCAAGAGATCCGACGGTTCTTATTAATATCAGAGCGGCCCCCGGGACAGAGGTTTAGTGCCCGAGAAAGTGACGTTGCGTTACGTCAGGGCGCGGCCACGCGTCGCCCATTGAGGGCTCTCGGAGCAAACTCTGACAAGTGCGGGGCCGTATCATAACCGCCCCGAGAAACCGTGGCGGCTAGGGCTAAACCGTAACCGTTAGGTCACTCACCGCCCGGTTTGAGGGTCCAGCGTAATCTCCACGTCATCACCCTGCCTGCCACCGCATCACACTTTTGTCCGCATCTGTGCCAACACGCCCGCCACCTCATTACCCCGTGGACCAATGGCAGCCTGCCACCTCATCCAATGATGTCATGCTGACGTCATCTAAGGCTGACCCCACCCTATGACGTCATGCTGAAGTCATCACAGAAAAAGCGCCAAATTGCAAAAAGTGCATATTTAGCCAAAAAACGCGTTTTTTTGTACTTTTCGCTCATTTGCTACTGTTTCCTTTGCATGCTATTTTTACGTCCTGAACTGCGCCACCTGCGGGAAATGACCTGAAGACCTCCAGAGCACTAATTCCACCCACAGTTACGACCTCTATTCGCAGTTAGCCAGGTATTTCTCATAGTTCACCCTCCATACGCCTGAAATTCACTGTAAATTGCTCAGAACGCTTAAGGAACACTGAAACTCACTATTTCACCGATAGCTTTCCTCTGCAAGCACTTTTAATTACAATTGCAACCTTGAAACCACCAGCAGAGCCTTCATTTCCCGAGTTTTGGTCAAAAACTGTAAACTGCTCGCGCAAACGTGAGACAGTTGGTCAAGTTACTTAAAACCTGCCATAGAAGACAGAGGGAGACCAGGCATTGGTCTTATTTATAATTCGAGCAGTATTTCAATTGCTGCGTGTCCACTCCACCCTCTGCTCCCCATAATTCACAGTTGCATTGCAAAAACTCACCTCTGTGCTGTACTGCTCACTTGAAACTAATTCACCTGCAAGACAGAAACTGAATAGACCATGGAGACTCCAATTGCACTGAACATCAAGCCTCTCAATGCCCCTCACTAGGAATTAGAATGGAAAGCCCTGGGAGATATGGATTATCAAATGCTAGACTGGTTTCCATTGGGCTCCAAATATAATATTCAGATGCTGAATGAGTTGAAAGCCCAGCACCTTAGTGGAGCAGACATCTTAGGGATTTGGGACTCAAACTTGCCCATCTACAACCTCCCCCAGGTAAATCCTATGCCAGAGTTGATCTACAGATGCCAGGAGTGCTATGACCCAAGCCAAAGAGCTGTCCTCAGCCCTACAGGCTCAGTCCTATTCCATATCACCCCAGAGAGTATAAATGAAATGCTGCACTTCCATACTGCAAAGCCATTGACCCCCCTCCACATGCAGAACTTGATAAAGAAGGGGAACAAGTTGTCAAATGACCAACTCATCAAAATCAACCAGCTGTTTGTACAACCAGGCTCTGAAGCCATCAGAACTCCTCCTATTGGATATCAGTACTTGAATGAATTGGGCAGGATGTTAGTGGATTTGATCAGCTATGTCCTAGGGTTCAAGGGACTGGAGGATGTGGATGAAATCATAATGGCAATGCTGTCTATATTCTCTCCTGGTAAGCACCCAACTGTACATTATGATTATGCCACATACATTGCAGATAAGATCCATGACCAACTCATGAATTTGAAGAGGGAAAGACTGTTCAGGTATACTTCATACATATACCACCTATTCTTGTTTTATCAGCCAGCCAGCTTCTCTATTCCCTTGAAGCAAGTCAATGCCCAGGGAAATCCAAGGTCAGTTGTGTTTTGGACCTCTGTCTTTCATTGTGCCTCTGTATCACCATACACATACTCCGAGTTCATTGACTTATTCATTCATCCAGCCATGACAGTATTGTATGGTGTTCCTCCTCCAAGGTTAACTGATGACATGAGGAGAATTCTCCACCTGAACAAAACCTACAGCATTGGTAATTGGTACCTCTACCAAGACCACACAGTCATCAGAATATATGGCTGTGAGTTGAAGCCTTTTAGGTTGCCAAGGTATGTCCCCATGAGGCTTTTTGCCTTAGAATATTTCAGGTAGTTTGGGAATGCCGACTACCTCCACTTTCAAAGCAAGAACAAGAAGTCACAGTTAAAGGTAAGGAGCCAGCTGGGCCCTTTCCTATACAACAGAAAAGAGGAGGGGTGGAAAGAGGCAAACAGTATCCTAGAGGCCCTCAAACTGCAAACTAGTTTTGAATGGATACCCTATGACCCCAATCACTTTGTCTCCCTCAGGAGGATAAAATACAAATTGGGCAGCTATTCACACGTGAGGCAGCCTGAGATTGAGCAGTATGCCAATACATTAAGCTGGGAAGAAGGTACCCTAGAAGAGGAAATTACTAGTGAGGAGCTGCTAGAGAGAGAGGCTAGAAATATTCAAAAGGAAGCTGACTTAGAAACTTGTGGACAGGTTCCCCTCTCATACAAAAAACAACTTGGAGCAGCTGCCTCGTCCTCAACAAAGCATCATCAAGCTGCCATGAATCCTCCACAGACAGTCAACAAGGGCAAAGAAAAGCAGGTGGAACAGCCACCTCCTATGACCGAAGAATAAATGGAAACCCTAGTGCAGCAACAAGAAGAGATGGAGCAGCAGGGTGAAGGACAGCAGCAAGAGGAGCAGCAACAACAAAAAGAATAAAGGCAGGAACAACCTGCCCAGCAAAAGCAAACAGTGGAAGCCCCTAAATCCACTGAACAAACTGAGCCTCCAAGGCAAGAGACTTCAGCTGAGGCATCTACACTCCAGACTCCACAAAAGGAGGACACAAGCAGGAAAAGGGACAGAGAAACTCCCCTTACAACGTCAGCAACTCATGGGGAGAAGAGGCAGAGAATCAATCCTCTTTCAGAGGAAGAGATGCCAATAGGGCAGCCGCTGGGTATGGTCCCACCCAGCAGGGAAACATCAGCAAGTTCCTTTCAACAGGAACAGGATAGGGCAATGGGAGGAGAAGTAAGTTCCTCCAGGCAGCAAAGGGAAGGTGGGCCTAGTATTAAACAACAGTTCATCGATATTAAGATGAGAAATGAGCCCATCAAAAGACAGCTGTACAACCATCTGCTAAACTTGGCTCCCACCAATCAGCAAAGACTCATGTCTGCATATGATGTGCAGGGAGGCAAAATGATCATGAGTCATTTCATGCCAACAGCAGTACAGCCCCAAACTGCCTCTGATTATTTGAGGACTAACTTGGAAGTCCTTGCCAAGGATATCCACCCAATGGACAAAATAGAATTGCACAAGCAAACGGGTGAGATGGTCTATGCTTCTCTGGCAGACCAGACCTTGGATAACTATAGGCTACAAAATAGCCTTAACAATACAGCCTCTCAACTGGAGTTGGAGAGGGCATCATCCCAGGCAAAAGACAACAGAATAAGGTCCTTGGAAGAAATAATCATTGAGATTGGACACGATCCCAAAGATATCAAAGGGATCCAAGAGATATTGAAGTTGAGGGATGCTGACATGGCAGCATTGAGGAGAAAGATGAAACTCCCTGCCACAATCCACCCTCAAACAGATGATGTGGCCCAGCAAAGGCATGATCAAGAGGCCACAACCCTGTTGATATCTCTATACAAGGAGCTAATCCGGACTCAAGACAAACTAGGAGAATCAGAGGCTGCAAAGGCAGCACTACAGGCAGCATTGAAACAAAAAGAAGAGGGTCAAACCTCCCAGCCTCCTCCTGAAATAATCAATCTTGAAGAAGCTGCTCCAACAACTGCCCCTCCTCCTCAGCAAACAGGGCCTACAGCACCAACTACATCAACAACTGCACCAGCAACAGAACAAACTCATAGTCTGGATATGCAGAAGCTCCAAAATGAAATTCAAGTCCTGGAAGCTCAAATGTTGGAGCTCAATTCAGCCAAAGAATCTTTGGCTAAAATAAATGAGAGATATGATAAGAGCAAACAGAATGCAGCTGAAAAGGATCGAGAAATAAAAGCTCTAAAGTAGAGGATAACTGAGCTTGAGAAGGAGCTCACACTAGAAAAGGTAACAGCAGAGCTAAAAGCAGTCCTTTGGGGCAATATTGGCCGGTCTATCACCAATCAGTGGCAGTACATTGAGACTATAGATGAACAAACAGTACTCATTACAAAGGCAAACAGGGAAATACACAGAGCTAGAGCAAGCCTTGGAAACATGCCTGATGCTGCCACCAGAATGATAAATATTTTAAATAACAGGACAAGCTCTCAACTGGCCACCATGGGAATTGCTCACAGGACTGAGACAATCTCAATGGTTAAAAGGGTCCTGACACTACGAAACCTGGTCGGAACACTGGAAAGAAGAACCCAGGATATGCAGACTGAAATCAACAAGTTCATGGACAGATTTCAGGCATTACAGAACAGAGGCCTCCCCAGCATATTAAGCAGTGTAGGAAGACTGCTTACCCTCGAAAACTACATCAAAAGGGTTGATGCCCATGCTGCAGGACAAATTGCAAGACAGCCCAGCACTTCAGCAGAATCAGGGCCATCATCAGGGCAAACTTTATACAATAGGGTGGACAACCTATTTTTTATTATGAATGAGATCAATCATCTGTTTGATGTGCCTCCAAATTTCTTTAAGTATACAGAAGCAGATGAAACCATAGAGGCAATTGTGAAGCACCAATTACCCACACAGGAAGTCTGGAAAAATTTGACACAGATAATATTATCAAGCCAGAACCTGTAAATGTTAATTTTTGTCCAGTTTATAAGTAGTCATACACAGGCAGAATTTTGATAGTTAAGCATACAAAGGAAAGATGAAAGGCTGAGCCAACTCAGCAGGGCTATTCGGTCACCACAGCAGCAATCACAATCACAGGTGGCAAACCCGAGAAAATACAGCGCAGCAAGCATAAAGACGTGTTCTCCAGCATTAAAGCAAAGTGGCTCAACCGACTCACTGACCTCCAAAGGTCAAAATTATCCTCTGACAGACATAAAGAGCATTTATGCTGCATTCAAAGTTGTAATAACTTCTTTTCTACTTTCTGTACGAAGTTATGAAGATATTTTCTCTCTCAGATGACTCAATGCCTGAGATATTTTGTATAAACATTCCTATAAAGTCCCCTTCGCATGAGCTTGCAAGGGTTGTTGTTGATTTCTCCTAAAGAAATTCTTATGCTGTAATCCTTTCAGAAGTCTAATAAAGAAAGTGATGAAATTTATCGGATTTCTGAAGTGTTGAATGCGTTCTGGTGTCTGTTGATAACTGCTGGATTACTGTGTATTTCACCATACAATAAGTCTCTGTAACTCTCTCTGTTAATTAGTTGTTTTGTTAAAATCCATATATGTTATCTGATTTTCAATACTAAGCAACAAGGAAAAAGAATAACTTTAAGGATTTATTCACTGAGTACCCTGGGTTCAATCTGTGTTGTTTATGAATGTTTTCTTCAGCTGTAATCTAGACAAGTGTAATTCTTAATTGCTGCACTTTCAGAATACACCTTTCACAGTGGCCTTTGTCACAGGAATTCAAGTTATGCTCCTGTGCAGTGTGTTCACCTTCACCTCACCAATTTAATAGAAAATTCTTAATTGCTTTCTATTGGTTGACATACATCACCATTTAAGCTAATTTTGTTTGTCTAAAATACACAATAGGCCCTGCAGTTTGAACACCACCAATCCTGCATATCAAGTCATTTCACAACTCCAGACTCCATTGCCCAATGGTATTTTCTCTCTAAACATTATATCATAAGACCTGAAAGAAATCCTTCAACCAAAAACATAAACCAAAACCTGAGCATAATAGCTAGCCTAAAACCCCATCATAACAGAGACAAATCATAAAGAGAGAGCCCTCTCTGATTGCAGTTTGGCTAGAAACTGTGATCCAAAGATTGGTTAGTGGTTACCCCGACCGTATTCCCTTGGGAGTCATAGGGAACAACCTGGGTGTTAACATAATTGGCGACTCCACTGGGGAGTGCTTGAGATTTCTTAAATTACTATATATCTTCCATAAGCTACTATCAAGCCTGAAATAAGTCAAGAGGCCTTAATCTGTTTTTGTATCACATTAACAGTTTTAAAGAGGAGCTTGTTTAGGGAATCTTCATCTTAGCTCTGAGAATATATAGTCATTCCAAAATCTTCATCCAGTCCTTCAGATATAAAAATTTCCCACAAAATCCTAAAAAACAGTTAGAAACTGGCTCCTAAGAAAAATCCACGGCATACTAGGGCAAATCCTGACCCTAATCCACCTACCATTGTTGATAATCCAAATACCATCCCAAGAAACATTAGGAGGCAGCAAAAGCAGGAGCAGCCTGCTGATTTGACTTCAGAGCCAGATCATCCTAGCCTTATACCTACTCCATGCAAGGTCCTTTTCAGATCTACCCCTAGTTCCCCTAGTTCACCATCCACTTCTCAAAGTCCCCCTCTCATATCTTCATCCACTGCACATATCCCCGTGACCAACCTTCTAGGTTCACCCCTACTTATTACCCCTGTGATACCCACTGTTCCTATTGTCCCAGCTTCCCCTGTTAATCCTCTAAACCCTGTAAGTATGGCTAACAGATATGCACCCTTGCAGATCCCAGCTAATGCTGCAGCCCTACCCCAAGATTACCAAACCAAAATTTCATATTTTGACTCCAATGGCCCTCTGACAGCTGCCCAGCATGCCAAAAGGATGCAAGACCATTTTGAGACCTATGAAATAGATGATGACAGTGTCAGAATGAGGATGTTTGTCCAAAGCCTAACTGGGGATGTAAGAACTTGGTTTAGATCCCTGAATGCAAACTCCATTACAACTCCTGCTGAACTGTATCAAGCCTTTACTAGTAGATGGGAGAAGAAGAAAGATCCTCTGCACATACTTGGGGAATATGACACTATCAAAAGAGGTCCCCAGGAGACTGTTTTGGAGTATTGTGCAAGATTTAACAATGTATATAACTCAATTCCACAAAACTTAAGGCCTCCTCCTGATTTAGCCTTGTACAAATTCCCTGATGGCTTTGACCCTGACATGGCCTACCAGTTGAAAGAAAGAGACTGTCAATCCTTGGAAGAGGCCCAAAGGGTTGCTGTCACAGTGGAAGCCAACCTGATTGCCAAAAGAAACAGGGCAAGGTTGGAAAAGAGGACTGTTTTCAAAGAGGAACCCTCTGCCTTTGATCAAAAGCTTGATGCCATATTAAATGGAATGAAAAGATTAGGTGATAGAGTGGAATCGGTTGAAAGAAAATCATCATGGGAAGCACCACAAAACAACCCTCCTAGGAATCCAAATTTTAGGAGAACTCAAAACCCAGGCATTGGTAAAACCAGTGCTGATCAAGATATAAGACCCCCTTTCCAAGAAAACTATGCTGAAACCTCCACTTCAGCAGAGCCCAATGAAGATCCTGAGATTAATTTAATAGGGCTAGATGGTGAAAGTCAAGTTTTCTTAACACAAGAAGATCATGAGGATGAGGAAATCAAACTATTCCAAACTAAATCAGGGGAATCCTTTGACTTTAAACAAGGCTATGACACTGCTGTTTATGAAGTCCATAAACAGTACAAGCTAAGGAGCAGAACTGTGAATGTTAGCCAGCCTGAAAAGAAAAAGGATAATCAGCAGCCTAAAGGAGTTATAGTCACAGAACCTAATGACAAAATAAATTCATCTACAGAAGAAGTGATTGTTGAGGAGATCACTGAACCACTGTCTTCAAAACAGCATTCTCTGGACACTTCACCTTCTCATCCTAATTTAAACGTTACTCCTCAAGAGATGAGTAAAAAGGATAAGTCCCAAGGTCAAAACAAAAATCAGGAAGAAGATGTAATGAACAAGGAAAGAACTGTCACCTATAACCCCAAGACCCAATCTGAAAAACCTTTTGATCTTGAAACAGAAATTGGCAAAATAAAGATAGCTATTCCTCTTGTGGAATTAGCCAAGCATGACATTTATAAATTACAAATCAAAAGGTCCCTTCAACTCACTAGCAACAAAGATGATGTCAACGTGCTGGATGACACCCCAGAACTCCTGTTTGGCCCAGAAGTGGATGGAAAAACAGTAGTCACAGGGGTACTGCCGTTCTATGTCAGTTTACATATTCATGACAAAATATTACATAATGCAATGTTTGACTCAGGTGCCTCTCACAATCTCATGCCAAAAGCAGTAATGGAGAGATTGAATTTAGACATAACAAGACCATACAAGGATCTGTTTTCCTTTGACTCTAGCCAAGTCAAGTGTCTAGGTCTCATAAAAGACTTATGTGTCTCTCTAGTTCAATACCCAAACAAGACAATCCTAATGGATGTGGTAGTTGCTGATATCCCACCTAAGTATGGAATGCTGTTATCAAGATCATGGGGAGCTAAACTCCAAGGTTCCCTACAATTAGACATGTCATATGCTACCATCTCTGTGTTTGGGCAACCAAAAAGACTGTACAGAGAAACACTAATGAAGTACATGGTCATCAGTGAAGAAAAACCTCAAAATTTTCCTATATATGCTGTCCATTCAGACATAGACTCATACATTCTCTTCAATGATACAACTACTCCCTTCAAAGGTGAAGTTGAAACCAAGATATTCATACAAGAGGAAGATGCAAATGAAAGTAGTATCACTCATGAAACAAAAGTCAATCAAACATTAGATAGTGCTGCTGCCTTAGTTGTCAAGAACATCCAATTAAATGATGAGACTGTCCTAAAAGACAAGCTAGAGACAAAATCACAATTGCTACTCACATTACCAGCCCATGAACAAATCATAAAATCTCCGTCCCAAAAGATATTCTATGGTTCCTTGAATTTGATGGCTCAGTCAACAAATTAGGGGCAGGAGCTGGAATTTGGGTACACAATAAAGAAAATAGTCATGCAGAAGGCAGAGCCTATAGATTGAATTTCAGATGTACTAATAACATGGCAGAATATGAAGCCCTTTTACTAGGACTCAAGTTGGCAAAATTCTTACAAGCTGCCAGGGTTTCAATCATGGGAGATTCAGATTTAGTTATCCAACAAGTGAAAGGAAACTTTGTCACCAATGACAAAAGACTAAGGACTTATAGGTCTGCTGTTGCCGAGGTACTAAACTTCTTCTCTGAATTCCAAATTACTAAAATTCCCAGAACCCAGAATCTACATGCTCATAGTTTAGCCACCTTTGCAAGTACCTGCAAGTTTCCCTTTGAGCCCCACCATTGTTTCACAGCTGAAGTAAAACACAGACCCTCCATTCCAAACAACATCAATGATTGGCAAGTATTTGAGGATGACAAGCAAATAAACCATTTTTTAACTCTGCAGCAAGAATTTGCAGGATTAAATATTGACAATGAGACAGCAAGTCAATCACAAATACTTGAGTCAGCAAGTCAATCACAAATACTCAATGGAGCAAGTCCATCACAAATACAGTTTCAACAGACTGCTCAGCCAATATCACCTAGAACTGCAAAACAAATGCTGAATCCAACTATTTTCAATATAGAAAACATCCAGCAAATTCAACAAATTGACTGGGAAGAGGGAGTATCCAATGTTGAAATTGAAATCATTGAGCTAAAAGACAATTTTCTACCAACAGGCCTAACCCCACTAGAGGACATCTTTGATTCAAATGATATTCCCAGAAAGCCAAAAATGCAGCCCCTAAATGCAGCCATTGAAGAATGTAACATAGGTACAATTGACAAACCCAAGATAATTAAATTATCTGCTTCCTTACCTCCTGACCAAAAGCCAAAATACATTGACCTCTTCAAAGAATTCCAGGATGTTTTTGCATGGAGCTATGAGGACCTAAAGTCCTATGACACCTCGGTAATCCAACACACTATCCCTCTCAAACCAGATCAAAAGCCCTTCAAACAAAAACTGAGGAGAATCAATCCTATGCTTCTCCCAGCAATGGAACAAGAGGTACAAAAAATGTTCAAGGCAGGCATCATAGCACCAATCAGATTCTCTGAATGGATCTCCAACTTAGTCCCTACAAGAAAAAAGACTGGTGAAATTAGGCTGTGTGTGGACCTAAGGAATTTGAACCAAGTATCCCTTAAAGACAACTACCCCTTACCCAAGATGGATCACATTCTTCAAAGGGTGGTAGGGGCCTCAAGGATCTCATTACTGGATGGATTTTCCGGTTTCAACCAGATCTTAGTTCACCCTGATGATCAGGACAAAACAACATTTACAACCCCATGGGGAACGTTCAAATATGTAAAGATGCCTTTTGGATTGAAAAATGCAGGGGCAACATTTCAAAGAGAAATGTACATTGCTTTTGCAAAGGAGATTCATGACATTTTAGTCATTTATCTAGATGACCTAACACCTTTCTCAAAATCATACCAAGAACATATAAAACATTTGAGACAGATCTTCCTAAAATGCAGAAAATATGGAATCTCCTTGAATCCTAAGAAGTCCCTCTTTGGTTTAGAAGAAGGCAAGCTCTTAGGACACATCATCTCAAAAGATGGCATTAGAATTGACCCAGATAGGATACAAGCTATCCTGCAAATGCCTCACCCAAGGAATGTCAAAGAATTACAAGGATTCTTGGGAAAAATCAATTTCTTGAGAAGGTTTATCCCAAACCTAGCAGAGCTAATCAGATTATTAAATAACATGCTGAAAAAAGATTCAAAAGTGAAGTGGACTGTTGAAGCCAATCAAGCATTTGAAGGTATAAAATTGGCCCTTACCCAAACCCCAGTCCTGACCAATCCTCAGTTTGACAGAGAGTTTATCATTTTCTCTTTTGCCTCCCAACATACTATTGCTGCTGTTCTATTACAAAAAGATGACCAAGGAAATGAGAAGCCAATTGCCTTCTTTAGCAAAGCTCTTAGAGATGCACCTTTAAAGTATCAAATCATGGAAAAACAAGCTTATGCTTTAGTCAAAGCAATTAAAGACTTTAGGATTTATATCCTTTATTCCCATGTTAAAGCATATGTGCCAAGTCCTATTGTCAAAGACATTCTCACCCAAGAGAATTTAGAAGGCAGAAGAGGAAAATGGATTGCCAACATTTTGGAATTTGACATTGAAATAAAACCAACAAAACTAATAAAAGGGCAAGGCTTGGCCAAATTAATGACAGAAACAAATTTTCAAGCCTTAAACATCAATCAGCTGGACAGTGAAACAGAGCTGGCGACTCCAAAGATCAATGTAGCCTTTGAACAATCCCCCTGGTATTCCGATATCTGTTATGTGTTACAAAACCTGTGTGCTCCCCCAGGACTGTCCAAAACTAAGTGTAGGTTCTTAAAAATGAAAACATCAAGATTTTGTGTGATGGATGGCAATTTGCTTTGGAAAAACCATGAAGGTATATTGCTGCACTGTTTAATGGAAAATGAAATTAACAATATCATGCAAGAGTTTCATGCAGGAGACTGTGGTGGACACTTGTACTGGAAGTCCACTGTGGATAAAATACTAAGGGCTGGATACTACTGGCCCACCATGTTCTCTGATGTCAAAAAATTCATCACATCATGTCATAAATGCCAAGTGTTTGAGGGAAAGAGACAACTGCTGCCACTTCCTTTAAGGCCTATTGCAACAGAGAGACCTTTTCAACAATGGGGATTGGACTTCATTGGGGAAATTCATCCCTCATCTTCAGGCCAACATAGATGGATCTTAACAGCCACAGACTACTTCACTAAGTGGATTGAAGCTGCCCCATGCAGACAAGCAAATGATTCAGTAATCATTCAGTTCTTGGAAAACAACATACTGGCTAGATTTGGCTGCCCTGATAAAATTATTACAGACAATGCTGCTGCTTTTAGATCCAAGAAAATGGTGAATTTCTGTCACAAATTTCATATTACTTTGGGCCATTCTACTACATACTATCCCCAAGGAAATGGCCTTGCTGAGTCATCGAATAAAAGCCTGGTAAATATCATAAAGAAGGTGCTGGAAGAGAACAAAAAGAACTGGCACAAGAAACTAGTCAATGCCTTATGGGCAGATAGACTAACAAAAAAAAGATCAATTGGGACCAGCCCATATGAGTTGGTTTATGGATTAGAGGCCAAATTCCCCTCATCACTAGGAGTGCCTGTTATGAAGCTTCTTCAAGAAGGCCAAGCTGAACCAAATGATATGCAAAGAAGGATAAATCAAATCATATGTCTGCAGCAAACCAGAGATCAAGTTTTCAGCAGAGTTCAGGTATTACAAGAAAAACTAAAGAAGGCTTTTGACAGAAGAACCAAAGCAGAAGATTTTAATGTTGGTGATAAAGTCCTCAAGTGGGATGCAAGGAGAGAAGACAAAGGAAAACATGGGAAATTTGATTCCTTATGGAGAGGACCATTTGCTGTCCAAGCAGTGCAAGGAAACAATACTTACTTCCTCAAAAGTCTTAGTGAAACTGACTTGGATGAAGGTCCTGTGAATGGCAGGATGCTGAAGCACTATTTTGAATACCACCCCTAAGTGCAGCATGAGCTTCCATTGTACATACCCAAATGTATATATCATTTTCTGTTTAAATTGTAAAATGCAGTTTCTCAAGTGTTATTAGTTGTCAGCAAAAGGTGAAAAGAATCAGAGGTTTACCAAGAAGAGAAGTACACAATTTTGGCATCTCAAGGCAGCAAAACTTCAAGTTCATAAAAGCAGTAAAAGGCCAAGGCATTCTGACCTGCTGTTCTTGGTCTTTCAAAAGAAAAACCATCCCCATGTGGAGCCACTGTTAGATACCGATTCCAATAGGTTTCATATTTCATGATTGGCTATGGAAGGTCCAAATATGCTCTGCTTTGATGACTCAAAAATCACATATTTCCTAGAGAATCTGATCTGTGCTTATAGCTTGGTATGGACTCAAAGTTTTGATGGATGGTCCAAAAGTCTAATCTGGATCATTCCATGGTTTAAATTTGCAGTTATAGAATAGAGAAAGGAGTCTGTCCAAACTGTTTAATCTTGGCAGACAAGTAGTTCAGGTAGAGAAGAAAAGGTTCCCAACAGCTTAATTTGGGACCTTGGAAGAGATAAGGGTAGAAGTAGATAGAAAAAACAAAGGAAAAGCCAAAGAAAAGAAAAGGCAAGTAAGGGTCTGCAAGTCCAAGTGCACCCTCTAAGAAGAAATAAAAAATGCTAGGCAAGTAGTTGGGTAAGTTGTTGGGGTTGCAGAAAGGTTATCTTTACCATTGCAGATGTGTTAACTGTGCTTACCAAGGCAAAGTCTATCAATTGACAAGGTGTTCATCTTCATCAAGTTACAGCAAGGAGCATGACTAACCTCCCTCCTTCCCCCTTTCTTTTCATTACTAACATCCCCTTATCAGCTGAGATTCATGGAAGAAGATCATGGTTTCATGGTGGTTCTTGTTCATTCAAAAGCCACAATTCTTGTGTAAAGATCTTTTCATTTTGATCTACTCTTTAAACCAAGTGTTTTACAAACAAATTCAGTATTTTACCCCTTCATTTACCCCATCCATATTAACTCTAACTTTACTATGTAAATCCCTATATCACCTTTCCCCTACTAGTATTAATACCATGGTGTATAAACCCCAAAATTTGTATAAATATCCCTCCTTTTGGCATTATAGCCAATAAGTTCTCTGTCAGGGATCAAATGGCATCTGGTCACTTTGATGAACCTACACCTCGTCTACCCCTCCCTTGCCTCTAGTCATTCCACTCACCAAACCATTATTTGCCAAGAAAAACCCTATACAAGCCTCTTTTACCCATAACCCCTTTCAAATCACGAAAAGACCCAAAAAACCCACTTTTGACCGCCTAAACCAAAGTTGGCGCATGCATTTGGTTTATTTTTGAAATACATTGAAAACATTATGAAAACCCATATCCTAAGGTCTCCGCCGGGCGCTGTTCCCAAAAATAAATAATAAAAAAAGCATCCGCCCGCATTCGTATTCCCCGATCATATCATTCCCCTGTCCACCGTCGGATCAGATCCAAGAGATCCGACGGTTCTTATTAATATCGGAGCGGCCCCCGGGACAGAGGTTTAGTGCCCGAGAAAGTGACGTTGCGTTACGTCAGGGCGCGGCCACATGTCGCCCATTGAGGGCTCTCGGAGCAAACTCTGACAAGTGCGGGGCCGTATCATAACCGCCCCAAGAAACCGTGGCGGCTAGGGCTAAACCGTAACCGTTAGGTCACTCACCGCCCGGTTTGAGGGTCCAGCGTAATCTCCACGTCATCACCCTGCCTGCCACCGCATCACACTTTTGTCCGCATCTGTGCCAACGTGCCCGCCACCTCATTACCCCGTGGACCAATGGCAGCCCGCCACCTCATCCGATGACGTCATGCTGACGTCATCCAAGGCTGACCCCACCCTATGACGTCATGCTGACGTCATCACAGAAAAAGCGCCAAATTGCAAAAAGTCCATATTTAGCCAAAAAACGCGTTTTTTTGTACTTTTCGCTCATTTGCTACTGTTTCCTTTGCATGCTATTTTTACGTCCTGAACTGCGCCACCTGCGGGAAATGACCTGAAGACCTCCAGAGCACTAATTCCACCCACAGTTACGACCTCTATTCGTAGTTAGCCAGGTATTTCTCATAGTTCAGAACGCTTAAGGAACACTGAAACTCACTATTTCACCGATAGCTTTCCTCTGCAAGCACTTTTAATTACAATTGCAACCTTGAAACCACCAGCAGAGCCTTCATTTCCCGAGTTTTGGTCAAAAACTGTAAACTGCTCGCGCAAACGTGAGACAGTTGGTCAAGTTACTTAAAACCTGCCATAGAAGACAGAGGGAGACCAGGCATTGGTCTTATTTATAATTCGAGCAGTATTTCAATTGCTGCGTGTCCACTCCACCCTCTGCTCCCCATAATTCACAGTTGCATTGCAAAAACTCACCTCTGTGCGGTACTGCTCACTTGAAACTAATTCACCTGCAAGACAAAAACTGAATAGACCATGGAGACTCCAATTGCACTGAACATCAAGCCTCTCAATGCCCCTCACCAGGAATTAGAATGGAAAGCCCTGGGAGATATGGATTATCAAATGCTAGACTGGTTTCCATTGGGCTCCAAATATAATATTCAGATGCTGAATGAGTTGAAAGCCCAGCACCTTAGTGGAGCAGACATCTTAGGGATTTGGGACTCAAACTTGCCCATATACAACCTCCCCCAGGTAAATCCTATGCCAGAGTTGATCTACAGATGCTAGGAGTGCTATGACCCAAGCACTTTTAATTACAATTACAAGTGGGAATGCCGACTACCTCCACTTTCAAAGCAAGAACAAGAAGTCACAGTTAAAGGTAAGGAGCCAGCTGGGCCCTTTCCTATACAACAGAAAAGAGGAGGGGTGGAAAGAGGCAAACAGTATCCTAGAGGCCCTCAAACTGCAAACTAGTTTTGAATGGATACTCTATGACCCCAATCACTTTGTCTCCCTCAGGAGGATAAAATACAAATTGGGCAGCTATTCACACGTGAGGCAGCCTGAGATTGAGAAGTATGCCAATACATTAAGCTGGGAAGAAGGTACCCTAGAAGAGGAAATTACTAGTGAGGAGCTGCTAGAGAGAGAGGCTAGAAATATTCAAAAGGAAGCTGACTTAGAAACTTGTGGACAGGTTCCCCTCTCATACAAAAAACAACTTGGAGCAGCTGCCTCGTCCTCAACAAAGCATCATCAAGCTGCCATGAATCCTCCACAGACAGTCAACAAGGGCAAAGAAAAGCAGGTGGAACAGCCACCTCCTATGACCGAAGAAGAAATGGAAACCCTAGTGCAGCAACAAGAAGAGATGGAGCAGCAGGGTGAAGGACAACAGCAAGAGGAGCAGCAACAACAAAAAGAACAAAGGCAGGAACAGCCTGCCCAGCAAAAGCAAACAGTGGAAGCCCCTAAATCCACTGAACAAACTGAGCCTCCAAGGCAAGAGACTTCAGCTGAGGCATCTACACTCCAGACTCCACAAAAGGAGGACACAAGTAGGAAAAGGGACAGAGAAACTCCCCTTACAACGTCAGCAACTAATGGGGAGAAGAGGCAGAGAATCAATCCTCTTTCAGAGGAAGAGATGCCAATAGGGCAGCCGCTGGGTATGGTCCCACCCAGCAGGGAAACATCAGCAAGTTCCTTTCAACAGGAACAGGATAGGGCAATGGGAGGAGAAGTAAGTTCCTCCAGGCAGCAAAGGGAAGGTGGGCCTAGTATTAAACAACAGTTCATCGATATTAAGATGAGAAATGAGCCCATCAAAAGACAGCTGTACAACCATCTGCTAAACTTGGCTCCCACCAATCAGCAAAGACTCATGTCTGCATATGATGTGCAGGGAGGCAAAATGATCATGAGTCATTTCATGCCAACAGCAGTACAGCCCCAAACTGCCTCTGATTATTTGAGGACTAACTTGGAAGTCCTTGCCAAGGATATCCACCCAATGGACAAAATAGAACTGCACAAGCAAACGGGTGAGATGGTCTATGCTTCTCTGGCAGACCAGACCTTGGATAACTATAGGCTACAAAATAGCCTTAACAATACAGCCTCTCAACTGGAGTTGGAGAGGGCATCATCCCAGGCAAAGGACAACAGAATAAGGTCCTTGGAAGAAATAATCATTGAGATTGGACACGATCCCAAAGATATCAAAGGGATCCAAGAGATATTGAAGTTGAGGGATGCTGACATGGCAGCATTGAGGAGAAAGATGAAACTCCCTGCCACAATCCACCCTCAAACAGATGATGTGGCTCAGCAAAGGCATGATCAAGAGGCCACAACCCTGTTGATATCTCTATACAAGGAGCTAATCCGGACTCAAGACAAACTAGGAGAATCAGAGGCTGCAAAGCAGCACTACAGGCAGCATTGAAACAAAAAGAAGAGGGTCAAACCTCCCAGCCTCCTCTTGAAATAATCAATCTTGAAGAAGCTGCTCCAACAACTACCCCTCCTCCTCAGCAAACAGGGCCTATAGCACCAACTACATCAACAACTGCACCAGCAACAGAACAGACTCATAGTCTGGATATGCAGAAGCTCCAAAATGAAATTCAAGTCCTGGAAGCTCAAATGTTGGAGCTCAATTCAGCCAAAGAATCTTTGGCTAAAATAAATGAGAGATATGATAAGAGCAAACAAAATGCAGCTGAAAAGGATCAAGAAATAAAAGCTCTAAAGAAGAGGATAACTGAGCTTGAGAAGGAGCTCACATTAGAAAAGGTAACAACAGAGCTAAAAGTAGTCCTTTGGGGCAATATTGGCCGGTCTATCACCAATCAGTGGCAGTACATTGAGACTATAGATGAACAAACAATACTCATTACAAAGGCAAATAGGGAAATACACAGAGCTAGAGCAAGCCTTGGCAACATGCCTGATGCTGCCACCAAAATGATAAATATTTTAAATAACAGGACAAGCTCTCAACTGGCCACCATGGGAATTGCTCACAGGACTGAGACAATCTCAATGGTTAAAAGGGTCCTGACACTACGAAACCTGGTCGGAACACTGGAAAGAAGAACCCAAGATATGCAGACTGAAATCAACAAGTTCATGGACAGATTTCAGGCATTACAGAACAGAGGCCTCCCCAGCATATTAAGCAGTGTAGGAAGACTGCTTACCCTCGAAAACTAAATCAAAAGGATTGATGCCCATGCTGCAGGACAAATTGCAAGACAGCCCAGCACTTCAGCAGAATCAGGGCCAGCATCAGGGCAAACTTTATACAATAGGGTGGACAACCTATTTTTTATTATGAATGAGATCAATCATCTGTTTGATGTGCCTCCAAATTTCTTTAAGTATACAGAAGCAGATGAAACCATAGAGGCAATTGTGAAGCACCAATTTCCCACACAGGAAGTCTGGAAAAATTTGACACAGATAATATTATCAAGCCAGAACCTGTAAATGTTAATTTTTGTCCAGTTTATAAGTAGTCATACACAGGCAGAATTTTGATAGATAAGCATACAGAGGAAAGATGAAAGGCTGAGCCAACTCAGCAGGGCTATTCGGTCACCACAGCAACAATCACAATCACAGGTGGCAAACTCGAGAAAATACAGCGCAGCAAGCATAAAGACGTGTTCTCCAGCATTAAAGCAAAGTGGCTCAACCGACTCACTGACCTCCAAAGGTCAAAATTATCCTCTGACAGACATAAAGAGCATTTATGCTGCATTCAAAGTTGTAATAACTTCTTTTCTACTTTCTGTACGAAGTTATGAAGATATTTTCTCTCTCAGATGACTCAATGCCTGAGATATTTTGTATAAACATTCCTATAAAGTCCCCTTCGCATGAGCTTGCAAGGGTTGTTGTTGATTTCTCCTAAAGAAATTCTTATGCTGTAATCCTTTCATAAGTCTAATAAAGAAAGTGATGGAATTTCTCGGATTTCTGAAGTGTTGAATGCGTTCTGGTGTCTGTTGATAACTGCTGGATTCCTGTGTATTTCACCATACAATAAGTCTCTGTAACTCTCTCTGTTAATTAGTTGTTTTGTTAAAATCCATATATGTTATCTGATTTTCAATACTAAGCAACAAGGAAAAAGAATAACTTTCAGGATTTATTCACTGAGTACCCTGGGTTCAATCTGTGTTGTTTATGAATGTTTTCTTCAGCTGTAATCTAGACAAGTGTAATTCTTAATTGCTGCACTTTCAGAATACACCTTTCACAGTGGCCTTTGTCACAGGAATTCAAGTTATGCTCCTGTGCAGTGTGTTCACCTTCACCTCACCAATTTAATATAAAATTCTTAATTGCTTTCTATTGGTTGACATACATCACCATTTAAGCTAATTTTGTTTGTCTAAAATACACAATAGGCCCTGCAGTTTGAACACCACCAATCCTGCATATCAAGTCATTTCACAACTCCAGACTCCATTGCCCAATGGTATTTTCTCTCTAAACATTATATCATAAGACCTGAAAGAAATCCTTCAACCAAAAACATAAACCAAAACCTGAGCATAATAGCTAGCCTAAAACCCCATCATAACAGAGACAAATCATAAAGAGAGAGCCCTCTCTGATTGCAGTTTGGCTAGAAACTGTGATCCAAAGATTGGTTAGTGGTTACCCCGGCCGTATTCCCTTGGGAGTCATAGGGAACAACCTGGGTGTTAACAGGTTGAGATAGTAATCTCTGGAGGCCTAGAGAACTTGGGATGAGATAAATCTAGTTTGGTGTTAGTGATTTCTAGATTGGTTGGGTGAAATCACTATGGTTGTGGGTTGAGGTGGTTTGACCTCTGGAATCCATGGTTGGTTTTATTTTGGTTTAACCCATATGATCCCACATTCATGCTTGGAATATGGCATAGGGCTTATTGGTTGAAAGACAAATTTGGTTCAGCCCAATCTATGGTCAGGTGGTACGTGGAAGTCCTTGACTTGGTTGGATATTGCATATATTAATATGAGTAATTTTTCTATTATAATAAATGAGCACATGTACTATCTATTATGTTGATCTTATGGTTGATCTATCATGTATTTCAGTTTGGTTATAAGCATGGTTGAATGATGTGCTCTTGCTATGGATTTGGTTGATGGTTTTATAAGTTATCGAATGGTTAATGTGTGCATGGGATAACAAGTGTTGTTGCAACTAGATTTAGAGTCCATTGAGCCTTCTTGATGATTCTCTAACGAAGTTAACAATTCCATGATCAAATATGAATTCATGTTCTATAGCTTCTATGTTTACCATGTGTTTAAAAAAATGTTTCATATGTTCCTTGCCTGTTATGAGCAAGATCTAGCCCTAGTATTCATTGTACACACTTGTTATCATCTGACACTAAGTTCTAGTGAGTTCCCAGTTGTTCTAGGAAGAGGCTTGTGGGCTAGCCCTAAAAAAGTGGCACAAATCTCACAGTCAGTAGCACATAACAGGAAAATTTCAGTTGTAACCGCATGCACAATATGTCATGTGTGCGGTTGGAGCCTTTAACCTACATGCATAGTGTAGTAAAATGATGCTTAGAAAATTGTATGTGTGAAAGAATGATTGATGAATCAGTTTACATATAAGGACAAATGAATAAGTATAAGAAATGTGGAAATTATGGTGTAAGCCTTGTGGAAGTGCACTAATATGTGTGGAATGGTGAAGTATTTCCGCGCATTTCACTTGAAAAATGACTAATTCAAGAAATATTTTGGGGATGGGAAAAATAAAATATGAGTGAAACAATAAGCCAACACATATATAAGTAGTTGAATTTAATTTATTCAATTTTATTTGAAACTTTCAATTATTTTGTGGGATATGGACATTTCATTAATGTTTCCCTTTTCGTTGGTGTGCTAGTCACATGGATTGTGTAAAAGCTTGTTTTGTGGTCATGATCTTTTCATTCACATATTTTTTTCCCCTTGTCCTTAATTTATCTTGATCCGGATTTAAACAGGAACGCAACAAATTACAGAGATAACCATATACACAAAGATGTAGCGGAAATAATACTTCATTTCATTAATGGAAAATACTGAAATATGCTTACAAACAGAAATGGCAATAAACTAGCTAGGGCGATGGTAGCTTATCTCTGAGAAGAGATGTGATGGCTACATGCCTCTGAACTGTTCTGAACTGTATTACAATGAGGCTCGAAGGCCTATTTATTGTTGAGAAACAATGGAAAACCCTTCACATACCGAAACCTAACCCTAGAAGATGAAACGCCAAATTGTGGGCCCCGTTTGGGTAAATTGGTACATCAATTTCCCGGGGTCGTAACTTTGGCATACGATCTCCGTTTGACGCGTACGATAGCTCGTTAGAAAGATCTATCCGAGTACTACCACTTTGGGGGGCAACATAGGGCTTGGTCGCCCCAGAATTCCAAAAAAACGTCGTTTAGGGCCTCAAAACGGCTCCGGAATTTCAGGACCCGAAAAACTGCTAACAATAGTAAACTGTGCTACAATTAAGGAAACTGAAAATGATGAGAAAGACAATGGTGGGGGTCCAGGTGGACCTGGCAGGTGGCCACCAATATCCACCTGGATCATTCCTCCCCCCTTAGGAAGCAATGGTCCCCATTGCGTTGAGCTCCTCCATGAGATGAGGAAACCTCTGCTGAACTTGTTCCCTGGTGAACCACTTGCCCTGCTGAAGGAGTTGGCCTGCTTTGACAACTCGATACAGTTGGATATGCTGTTGGCGAGTGTTCTTGATCTGTGTGTCCATGATCCGATCAGTTGCAGCTTGTTCCATGCAATCTGGATTTAATTCGGTGGGTTTGAGCTGTTCTGCAATGTCGGATGTGTCTAGCAATGGTGGAAAGTATGGCCGAAGGCGGTCCACATTGAACACTGGGTGCAGGCCAAGGAATGGGGGAATGCTGAGCTCAAATGCATTGTCTCCCATAGCCTTAGTAATGGTGTAAGGACCATATCGAAGTGGTCTCAATTTCCGATAAGCTCCAGTAAGGCGTTCCTTTTGCAAATGCAACCAGACTTTGTCGCCCACCTGAAACTTGTGTGGCACCCGGTGTTGATCATGTCGCTGCTTGTACTTGGCATTTGATTTCTCAAGAATGTCATGGACCTGCTGGCGAATATGTTGGATGCGCTCAATGAAGCTGGTGGCCTTATCTGTTTCAGACTGGACATGAGCTGAATTCATGTGAGTAGCTGCAAGTGGCATGGCCACATCAATGGGGCATAGTGGCTGGAATCCTAAACCCACCTGAAAAGGGCTATGGCCAGTGGAGCTGTGAAGAGCTCGGTTGTAGCTGTGCTGAACATAGGGGAGGCTCTCGTCCCATGTGCGTGGATGCTTTGAGTTATACATGCGCAGAATGTGCACAATCATTCTGTTGACAACCTCTGTCTGGCCATCAGTTTGAGGATGGAAGGCTGTGGACTTCGTGAGTTTGGTGTCCAGCATTGACCAGAGACTGGACCAAAATGTGCTGAGAAACCGACTGTCCCGATCTGAGATGATAGACTGTGGGATCCCAAAGTGCACCCACACTCGTTCAAAGAAGAGTTTAGCAGTGGCTTCTGCTGTGATATTCTTCTTGCAGGCCATCATAATGGCCATCTTTGAGAACCTGTCGACGACCACAAAAACACAGTCATTTCCATGCTTAGTGGAAGGAAGGCCTGACATGTAATCCATGGAGATGGATTCCCAAGGTCGACTAGGGGTAGGCAACGGGTTATAGAGGCCTTGCTTCTTAATGGTCGGTTTGGCAATGGCACAGGCAGTACATGATCGGATGTACTTCCCAACATCCTGTCGAAGATTCGGCCAATAGAAATAGTTTTGCAGTACTGCCACTGTTTTCTCGACCCCGAAATGCCCAGCAGCCCGACTGTAGTGTGCT
Organism: Pinus tabuliformis; assembly: GCA_031772625.1. Classification (NCBI taxonomy): domain Eukaryota; kingdom Viridiplantae; phylum Streptophyta; class Pinopsida; order Pinales; family Pinaceae; genus Pinus; species Pinus tabuliformis. The sequence goes on from CM062811.1 coordinate 1,008,703,166, forward strand.
TCCCAAATCATCTTGGCACGCTCGCTTGAAGGAACACAAAGGTGACCGAGGTGGCATAATAGGGCATCCTGGAGGTGAAAATCTGCAACCTGCCGACCCTCCAAGAGTGTCTGGTATGTGTGGCCGAATTCTGGGTCGCTTTTGTAGAGAAGTGGCCAATCAGAAGTCTCGTGCCCGCAAGAGTTGAGCACGGTGGTTAGCGCCATGATCGGTGGTCGACTGAGGCAATCTGCAACATTATTGGTGCTGCCCTTTTTATACTTGATATTCAAGTGAAACTGTTGCAGGTATGTAGACCACTTCTGATGGCGATCATTCTGCAATTTCCCTTGGGTCTGTATGAACTGCAGAGGTCGGTGGTCTGTGTGGATGACCGTTTCCTTCCCCAAAATGTAATGCTTCCATTGTCGGCAGGCCTGTACAATGGAATACATCTCTTTATCATAAGTGGGGTACTTCCGGACTGTGTCTGAAAGTGTTTCACTGTGATATGCCACTGGATGTCCATGTTGAGTAAGGACTGCCCCAATAGCATAGTCAGAGGCATCTGTCTCGACCTCAAATGGTTGTTGTAAATCTGGTAACGCGAGCACTGGTGCCGTGCAGAGGCGATCCTTCAACTCCCTGAATGCCTTCTGTTGAGATTCAGACCAAAAGAATTTTGCTTTCGCCCCGCCCTTGGTGACTTGACTCAAGGGCCAAGAAATATGAGAAAATCCCAACACAAACCTGCGGTAGAAGTTGGCAAGACCTAGAAAGCTGCGGAGCTCTGTTAGAGTGGTTGGAGAGGGCCAATCCCGAATGACTTGGACCTTGGCTGGATCGACATGCACCCCCTGTTCATCAATGATGTATCCCAGATACTGAACCTCGGTCATGCCAAAAGTGCATTTCTCCAAATTGGCACATAGCTTGTGTTGCCGCAGTGTTTGGAGAACCTGTCGGATGTGGTGGAGGTGCTCTTCCCAACTCTGGCTGAAGATCAGAATGTCATCCAAGTATACTACTACAAAGGAGTTGGTGAATGGCCGCAAGATGTCATCCATTAGCCTCATAAAGGTTGCAGGAGCATTCGTCAATCCGAAAGGCATGACCAACCATTCGAAGAGGCCCTCCTTGGATTTGAAGGCAGTCTTCCACACATCTGAGGGTTCAATTGGTACCTGGTGATATCCTGACTTCAGATCGATCTTGCTGAAATATTTCGCCCCCTTTAGTTGGTCTAGGAGGTCATCAATCCGCGGGATCGGGTACCTATTACGGACAGTGATCTTGTTCAGCGCCCGATAGTCAATACAGAGTCTCCACGTCCCATCCTTCTTCTGTACCAACACTATCGGGCTCCCACAGGGCGAAGAACTCGGACGGATGTGACCTTTCTGCAGGAGCTCCTGAATCTGCCTCTTGATTTCATTGTTCTCCAGAACGGAGCGCCGATAAATTGGTCCATTGGGTAGCGGCGCACCTGGGGTCAGATCGATGGAGTGCTTGACTTGACAGTGCAGAGGAACCCCTGCCGGGGAGGTGAAGATGTCTTCGTACTCCTCCACAATCTTGTCCATCTGTAGCTGCCGTGCAGAGGACCCCGTTTGGAGGCCGCGGCCACTGTCTTCTTCTTCCTTGAGGGCGTATCATCAGGAAAACAAATTTCCTGGTTTTGGAAATGATCTTACTGCATTGTTTTGCAGTAATCAAAGAGATGGCGGCAGGTGGTGCTACCTCTGGTATCCTGAACAACTTATTTCCCAATGTAATAATAACAGCACGGGGCCTTGATTCATACACAGCATGTCGCTTCCACAAGTATGGTTGTCCTAGTAATACATCACAAACTTCAAGGGGAGCAATGTCACACAATACCTCATCCGTGAAGGGCTTGATGTTGTATGGAAGGCGACACTGCTGGCTCACGCGAAGATCTCGCCCTTGGTGAAGCCACCCAATGGTGTATGGTTGTGGATGTGCTGTGGTCGGTAAGCCCAACCGCTTCACGACCTCTGCCGAAATGAGGTTCTTTTGACTCCCGCTATCAACAATGAACTGTATCGGGGAGCCCTTTACCCACATCTGGGAGTGGAAGAGACGCTCCTCCTCCTCTGGATCTTCGGGTTCATTTTTCTGGATCTTTGCGGTAGCAACAGTGGCGCTGGGATCCGCATCAATGATCTGCTTCCCTTTTTCATACCCCTTATCGGGTTCTGACTCAGAGTCGGAACATGCATCTGATTCTGAAACCTTTAGCTCAGCCACCAGTGACTGCTTGGCCCGACACTCACTTGTGTTGTGAGTGGAGCTCTTATGGAACTCGCACCATTTTCCAGTGTCCTTTCTCGGCTTCGCGGCGTTGCTCTTTGCTTGCAGCTTCGGCTGGTTGTCTTGGGCTGTCCCGCCTTGGCTTTGTCCTTTGTTCTGTGGTTTAGGGGCACCTTTCCCCTGCTTTGGATTCGCAGATCCAAAGTCTCGCTTCTTTTGTTTAAACTTCTGCTCGACCTTGACGGCATACCGGTATGCTGCGCCGAGCGAGGGGATGTTTAGGAACTGTATTTCTTCCTGGATGTACTTGTGCAGGCAGCCACGGTATTTGAGTATCAAATGTTGCTCCGAATCCTTGATACCCAACTTTGTGCGAAGGGTATGGAAAAGATTGGTGAACTCCGGCACGTCTTGGTCCCTTCCCTGCCGCAGCGTGGTCCACTTTATGTATTCATCCTCATAGCTTCCGACAGGGTAGTACTGCTCCTTGATGGCATCCCGGAACGAATCCCAGGTGGGTGCGGCTGAAAATAGTGAGCCAGTACTTTCATCCTTCTGCTCGCAGTAGGTTTCCCACCAGTCCTTGACGTGGGGGGCTGCTTTGAGAAGAGCAAAAACAATCTTTTCCCGACTCGAAAATTCATGAACAGAAAAATAACCCTCTAGCAGATTTAACCATTTATCTACGGCATCGGCGTCTATCTGACCCTCGAATATGGGGATTTCAAAATTAACTTGTACCTTAAAGGGTGTGGCGTTTCCAGAGGAGCTACTGGAAGCCGATGCGCCGCTTCTGGGTAGCCGCTGAAGGATCTGCGCAAAGCTGTCCATCATCGCGTTCCGTTGTCGCTCGAGCGCTTCTTCGAGCAAGATTTTGATGGGATCTCCTGCCCCCTCGTCTTTCTTCTCGTCCGCCATGGGAGGCCGTCGGGATTTGCGAGGCTGGTCTTGCAAAGGTTCAACCAGTTCAAGCCCTAACTCCTTATATCCCGACCTTGTTGGGGACATGCAAAGAAAAACAGAGAAAAAGCAGACCGCTCTGATACCACTGATCCGGATTTAAACAGGAACGCAACAAATTACAGAGATAACCATATACACAAAGATGCAGCGGAAATAATACTTCATTTCATTAATGGAAAATACTGAAATATGCTTACAAACAGAAATGGCAATAAACTAGCTAGGGCGATGGTAGCTTATCTCTGAGAAGAGATGTGATGGCTACATGCCTCTGAACTGTTCTGAACTGTATTACAATGAGGCTCGAAGGCCTATTTATTGTTGAGAAACAATGGAAAACCCTTCACATACCGAAACCTAACCCTAGAAGATGAAACGCCAAATTGTGGGCCCCGTTTGGGTAAATTGGTACATCAATTTCCCGGGGTCGTAACTTTGGCATACGATCTCCGTTTGACGCGTACGATAGCTCGTTAGAAAGATCTATCCGAGTACTACCACTTTGGGGGGAAACATAGGACTCGGTCGCCCCAGAATTCCAAAAAAACGTCGTTTAGGGCCTCAAAACGGCTCCGGAAGTTCAGGACCCGAAAAACTGCTAACAATAGTAAACTGTGCTACAATTAAGGAAACTGAAAATGCTGAGAAAGACAATGGTGGGGGTCCAGGTGGACCTGGCAGGTGGCCACCAATATCCACCTGGATCATATCTTGATTTGGAAACTTCTCCATTCTTTAATGCATGACAGTTTACTATCATTGCAGCTATTTTATGATATTCAAATAAAGAAAAAAAATTCTAAAAAGCCATGAATAGGGATATTTATTTTGTGAAATTCATCTAAGATTTTCACTCAGATATAATTGCTATCATAATAATATGCATACAACAAGAATGAACTTCACTGGAAAGACTAGTACGCTCACAGGGTGATAACATCTCCCTTCTTTTTCCAACCTGGCAAGCCAAGGCTCACAACTTTCAAAATATTTGGATTTTTAAGAGTTGCATTATCTACTTTCAATGCTCTTCTACAACAATGTGTTACTTGATCTAGCATCATAATATTCCACATTGGTTGAAGGAGTCTGGTTCAATCTTAGATAGAATTGAACTTCTTAAATTTTAGTTATACTCTTCTAGTTAATTACATTTTTTTTTATTTTATTTTTTGTGGTGGTGGTGGTTGCGTCCCAATTTTTTTGGGACATTGGTTCTTATCCGGGGTCAAAATGGGACACATTGTGTTCATTTATGTATTTTCTCCAACTGTCTCTCTTATTGTCCAATGGAGACAAGTAGTATTGTTTTGCCTAAACTTGTTGGCACAAACTATTTTTTATTGGAGCAAGCACATGCAACCCATATTCATCAATAAAGATTTTTTGGAACTTGAACTCAAAGGATTAAGTCATGATGAAAAGAAATCCCTTAAGGAACTCATTAAGAAAGACAATGAAACACTTTCACCTATAGGAAGTATTGTTGAAGAATCTATATTTCCAAGAATCAGTGGTGTAGTATCATCTAATGAAGCATATGATATCTTAAAGAATACATGTGAAGGTGTGGTTGTAGCTAAATTGCAAACATTAAGGAGGAAAAACGAAAATTTCCACATGCAAATTAATGAATCTATTCATGATTAAATCACAAAAATAAAAGATCTTATTAATCATATGAGGTCACTAGGTTATTGGCTTGTTGGGGCCTGACCCAGGTTCAAAGTTAATTAGCCAAACAAATCCCTATACTACTGGCCCTTTTCACAACATTCTGCGGAGTGCGGACTGAGGTCTCACCAAAAGTAGTATGGGAGGGTGTTAGAACCGGGTTTCCGCACCCTTGAGATGTCTGAGAGGTTCAGCTGGTCCCACTATTCGTCCCTGCCGCGCAGGTCACTTCGCGCACTTCCCTGTTCCTCATGCCATGATATACTGCCTTTGCGAGGCCCTAACCAGGGGATGTGGAGCTTCCGCACTGCTAAAGCAGCGCTCTTCGCTATTACCCGAGATCTTACTTATCTTCTTGTACCATTTAATTATCTTCGCATACTTGGATGTCTTATATTATATTTATCTATGCAAAGCGTTCATATGAGTTCACACAACAAATAAATAGTATACTTGCAGATTATACCCAATCATACATTAAAACAGGAAAAGATACACATAAATATGGTAAACTTCTCTTTATTGGTTCTCCCAATGGTTACAAACTCGACCTCCCCTACACACTTAGCTATAGGGGTCCGCACACTTAACGTCAGACTACTAGGCTTCTGTGCACCAGATGCAGAGCCTTCTTCTACTCTACGGCCCAAAGACACACTTCACACTTCGACTCAATCACTTAGACTTCTCATCCTCTTATCCTATCCTCTATTAGTTATCTTATACACTTAGAGCCTCGCTTTATTTATACAATCCCATGGTCCGTGGACCATGGGTAGGTCTATCCAGCCAACATTACATTACAAAAACTAGGGCGGACAACCCTGTGACTCTATTATGATTTCGCGCTTCGCGCCCGCAATTCGCAGAGATTTTACAAAAGGATTTGGTCAAAACTTGGGCATTAAGCCTGAAAAAATGCCTTGGGGGGATTCCATGCCCAATAGGCACCCAACACAAACATCATGACTCTCCCTCGAGTCACTCTGTCGGCACGTAGATCTTCGTGCGGAGTCCTTCCAACTCTGCTCAAACTGCTGCAAGGTTAGCAGCGCACTGAGCTGTTGCCTGCTAGATCTGTTGTACGCATTGTTCTGAGACTGCGGTGTTGGAACTGCTTCTCTGCATCTGTTCCTTTATCCCCTGCATTTGTGCGAGCTTGCCTTCAATTTTTGTTGTGATGGTGAAGGCCTTGTCGATCCAAGGCTGAACGCGTGCCTTCAAGACTGCTTCCTTGTGTTGTGCCACGTCCATCTGTTCTTTCAGCACTTTGGCTTGTTACATTCGCGTGAACCTCCAAGTGAGGGCCACCATCTACGCAATTCCTTTGACGCTGTCATATTGCTGTTGGAGTTCTCGTGCCTCTGTCTCTAAGTGCTGGATGTCGGGATCCTCCTGCAAATTCGTCAGGACCTCAAATGACTCTTCCAAGAAGTTAGTGTAGTCTCACACCGCACTGCTGATCTCCTCTAGTACCGCTATAATAGCGCTGGCGTGATGTTCTCTGACTTACGGAGGGGTGGACGGGTGCGCCTTTAGCTGCAGCTCGATGATATGAAGGTTCAACTCTAGCTAAACCTTTGTCATTTCCTCCCGCGCCTCACGCACCCCTGCTACTAACATGTGGATGTGTGCCTCTACTGGTGTGTCTCCTGGGTTGGCCAGCTCTGGGACACTTTGAAAAGCTTCATCTATCACCTGTACCAGTTTTTGATTTTGTGACACCACTTCATCATGCTGCAAGCTCAACTGTTCCATGTTGATTTTTTGCTCGCTGAGGACTTGCAGTGCACGACTCTCCCTAGCCCCTAGTTCTGCAGTTATCCCATCCTACAAAACATATAAGGTCTCCTGTAGGAGTGCAACCATGTTGATGCCGAGACACTTCAGTGCGCTAACCGTAGGCCTATCGGTCTCATTTATTGTCGCTAGTGCCCCTTCTGGCAGCACTATGGTATTCGTCACCCGAGCGCGCAACATCTATTCTACTACCACTATTTCGATTGCAAGGTTGGTCAAAAGGGTACCAGCCTGAGGAGGGCGCACCTGCAACTCCAACTGCTGTGCTCTGAGGGACCCCAACACAATTTGGTTCACTTGCATAAAATTTTGGAGGGCCTCTGAGGTGACATCACACACTGTCTCGCCGATGTCGTGCAGATCACCCTTAGTTAGGGTGATCGGGTCAATAGACAACTTCAATGCCTTGACCTTCTTGCGCGGCCCTGTCCACTCAGTTGGGTGTTGGCACTTCAACTGTGTTGACGTGGTTTATGGGTCTGTGCCTCCCTCTTCTTCCTCTTCTTCCTGCCCATGCGAAGGTGATGTTTGACCCTCGTGGATCCTATTGGCATCCTTTATGGCCCAGAGCGAAGCATACTTCGCGGCCTTCAGAAGATCCTTATCAATTGTGGGGAATTGACTATCTTCTGGCAATTCCCCTGCCACAAGTACTATGGACAACATAAGCCATGCATAGTGAAACGTTTTTCCCTATTCCTAAGCTCTGCAACAATTCTCCAAGAATTCTTTTTAGAGGAACTCAGATCAGTTAAACTGGACCACCTCCGCAAACTATTTCGCAAGTGCTACCACCGGTGTGGGTACTTCGTTCGCATGGCACTTGTGCATAACCTTACCGGCCAGTATTTGGGTCACCACTTTCACTTATTTATCATTTATGATGGATATGGCGTAGCCCCTTTTCTTCTTCGCCAGCTTATATTTCTTCTCCATGGCCTCTGCGATGGCCAAGTCACTTCTCTTCCCCTCCGAGATGTTTGGGGGGTCCTCGCCTTTGCATAAAATCCGGGTAATGCTGTGAATCAAGTCTGCCATGATGGGGATGGGCTCCTCTAGCCACAAACACCCATCATGCACCAGGCAAAGCAGTTGCATGATGACAAAAATTGTTATTGGGGCGTGGTGGAAATGTGGCACCTAGAGCAGGTTAAGTAGCCTGGCCTTTTCCACTCCGCGCAACCACTTTCATGGCTCTAATTTTGTAACCCCCACTGCAATGTTCTACTTGGGCTTCATGAGGTGCTAGGTCTCAAGGTGAAGGAACTTCTCATGGTCAGTGCAGTCCCAATCTTCAAATTTTAAACTCGGCACTCGTCCCAGGTGTGTGCACTAAAAAATGATGTTTTCTGGGAGGAGCGGGGTCTAGAGCGATCTCTTGGTCTCGTCAAGGTCCTTGGGAACTTTAGCCTTCCCTTTCCCTGGGGGGACATAGGCAGTCAGCTTTGTTGGAGAGTGTGCAGGTTCAGTTTCCTCCTCCATGCCTTCAACCTCGTCTTTTTCGAGGATAAGGTTCTCCAAGTCTTCTTCTTCCTCATCAGTCTCTATGGTTGCGAATTTCCCCTTCTCCTCCATCGACAACTTGGTGCGTAGTGGTTCCTTGGGGACACTCGTACGGGAACCATCGCTTGTTTTTTCTTCTTTGGCCTTGGCGTGCGTGGTGATTTCGAGATTTTTGCCACAATCCTAGTGCCTTTCGGAGCATCCCCCATAGTCAGGGCTTGCGCTGCCTCTACGACAGTCATTTCTATTATTTTCATAACTTCCTCAGCTGATACCATTATGTCCGTCTAGAAATATATCAATCGCGAACTCAAGGGCTCAATCAACGCTCGACACAAAAAAACAGGGCTCTGCTCAATAGCTCAATTCGTAAATGACCAAGTGTTGTTTGTTGGGCAGCCCTTTGTAATTTATAGTGCTTTTTTAATTTGAATTCGACCGTTCCCCCCAAATCTGGTTCATTAATGCTCCCTTGGCAGCAGATTTTCCCAAATCTTTCCTATAAATCATGTCTTAAATGCCCGCCCCCGCTCCATTTGGTCTCAAGTCGAGCATCCCATCATGAATAGTGACTTCAACGGTCACGTTCTGGCTAACCCGCGTGGCAGCATAGCCCCACGTGCACAGTTGTAGACCTCGTGATTCTTTGCTTCTATGCGCAACTTCAACATTGCACAGCTCCCGGGCAGAATAGTTTATAGTCCCACGCTTCCTTTCAACTACCTGGAGTGCTAAAACTATACTTCCCTCAGCTAGTCAAGTGGTCGCACCACATATATATAGTTTCTTCTTGTCATCCATCATTTTTCTTGGAAATACCCACCTTTTATTTTTACAGGCGGCGTCGCGCACTTTATCATCCGCAACGTGCTACCCTAATTGATTCACTTAGTAATGTGTGGTTCAAGCCAAGGCATCAGACCGATCAATTCATGGAGATAGTCCTCAAACTTATCAATATGATCATGTGCATCCTATCTTATCACCCTAGTCTTTTTACCAAGAAAATCATCCTTTATCTCATCCTCCAGATTCTTGAATTCCACATCTACCAGAGTGCTTTTCTTCCTTAATTTCACCCTTTCTTTCTCAAGTTCTTGGAGCCTAGAATTTCCCTGTTGGATTTCTTCTTCCAAGGTTCCACGAACCATCATATCTACCAGTGCTATCATGCGCGGTCTAAGCTTTTCATGTACTATAGGGCTTAGAGTGTTTACTTTATACTCCAGCCTTGGCGTCGCCTACGTGGTTGGGTTCTTGTGCATTGTCCTATAAGCCCATAGAACTGCTGGTATGCACAGGTCCTAGTCAATCTGCTTCGCATTATGGGGACCTTGTTCAGCACTTCACGTACTTTGTTAAAGGCCTCCACATGGATACCCTTCTGCGCACTTGGTCTTTCCATACTCCATTGTTCCAACCAGAGGTGTCATTCATGACATTGCCTTGCCCACACCTGCTTACTGATTGTGTCTTATACCGCGAGGACTGTGTGCATTTGTGCAGGTTTCACACCATATGCCTGTATCCACCTGGATAGGTGGGTCCGCTGACTATTTTGTCCGACAATCTTGTCTGTTAATCGCATTTGAGGCTTCCCAAACTATGTGTGCATCATCCTTTTGCAGTCGCTCCAATCCTAAAAACTTCTTTGGTGCATACCCCACCATCGTGCAGGTGTAGCCTGCAGTACCCATTTCAGAGTGTCGAAGCATGGCTGTTCTGACACTTCTCTTTCAAATCTGTTCAGGAAGTCATCCACCTCGCTTAACCTATCATACATAGGCAGATCTCTTACCTTTGTTGCTACATAATGCAGTGATCTTGTCATCATGTTACAATTGAGCGTGGCTATCTCGTGTAACCGGTTCTGCCATCATTCTATCTCCTTGTCAAATTTTGATGTGTAGGAACTTTCACGCTCCCATGACATTCGACCATCCGCAGTTTGATTTACCCAATCTTGGTCCTACGTGGTTATCTTGTAGATGCAATCTAGATCGTCATCGCGCACTAGCTCCGTGTAGCGCGATCCTTCTGCGGGGTCTAAAGGTACCACTACGTGCAAAGACTTTTTCTCAAAAATAATCTTGCGCTTCTTTAGATTTATCACTCCATTCATATCAGTGGCCCAATCTATTCCTAATAGCATAGGGTAGGGATTGTTGTCATCAACAATATCTATCACTTCAAAATATACTAGCGCGTTTTCTCCTTCGATATCTATTGTGATTCCCTGCAATCTCCCCTTAGGTAGGATCTTTTGCTGGTTCACCATTTGTAGTTGGATAGGAGGCCATTGTAGCGCGGGCCTACCCATGCACTCCCATGTCTACTTTGGTAAGACATTCACGTCCGATCCTAGATCCAAAATCACTTGGTCCATCTCATATTCCCCAATATACGTGGTCATCTCATCTCCCTTCCTGTTCGCGTTGTGTGCTTCCCGAGCTTTTGGACTACGCATGGTTCTCCTAGCGCGGTCCCAATGCATCTAGTTATGAGTTCTTGTAGCCCCTTTACATCCTAGTTGTTGCGCAACAAATTCATGCATGTCTCTAGGAACGTAGTGAGCATCGATGGTTCCATTTCCGGCTCTAGTCTGCCTTTACATCCTGAAGTGGAGGCATCAGTGAAGCTTCTCTTAGCTTCCATGAAGGTCTCCTTAGCATGCTCAAAATCAAATTCTGGTTCCTTCGTTGGAGCCTTTTGAACCCAATTACTTTCTTCAGAATGTTTTCCATTGTCATCCCCTGTCGTAATTCCACTCCGGAGCGTGATATTTACATTAAGGTCTTCCTCACACGGCTCAGACCTCAGCGTTTGTAGGTTCTATGTTGGGGGAGGTTAGAGTGCTCCTTTATCGCGCAACCTCGCTATCAGTGTGGGACAATCCTCCCTCTCAAGATCAAACAACATATAATACAAGCATGATGGTCGCGTTGGATTCATACAATCATGGGCATAATGCCCTGGCTCTCCATAATTGTAACATATCAGCTTTCTGCAACTTCTTCTTGGTCCCCCTCCACCTCAGCCTCATCCACACCCCTGAAATTTGGTGTGCGTCATTCCTGCATTTTGATCAAGGGACCGTGTTTTGGCCTAAACTCTGTATGTAGGAGTTCAATCCATCATCGGCTCATAACTTCTACAGGTGCACTCATCATGTCACACTGACCTACAGAAATGACAGAACAAGTACTATGAATTATGTGTATACTTCTGTAATGGATGGCAGTTATCTGTAGCATGCTTTCCTCCTATCTGACAAATCACACACCATAGTGCAGGCAGCACGCTTGGTCCTGCTTGTGCCTCCGGTCTTAATGGCATTGGCCCTCCTCCCACAAGGTAATTCACGAACACCGGGAAGTGGTCCTTGTCGTGCCCCTAGTCCTTGCATTTTATGCACCATACATCATCGTGCATCTCTGGGTGGGTTGTCCTGTCTTGTTTCAAACTCTGTATCTCAAGGCACAAGTTTTTCAATTTCTCATGAATCTTATGAACTCCCAGGTTGGGATCTTGTATCGGGGTCTTGTGCAATCTCATCGCAACCTCCAAGGCGTTAGCCTAAGTGGTTAGCCTCTGTTATGGTAGCGTATTGTGTAGTTGCGACATTAACGATGCTACAAACCATTCGAGGTGTTTCCCATCTGTTAATGTCATGTTAGGTTCGTGAATTATGCACTTCAGTATTTGATCCAACTCCCAAGGGGTCTCGCCTGGTAACATTATGATTTCCTTGAACCTAATGATCGACTGTGCCTCAGAATTTGGCCTAATAAATTCTTTGTTTAGTGAATCTTGGATATTCACGATCCTTGCATTCGGATTGTCATTGGAATGCTTAATGTAGCAAGTCAGCATGCGATCCTGCAGAGTGCTAACCAATGTCACCTTCGTTATATTGTCATCCATGACTCCCTGTGCTTCCCATTCAACTTTTATCACGAACCAAAACTATTCCAAATCTTCATTCCCTACTCTCTTGAACACTGGTAGCTTTACCACACTTGTCATACTGCTTCGCGGTGGTGGCGGAGGTGGTATGGGCGAAGGCAAGGGTCAAGACGGTGAAATTGGCGGTAATGTGGGTGGGGTTGGTATGTGTGGAATTCTCTGCCTTATCAGATTGATTTCACGTCTTGGTGAGACCTTTGCGAGCTCTTCTTCGCCCCCTCGTGGAGGTGAAATCAAGGGGCTAGTTTCTAGTTCTGTGCTACCTTCATTTATGTAGATTTTCCCAGTTCCCGTAGACCCAAACATCAATTTATTCGCATAACTCATTTTTCACACAGTAGCATTTTAATCCAAGTGTTCAAAGATTTAACGTACTTACCTCGCGGTCCTTTGAGGAAGCATCGTTCTGCCTCACTATAACTGACTGAAGTATCTACCAAAAATTCGGTGATGAATCCTCCTATGATTCGATCGAGCCAGTGATCAACAGCGCGCACGATCTTATCTTCCGATGCTTCTAGTGTCCACACCAATTTTGGAGTCCACGCAATAGGTCTGTCGAGTTTACAGCTTCCTTGGCTATATGCTAACTTCGAAATCCACTCGTACAACTTAGTGGGGAAGGATGCAAAGAAAATTTCATGGATCTCTGTATGTAAGTAGAAGTCTAACCACTCTTCCTTTGATAGTCACAGATTCCTGTTTTCTTGTACTGCAAACTTGTGAATCTTCCTATCCAACCAATCTTCAATTCCTTTCTTTGTCAGATTCTAGTGATACGACATCAGACATCTCTATGCAGATCCCAGTCTAGACAACAGAACCATTTGTTGGCTTATTGGGGCCTGACCCAGGTTCAGAGTTAATTAGCCAAATAAATCCCTGTACTACTTGTCACACGGAATTTGTCAAGGGTGCGGACACGACTGACCTTCCTAGAAGTCTAAGACGTTCTAATGAAAAACAAGACAAAATGGAGTGATCTTTCTCTAAATACACCTTTTACAACATGAAAACTACAAGTGTTTAGGCTTACCTTATTCCAAAACGCTGTTGTTGAAGTCCGTTCTTGACGATCCGGATGAGCTCCTCCTTCAAGTCAATTCCTGCAACCACAAACAATCAAACAATTACCAAGCACTTGCATTTCATATAATAAAACATATATTCAACATGCAGACCAAGGAATACATGAAATAACTCATTAACACAAGCTATTGAGAAAAATAAACCAGTTTGTATTAATAACAAAACAAAGAAACTCTTACAACCTGGCCTTGGTGTTGTGCAAGTTCCTCCCAGGGTCCATCAAGTGTTTTCCTCTACTTTGACAAAGCTCACCCACTTCCAAGTAGAATCATGTAAAGACAATCTCTCCTCACAAAGGTTCTAATGGAAGACCTAAATCCTGCAACATTTACCCAAAGAAAATGTATAGCTCCAACCTCTCCTCCCTCTGGCTCAATGTCTTTATTTATAGTGCTGTAAAGAGGTTATTCAGGTCCACCATCAATGGGATAATCCCCCTCTTTGGGTGGGATAGCTCCCTTATTGATGGGATAAGTTCCCCCTTAATAGAGATACATGAACCAACTGGAGGCGCATCCAATTCATCAAACCGACCTCTAGAAAGTTCTAGAAGTAACCACAAGTAACTTTTTTAAGATGAAACTCGCGCATTTTTCCTTTTACAGAAGGACGCACCTGTCCCTTAACATACAGAGCGTCCAAGGACGCACCTTTTGTGAACATGGTCAGCGTCCCCGCAGGTAAGGCTAGAGAGAACCTGCGACCCCAGAGATAAACATATTTTTGACAAGACTTTCTCTCTTCTTTGAGTTTGAGATGGATAGCAGAGGCATAAGACTTGCCTAAGAGGGTAGCATGACTGTTGATTTGAGCCATACTAACTGTAAGTGGTCATGGTGACATTTTTTAGTGTAACAGATTGCCCCCTAAAGTGCGAAGCCTGGAATAGATTTAGGGTTTTGTAATTCTAGGAAGGGTGAAGCGCTTTATCATTTCAAGGATTGTCTTGTGGATGACCTGGTTGGAACCTGCAATTTTCAACACAAAATACATGTATAAGATTATATCATCACTGAGGTAGGCATTCCCATACTCAGATTCAAAACTTTAACTAAAGGACTAACTACTCTGATACAGGAATGATCTTGCAGTACATCATTTTTATAGACTTTTGTAGACACAGTATGGACGCAGCCATCTGTTTATGATTAGTCTACATAGATAATGAATACAAAACTCCTCGCAGCCTGGATGGTAGAAACTAGATCCAGGGTCTTCACTTCTACTTCCCGAATTGGTACGATTCTAGCCATGTGATTAAATGATTTGATGTCGAACACGGTAGAAACCACTTGATTACCAGTCGATGATGTAAACTGTTAACAAGCGTGAGAGAAACCACCAGTAATGTCAATGGTTCTCAAAGTACCAAGCACAACCCGTGAAATGTGAATAGATGTTTTGATGTCGAACACTTCACGGAATCCTTTGATCGAAAGTCAATGATGTAAACTGACGTCAAAGGCGAGAAACCTGCCATTGATGCATGCAGACTTCAAGGTACTGTCGATTCCTAAGTCATCTTTCTAGATAATGTGTCGATGTCGATAGAAAGCAACCCGTTGCAGGCAAGCCCGCAACACGAAATCATTGTTCAAGTTGAAGAAATGTTGCTGTAAGGACTGACTCAGGGATGGTCAAATGGATGACAAGTATTTTGCAGATGAAAGTTTTGCTTGCAGACCTCTTGAACACATAACGACACGACAGATGGCTTGGTGACGAATAACTCAAAGTTAATCCCCGGAACCCGGTTAAAGACTTTCAAAGTGGTTTGATCAACTGTGAGGTAAAAGATTTCCCAACCCAGGTGAATGAAAAAGTGTCGTGTTCAAGAGTGGTAATAAAGTTTCTTTTGAGACAAAAGGTAACAAACAGGTTCATTCTTCTCTCTTTTCCCCCACCATTTCTGGCAAGTACCTCTTTATTTTTAACAAGCTTGAGGAGGATAACATATGCTTGATTATAAGCTCATCCTTCGGACGAGTCCAACCTAGTTTTGATTCGAACCCTAGGAAGGAGTGGTTCGTTCCTGTTTGTAATTGAACAGGTCCTTTACTGTGAAATGTTTAACGAGCCCAGTATAGGAGAAACTCGGTGTTTTTCAATTTTAGAGAGTCTGAAAAACTTAAGAAGACTCCAAGTTGAACTTTTTCGTATATTTGTGTCCCTCAAGCCCGAAAAAGTATAAAATAATACCTGGGGGAACCGCTTGATCTTGCGACCAAGGAGTACTTTCATAATAGTGTCGTTGACCTGAAAAGTAAAAAGCGATCAAGGACACGTCGTTTTATTTCCTTATCGAGTTTGAAACGACAAAAACCCGGCAATCTTTTCCTGATTTTGCGGTCAGAAAAGAGCTAAAAGGGGACCGTCTTTTAATTCTGTTTTAACGAGTGTAAAAGAAACGATCGGCAATCTTTTCATGTTTTAAGAGTCTGAAAAGGGCTTAAAAGAGAACTCCAAGGTTTCACTTTTTCGTAAGTTTTAACGAGTTCGAAAAAGGGATAAAAATGTACTCATGGTTTTCATTTTTTCGTAAGTTTTAACGAGTTCGAAAAAATGATAAAAATGTACTCATATGGCCGACTTTCAATTTAATTTACGAGCAGGAAAAGACGGAAAGAACTCGACATTTTCATTTTTTTTTTTTACGAGAATGAAAGATAGCAAAATAATCTCGGTATTTTCATGAGTTTAACGAGTCTTGAAAATAACTGAAATTGACTCGAGATAGGTTTCATTTTTACAAAAGCTTGAAACAGACAAAAACTATGCTTCAAAGTAGTTTCATTTTTACACAAGCTTGAAACAGAGAGAAAACTATGCTTGATGCCCCCTAAGCATAACTGCTAGAGCGCATGCCCCCCAACTTCATTTGGATGAAATGAAGGTTGAGTTACGAGATCATTTAAAAGACTTTGACCTAAAACTGTAAGAAAATTATGCAAAAACTGAAATAACTAACCTAAAAATACAACTTAACATTTACGAGATCTAGTCAATCTCTCGACTCAATTAGAGGAGGATTTGTTTCATTTTTTAACGAGCTTGACACAGGAAAAGAACTATGCTCGGATTCAGTTTCATGTTTATGCAAGCTTGAAACGAAAAACTATGCTTGTTATAAGTTCACATGCCCCCAGCGTAATGATGCAAATCAAGGTACATGCCCCCCAAGCTTCATTGCATTCAATGAGGTGGATGGAATGAAGCTTTACTTTCAAAATCTTAGAAAGACTCGTGGGAGTTGTTTCATTTTTTAGTGAGCTTGACACAAGACAAGGAACTATGCTCATAACTACTTTCTACAATCTACCTAACAAAAACTTTACTCTAAAAACCTTGATTCATTTTTTAACGAGCTTGACACAAGACAAGGAACTATGCTCTAAAATCCTTGATTCATTTTTTAATGAGCTTGACACAAGACAAGGAACGATGCTCTAAAAACCTTGATTCATTTTTTTTAATGAGCTTGACACAAGACAAGGAACTATGCTCTAAAATCCTTGTTTCATTTTTTAACGAGCTTGACACAAGACAAAGAACTATGCTCATGACTACACTCTACAATCTACCTATTTAACCTACCCTTGTTTCATTTTTTAACGAGCTTGACACAAGACAAGGAACTATGCTCAAAAAGTTCGCATGCCCCCAGCATAATGATGCGAAATGAGGTACATGCCCCCCAGGCTTCATTGCATTCAACCGGCTGGATGAAATGAAGGTTTATTTTCAATATTTAACTTGAAAAGGGAGTTGTTTCATTTTTAAAGAGGTTGACACAAGAAAAGAACTATCCTCATACCTGATTCATTTTTTAACGAGGTCGACTCAGTAACAGGAACTATCCTCAAACCTGATTCATTTTTTAATGAGGTTGACTCAGTAACAGGAACTGTCCTCAAACCTGATTCATTTTTTAATGAGGTTGACTCAGTAACAGGAACTGTCCTCAAACCCTACTTTCTACAATCTATATAGCCTAAAATCTAGCTGATTCATTTTTTAAAGAGGTTGACTCAGTAAAAGAACTATCCTCATACTAGCCTGTTTCATTTTTTAACGAGGTTGGCACAGGAAAAGGAACTGTCCTCGAACACACTGATTCATTTTTTAACGAGGTTGGCACAGTAAAAGGAACTTTCCTCGCTACATCCAGTTTCATTTTTTAATGAGGTTGAGACAGGAACAAACTATCCTCACCCACACTGATTCATTTTTTAACGAGGTTGACACAGTAAAAAGAACTTTCCTCGGACACACTGATTCATTTTTTAATGAGGTTGACACAGTAAAAGGAACTTTCCTCACAACCCTACTTTCTAACTATCTATATGACCTAAAAACTAGCTGATTCATTTTTTAATGAGGTTGACTCAGTAAAAGAACTGTCCTCATGCTAGCCTATTTCATTTTTTAACGAGGTTGATACAGGAAAAAACTATCCTCGTAACATTGATCATGGCTTCCAACTGGAAGAAAGACATGTCAATGGACACACCTTGATCATGGCTTCCAAAAGGTCTTCATCCGAAGGAAGAATAGTTTTTTGGAAGGAACACACGTCAAGGGACTCAAAAGGGATAAGAACATCGTGTTCAAATAATCCCATAGAGTTTTCCATGTCAATTACCGGATCTAAATCAACAGTGAGAGGCTCACTTACATCGGTAACTGAAAACATGGGACCAGTTGCCACATAATTAACCCGTGGCAGGGTAGATACCACTTTAGAATCAGGAACATTTAGGGGTGTCATTTTATTGGTAGTTGAGACAAGACTAGGGAACGAAAGCTGGTCTACAGTCACAATACTGCCATTGTGAGGGAAAGACATCACACGAAAGAGTGTCGATACGACAGCTTTCATTGCATAAACATAGTCTCACCCAAGGAGTAAATTGAAATCCAAGGGACCTCGAACTACCATAAGATCAACACACACAGTTTTACCTTCCAAGGTAATAGAAAACTTAGGAAGGATCCCTAAAGGTTCACTAGTTGTTCTGTTAAAAGCTTTCAGATTCTGCGTAATAGGCGCAAGCTGAGGGGAACCCAAAGCTTTCCAAACAGCTGAGGATAAAATACTAACAGAAGCACCTTCATCTACCTGAGTACGATGTATGTCCCTACCACCAGCCTTGACAATGATTTGGAAAGGGATGGAGGAAGGAAGACGAGGTTCTGTCAGTCTATTCCAATCAAAGGAAAAGACCTCAGTGCTTGGAGGGGGTTCTGTAGAAACAGGTGAAATGCCCCCCGGCATAGAAGAATCTGATGTAACAAGAAGAACCTGAGCAGTATGAAGTTCACTCTCTAAAGGGAAAGTGGAATCGACTCTTTTTGAAATTGAATCGACCACTTGATCAACTAATTGATCATCAACCTGAGTGACATGAGTTTCACTCTCCAATGGAAGAGTGTGATTGACTGTACTTGAATTTAGATCAATCACTCCGTCAGTTGACGGTAGGTTGGGAGAAAGTTTACGGTAACTAGTTGAAAATTCTTGCTGTGGAACAGTAAGGTTTTCCAACAATGTTGAGGCTTCATCCATGTGAGGGCAAATGTGAGTTTGATGACTCCCTTTGCATAACTTACAAGGAAACCTAACTTTACCCTTTTTCCCAGGAACCTGACTATCACTGGTTGATGGATCAATGGAAAGTTGATGATATTTTTCTGACCATACTTCCAAGACCTTTGGAATACCAGGACAATTGACAAGGAAGTGGTCACCCTTACAAAGCCTGCAAGGGTATTTGGGTTTACGATGCATGTCAGAATTTTCCTCAACACAACTAACACTTACAGCCATGGTCGGTTGGTTGACTTCTTTCTTATCTTGCTTCTTCTTCTTCTTCTTCTTCTTCCCTTTCTTCTTCTTCTTAGCCTCCTAGTTACTAGCATCAAGGCTTTTACCAGGCGAAGAGGAAGAAATGGAGGAAGAAAAATTAGGCGAAGAAGGTAAAGGGTCAACAGAAGGTTGGTGATGTTGAGATGGTGAACTCTCTTGAGGTGAAGCATCCGGTTGAGGTGGAACAATTAGAGTACTTTGGGCCAACGAAGTTGAAAATAACCATATCGGTAATCCTATTGTAAATCCAGGTAATGACAAAGTAGCCATGTAAGGAGGACCAACATTTCCAAAGTAAGGAAAAGTACTAGGATTCTCATTAGGAGGGGTTCCTAGGTTGATAAATTCCGGAACATTTGCCATTATATTCAACTTCAGTGAATTTTATTAACAATTTAAAACTAAAATTAACAATTCACAATTCACACTTAACAACTAAAATTCACAATTCACACCTATGGTCTCTAAAAGTAAAAACAAACAAATTAACACGCGCTATCAAATCTAGGAGTCAAACCATACACAAACAGTAGCCTTCCGGACCGAAAACACTAGTTGGTGATGAAGCCCAACATCGCCAAATTCAGTACAGAAGTGGTGGGTGGAACAGTTACCCCGGCAACCTACTTAATGAATAGACCGGCACAAGTTCCTCCACTTTAACCGTCTCGAAGTGAAGTGAACCCCCCGGAAAATCCAAGTGAGTATAACCGACGTCTGCTCCAGGTACAGTGGGACCTTCCCTCCACCGTCACCTCGGTAGAACCCTAAAGATTATGGTCACTAAGGTCACCAACAGTAACAAATACACCTGGGGGAACAGTCTAAACTCCGACAGCACACAAGGGCAGAGTAGCAAGCTCAATCCCCTTACCGGCTCCTTGACAACAATCCAAGGTTTACCGATAAGTGACCCCTGGCTCCTCGACAATGGTTAATCCGAGGTTTACCGTTTGTAATATGTACTGTCTGGCGTCGTTCCCAACAAGGGGGGAATGATCCCCTCACTGGTTCGGACACGAGCTCGTGCTTCTCCTTTAAGAGGAGCTTTCCCAGAGTGCAATTGAAACAATTGGATTTATTCTACTCAAGATAAACTATCTGTTTGGTTTTGTAGTCTTGGAGAGTTAAGTACTCACCTACTCCAAGACCCTAGCCTAAGCTATGTTGGTGTTTCAGAGCCCTAGAAATGTAAAAATCACTAGATGAATTTTAATTAAGCGTTGTGTTATTAAGGCTGTTATTACTCAAATGGGTAAATGGAGATGAAACCAATGGTGTTATGACCCGACTCAACTGAATGCAATCGAATATGATAATGCAATCCAAAGTAAGGAGAGAGTTTCCAACTCCCGACTCAACTAAAGTAAGGAGAGAGTTTCCATTCACTTCCAACAATGCAAAAAATTGATCACTAAGAGAAAATATAACAAATTCTCTAATGCACTAATTTTATCAAGAAAGACTAATGCAAATCAATTCCAAACCATTTTTTTGATTTTCATTTTAATGTAAATTCAAATCAAAGAAAACTGATCTAAATCTACGATTGATTTTCCAGAATGTAAACTATGCAATTGTAACCTATGCACAATTCACTTGAAAAGCATGCAAATATAATCTATGCACATTTTTCATTCATATTCTGAAAATGAGAACTCTAATTATGCAAATGTGATCTATGCAAGAGAATTCTCAAACACAAGATGATTCTAAGGTAATCTAAGAACCAAACAAGTGCAAGTCGAGAAAATTGGGTGAGAGTTCCAAAGATCAAAAAATAAAAACACTCAAAGGCGATTAACACTCATACACAATTTAGCCCCCCCCGGCGAATGAGGGGGAATTTTTTTTGCAAAAACAGAAGCAAAAAGATGCAAAATTGTGAAAAGACTGAGACAAACCTCCAAGTAATGATCAAAGGAAATCAAATCAAGAATTTCTCAAGAAAGAGACTCAAAACACCCAATTGATGAAAGCTAAAAGCAGGAATGCTAATGAAACAAGTTCAGGTGAAAATTTTTGACAGGGTACTAAAGGATCTGGGCAGAAAACACTAAGAAAAACC
The DNA here is from genome assembly GCA_031772625.1 of Pinus tabuliformis. Taxonomy (NCBI): domain Eukaryota; kingdom Viridiplantae; phylum Streptophyta; class Pinopsida; order Pinales; family Pinaceae; genus Pinus; species Pinus tabuliformis. Next base: position 1,008,724,348 of record CM062811.1, read on the forward strand.
AAAATCTAAAAGCACTTAAAGCAAAAATGGAGTTTTCCTAAATTTTTACAGGAAGACGCAGGCAACCCGTTAGAACAGGCGCGGGCCCGCTCTGTGCAAACGGCAACAGCGCGTCCAAAGACGCACTGTGCAGTACTCAGAGGGTGCGTCCTTCTGTAAAAGTTAAGAAAAACCAAATCTAACTAAATCTAAAGCTAAGCCACCCAAATACTAATTCTCACAGTCAAAAACCAGAAAATAAAAATGATTTTCTCAGAGCAAAGTTCACACAAAGGAAAAGACTTTCTCGTTAATGGATTCCCCAGTGGAGTCGCCAATTTGTCACACGGAATTTGTCAAGGGTGCGGACACGATTGACCTTCCTAGAAGTCTAAGACGTTCTAATGACAAACAAGACAAAATGGAGTGATCTTTCTCTAAATACACCTTTTACAACATGAAAACTACAAGTGTTTAGGCTTACCTTATTCCAAAACGCTGTTGTTGAAGTCCGTTCTTGACGATCCGGATGAGCTCCTCCTTCAAGTCAATTCCTGCAACCACAAACAATCAAACAATTACCAAGCACTTGCATTTCATATAATAACACATATATTCAACATGCAGACCAAGGAATACATGAAATAACTCATTAACACAAGCTATTGAGAAAAATAAACCAGTTTGTATTAATAACGAAACAAAGAAACTCTTACAACCTGGCCTTGGTGTTGTGCAAGTTCCTCCCAGGGTCCATCAAGTGTTTTCCTCTACTTTGACAAAGCTCACCCACTTCCAAGTAGAATCATGTAAAGACAATCTCTCCTCACAAAGGTTCTAATGGAAGACCTAAATCCTGCAGCATTTACCCAAAGAAAATGTATAGCTCCAACCTCTCCTCCCTCTGGCTCAATGTCTTTATTTATAGTGCTGTAAAGAGGTTATTCAGGTCCACCATCAATGGGATAATCCCCCTCTTTGGGTGGGATAGCTCCCTTATTGATGGGATAAGTTCTCCCTTAATAGAGATACATGAACCAACTAGAGGCGCATCCAATTCATCAAACCGACCTCTAGAAAGTTCTAGAAGTAACCACAAGTAACTTTTTTAAGATGAAACTCGCGCATTTTTCCTTTTACAGAAGGACGCACCTGTCCCTTAACATACAGAGCGTCCAAGGACGCACCTTTTGTGAACATGGTCAGCGTCCCCGCAGGTAAGGCTAGAGAGAACCTGCGACCCCAGAGATAAACATATTTTTGACAAGACTTTCTCTCTTCTTTGAGTTTGAGATGGATAGCAGAGGCATAAGACTTGCCTAAGAGGGTAGCATGACTGTTGATTTGAGCCATACTAACTGTAAGTGGTCATGGTGACATTTTTTAGTGTAACACTACTGGCCCTTTCTGCAACAGTCTGCAGAGCGAAGACTGAGGTCTCACCCGAAGTAGTATGGGAGGGTGTTGGAACCAAGTTTCCACACCATTGATATGTCTGAGAGGTTTGGCTGGTCGCACTGCTTGTCATTGCGTGCAGGTCACTTCGTGCACTTCCTTGTTCCTCATGCCCTGATATACTACCTTCTCGCAGCCCTAACCAAGGGCTATGGAGCTTCTGCGTTGCTAAAGTAGCGCTTTGCGCTATTGCCCGAGATCTTACTTATCTTCCCATACCAGTTAATTATATTCATGTACTTGGATGTCTTATGCTATATTTATTTATACAAAGAATTCATATGAGTCCATGCAACAAACAAATAGCATACTTGCATATTATACCCAATCATACATTAAAACAGGAAAAGATACACATAAATATGGTAAACTTCTCTTTATTGATTCTCCCAATGGTTACATACTCGACCTGCCTTGCACACTCAGCTGCAGGGGTCCACACACTCAGCTTTGGACTACTAGGCCTTTGCACACTCAACTGCAGAGCCTTCTCCTACTCTACGACCCAAAGACACACTTCACACTTCGAGTCAATCACTTAGAATTCTCATCCTCTTATCATATCCTATATTAGTTATCTTATACACTTAAAGCATCACTCTATTTATACAATCCCATGGTCTGTTGACCATGGGTAGGTCTATCCAGCTGACATTACATTACAAAAACTAGCGCAGGTAATCCTGTGAGTCTATTATTATTTCGTGCTCCGTGCTTGCAATTCACGGAGCTTTTATAAAAGGATTTGGTCAAAACTTGAGCTTTAAGCCCCAAAACATGCCTTGGGGGGATTCCATGCCCAACATAGGTGAATATGTTCCAAAAACAAGGCTAATTGAGAAAATTATAAAAAGTGATATGACCAAGTTTCAGATGGTCACTCTCCAAAGACTTAAATAAAATTAAAATTGATGAATTAAGTGGATTTCTTTTAATTTTTGAAGAGAATCAACCATATGAGAAAGTAGAACATGCCTTCTCCGCAAAGCATAGAGAAAGAGGGAGGAGCAGGGGTCATTATGATAATCATAAGCAAAACATAAATAAAAAAAGTTCACAAGGAAATGCATCTCCTTCAAGAGGCAGAGGGAGGAATTCGAGTTAATTCAGAGGAAGAGGAAGAGATGGATCTCGCGAAAGAGGACAAGGAAGGGATGGAGGCAGAAATGGAGGAAGAGGTGGAGGACCACGTTATTATTGCCAAAAAAATTTCCATCTTGAAAGAGATTGTTATGCAAAAACTCGAGATTTGGAGCATAAGGGTGCCAATATAGTTGTTGAAGAAACTAGAAATGAGAAGTTATTCATCTCAAGTTTGATGGCACATAGGGAAGCATGGTATATTTATTTAGGATTTTCAGGTCATATGACATCTCAAGAGGAGTTTTTTTACCAAAATTAAGGACTATTATTCTGGTAAATTCATGTTTGGTGATGATAGTGTTTCCGAAGTGAAAAGGAAAGGCACAGTTTCAATACCAACATTGCATGGAAATAAGAAGTTAATTGAGGACACTTTGTTAACATCAACATTGAATAAGAACTTAGTTTCTATAGAACAAATGATAGAGAAAAATCACAAGTTACTGTTTGATAATAAAGAGTGCTTAATCATGGATAAGTTGAGTGAAAATGAAGTTGTAGCAAGAGGTAAAATGACTGAAGATGAAATTTTCAAGCTCTCTTTTGATTCAAGTAATTCACAGAGTTTCAAAGCAACAAAGAAAGAAAATAGTAAGATTTGGCACTTAAGGATGGGACATCTGAATTTTCAAAGTTTGGTGTTGCTAATAAAACAGAACATGGTGAATGGTCTTTCTTATAACAAGTTGGATGATAAAGTACGTGAAGGGTGTGCTTTTTGGAAACAAAACAGGGTAAGTTTCTCAAATAGAACATGGAATACTAGAGAATGTCTAGCATTGATGCATTCAGATTTGTGTGGGCCAATGGAGACAATGTCGTTTGGAAAGGCATGCTATTCTAGGAAGACATGGGTGTATTGTTTTACAAGATAAGTCTGAAGTGTTTTCTCATTTTCTTGAGTTTAAGGATTTAGTTGTTGAGAAATGGAACAAGAAAGTATCAATTTGATTTTGCCTTGATCAAATTGACAAAATTCGAATTTCCACATCAACATACAACTTGGATGCGGTTAACTAAGGTGACATGGATTTTTTCACTTCGTTAGCTGAGTAAATTCGAGTTACAGGAGTTGGATTTTAGTTAAGCATGTGTGATTTCTAATTTGTACCAATAAAGGTGAGTTATCTCAAGTTGTTTTTAGTTAAACTAGTTCTAACTATTGGAGGAATTACTAGAAGGTCAATTATGGAGTGAGACTTCAGTCTAACTTAGTGATCATCTAGTTAACTAAACAATCAACCCAAAATAGCTAGTGCATGCAGAGAATTCGAGTTCCCCAGCTGTGGTGGATATTCCAAGGTAGTGTAACATCAATTGTAAACTATTATTGAGTGTACAGGTGTTTCATGTAGTCAGATGATCGGCCTTGGGATTCACAATCATTTTGGAGGAAATTCCTAAATAATAGGGGCCTAATTTCCTCAGGAATTGTGCAAGGAAACATGGGTTCAATCATAGGCACAAATTGACTAACTCTGGGTCAAATCTTCTCAGTGATTAGAGAGATAGGTTATTAACTTGCAGTTTGTGCTCAATCTATGAAAGCAATTGTAATACATCTGTATTCATCATATTAATGCAAGTATGAAAATGGGTTTTTAGCAGATTTCTTTCCCCTGGGAAAATATTGTGTGCATGTGTGTTATTTCTCTTTTCATGTTTCTAGGGAAACTTTTAGGGGTTAGTATTCGCAAGTGGGCTAATTTTATATACTTTTTCTAAACAAAATATTCACCAATTTCCATTTTTCCTAAAAATAACTCGCCCAAGTTTAATAGTATGAAATTATTTTATCTTAAAATTGCCAAGATCTTACATATACTAATACAATATAATCAAAATTTTATATTTTTTTACAAAAATATAATCAAACATTTTACAATTTTTCTATTATAGATTACTAAGATTTTCCAAGGTTTCTAAACTTTCAAATAGACATCCATCCTTAAAATTTCCCCTACATGTTTGTGATTTATGTTCTAAATTGTGTTTTGTAGAGCAATAGAGTAGGATTGTGCCTTGTGATTTAAATTAAAATTTCATGATAAGTTACAATTGTACATCATAATTTCTACATGGTATCAGAGCAAGATTCACATTAGAACAAGAATATCAAAGTTGTTTCTGAGGAGTTTCGAACCTACAGTTCAGTGTAGTAGGATCTCTTCAGAGTTGGGAGGATTACCTTTAATGGGTTGAGACTAGAGAATTCCTTGGAAGAAAACTATAATTTCATTACATGTAAGAATCACATGGAGGCAGTGCTTGATGATAATGGCTTTCTAGAATACATCAACAAAGATGTTCCAAAACGAACAAAATCTGATGCACAAAACCTAGCCCAATGGAAGAGAGATGTATCCAAGGTGATGACAATGATCTTGGAGGGAGTAGGAGACCACATTGTCTCAAATATCCATGCGAAAGAAACTCCATTCGCAATGTGGAAAGCATTGACAAAATTTTTCGAGAATATTAGTGACCACAAGAAGTCGATGCTTAAGTATAAACTTCAAAATATCAAGATGCAAAATAATGACACTATCCCGCAGTATCTGAGTATATTTACACAAGTTCATGATGAACTTAGTGGGGTTGGAGTTAATTTTGTAGAAGATGACTTGGTAATCCTAGCTCTTCTAGGAATTCCCAAAAGTTGGCATAGCTATTGTTAGTGTCAGTCAGTTTAGCCTGTCACTAGTGATCAGTATGCTCTTACAAGGTGTTGTTAGGGTGTCAAGTCAATTTTTGGTCATTTCAGTGAGTCTTCAAATAAAAATTTGGTCACTAGCTATTGTGTCTAGGTCACTGCAACTCCCTTCACTTATGCATGGTCTTCATCACTCATCATGGTAATTGTCTTCTTCGAGGTATCATATCTTCATTTAAGTGTCTTGGGTCATGAAATGATTAAATTCCTCATTTTAGGTCATGGTCTAGGGTTTCACTCCATGTGTCATCATGATACCATATGTCAAAACAAAAACATGTCCATCATATAATTCAGTGGGTGAAGGGAGTTAGCAACATAGGGAAAGAAAAACAAAGGTAAAGGTAATGCTTTATTTCAAATAAGATAATGATCTAGTACACTACCTCATCTCATCATTTCTCATAGGGATAGTTTTGCTTCAAAATATGTTTATGACCAAATGGAGAAGAATTTTACAAAAGTGAAAGAGGTTTTTTTCAATTATAGTCCAAGGAACAAAAAAATTCTTCAGTTTATGCATAGGTGATATGATTTGAGATAAATGCCAAAACTACACTTGCTACAGAAGAGTTGTTGCACTTCTGGACAGTTTGACTTCAAGACAATTTTTTAGGGATTTGGAGCAAGTGTTGGCAGTTCTTAAGTGTTGTGGGGAAAAATGCCTATGCAGGACGATCCTATCCACCTAAGGTGTGACAGTGCCTTAGCAACAAACAGAGACAGCTATTCTAGTATTCTTCCTTTACGAATTAAGAATGAAGAGAGATGGATGGACTAACCGGTGTCTTCCGTTTGTCCCTCGATCCGGTTTCTCTTCTCTTGGAGAGTTCCCAGCTACTTGCTTTCTCGCTCACCCAGCTTCAAGAGGTTTCTGCAAGATTACAAGAAGAGAACACTACACAAGACATGGATTCATATTCATAACTAGTTCAGGATTAGAAATAAACTAAACATACTAATGCAATCATACATCAAAAATACATCAGTATATAGGAGAAACCAAGATAGCTTTATTGATGAATAACAAGGTTCAGGAAGAGATACAACCCAGAGGGCTCCAATCCAGCATCTCCTTCCCAGCAAATGGAATTCCTATCTTCACCCCATTCCATTAAGCACCCAATGATTCCAATCTCAAACCAACAACAATTCTTTGCAATAACAAGATTCCAGCCTCTAGATCTCATGGAGTAGAGATCCATATATAGATGTTTGGAGAGAGGATGAGTCAGCTTGAGATCTGACTAGTGTCCTCTCCCTCTGTCAGTTCTTGAGTCCACTTGGAGGTTCTTGCTTCCACTTGGAGATTTGGAACCTCTTACTCATCACCAGTCGAATTCCCTGAGGCAAGTGTCATTTTGGAAGCTTCCTGGGTTTTGACACCTTGAGAAATGAGCCTGCCGCATGTCCACTCTCGTTCAGCGTAGGTAGCCAGTGTTCCAGTTGACATTCAATGCAGGTAGCCAGTGTTGGCTTTGACATTCAGCGCAAACAGCTAGTGTAGCCACTGAAATGATCCTGAATTGACTTGTTTTTGAGCAGTTTCTGGTGGAGAACTTCTGTGAATTGCTATGGTTTGTTAGCCTTGTTCCTCTAGGGGTAGGAACAACATGTTTAGGGACTTTGGATCCCTTAGATTATGGACATTTCATGCTCAATGCTGTAAGGCACAAAAATGTTTATAACAGTTGCCCCCTAAAGTATGAGGCTGTTTATCGGGTGAAATGCTTTATCAGGGGGATCCAAAGTTCATCCAATGCTGAGAGGAGACCTGTAATAAGATACAATACAATACATTTTTTTTCATACTGCTTTCATGATCTAGCTGAGGCAGGCATTCCCATGCTCAACTTTATAAATTCATTTTTCTGTACATAGAACAGACAATCGTCTAATGGTAGACTGATAATTTTGATGAAATTATCATCCTTTGAGTCGGATGATTATCTGCTGCAATGATGTACATGTCAATGTCTTTATTTTTCCTGAATATATATCGCAGCTCGGATGGATGAAACTAGATCCGGGGTCTTCAAACTCGTTCAATCTTCACTCTAAGTACAAGTCGATCCATGTGAGAAATGTTCTGAAGTCGAACATGGAAAGACATCGCTTGATTACCGATCAATGATGTAAACCGTTAACAAGCGCGAGAGGAATCACCGATAATGATAATGACCCTCAAGGTACTGCAGTACAATTCACGTGGTGTGAATAAAGGACTTGGCGTCGAACACCACGCAAAATCTTTCGGTCGAAGGTCATTGATGTATACCTGTCGCCGGAAGTGAGAAACTTGCCATTGTGGCATGCAAGCTTCAAAGTACTGAAGGGGTTGTTCCTAGATCAACTTCTTGGATAATGAGCTGATGTCAACAAGAAGTGATCCGTCAAAGGAGGGCCTTAATGAATCCCACATCAGTGACACGGAATAGAGCTAATGATTTTAATGGAGGTGAAAATGATCTGTGACATATGATTCAGGGTGGCGGTCATGAAAGGATGAAGGATAATGTATGGCAGTGGATGGGACACGGTTGACTTTTTCTGAACGACTTCTCTTGAACATATGGCGACACTGATGCGATGGATCGGTAGCATTACCCCACATATGGATGGTATGGCGAGACCATGGTGATGTGACCGGTGAATGAAACAACCCAACCCGATTGTGGTACGGAGGAAAAGTGTCATGTTCAAGAGCGACTTTCTACCATCAAAGTTTTCTTTAGTTTCTCCCAATTTTTCCCCAGTCATTGCTGACCAGTACCTCTTTATTTTTGTCAAGCTTGAGGAGGATAACATATGCTTGTTCTATAACCTGCCCTTTGGGCAAGCCCATCGCTATGTTTTAACGAGCCTAGCGATAGTGAAACTCGTTCTCGTCTAAAGACAAGTTTGTCGCTATTTAATGATTTTAACGAGTCTAACGACAAGGATAACTCGGTCCTTTTCATTTTTAGAGAGTCTAAAAAGGTACATATAGTTAACTCCAAAAGTCCCTTTTCTTCATCTAATCCCTTAAGTCCGAAAAAGTATAAAACAATATAGAAGGGATGAGTTTTCGATAGTTTTAACGAGCCGAACAAAACAAGCGCTCGATCTTTTTGTGCAATAATCCCTCAGGTCCAAAAAGATTAAAATCTAGAGGAGGGATAGCTCTTCCTGTCCCTTTAACGCGCTGGAAGGCCAAGGACTCGGCAATCTTTTCATATTTTACGAGTCATTTGAAAAGAGCTTAAAGAAGACTCGTCTTTTGAGGAACGAGTGATAAACAGGGTTAGCAGCTAATTCCAGGTACAGGTTGGAATTTTCCAATCATGGCAGTGTCACAAGGATGGCTAGGTGAAATCACTCTTCGCAGCTGTTCCTCAAAATGGGTAAACAATCATATGGAGGTGAACGATCGGCCAAATGAAAAGTGGAGGTGACGATGCAAACACGACCAAGGCTTTAATGGCTGATGATATTACATTCACAGTGGTTATTTACCGAGATAGTTCATTTTTTAACGAGCTTAAACGCGGGTGGAAACATTTGCTCGAACTTATGTTTATTTTTTAACGAGCATGAACTATGTGCTAAAACTGCTCGGATCTTGCGTTTATTTTTTAACGAGCATGAACTGTGTGCTAAAACTGCTCGATTACCCAGTCATATGATAAGAGTGTCTCATCAAGATTCTATTTTTTATGGAGCTTCATCTCACCAAGCTTTGCTCCACATCCTTTCTTTATGCAAGTTAGGAAACGGCTAACCCAAAAAAATAGATAAATAACCGCTCTTTGCTTGCACTCCAAAAGGTTTGCATGCCCCCAGGTATAAAGTATGATTTCAAGGTTACCCCTACTTCATTTCCGTCAAAACATTCGTTTCACCGAGAGAGGCCTACCTCTTTCAGGTTACCCAAAGATTGTCTCGTTAATATTTCAAACAAAACACTTCCTCGGCAATGTCTACCGAAATAGACAAAGGTGAGCGACGTAGCCCGCCAACTCACATAACTTTGACAAAAGAATCTTATCCTAGAATAACCCCTCTCCAGCAAGGGCGGGGTACAGACTAGTCATATTCTCCCGCGGAAACCTACTCTATACCCAAAGTTTTCCTGCCGAAGCAAACCAGGACGCATGCCCCATGGGTTCCAGTCATATCCTCCCGGATTACTCGCGCTCATCAGGAGGACGGACCGTGGGTTGAGACACTTCTTGCGTGAATAGACCATTTAGGGATGGTACATGACTATTTGCGATGCGTGATCTGGGAAATGAAAGTTGGTCCACGAGCTTGACCATTCTTCCTTCATGCGGAAAACACATTACTCTAAAGAGTGAGGAGACTATAGCTCCCATGCAATATATATAGTCTTGTCCAAGGAGTAGGTTATAATCCAAGGGTCCTTGAACGACCATCACGTTCATTTGAATGGTCTTCCCTTTCAATGTTATGGGCACATTGGGGAGGATCCCTAAAGGTCGACTGGTTCCTTTATCAAAGCCTGATAGATTTCTCATTTCAGGCAAAAGCGCTAGCGAACCAAGCGCTTTCCAAGAAATAGAGGAAAGGATACTCACAGATTCCCCCTCATCAATGATAGTGCCAGCCATTACCATTCTGTATATTTGAACGATAATCCTGAATGGTATGCTTGCCGGCAACCGGGGTCTGCCTAGTTGGTTCCAGTCAAAGGACACAACCAGGTTGCTTGGTGGTGGGACCGAATAGACGGCCGGATATTGCTCTGACGAACTTCCTTCCTGCGATAAAGGAATGGGGGCATTGCCCCCTTGTTCATCAGAGTCAGTGTTGATGAAGAGAATTTGGACGGTGTCGTCTTTATTCTCCTCTGTGATGGTATCATTCGAAGATAGAGCCTCTGAAGGCAAAACCGGGTCAACTGCCGTCTCAACCTTTTGACTTTCGTCAGGCATGGATCCAGACGGTTCATCTTCAATGATAGGTGCTTCGGCTGACCACCTGGGCGGGCCAGCCGGGTTCTCAACTAGTGAAGGACTTGGCAGGAGTTTTTGATATCCAGGAGGAAGTTGCGCTCGTAAAATCGGGCAATCTTCCAGAACTCTTTTAGCCTCATCTAAGAAGGGACAACGGTGGATGGCGTGATCGCCTTCACACAGTTTGCAAGGAAATCTAGATTTCCCTCTCTGTCCTGGGACTTCACTTTCACTAGTTGACGGTGAGCAGTCAACATGGCTATCAGAGATTGATGCTACTGAATTGTGCAAACGGGGAGACCAGTCCCTTAGTATCTGAGGGATGCAGGGACAATCTCTGTGGAAGTGGTCTCCCTTGCATATGACACATGGCGATTTAGGCCTGGTCAGTGCTGTGTGTGGATTTTTGTCAGACGACACTTGTTTGCCCCCAGTCGCCTTTGGCTCCTTCTTCTTCTTCTCTTTCTTCTTCTTTTCCTTCTTCTCCTTAGGAACTTGGTTTTTTGTTTTACCAGTTCCGTCAAGCGAAGAGGAAGGAGGAGAGGAAGAGTTAGATGAGGTAGAAGGCTGGTTGGCAACTCTGGTCTGGTCTAACTGTTGACTCGACTGTTCAGGAATGGTGGTGTTCTGAACGACATTGGTTGAAAAGAGCCAGACTGGCAGGCCAATTGTCAGTCCTGGAAGCGACAATGTGGCCATATGGGGCGCACCAACATCTCCCCAAGAGGAGAAGGGACTAGGATTTCCACCAAGGGGAATTCCTTGGTTGGTGTGCTCCATTTTTTCAACCTAAAGATCAAAGCAGGAATAAAGGGTGATTGTTTCGTTTAAAATAAATTTTTAACGACACTTAGACACAACTTGCTTTTTCAGTTTTAAAGAGTCGAGAAAAAGCTAAAGATGACTCTAGTATCCTTCGATGTTTTAACGAGCCCGAAGTGACAAATGCTCGGATGGACTTTTTCCGTTATAGAGTCTGAAAAAGGCCAAAAGGAACTGCTCTGGAGTTCTAGGCAGAGGGTGTGCCAAACTTTTCACAAAACCGCAGAATACTTTTTAGGGTACGGGCGGTCGATCTTCCTGAATGCTGTGTTCAGTGCATTGTGATCAGTAGGGCGGCCGACACGGCTTCCTAAGGATAAAGGTTTTATGCCTATAGGGGTCTCCCAATATATACGCGATGGTACGTGGGAGCACAATCCGTACTGGCGCTGTCGTCCCTCAGGAGGAATCACCCACCATCCACGAGATCGACAGTCACCAGGCTTAACGACGTCGGAACACGTCTCTAGCCTAGACCTCTATGTTGTGCGTTATGTTGCAAAGCATTGTTAAGTTTATTCAATTTATTTTAGGTTGATCTTTTTAGAAGTTTGCCTTTCAAGGTTCACCACAAGATGTATGATACAATTCCAAAATGCAGTCTAAAGATGATAAGAAAGCTTTATATCTTTTCAACGTTGAAAATCCTAGCTACTAAGGGAAAAGAAAGACACCATCTTTTCTCAAAGAGCAATCAACACACTCTAATGCACTTTTCCTAAATCCAACATGCAAACTATCAAATGCAAATGCACAATGCAGGTGTTTGTTTTCCGCTTTCTTAGTATTGATGCCTACAAAGAAAGCTTTTTGTACAACTTTGAATTTGCTTTTAAATGATCAATACAAACAAGTTTACTTTTTCGAAATCAGAGAAGATAGAAGAGATTACAACACTTAACGATTTTCGAAATGAATACTTGTTTCGACACTTAAAAGAGACAAACTCAAACCAATAAGCAAGAGTAGATGTATAATCAATCTGCAAACAGCCAATGAACTCTCTTCTAAGATCACAATCAACAGATCTGAATCAAGGGCTACAGGATGACTATTTCACTCATGTAAAGGAAAATTTTAAATGACGTAAAAACACATAAAAACACTCACAATATTTTTGTACAAAAGGAGGCGGAATCTAAGCAGAGAAAAGGAGTTATCAGACTGGTACCTATGCTGGTTACAGGCTACAAAAATCAGAGATCAAAACAAGGCAAAACATAGCAGAGAACCCCAGCTGCACAAGGGCAAACTGGTTCAGCGCAACCTCAACACAGGGGTTTTGACATTCAGCGCAGGTAGCCTTCACGGGAACTGCGTTGAAATGCAGAATCCCTTCACTGGGTCTGCGTTGAAGGAGAAACTCTAGTTTCCCTCAGGTTCTGGGTCACAGATTGCTATTTAATTCACTGTTTTAGGCCAAATAAAAGCAACAAACAAGGTGCAATCAAAGGGATGCTTTGAAGGGTACTAAGATCTATCACAAGGATCATCAAATAATTTGTGAGTCCATTGTTCAGATCATAGACAAGTCCAGTAATTGGATCAAAGCAGCAACTGTCTACTTTGCATCCGGGAAAGATGCAGTTCGATTGTTGCTGTCAAGTCTATGAAACCAACAATGATAGAAACACAAATAAAATGACTAAACAGATCTCCCCAGTGGAGTCGCCAATTTGTTGTGGGGAAAAATGCCTATGCAGGACGATCCTATCCACCTAAGGTGTGAAAGTGCCTTAGCAACAAACAGAGAAAACTATTCTAGTATTCTTCCTTTACGAATTAAGAATGAAGAGAGACGGATGGACTAACCGGTGTCTTCCGTTTGTCCCTTGATCCGGTTTCTCTTCTCTTGGAGAGTTCCCAGCTACTTGCTTTCTCGCTCGCCCAGCTTCAATAGGTTTCTGCAATATTAAAAGAAGAGAACACTACACAAGACATGGATTCATATTCATAACTAGTTCAGGATTAGAAATAAACTAAACATACTAATGCAATCATACAATAAAAATACATCAGTATATAGGAGAAACCAAGATAGCTTTATTGATGAGTAACAAGGTTCAGGAAGAGATACAACCCAAAGGGCTCCAATCCAGCATCTCCTTCCCAGCAAATGGAATTCCTATCTTCACCCCCTTCAAAGCATTAAGCACCCAATGGTTCCAATCTCAAACCAACAACAATTCTTTGCAATAACAAGATTCCAGCCTCTAGATCTCATGGAGGAGAGATCCATATATAGATGTTTGGAGAGAGGATGAGTCAGCTTGAGATCTGACTAGTGTCCTCTCCCTCTGTCAGTTCTTGAGTCCACTTGGAGGTTATTGCTTCTACTTGGAGATTTGGAACCTCTTACTCATCACCAGTCGAATTCCCTGAGGCAAGTGTCATTTTGGAAGCTTCCTGGGTTTTGACACCTTGAGAAATGAGCCTGCCACATGTCCACTCTCGTTCAGCGCAGGTAGCCAGTGTTCTAGTTGACATTCAACGCAGGTAGCCAGTGTTGGCTTTGACATCAGCGCAAACAGCTAGTGTAGCCACTGAAATGATCCTGAATTGACTTGTTTTTGAGCAGTTTCTGGTGGAGAACTTCTGTGAATTGCTGTGGTTTGTTAGCCTTGTTCCTCTAGGGGTAGGAGCAACATATTTAGGGACTTTGTATCCCTTAGATTATGGAAATTTCATGCTCAATGCTGTAAGGCACAAAAATGTCTATAACATTAAGGACTCTATTGTGTATTATACATCATACTATTTCCAACCATACCACTTTCAGCCAAAAAATCCTCTAGGAATGAAGTCAAAGGTGCTCTGCAAGTTGGCATTGTGCTTTTGTCAGAAGCACGCTTTGTTTTTTGAGTGACCTTGGGAAAACTCATATTTCTCAGCCTTGGAGAGGCCATTTTACATGATTAAATACTCTATGGACAACTAGACATCCTAATATTTCCAATAGTACATTCAGATCATGATTTAGATTAGTGGAAGGCATGCAAAAGTTCTTTTCAAGTTGGAGCTATGCTTTTTTAAGAGACACCCTGGGTTTTTGGAGCGACCTTGGGAAAATCATTTTTTCTTACTGTTGGAGTGTCCACATTACATTCTTGAGTAGTCCATCTTGTAGTAGACTTCAATATATTTCTAACGAGTTATCAATTTCATAATTTGGAGCATTTTAAGGCCTCCACAAGCGGGGTTCAGGTTGTCGCTTTGTTTCTTGAAGTGGTGTTACACTTCTGTGACCTGTGTTGTGCTTCTAGAGGTGGTGCTGTGCTTCCATGAACTATGTTGCACTTTGGCATTACGCTTCTTCCAACTGCGTTGTGCTTAGGATAGAGTGGCCTAAAACTTGACAAATCTCACCCAAACTTCAAATCTAAGCTTGCATTCTGATTTGTTGCTCTTCTAAGCTATTCAAAAAGGTTTCTATCATAATGGAGGGAGATTCTTCACCATCGAAAAGGAGAAAACATCATAAAGGAGGTAAAATCCTGAGATATGAGCCAACCAACTACAATGAAATCAACTCATCCCCATTCATCAAGCAGTACTTTGAGGATGTCAGTTGTCTATGGTTTTGTCAAAGGGTAGGTGAAGTGGGTTTCCATGAACAATTAACTGATTGGATTGCCACCAATCTGAAAGGAGAAAAGGCCATCATAAGAGGGGTTGAATTTACATTTTCAGTAGCTTCCATTTCTCTTGCCACAAGGATACCTACTCATAGAGAGTACTAGTTCAAAGGCATGAGCTTGGACCTTGGAAATGACAGATCTTTCTTGAAATCACCCTCTAGAGAGGCCCATACACACATCATCCCATTTAGGTACCTGTTGGAATAGCATGCTCCATTGATGAAGGTTGTAATGAAGTTTTTCATCTCTGAGGAAAGATTTTTCAAATTGTATGCATACCACATTAGGATTCTAATGCATTTCACAACTCTAAAACCTCTCAACATGTGTAATTATTTCTGTAGAAGCCTTATTAAAATGTTTGAGAAGGTACAAATGAAAGGAAAAGAATATCACCCTAGTCTTTTTCAACACAACTCGATAAAGATTGTAGTTCTACATCAGCTAGCAGAAAGGAACAATGGGATTCATTCATAGAAACAACGTTGCAATGGAATGAAACTACTTTTTCAGTTCATCATCAAGACATATCAACACAGCAGGTGGAGGTAGGATTATCAAGAAAGTCAGTGGAGGTTCCCAAGGCACCTAAACCTGAGGTGACTAGAACCTATCAAAGAGGAAAAACTCTTGTGTTTACTTCTCAAGTTGAGAAAAGGGCCAAGCCTTCTACATTAGGAAAACATGGATCACATGTACAGGATGAAGACCTAATTGAACATGATTTTGAATTGGTGGACTTGGAAGCAGAAAATGAACCTTCAAACATGCAATAGATTATCAAAGAGAAGGATTCTCAAATCAAAGAGCTCATGGACAATATGGCAAGAGCAAGGTTCATCATTTCCTTCCTTGAACAAGAGAACAGTCAGCTTAAGGCTAAACATCTCATTATGGAGAAAGAGAAATCCAAGTTATTGTAGCAAGGAGGCAAAGGTAAAGCCGTGGTGGAACATGGTGAACATAAGAAAAATGAAAACAAAGTTGAGAAAAAGAAACCAAGAACCAAAGGACTCAAAAGAGCATTGAAGGAAGAAAAAATTTCCTTGGAGATTAATGAGGATAGAGAGTATTGGTTAAGTAAGGTAAATGACCACTTATGACAGCTTCTTGACAAATCCAACAGGGATAATCAGCTATTGAGGCACATGACCCATCATTATTAGACCAAAAACATGATTTACAACATCAACCTCAAGCAGTTGAGAAACAAGCTAAAGGAAACCCTAAAGGACAAAAATGAGAGGGATAACTTGGAGATGCTTGCTGAAGCATCCATAAGGGCATGACATACCTCATTTTTCAATTCATGACCAATTCTGAAGGTTTCCTGAGCATTTTTTGTTTTTTGAGAATTTTGGTTCCAAATTCAGAAATTGGGCTAATCATAGTTCCTTAGTGTTCCAAATGATAAGTGGCTTAAATTTTTGGAAATATGATGACCTCATCTCAAAAACAATTTCATAAGATTTCTCAGAAAGGGCTCATATTTTGAGAAAAATGAGAAAAATGGGTCAAAAAGCATCATTCTGCCACTCATTTTGATAGGCGTTGTGCTTCTGGAGACACCTTGGGAGAATGAGCGTTTGAAGGCCTTCCCATGGGTAATTTTCAAAAATTCAAGGTGTTATAGAAACTAGACAGGACAAGCTAGTTGAATGTTCTCTCAAATCACATTTTGGACTTCAGGAAGGCACCTAAAAGTGGCCTCAAAGTTGGCACTACGCTTCTGCAAATTTATGAGTTTTTATTTAAAATTTCACTGTGTAATTTCCTAGGTTTTTAGTTTGACTTGGTCAAAGTCAAACTCATGATGTAACTTCAGTATTTCGAGGTTTAGATGTTGTAATAATGAATAAATAGACACGATAGGTTATTTTTTATGGTTAATTAGGCATCATAAAGGAAGCAAAACTGAAAACAAAGTCTAAGAGAAGAGTTTGTATTTGGCCTTCTCACTCTTCCATGTTAGTTGAAAGAATCTTGGAAACAATTCCACCACTTAGGAATTTGAATATTGAAGGTGGGGAAGCTATTTGATTGAGTCTACATGTATTATTTCCCATTCAGTAAGATGTATTGGACTTTTGTGGAGAGGCTTGTATCTTATGTTTGCTTACAACTACTCAAGGAATAGTTGCAACTATATTTTAGGAATACTTGTTCAGTGAGTCTATGGTGTCGTTTTCCTTTCAGATCATTTTCTAATTGATGAAATCACTTCTCTTTTCATGATTTACCTTCTTCTTATGGTTTTCCTGCAGTCATATAGACATAAGTCTTAGATTTAAGCTCTGTTTATGTGGAAAATCATTCTTGTGTTTTCTTTTCTTCTATAACTAATGAATTCATGCTTATACATGCTCATTATGTTCTCCTAATATCTCAGACCTATACCCCAATAACAAAATCTTAAGTTCACCATAACAAACTAATATCTATCTCCTCTTTATACTTGTTATTGTACACTTGAGGTCTTGACCAAATTACCTCCTCTAATCCCTAGTCCAACAAATTAAAAAACCCTAAATTCTCAAATACTCAAACAAGACTTGTATATCTAGTCTAAAACCTATTTATTTTCAGTTGTTCATTGACAAATCCATAGAGAGATCCCTCTCTGGTTCAGTAGGGCTAGCTATTAAATTGTAAGTGATTTGAGGTTACCACTTTCGATCTCCTCCTCAGCCTAGGAAATTGTAGGGGATAACGGCTATGAGGACTTAGTGAATGGGAGGAAGAAATTTCAGAACTGGGAATGTTTATGTTCTGATTTGGTACAAGAGGAGATAAGGCAGAATACTAGAGATGGAATCTCATCGAAGGGTAAGGATGAATGAAACTTTGCATTAGTTGAAAAGGGAAAGAAGGGAAAAGGGGAGAAATCTCAAACCAAACTAGAATCCAACCAAGGGGGCAAGAAGAAAGACTTGTCCAAAATCAAATGCTTCAATTTTCATGAATTCAAGAACAATTCCACAAAGTGTCCATACAAAAATTCAAGAAAGAAAACCGTAGGAGGAGAAAAGGGTGAAGCCTTGGCTTCTCAATTCAAGCTTGACTTCACCCTTATCATATACATGGATAGCACATTGATGGGGAGCATGTGGTACTTGGATTCTAGTGCCTCATTCCATATTACAATGTGTAGAGAGATTTTCAGTGACCTGGAGGAGAAATATCTCCATATGCATATTGATCTGGGGGATAATGGAAGGTACAATGAAAATTGAATTTGCACAGTCACCTTTTAGAGGGAGTCAGGATCCCCTCTCGGACTCAAGGATGTCATGTTTGTTCCAGGTCTAAAAAATAATCTCATGTTTGTAGTAGTTTTGGTGGAGTGTGGTTATGATGTGATCTTCTGCAAAGAGAAATCATTCCTGAGACACATAACCATTGGACATGTGAAGCAAATTTAGGTTCATGTGAAGATCTTGTATAATTTGGATGTGGAAGTTTATGTTGCATTAAGCAATAAGGTAGAGAAAGTGTAGAGCCATGATGTCGGTGAAATTTGGCACAAAAACTTGGCCATTTTCATCATGGTGACTTGAATATTATGTAACAGATGACCATGAGCCTCCCTAAAGGAGTACTTGAGCAGCAAGATGTATGTAAGGGTTGTACCTTGGGGAAGTATATGAAATCCACATTCTATGATCTAGAAATCAAATCATATGTAGTCTTGGAAAGAGTCCACTTTCATGTCTTTGGACCTTTCTCGACAGCCCCCACTACCATACATAAGTACTATGTTATATTTTTTGATTATTTCTCAAAGAAGTGTTAGATCTTCTTCACATGGAACAAAGATGAGACATTATCAAAGTTTGTAGAATTCAAGTCACCTGTTGAGAAAGAAACTGATAAGAAGGGGAAGGCTCTCAGGAGTGACAATGGAGGTGAGTATGTATTGAATGAATTCAAGGATATTTGTGTGAAATAAGGCATTCAAATAGAGCTGACAACACTCCACAATGCGCATAAGAATGGCGTAGCCGAGAGAAAAAACCACAACCTTGTTGGAACTATGTGATCTATGCTACATGACCAAGGATGACCACTACATTTGTGTGCAGACGCATGAAACACAAAAATCTACTTGCAAAACTAGAGTCCCCATCAAATTGTTGGTATGATCACACAGGAGGAAACTTTCTCATCGAGAAAGCCAAATGCATCGCACTTTAGGATTTTTGGAGCCTTTGTTTACTACCATGTCTCCAAAGATTCGAGGAAGAAGCTTGAGCCAAAAACATATTTGGGAGTGTTTGTTCATTGAAAAGAAACTCCTCACAACTACTGGGTGTAATTTCCATCCCTCTGAATGATAGTTGTGCAAAGGGATGTAAATTTTGATGAGGAGAAAGTGATGTGGTTCTCTCTTGAGAGGAAGCTTCAGATGCCACAAGAAGAGGAGATTTTAGATCCAAAGGAGGAGCCTCAGGAAGTTGTGGAGCAACCACAAAGTGAGGAGCAGAGTGGAGACACCCATTCAAGCATAACCATCCATATAAGGTAGAAAAAGAACCATGGAAGCTCATAGACTTGTGCAGGATGGGAGCGAGAATGTGGGAGCTCTTTCAAATTTGTGGAGGCAAAGATGGTCACCTGAGAGGTAGATTGGCTACATGTCTCTAATGACCAATATTATAGAGAATGACCCATCCTCTTTTAAGGAAGAAATAGAGTAACTTGTATCGGTTGATGCAATGGTGGAGGAGTGCAAATCCATTGTAAAGAACAGTGATTGGGAAGTGTTCCCAAGACTGGCAGATAAATCATTTGTGGTTCGATATCAATCTTCAAAGTAAAGCATGCAAAAGATGAAAGCATAAAGAAGTATAAGGCCAGATTTGTGGCCAAAGGATTCAGTCAAGTTGAAAGAATTGACAATGAGGAAAATTTTGCTCCTATAGGATAATATTCGTCCATTAGATCAATTCTTTCACTAGCTATGCAAATGGGGTGGAAGATCCACCATATGGATGTAAAAGCAACATTCCTCAATGGGGTTATTGAGGAGGAGGTGTACATTGATAAACTAGAAGGTTTTGACACATTTGATCAAGAGTCTCATGTGTGCAGAATCAAGCAAGCATTGCACGATCTCAAACAAGAACCTCGTGCTTGGTACACCAGGATCGATAGGTATCTCATCGGTTTGGGCTTCACCAAAAGTGATTCAGATGTGAACCTCTATCATATCTTGGTAGAAGGTAAATTGCTTATTATTGTCTTATATGTTGATGATTTTTTTTTAACTAGTGATGAGCAGTTGATCAAATCTTACAAGGAGGACCTCTCAAGGGAATTTGAAATGAAGGACATGGCTCTCAATCACTACTTCCTTAGGTTATAATTATTGCAAGGTGATGGGGAACTGTTTGTGTCTCAATGAAAGTATGCAAATGAGATATTACAGAGATTCTACATGGAGAGTTACAAACCCATGGAGATACCTCTAGCAACCAACTGGAGGAAGGAGGATGCCACTTCAACTGAAGAATAGATGCTACCGTTTATCTGCAACTGGTGCATTCACTGATGTATATTGTGAACACACAACTAGATATGTGCTATGCATTCAACCAGTTGAGCCAAGCTATGGTTAGGCCAAACAAATTATATTGGAAGGTAGCTAAGCATGTTTTAATGTACCTCAAAGGAACTAAGTATGGATTATGGTATAGACTAACAGAGGGAGTGAAGTTGTGTGGCATCATAGATGTAGATTGGGTAGCGAGCTCATCTGATCGAAAGAGTACACCAGGAACAATTTTCAATGTTGGGTCCACTATTCTTTCCTAGTATAGCAGGAAGTAAAGATTTGTGACACTCCTCTCAGAATCAATAGAATACATGTTTTCAAGTCAAGAAACATGCGAGGTGACATGGAAGAGAAAGATATTTGTGGGACTATTTCTTTAGACAATGGATCCAACTGTGATCTATTGTGATAATCAGAGTTGCATCAATCTCTCTGAGAATTCGGTATTTCACTGTTGATCCAAGCATATAAATATCCCATATCACCATTTACAGGACTGTTTCCAGAGGTGGATAATGTTGCTACAATAAATTCCAACAGAGGAACAAGATGTTGACATTTTGACAAAGACATTGTCAAGAGGAAAGTTCGAGTTCCATAGGTGCAGGATAGGGGTGGTTGATAATACCTTTCTTGCTGAGAGCGGGTGTTGAAAAATGCAGCAAGAAAGTATCAATTTGATTTTGTCTTGATAAAATTCGAAATTCCACATTAGCGAACAACTCAAATGAAGTTAACTGAGGTGACATGGCTCTTATCACTCAGTTATCTCAGTAAATTCGAGTTACAGGAGTTGGTGTTTAGTTAAACATGTGTGTTTTATAATTCGTAGCAATCAAGTTCATTTATTCCAAGTTTTTTTAGTTAAACTGGTTCTAACTGTTGGAGGAACTAGTGGAAGGTCAGTTGTGTAGTGAGACTTCAGTCTAACTTAGTGATCATCCAGTTAACTAATCAATCAGCCCAAAATATCTAGTGCATGTACATAATTTGAGTTCCCCAGCTGTGGTGGAGATTCTAAGGTAGTGTAACGTCATTTATATACTATTTTTGAGTGTACAAGTGTTGCATGTAGTTAGATGATCAACCTTGGGAAATGCACAATCATTTTGGGGGAAATTCCTAAATAATAGGGGCCTAATTTCCTTAGGAATTGCGTAATGAAATAGGGGCTCAAGTAGAGGCAAAAATTTACTAAGTATGGGTCAAAGCTTCTTAGTGATTAGAGAGATAGGTAATTTACTTGTAGGTTATGCTCAATCCGAGTAAGCAATTGTAATACATCTCTATTCATCATATAAATGCAAGTAGGCAAAGAGGCTTTTACAAGATTTCTTTCCCCTAAGAAAAAATTGTGTGAATGTTTGTTATTCCTCTTTACATGTTTATGATTGATGTTCTAAATTGTGGGTTAAATTCCACAAAGCAGTAGAGTATGATTGTGTCTTGTGATTTAGATTAAAATTTAATGAGAAATTACAATTCTACACCATAATTTCTACATTAGTTGGAAAGGAAAGTGGTTTGAAAATTCTCACCCTAAGAACAAATAATGGAGGAGAATACAGGTCAAATGATTTTTTCTTTTATGGCAAGAACAATGGAATAAAGAGAGAGTTTACCAATTCATACTCTCCTCGATAAAATGGTATTGCAGAAAGAAAAAACAGGACCATAGTTGAAATGGCTAGAAGCATGTTAAAAAATAAGTCTTTTGGAAATGATTTTTGGGTTGAGGAGAGACACACAACAATATACACTCTTGATTGATGTCCTACAAAGGCAGTGTTGCATTTGACTCCAGAAGAAGCATGGTCAAGATATAAACCAAGTGTTGCACATATGAAAGATTTTGGTTGCACTGCATACACACATGTTCTTAAGGAAAAGAGGAAGAAATTGGATGATAACAGTGTGAAGTGTATCTTTATTAGCTACAATGCTGAAACAAGAAGTTACAATTTATTTGATCCAGAAGCCATGAGGATGATTATAAGAAGAGGTGTCATGTTTGATGAGTAGGGAATCTACCCTCTAGAACACGTACAATTTGAATAGAAGAAAGATACAGTGAATATTGGTGATGAATCAAATTATAAGTTAGTAAATATAGATGAAGTTCAGAAGAAGCCTAAGTGGCTTGAAATGAGACATTGAGAAAGTAGCATGTTGGATAAAAAATTTGAAAGAAGGATTACTTGATCCCGAAGTTCTCTAGTAAATTATGCACTTATGGAATAGGTAATGAAAATAGATGAACCAAATAATTATGTAGAAGCATCAAGAAATAAGGAATGGAATGAAGCTATGGAAGCAGAATTGAATTCCTTGGTGAGAAATGATGCATGAGATTTAGTCAATTTACTAAAGGGAAAAGATTTAATTGGCACTACGTGGGTTTATAAAACCATAAGGCTCATTTAGCTGCAAAGGGTTATGCATGTTGGGTGTGGAGCCTGATTATCTTCTTTATTCAAAGGTATCACCGAATTGGACCCCAGTTCATAATGTGGTGGCAACGCCACCTGTAATATTTACGCTGCAAGTCGGGTCTGGGGGGGATGACTGCGACCTTTGGGAGCCCCCCGCCCTGGTGGGAGATCGGGTGCAACGCCCCTGAAGCTAAAAATAGATGTAAAATTGCCTTGTAAAATGTTGTAATTTTGTAGTCAATCTGAGTCGTTCATTAGGCGGAGATCTGACAGTAGAAGTTATGTTTAATTTAGCATTTTTTTCCCTAGAAGGCAACCCCTCACTATATATGAGGAAATTTTATTGCGTCTATGTAGATCGGTATTCTGAGTGAGAAAGAGAGAGGAGATTATGTGAGAGTGAAGAGGGAATTACACCGGATCTGTTGTAGGTTTTATCTCTTCAGTTTTTTGGATAATATAAAAGGAAGGACTGGCTATTTCTCCATGGACGTAGACCAAATTGGTTGAACCATGTATATCTGTGTCTCTCTTGTTTTATGTGTTTGTATTTCTGCAATATATTTTATGTGTTCCGTTGTTGTGTAATATATAATTTTCTAACAACTGGTATTAGAGCCAAAGGTCCATTTGGTTGATAAACTTGCAGGAGAAAAGGGTCCTTGGTTCGAGTGGGAGCAATGGCAGAAGATGGTAGGTTTAGGGTCGAAAAATTTAACAACCAAAACTACCAACTATGGAAGATGCATATGGAAGATTATTTGTACCAGAGAGATCTGTACCAACCATTGAGTGGAAAGGAAAGAAGCCAACGAGTATGACAGAGATAGAATGGGATATTCTCGACAGAAAGGCACTTGGAACAATATGACTATGCATAGCGGCGTCGGTAGCCTTTAATATTTCAAAGAAAACGACAACAGAGGGTTTAATGTCAACATTGGCCAAACTATATGAAAAACCCTCGGCCTCAAATAAGGTATTTCTTATGAAGCATTTATTTAATATGAAGATGTCAGAAGGTGGATATGTTGTTGATCATTTAAATGAATTTAATACAGTTACCAGTCAGTTAAGTTCTGTAGGGGTAACTTTTGATGATGAAGTTAGGGCTCTATTATTTTTGTGCTCATTGCCAAAAAGTTGGAATGGTTTCGTTATGGCCATTAGTAACTCTGTCTCTAGATCTAGTACTTTAAATTTTGATGATGTTGTCGATGCAATCCTTAGCAAGGAAATGCGACGGGAAATCTCTGGTGAGACATCAGGTAATGCTTTGATTGCAGAGACTAGGGGAAGAAAAATGGAAAGAGGAAAGAGCCCTGGATATCATAGTAAGTCAAGAAAAGGAAGATCCAAGTCCAGATTAGGGATAGTTTGCTGGAAATGTGGGAAGAAAGGACACCTGAAGAAAGACTGCAAGTCTTGTAAGGGAAAAGAAGGAGATGCACAACAAGAAAATATTCATGAAGCGAATGTAACAAGTGATGTATTGCAATATGCTTTGATTCTTTCATTAGAAAATATTATTGATGCCTGGGTGGTAGATTCAGGGGCCTCATTCCATGCCACACCTGATAGGAAACATTTTTATGATTATGTTCAAGGATATTTTGGACGGGTTCGATTGGGTGATGATAAACCATGTAAAATCACTAGAATGGGTACAGTTTTCATAAAACAGTAGAATGGAAATCAATGGCTATTGAAGGAGGTAAGGGATGTTCCAAATCTGAAGAAAAAATTGATTTCAATAGGGAAGTTGGAGGTGAAGATTGCGTAACTACCTTCACAAATAAAACCTAGAAGGTCACTAAAGGAGCCCTGGTAATAGAAAAAGGAGAAAAGGTTGGTACATTGTATTTATGCAGTGGTATTTCTAATTATATTAATGCTTTAACCTCTATAGGAGAAGATACGACATTGTCGCATCATAGGCTTGGGCACATGAGTGAGAAGGGGATGCAGATCCTTCACTCAAGAAATTTGTTGCCAAGTTTGAAGCATGTTGATTTAGAATTTTGTGAAAATTGTGTTTATGGAAAACAAAAGAGAGTCAGATTTCTCAAAGTTGGGAAAGAAAAGATGAGTGAAAAATTAGAAATTGTGCATACAGATGTATGGGGACTTGCTTAGGTATCATCTCTTGGTGGATCTCGCTATTATGTTACTTTTATTTATGATGCAACCAGAAAAACCTAGATTTATTGTATTCGAAATAAATCTGATGTATTTGATACTTTCAAGAAATGGAAATCTTTGGTTGAAAATGATACATGAAAAAGGTTGAAGTGTCTCATATCAGACAATGGAAGTGAAGATTGCAGCAAAGAGTTTGATAGGTATTGTTCAGAAAATGGAATTCACAGAGAGAAGACAGTTCTAGGAATGCCACAACAAAATGGTGTGTCATAAAGGATGAATGGGGCAATCATGGAGCATGCAAGGTGCATTGGATTGCATGCAAGATTGCCTTTACAATTTTGGGCAAGTGTTGTAGACACTGTTGTTTATCTAATAAACATAGGGCCTTCATGTTCCTTGGATGTGTTGTGGCCACAACTACCACCCTATTGAAACAAGCCTCTGATAGCAAATTTTCAATGGGTCCCCCTATGGATCTGGTCTTTCATCCCTCTGAATGATCTGCTTCATCCCAGTTATTGTAACTCTGTGGAGAGCCCAATCTTCCATTCAAAAATGGGTGAAGCCCTTTCACAAATCCCTCGCTTAAGCCCTTCATTCCTATATTTATCGGGATTTCTTTAACCCCTCAAAACCCTCATCGCATTACTATTCCCATCACCATGTCTTATAATGGAAATCCTTCATAAAGCACACCTGAATCACCCCTTTCTCTCATCGCACTCCGCCTTGATCAAAGGGCAAGGGGCTGGTTTATCATGAGTGAATGAGAGCGATGTGATTAAGTCCCCATCGCATCGCAAATTTCCAATCGGCCAAGCCCCAAAGCCATATATAAAGTTAGCATAAACATTCTGGACCTAACGACCACATTAACAGAGGTATATTGTGTTTCGGATCCGGGACCATCACTCATCGCTATCAGCGAGGTCTGTGATCTATGTATATGGCGCTCCCTAACCACTCGAACTTGCCGATGATTACAAACCCTGGCATATTAATTTTCAAATCCGCCCCAATGGCCATATGTAGGTCTTTCCATATATCGATGTGTTTACAATGAAACATTAAAGTCCAAGTTTTCCAAAGGGAATGGAAAAATTGCGAACCCGAAGGGATTTATGATCATTAATGTATATGTGTTTTCGGGTCTGCCTCCTAATCACATATCGCATATCAGCAGAGCCATGGGCCTTATACATATTACGCACAACAATATAGCGGACCTGCCGATCCTATCAAGCACATCATATAATATATTAGGTTTGGAGTTAATCGCTTATTGGTATTGGGAGGCACAAGGCTTATATATATGGCGTGCTACCATCTACTAGATCCGATGGTTTTATCAACCATAATATATATATATATATATATATATATATATATATATATATATATATATATATATATATATATATATATATATATATATATATTTTTTTTTTTTTTTTTTTCCACTGGAAAAATCCGTAAATTTCATTATTATGAAAATTTACATATATAGATGCATTGAAGCATATGCCATAGTCATTCTGTTGTATCTTATATAATATATATATATATATATATATATATATATATATATATATATATATATATATATATATATATATATATATATATATATATATATCGGGTCTGGAGCATTTTTCATATCGCCCTGGTCCAAGGTTTCATATATAGTGCACCATAACCTCCTGGACCTGCCGATGATTACAAAGCCTAGCATATAAATTTTCAAGTCCGCGATCTGGATTCAGCTGTGTGTTTTGCGACAGTTTTTAGTGTAAACCAAGTTTGGCTCGATAGGCTTAATCTATGCATAAAGCTAAAAACAGGGGCTGATTCTTTCACGTTTGATGTGATAAATGTTCAATAGAGGCAATGTTCATGTTTTAAAGCATTTTGTTGTATTTTTTATAAGTGTGACTGGTGTCTCTTATTTCTGCAGGCCAGGAGTAATGAATGCACAAACGGATCCAGAAAACCCTTATATGCAAAGATGTTCTATCGAAAGAGCTGACCTTTGACATTTTCTAGGAAATTGCAAGGCTAGAGAGATTGCTTGTGTGTTCCGAAAATGAAACTGCTCAAGATCGCATCATGAATGAGACACATAGTCATCCCCTCTAATCAGTGACCATTCAGTGCCTAAGAAATGAAGCACCCTAATGACAAGAAACACCCTTTACGTGTCAACAGTGACACCGACTGTTTCACCTATTTCTTTTGATCGACATAATGAAGGAAGGAGAGGGAAGGTGAAGAAGTAGGGAAGACCGAGAACAAGAAGATTTTTGCATAAATATTTCCTCTGAAGAGGGGAAATGGCTTTTGATTTTTAAGAAGAACAGTGTTGCTTTATTGTGAATGAGGAGGACTATTTTTGAGGGAAGAAGGAGCCATTAGTTTCAGACTCATTGTATTGTTTTGGATCAGAGTGTTGTTACTGGCATGAATGTAAATGTGATTTATATTTATGCATATCGATGACTTACAGTTCACTATTGGTCTTTTTAAATTGAACGTGATTTAGTTTCATGGTTAACTTGTGAATGGTCTCTGATTTGAAACTAAATTAAACATCAGTTGCACTTTTAATTCCATAGATGAATGTGGATTCCAATATGAGTTATTGGATTGAAATTTAGCTTTAATACAGTCTTGTCCAGTTGTGAATTCAATGATTGATTCATTTGGATTTGAATCTATGCATGATGTTTAACCTTCTTTATCACGCTCCTGTTGAACATACATATGATGTTTAAACCTCTGCATCATGCTCTTACAGGATATATTAGAGTACTTAGAAGAAGTATAGATAGGATTTAATACATAGAGGTTAGCTGTTTAATTTTGTTGATTTAATTGAAATATTCCTCCCGAAAGCAATCTTTCGACATGTTCAAGCTGTTGACGAGGTCCCTTAAAACCTGTCGGAGCTAGCCAATCCAAACGAAAGCGGGTCTAATTAGGGCTTGCAATCGGGTTAGTTCCCCTTGTTGGCATAGCGAACATTTGCCATGTCAACAAATTGGTGCTAGAAGGAGGGCCTGAACCGCCTTCTCTAGCTTTTCAAAGATTTCATCTATAAGTTCCACACATGGATTCAAAAGGATTAATGTATGGATCGTAAAGGTCGGAGAGACCCTGATACACATATGAAAGAGCCTCATTTCGAAGAAACAGAGACCCCTCTAAGTCCTGTTTCCAGGTCACCCAAGGAAGAGAGACTGTGGGAGTATCCTGTCACTCAGGAACATCCAGTCAGAGCACTTACTCGGGCTTACACTTGTTCGCTCTCTTAGCTTCCCATCTTCCACTCTTTACCTCCGACAACTAAGAGAAAGACAAGGATATTTACCCTGAGTGAAGATACATTAGCAACCATTTCTCTCAAAGACATTGTGCTAGAATCCTTACAAAGTATCGACACCCCTTGGGAAGAAATTCCTGAGGATTCCCCTTCTAAAGGTATCTTGATTGATTTTGAGAATCCTAGTGGAGAAGCCTCTGACCAAAACCTCCATGCCCATAATATGGCCAACGTTCCTCCTCCAGGTGGGAATCAGCGTCCACCTCCTCCTCTGGGTGGGAATCAACCTCCACCTCCTCTAAGAGCACTCCCTTCGTAGCTTGCACAGGATGCTGTAGCGGTACTTGGGCAACAACATCCCTTACCCAAAAATATAGAAAGAGTGTTACCCAATTTCGACCCTGAGTGGGGAGATACCGCTGATAACCATATTCTCTCTTTTTTCCTAGCCTTGTCCAGGTTGGGGGTCACCGATGAAGATGTGGTGTGCTACCTGTTTTATTTTACTTTGACGGGTGCTACTTCCACATGGTATTTCATCTTAAGAATAGGGTCAATCACCTCTTGGGATGCTTTTCAGCATGCCTTTTTAGACAAGTTTGGTGATGAAAAAACACTTGTGGCCTTAGTTTTAGAACTATCCCATCTAAAAATGGAAACCAAGTAGAAGGTTAAGGATTTTAACATCCAGTTCAACACCTTGTTCAACAGAATCCCATCCACCACTAGACCTACTGAAGAGGTGCTAATGGAATTCTATATCTCTGCTCTCCCTGTCCCTACAACGATGTGGGTTAAAAGGAGTAGTGTGCAAACCTTACAAGGTGCTATCGACGAAGCGGTGAAAGTTGAAAATGAAATCATCAACCTCACAACATGCCACCCTACAACTGGAGAAAAGAAAGCCTCTTGGACATCCAAGAAGAATAACGGAAATGATAACAAAGGGGCTAAAACTAAATACAAAGACACCACGGATGTGGAAGGGTTGTATTGGATTATTAAGAAACTTATGAACACAGTCATCGATATGAGAAGGAATCACGAGGAGAGTACTAGTGGTAAGGGAGGAGAGTATAATAATAGAAAACCCTTCAAACCTTTCTACCAGAAGAAAATAGAGGGTAGTCATGGTTAGCTCATGTTGCCTACTCCACCTAATGAAGGGGCTCTAAACACAAAAGAATTGGCTCTGATTGGATTACTCCTCAACAAAGAAGAACCTATACTGGAGCTCGCGCTAGAAAAAGGACACGAAAAGGAGTACCAAGTAGAGGAACCATTGGATGAGGAAACCCAAATTAATGTGATGTGGGATTTCCATAATGATGAGAATGACAATGAGGGAGATGACACTACAAAAATTAACGCTAATGAGATCCACACGTGCGATAAAACCCATAGACGAGATCAAGCAAGATGCTTGCCGTGTGAAAACATCCACTCCTGAAGTCTCTGCTGGAAAATATAGATCTAGTGGTGATTCCAGGAATACCCCAGTTGCAAATCATCCTGGAAAAGGATAAGACGTCTCCGACTGTAACTAAGGCAACTCGAGATGGTAAACCCCCATCGAAGAATGGAAAAATAGGTATGTTTACCTTGCGCTATCCCCTTTATAACATTGACTACAATACTATAGATGATCTCAAGAAGTCAAGGGCTAATATCATGTATTTTGACTTGTTAAAATTAATGCAGCAAAGAGATTTGCTGCTAAAAGCTATGAATGAGCGAAATTGCAAAACCCCCACCACCTCAAGCACCCAAACCAAGAAGCCAACGTCCAAACCTATTAGTACCACTAGAACAACCCAAATACCATCCGCTATGGAGGCTCCTAAAAACCCTCATCGCATTATTATTCCCATCACCATGCCTTATAGTAGATATCCTTCACAAAGCACCCCTAAATCACCCCTTTCGCTCATCGCACTCCACCTTGATCAAAGGGAAAGGGGCTGGTTTATCATAAGTGAATGAGAGCAATGCGAGTAAGTCTCTATCGCATTGCAAATCGCCAACTGGCTAAGCTCCAAAGCCATATATAAAGGGCACATAAGCATTCCAGACCCAACGGCCATATTAACAAAGGTATATTGTGTTTCAGATCCAACATCTATGTATATGGCGCGCCCCAACCACCCGGACCCGCCAACAATTATAAACCCTGGCATATTAATTTTCAAATCCGCCCCAACAGCCATACGTAGGTCTTTCCATATATCCATGTGTTTGCAATGAAACATTAAAGTCGAAGTTTTCCAAAGGGAATGACAACATTGCGGACCTGAAGGGATTTATGAACATTAATGTATATTTGTTTTCTGGTCCGCATCCCAATCACATATCGCATATTATTGGAGCTTAGGGCCTTATACGTATTATGCACAACGATATAGCAAACCTGCCGATCCTATTAAGCACATTATATAATATATCGGGTTCGGAGTTAATCACTTATCGCTATCGGGAGGCATAGGGCTTCTATATATGGCGTGTTACCATCTACTGGACCCGATGGGTTTATCAACCACGATATATATATATATATATATCTATATATATATATATATCGGGTCCGGAGCATTTCACATATCGCAATCGGCCTGGTCCAAGGTTTCATATATAGTGCACCATAACCTCCCGGACCCACCAATTAAAGCCTAGCATATAAATTTTCAAGTCCGCAATCTAGATTCAGTTATGTGTTTTGCGACAGTTTTCAATGTAAACCAAGTTTGGCTCGATAGGCTTAATCTATGCATAAAACTAAAACCAGGGGCTGATTCTTTCGCGTTTGATGTGATAAACGTTCAATAGAGCCAATGTTCATGTTTTAAAGAATTTATTGTATTTTTTATAAGTGTGACCAATGTCTCTTATTTCTATAGGCCAGGAGTAACAAATGCACAAATGGATCCAAAAAACCCTTATATGTAGAGGTGTTCTGTCAAAAGAGCTGGCCTTTGACATTTTCTAGGAAATTGCAAGGCTAGAGAGATTGCTTGCATGTTCAGAAAACAAAACCACTCAAGATCGCATCATGAATGGGACACACAATCATCCCCTCTAATCAATGACCATTTAGTGCCCAGGAAATGAAGCGCCCTAATGACAAGAAACACCCTTTACGTGTCAACAATGACACCGACTATTTCACCTGTTTCTTCTGATCGACATAATGAAGGAAGGAGAGGGAAGGCGAAGAATCAGGGAAGACCAAGAACGAGAAGCTTTTAGCATAAATATTTCCTCTGTAGAGGGGAAATGGCTTTCAATTTTCGAGAAGAACAGTGTCACTTTATTGTGAATGAGGAGGACTGTTTTTGAGGGAAGAAGAAGCCATTAGTTTCAGACTCATTGTATTGTTTTGGATCAGAGTGTTATTACTGGCATGAAGGTAAATGTAATTTTTTTTTTTTCTAAGTTAAGGCTAGTTCTATATTAATAAAAGTAAAAATATGTACATGAATTACATCTTCCGAGGAGGCCGAGGCCAGTCCTCAAACAGCAGAAGCTGGACCTTACTATCTGACTGCTGAAACTGAGAAACAAAATACAGTCCACAATGATTTTTCCTGGGCTTCAGACAGCCTGGACTGGAACTAACAAAACCACTAATGATGCTGGCCAGACATAACCAGTGTACACTATTGTCTCTGATACAAAAAAAACAGACTATAATAGCTTGAGATTGACAAACGTGGATGAACTGAGACCTTAGACTGAAATAGACTGAAGGAGAAAACATCATAAACATAGACATAAGTGCCAAAAAACAAGACAGAGCACCCGGTGAAGTTTAGGCTGGGCGACTTGGTGACGCTGGCTGTGTTCCTTTGTCCGGACTGGGCGAGTCAAGCCAGATGACGAGCCCCTCCCCGTCCAGAAACGGCTCTCCCAAGCTTGGCTGAGCGTGGCCCCCGTGGACTTCCCTTTCCATAACTGAGTTGTGAGGCGGCAGAACCTCCTGAGCTGAAACAGCTTGACCCGAAACCTCTTGAGCCACGGCTTCCTGTACCAGGGCGTGCTGAGCCGAAGGTTCTCCGTTGCGGTGAGCTTTATACACTAGGCCGTTCATGTCCCCCAGTAGAATTTCACTGTCCTAGACGCTTGCAGAGGCAGGAGAGATCAAGGTGTGGTCTCCAGGCTGCTCCTCAGAAATGTAGACCGTGAGGTTAATTACCACCTCTGGCTTGATGAGCCGACTAGGGAACTTGAGTCGAAACGTCTGGTATGTGCCTTGCGGGACAAGGCTTTCCTGCTCAGAGCTGGGGGATGAGGGTGGAGCAGAAGCCATCGGAGAAATTGAATGCAATTCTGCAATATCAGGGGCAACCCGAATGCCGGACCTCCCTCCTCGTCGAGGCACACCTCTGCTACGCGGCATGGCGTCTAAGTCCAAAGACCTCAAACACTCCTCTACCCCTCGAGTTCTAGAGACCAGAGTATCCCAGCTCGGCACACCAGCAGCAGTTGGACAATTCTGGTTGTGAATTGACATGGTTATCCTCATATAAGGAGGAGCATCCGTTAGCATCACGGGAGGATGGCGGCGAACCATAAACCAGGCTAGCATCGATTGCAGAGCTTTCATGCTCGAATTGAATGGGCCGTCCCCTCGGCTCTGTCTCACATCGCCTCCGTCTGCAAGTCGCATTAACTTATAACCTCGTCTGCCGGCCTCCGCGTACAGGTTCCGTTCAACTGTCCGCAGCCCAGGTGGCGTGGCGTGTGTCATGCTTAATGTCAATTAAAAGCACCCGCATCTGGGTGCGAATTCTCTATCAGAGCTTTGTCCTGATAAATCGTTGCTCTCAACTTATCCCTTTGGTCTCTGGAAGATAGGCTGTCTATAGTTCCTTCAAAGTGGTTTTCTTTTCCTTCCACTCCAAGGTTGGCTAGAAGGTCAGCCAGCTTATTCCCTTCTCTTCTGGTATGCTTGAAAGTAATTGCTTGGTGTTGGGAGATCCAACGATTGATAAGCTCAAGTCTCTGGCTCATTCTCCAGCTGCTGCTTACCTTATGAATAGGAGATCCATGTTGAAGCTTTGTGGCCATTCTGATGATGATTTGCGAGTCTCATTCTATGACTAGGGGAAAGAAGTGCTTTCTGTGTGCTATTTTGAGCCCTCGCCATAGTCCTTCCAATTTTGCTGAGTTGTTAGTGTCCCAGCCTATCGAACCCATGTAGATGCCGAGAGAATTGCCCTTATGATCTCTGAAAACTCCTCCATAACCTGCTTGTCCTGGGTTTCCTTTAGATGCCCCATCAAAGTTTAGTTGGATCATGTCAACTGGGGGAGGCATCCAAGAGTTTGCTTCCTGTCTGTGTTTGTTGGTATTCCTACCGCTGGCTGAGTTATGGTTAATCTATATTTGCCAGTTATCCCAAACAGCTTTTTCCTGTGGCAGATTAGGAAGGTCCTCAGGATACCATTCTTTGAGCGAAAGAGTCTCTATTATGTTTTGATGAAAATTATTCCATAGGTTGTCCAGCGGCATCGATTGATCTTTGAATATTCTTCGATTGCGTTCTTTCCAGAGGTTCCACATTAGTAAACCTGGAATTAATTGCCATAACACGTTGAGAAGAGAGCTTTGAAAAGGGTTTGGTTTCCTTTGCTGATAGTTCCTTTGAGATCGTCTTGCATCCTTCTTTCAATTTGACAGCAGAAGGCGATCTTCTCCCATAATTTTTCCCCTCTGGGCAATTCTGCATAAGGTGAAGTGCTGTTTCTTCCTCCTGTCGACACATGTAACATATGGATGGTCTAGAGAAACTCCTCTTTCTAAGATTGTCCCACGTTAGTATTCTGTTGTGACTGAGAAGCCATAGAAATGTGGAGACTTTCGGCCAATTAGATTTATGCCAGACTTTTTCCCATAAGCTGTATTTGTGTATCTGCCCTTGTATGATTATATTGTAAGCCTCCTTGGTTGTAAAAGTTCCTTTTTCTCCGTAGCCCCATCTTAAGATGTCCGGTTCTTCTGAGACTCTTATCTGCCTCTTTTGTAACTCTGTTTCTAATAGATGTTGAGTCTGTTCTGAGCTATTCGGTAGTATCTGATGAATGTCTTTCCACTTCCGGTAATCCTGAGTGGCAGCAGAAGTCCAGCAATGGTTAACTTTGGCCAGATTGTGTATCTCTCTCTCATCAGCTGGAATTTCTTGGAGAATGTCCTTGATTTTTGGCAATTGCTGCCATGAATCTTCCCAAAACCGTGCTATGTTACCATTTTTTATTTCCCAGAAGCAGTGTTCTTGAATAAGAGATCTGTGTTGTAGGGCTGCGTTCCAGATTGCAGATCCCGAACTTGTCTCAGTCATTCGTAGTCTTTCCTCCATAGTATAGTTACTTGCGTACTTGGTTGTCCAAAGGGTAGCCCATGGAGTATTAGGATGGGCCAGCCACCGCCACCAGATTTTAGCTCCAATCGCTTTGTTACTATGCTCAGGATCTCTAAGGCCTATGCCTCCTGCATTCTTGGGAAGACACACTTTCTCCCATTTGAGTAGCGCCCATTTTCGGTTCTGTCCAGAGCCTCCCCATAGAAATTTTCGTTGTAGATTCTT
The DNA here is from genome assembly GCA_031772625.1 of Pinus tabuliformis. Taxonomy (NCBI): domain Eukaryota; kingdom Viridiplantae; phylum Streptophyta; class Pinopsida; order Pinales; family Pinaceae; genus Pinus; species Pinus tabuliformis. Next base: position 1,008,759,083 of record CM062811.1, read on the forward strand.
GATTGCTTTAAGGACCCATTTGGGGGCAGCTAGAATGGAGAAGAGATACAGAGGCATGGAGTGAAGAACAACTTTTATGAGAACTATTCGGCTGGCCATGTTCAGAGTTCGATTGGTCCATAGGAATAGTCGTGCTTCTAATTTTTCTAACAACTGTTTCCAGGAAGAATGCTTGAGAGCAGAGTTCATAAGCGGGGCTCCTAAATATTTGGAAGGCAGAGAAGCAGAGGTGAAGCCTAGGATGCGTTCAATGGCTTTTTGAGTAGAAACAGGGGTATTTAAGAAAAAAATTTGTGATTTGACTCGATTGATAAGGGCACCAGAGGCGTCAGAGAAAGTGGATAGAATGGATTTTACAAGACGAGCTTCCTGTACTGAAGGGTGAGCAAAGAGAATATTATCATCTACAAATTGCTGGTGGGTGTGGACTGGGGAATTGTGAAATGAGAGCCCTTTGAGACGCCTAGAGAGCTTAGCAGCTGTGATGCTTCTACCCAAACCCTCAGCCATAATTACAAAAAGAAAGGGAGATAAGGGATCCCCCTGCCTAATGCCTCTAGAAGGTCGAAATGTGGCTGAAGGGGTGCCATTGATTAACACTGAGAAGAATGTTGAGGATATTAAACTGTAGATCCATCTAACCCAAGAGTGAGCAAATCCAAAAGAAATAAGAATTTTTTGAATGTAGACCCAACTGAGGCTGTCGAATGCTTTAGAAAGGTCTAGTTTAAGTAACATACCTGGCTTTTTGGTCATCTTTAGGGAGTGAATTAGCTCATGCGTGAGAATGATTCCATCCGTTATTTGGTGCCCTTCTACATAGCCCGATTTCTCAGGCGAGATGATGAGAGGAAGAAGCGTTTTAAGCCTGGTTGCAATGACCTTTGAAACAATTTTATATATCATGTTACAGAGGGCTATGGGCCTGTATTTTTCGGGGGTGTTGGAGTCTTCTCCTTTAGGCACAAGTGCAATGAAAGTAGCATTTAGTCCCGGGTACATCCACCTGAGCTCTCTGGATTCCTCCACAACCTGCCAAACTTCATTTTTTATCAGGTCCCAGAATCTGTGAAAGAAGTTTGCTGTGAAGCCGTCCGGACCTGGCGCCTTTCCCTCTTTCATTTGTTGCACGGCTTCTTCAACTTCCTGCGGATTGATGGGTTTGATCAGTAAACTGTTATGCTCCTCCGTTATGACCTTGGGTATGTTCTGGAGAAGTTGATTGATGGCTGGTATTCTATTGAAGTCGGGCTCTTTGTGGGCTTTTTTGAAGTAGTTGATAAATTCCTTTTCAATGCCCTCATGCATTTCAATCTTCTCTCCCTGCTCATTGTTAACATGAGTAATTTGGTTTATCATTCTTCTCTGAACAGTGGTTTTGTGAAAGAATTTTGTGTTTTTTTCTCCACTTTTCAGCCATCGAATTCGGGATTTCTGCCTCCATAATGTTTCCTCTTGCTTGGCCCTTTCTAGAATTTTTGATTCTATGGCTTGCTCCTATTTAGAGAGTTCCTCTGTTCGCTCTTCATTTATAATGGATTGTTGTATTTTCTTCATTTCAGTATTGAGCAGGGCTTGGTCGGCGAAGATGTTACCAAAAACCTTGTGGTTCCATTGTTTGATGGTCTTTTTCAGATATTTAAGCTTTTGTTGGAATTTGGTCATTCTTGTCCCCTCGGTCGGATTGAAGCTTGTCCAGCTTGATCTGACCAAATTTTCAAATTCTGGATGAGAGAACCAAAATTCTTCAAAACGAAAAGGGCGTCTAATATTGTTACCTGGCTTGTTCCATTGGAGCTCGATGGGCCAATGATCCGATCCAGAGAAAGGGAGAATGGAAGCTGTAAATTCTCCGCCGACATGAGTGGCATTGTCTGAGATTAGGAACCGATCAAGGCGTGATGCAATTTTTTGCGCTCCTACTCTCTTGTTTGTCCAGGTGAAGATACCATTGCTTGTTGGGATGTCCATTAACCAGTTGTTGTTGATGAATTCCTTTAGAAGGCCGTCATCATTGCTTGAGCTGCTTCTGCCTCCTCTCTTTTCTTCCATGCTGGCTATCATATTGTAATCCCCTCCAGTAATCCATAGAGGAAGTGGTCTATTTCTGTTGAGTTATACTAATGTATTCAGAAGCTGACTCTTTTGAGCTGAGTCTTGAGGGAAATATACGTTAGTTAGCAGTCCATGAGCATTCGTACCTGAGAGGTGAAATGTGGCTTGGATGAAATTTTTGTGAGCTTGAATATTGTTGAGATGGATGATCCGGGCATCCCAAAGTATTGCTAGGCCTCCCGAGGCCCTTTGTGCATCAACCGCTGTGACTAGGCCTCCTGGCCAAGCCTTCGCAGCTATTTTTTCCAAAATGGTGGAGCTACACTTCGTCTCTTGCAAGAAGAGAATACTGGGTTTTTCTTGCTTCAGCATATTTTTTAAGATTCTTCCTTTCCTGGGGCTATTGAGCCCTCTGATATTCCAAGAAATTAGCTTCATTGAGAAGGGTGGGGGTTTGCATTGAAGTACTTAGTTAGTTTGGCATACCTCCCTGACTCTACCATAATTTCTCCTATCTTGATTGTTCTTTCTAAGGTAGTTTTCCTGCCCCTCTTCTTGCTGTCCTTGGTGATAAATTTGCCATCCCATGGACTGCCAATCTGGACCCCTAGAGAGTATTTCTTCTGTGCTCTGTTTAACACTTCTACTAGGTTGTCTACTTGCTGTTTTGGAAATTTTTCAAAGTTCTTTGTGCGGCAAGCATGTTCCAGAACTAAAATGTCCATCTCCCCTATATCGATGGGCTCTTGGTCTTCGTCCATTACTTGGGGCGATTGAAAAGAGTCCTCAGTTTCGTTTGAGGCTTTTTTGCCTGGACGAGAGAACTCCATATCCATTTTTTCCGGTTGCTTTGACATGTTTTTGTTTTGTGATATCCAGTGCTCTGGATTTGTCGATTTCTGGCCTCCTTGCATTGATGTTTCACCTGGCTGCCTCTGTTGTTCCGCTTCATCTTTCTCTTGTTCCTCTTCCGCACCCTTCTCATCGGTTTTGTATAGAGCTTCGAATCTATTGCTCGTTGCTGCTTTATTGCTCGGATTTTCTTTGGGGTTGTGGGTGGATTTTTTGTTTCCTCTCCTTCTATTGACTACCTTTGTGAATCCATCTGTGGTATGGTTATCAGACTTTTCAAGAAAGGAGGGTATCTTATTTAGCGAGCAGTCTCTATAGAGATGCCCTATATCATGACATTTTCTACACCTAAATGGAACCTGTTCATAATCAATGACTTGAACCCATTCAGAATCTTCATGAAAGAAGCTTACCGTGTCTGGTAGTGGTTGCTTGAGATCCATGTATACACAGATCCGCGCATATGAAGTGTGCTTGCAGAGTTTTGTTTCCTCTGCTACCCTTACAAATTCACCAATGGCATTTCCGATCTCCTGCAGAGGTTTTTCCTCCCAATATTCCCATGGCAATGAGTAAAGCCTTATCCACACTGGCGCACAACTCAGATCCTCCTTATCGGGGTTGAATCTTTCCACCTAGCCTTTGAGAAATAGGCCTGCAGAGTTAAAGAAATATGGACCACCCTCCAGAATTCTAGTTCGATCCTCTAGACAGTTAAATACCGCCGTAAAGAAGCCCTTGGCCCCCAAATGCAGAGATATATCCCCTTTTGGGCGCCATACGGTGCTGATCCAAGTTCGTAGAGCTCTTTCTGTTGGCCAAATCCCTATAAACTTGCCGATCAGTGCATGATCCCGCATGTACTGTATTCGGGCATTGATTCGCTCACTTGGGAAGTAGACCTTTGGTCTATTGGTAGCAACTGGTTTGCAAGTTGAGGAACTTGCTTTATTTTTGTTCTCTGAATCAATACCCTTACCCTTATGCTGAATGTTGTCCCTTGTGCTGTCGTTAACCTTGTTTGCGGTCTCCCAATCCACCGTTTGTCGTGCGCTAGTACCCGGAGACGGGGGAGGCTCCTGGCCCTCCCCCTGGGGGGGAATCATTGTTCCTGCTCGTATGGTTCCATCTGTCTACACCAGGCCTCTCCAAACGCTGCCGCAGGTACCTGGTTCTGCAGACCTGCCCCTTGCAGGGTTCTGTCAAAACCCTAGCACTGTACCAAGTAGCCTGTGCTCTGTCGAGATCGCATAGGTAAATGTAATTTATATTTATGCATATCGATGAATTTCAGTTCACTATTGCTCTTGTTAAATTGAATGTGATTCAGTTTCATGGTTAACTTGTGAATGGTCTCTGATTTGAAACTAAATTAAACATTAGTTTCACTTTTAATTCCATAGAAAAATGTGGATTCCTATATGAGTGATTGGATTGAAATTTAGCTTTAATACAATCTTGTCCAACTGTGAATTCAGTGATTGATTCATTTGGACTTGAATCTATGCATGATGTTTAACCTTCTTTATTACGCTCCTGCTGAACATATATATGATGTTTAAACCTCTATATCATGCTCTTGCAGGATAGATTAGAGTAGTTAGAATTAGTATAGATAGGATTTAATACATAGAGGTTAGCTATTTAATTTTGTTGATTTAATTGAAGTCTTCCTCCCGGAAGCAATCTTTCGACATGTTCAAGCAGTTTATGGTGTCCCTTAAAACCCATCGAAGCTAGCCAATCCAAATGAAAGCGGGTTTAATTGGGGCTTGTGATCGGGTTAGTTCCCCTTGTTGGCATAGCGAACATTTGCCATGTCAACGGGATGGTGGTATTCCAAAGGAGGCATGGACAGGCAAAAAGGTAAACTGTTCTGTTTTAAAGACTTTTGGTTGTGAAGCCTTTGTCCACATTAATAAAGAAAATAGAACAGAGCTTGAGGCAAAATCAAAGAAATGTACCTTTATTGGATATGGTGTTTTGGTTATTTATTTTATGATTATGAAAAACATAAAATCATTAGGAGCAAAGATGTCATATTCAATGAAAAGGTTTTGTATAAGAATCAGTTGCAGGAAAAGAAACAGGAAAAAGAAAATAAAGAATACACAGTGCTTGAAAAGATCACAAAAAAAGTAATGGTGCCTGAAAATCATAATGATCAACAGCCATAACATCAACAGCTACCACAATAGCAACAAGCATCTCAAACACCTGAAAGTGGTGTTAGAAGATCTACTAGGATATGTAGACCCCCTTAATGATACTCTCATTCATATATTATGTATTGATGACTGATTCTGGTGAACCAAAATGTTATGAAGAAGCAGTGTAGGTAGAAACTAGGAAGAAGTGGGAGCAAGCCATGAAAGATGAGATGGAATCCTTAGCACATAACTAGACTTGGGACTTAGTCAAGTTGCCTCCAGGTAAAACAACATTGCAGACTAAATGGGTTTATAGGTTGAAGGAAGAAGATGGACGTAGAAAAATGTATAAAGCTAGACTTGTGGTGAAGGGGTTTTCACAGAAAAAGGGTATAGTCTTTGATGAGATATTTTCTCTTGCTATTAAAATGACTTCAAGAAGAACTATTTTAAGTCTAGTAGCAGCTGAAGATTTACATCTTGAACAGTTAGATGTAAAGACAACCTTTCTCCATGGGGATTTGGTGGAAGAGATATATTCAACAGCCACAAGGATATGAGGTAAAAGGTAAGGAGAAACTAGTGTGCAGATTGAAGAAGAGCTTGTATGGCTTAAAACAAGCTCCAAGGTAGTGGTATCTAAAATTTGATAGGTTTATGTCTGAACAAGGTTATACTAGATGTCACTTTGATCATTGTGTTTATCTCAAAAAGAAAAGTGATGGCAGTTATATTATATTGTTATTGTATGTAGATGACATGCTTGTTGTAGGTTCTAACATGTAGGAAATAAATGTGCTCAAAACAAAATTGGCGAACTAATTTGCAATCAAGGATTTGGGTGCTGCAAAATAAATCCTTGGTATGAGAATAACTAGAGACACGAAGAATAAAAAATTAACATTGTCTCAGAGTGAGTACATAGAAAAGGTGTTGAAAAGATTTAATATGCAGAATGCAAAACCAATTAGTATACCTTTGGCTAGCCATTTCAAACTAAGTAAGGAGGTGTGTCCAAAGACTCAAGAAGAAATGGTTGATATGTCTAAAGTTCCATATGCATAAGTAGTTGGAAGCTTAATGTATGCAATGGTTTGCACAAGACCTGATATTGCACATGTAGTGGGAGCTGTAAGTAGGTACATGAACAATCCAGGGAAAGAACATTGGATGGCGGTGAAGTGGATTCTAAGGTATTTGAGAGGTACCACAAATCAAGCATTATGCTTTGGTGGTTCAAAAATTGCTCTACAGGGATATGTTGATGTAGATATGGCAAGTGATAGAGATAATAGGAGGAGCACAACAGGGTATGTGTTTACTGTAGGTGGAACAACTATCAATTGGGTTTCAAAATTGTGAATTGTTGTTGCACTCTCAACAATGGAAGCAGAGTATGTTGCTGCTATAGAGGCTAGTAAAGAAATGATTTGGTTACAGTTTTTTCTGGATGAATTGGGTACGAAGTAGGAGTTGGGCAGGTTATAAAGTGAAAGCCAGAGCGCCATACATCTTGCAAAAAACTCTGCATTTCACTCCAAGACAAAACATATACAACTCAAGTATCATTTCATATGGTCAACATTGGAAGATGGATAGTTGAAGCTGGAAAAGATACACACTAGCTAGAATCCTGCAGATATGTTAAGAAAATTTGTAACCAGGGAGAAACTGAGATTTTGATCAGTTTCAATTGGTCTTAAAGTATGATGAAGAAGATGAGAAACAACTAGGTCCAAAGTGGAGTCATTGTCCAGCAAATGAAGCAGCGGTGAAGTTGCTATAATTAGTCTCCAAGTGGGATATTATTGGGTGTGGAACCTGATCATCTTCTTTATTTAGAGGTATCACCACATTGGACCCTAGTTCATAATGTGGCGGCAACGCCGCCCGTAATATTTACGCTACAGGGGGGGTCCAGGCGGGATGCCTGCGACCTTTGGGAGCCCCCCCCTCTTGGCAGGGGATCATGGGGCCGCGCCCGTGAAGCTAAAAATAGATGTAAAATTGCCTTGTAAAATGTTGTAATTTTTTAGTCAATCCGAGTTGTTCATTAGGCAGAGATCTGGCAGTAGAAGTTATGTTTAATTTAGGGTTTCTGGCCCTAGAAGGAGACCCTCGCTATATATGAGGGGATTTTATTGCATCTATGTAGATCAATATTCTGAGTTAGAAAGAGAGAGGAGATTATGTGAGAGAGAAGAGGGAATTACACCGGATCTGTTTTAGGTTGTATCTCTTCAATTTGTTGGATAATATAAAAGGAAGGACTGGTTGTTTCTCCATGGACGTAGCCCAAATTAGGTGAACCACGTATATCTGTGTCTCTCTTCTTTTATGTGTTTGTATTTTTGCAATATATTTTATGTGTTCTATTGCTCTATAATATATAATTTTCTAACAATGCACAGAAAAAAAAGAGATTAACACTGAGACATTTTCTCCTGTGAAAAAATTAGATATAATTAGGATGGTTCTTGCATTAGCTGCACAATATAAATGGTCATTCTTACAGATGGATGTTAAATCAACTTTTCCAAATGATTATTGTAGAAATTCTGCAAATTCTCTACAAATCTACCTCTGAGATCTCTATAGAAAATCTGACTGTAGATTAACTCGATAATGCAATATAACCAAAGCAAAATACTATAATCTACTTCTACTATCAATTTGTGGAAGCTAAAAGATCGAGCAAGATCGAGCTCAATAATATAATCAAAAGAAGAAGAATCAATCATCCAAGACACATGAAAATACTTTGGGGAAAGCCTCAACTAAAAACCCCACTATCTGTATTATCATACAAGGTGAAAATACATAGGAATTATACAAAGCCTTAGCTCTCACAACTAGCTAGCTCTCAGTACAATCCTCACAGATGCTCACAGGCAATCCTGGCTTCTCAAAAGCCTTCTACTTTTCCCTCCAAGCTCCTATGTCCTTGCGTTGTTCCTAGTGGATGATTATCACCTCAACAAGTGGATGATCACCTGATCACACACACTGTCATAACTACACAATCCTCAAGGAACCTTCCCTTGGATGCATGCATGAGTTTCCTTTATAGGAAAACACATGCAACTGATAGTACACTGTCCTTGACATTTAGCTCAACTGTGTCTTTCTCAGAATAGATATGCATGAGTTACTGATGGGGGAATCTTTAGTTATCTGGAGTACACTGATTGAGTGCATGCATTCATCAACTGACTGATAACTCACAATTAGTTCCTCAAACAGTTTGGAACTAATTTAATTGGACTTAACTGAGTTAACTAATTACAACTCAAATATAACTCAATCTTATCTCCTTAATTAAGGGATAATCTTCTTAAGTTAAGGGATAACTGTTGCATGACTTCAGAAAGACTTCTAACTTGAATTTCTCCAACTAATTAATCGATAATGAATTAATTAATTATTTCCAAGTAGCCGGTGAGACTAAATTCGAATTTAATTCACAATTTTAATTCAAGGACAAATTAAGATTGGAATCTCTGGATTCTATTTTTATCATTTCTTGTTGCTATTTTCAACAGTTATGTCGATGAAGAAATTTATGTGGAGTAGCCTAAGGGTTTTGAAGTGCCAAAAAATGAAGATTATTTTTATAAGTTGAAGAAGACCTTATACCAAGGGCATGCTATTCTAGAATTAATAAGTATTTTCATGATCATGTCTTAGTTAAAATTTTATCTGGGCCCAATCTCTATATATTCCAGTCGGGAGGAGACATTCTGATAGTTGTCTTATATGTTGATAATTTCATATACACATGGAACAACGATGAACTATTTTAATAATTTAAGTCACATATGATTGATGGGTTTGACATGAATGATCTTGGTGAGTTGCATTATTTCTTGGGTATTGAAGTTTGGTAGAAGGAAGATGGTATTTTCACGTCACAAGCTAAGTATAGTTGGGACATTTCAAAGAGGTTCAAAATGTTGGGGTGCAAGCCAATAGTAACTCCTATGGAATTTGGGTTGAATTTATATGGACATGATGTCTAGTTCAATTGATGTTACTTTGAATCATCAATTTGTTGGAAGTTTGATATAATTAACTACAACTCAACCAAATATTTCTTTTGCAGTCAGTATGGTATCAAGATTTATGGCAGAACCCAAAGAATTGTAGCAAAGAGGTATTCTAGAATTGATAAGTATTTTCATGATCATGGATTAGTTAAAATTTTATCTGGGCCCAATCTCTATATATTCCAGTTAGGACGAGACATTCTGATAGTTGTCTTATATGTTTATAATTTGATATACACATGGAACAATGATGAACTATTTTAATAATTTAAGTCACATATGATTGATGGGCTCGAGATGACAGATCTTGGTGAGTTGATTATTTCTTGGGTATTGAAGTTTGGTAGAAGGAAGATGGTATTTTCACGTCACAAGCTAAGTATAGTTGGAACATTTCAAAGAGGTTTAAAATGTTGGGGTGCAAGCCAGTAGTAACTTCTTTGGAATTTGGGTTAAATTTATATGGACATGATGTCTAGTTTAATTGATGTTACCTTGAATAATCAATTCGTTGGAAGTTTTATCTAATTAACTACAACTCAACCAAATATTTCTTTTGTAGTCAATATGGTATCAAGATTTATGGCAGAACCCAAAGAATTGTAGCAAAGAGGATTTTAAGATATTTTCATGGAATAGTTCGATATGGTTTGGTAGACAAATTTATAGAAGATTTTAGGTTGATTGGTTATATGGATTCACATAGGGTTGGATTCATGGATGACAGGAAATAAAATTTTGGCTATTATTTTAGTATGGGTTCAACAACAACTTCTTGGAATACTAACGAGAAACCCATAGTTTCTCTCTCCATAGCAGAAGCAAAGTATAAAGCGGAAACAACAACATGTGAAGTAGTTTAGTTGGGAAGAATTTTAGAGGATCTACTTGAGCAACAAGAGAAATCCATTTAGTCGATATGTGATAATCAAAGTGCTATTCAGATGACCAAGAACCCAATTTTTGATAAGAATACAAAGCATGTAGATATTCAGTATCATTTTGTTCTAGATTTGGTTCAACATGGAGTGATCAAGATTGAGTACTGCAGAATAAATGAACATGTCGCTGATATATTCAACAAAGCACTATCTAAGGAAAATTTCTACAAATTCAGAGATGATCTTGGAATATTTCCAAATGATCATTATGGTGGAGAAATGATGGAATAATGAATCATTTGTTAAATATTAAAGTTTTTATTTTATGTGAGAGAGATTTATAGAGAGATTCATGGAGTGATTTGTGGAATGATTGTTGAGAAATTATAGGAAATAGTTGAGACATTTGTGGAGATGGAAGATTTGAAGGCCTCTCCTCATGTATAAATACATGGTCTTGATAATGAATATGTTGGAGTTGGCATGTTATTGTTAATTTTTGTTTCTCTGTAATTTCCTTTTTACTTGTGTTTTCTTCAAATTTAATAGTTACAATATAACAAGATTGTTCACTATGAATATTCACCTCCTTTCTACCATGGATATTATTAACTTCTAAATAGACTTTGTTACAATACCATGGGGAAATACCACAAGTGAGAAGACCATAACTCGTTTCAAAATCAAAATATTTTATAAATATTTTATTTTATAATATTTTTTAAATTAAGACTTAATATTTACATCGAAGGTGTTCCTATGATGGGTTTGGATGGGTAGATTTAGCCAGTGACAGTGGCTCAATTTCGTTCTCCTCCGGCCAACCATTTTTTTACCACATCACAAAGTACAACGATTAGATTTTGACTGTTGGTAGGGATCCCAAACTAATATCTAGAACTGAACTGGAACTAAACAAGGCTTGACAGATAATGCATAGCTCAGTAAACATCTGACACATTCACAATGTGTTCTTTCCCAGCTGATTGGTTTCCAAAAAAATATTCATCAATTCCTCAATATATGACGTGAAACAACTCTCCAGTGCCCCCACTACGTCATGGTCCTCCTAGCAGCCCGATCATGGTGAAATTTCTTGGCTGTCTTGGAGCATGACCACCAACCAGTCTTTAGCAATGGTTCCAAGACCATGTTAAATGTAGCGCATTCTCTGAAAATGGGCATAATTGCTAGTCTTTTGCATTTTGGTGTGTAAATTGGAAACATTTGTTTGTTTTCATAATCTGCAAACACGTATCAAGTGGTATGCATGCGTTGATGAGTTTAATGATGTTGTGATCTCATTTAATAAAAAAGTTGCATCTTTGGTGGAGACCTTGAAGCCACCTTTCCTGGTCTTAAAATGGGGTATATTAACATATATGATAAGCTACTTGACATGATAAAGAATCCCAATAAATATGTTTAATTATCTCTTTATATCCCCTTCATTATTCAATAAGTTTAAGGGAATCTATGGGTAGAGCTTGCTAATTGTTTATAAATGAAGGTGTGGAAGCCTTTGAAGAAGTAAGGAAAGGTTGCTGCGAAATAGGTATGCTGGAGATAGCTACCCCAAGAGCCCTCTATGCTCCATTCCATAAAAATACTTGTTCTGGGATTCTTTCCATCCAACAGAAAGAGCTTATAATATCCTCACCCAAGTCATATTCCCACATGTTGTTTCGATTTTAAATATGTAAAAAATTCACTCGAAAGGAGAGTTTCTAATATATTAGGAAATCCTAAATAAGATGTCCATAGATGATGGGAAACTAAAGAAATAAAACCAACACGAGTAAGTTTGTGTTGTAGATTTTTAGTTGTATATTCAACAACTTATGTGATATGCTAAAACATAAGACAATAATCTAATCTACTCATCAGCGAAACAAAAATTGATCAACAAAAACACTAAGAAGAAAAGGAATAATTTCAATCACACATAAAAAAATATGTTTCTAGCGAAGGAAACTTCCTAAAACCTCGACTATCTATATTGCATTAAACCAAAAAATCTCAGAAGAAAATACTTGTGCAAAGATTGTTTGGGTTGAACTCGGTTGAACAAGCATTGTATTTTCTTCTCAGATCTTCTGGTTAATGCAATATATATAGTTTGGGTTTTGAGTAGTTGCTTCCCACAGAAAAATATTGTGTTATGTGCGATTGAAATTCTTCCTTTCCTGATTAGTGTTTTCATCAATCAATTTTTATTTCCATTGATGAGTAGAGTAGATTCTTATCTTATGTTTTAGCATATCACATAAGTTGTTGAACCTGTTATCACCCCAAGAAAATCTCTGAGGTTGTATCTCAGATATGCTCAGAAACATCATAAACTCAACAAAAATGTTGGAAATGGGTGGATGAATGGAAGGAATGATGCATATTCAAGCCAGATAACCACTTCTACTATGCTTAACTCCAGACATGGGTGAACACCCCCAGACTACAAGGCTTTAGACCACCAATTACTCACAGTTTGAGGATTGAGTGAATATGGAGAATACTAACCACACCAGCAAATGCACAAGACCATGTGATGGCCAACTGCAGCCAGTAAAGAGGTCTACAAATCTATTTCCTAATGCACAGATAGGATGACAACTCCCTGGCACTAAGTAAACAGAAACCTGCATAACACATTCAATAATACATACAAGATTCTAACACGGAGGTGGGACGATAGCCCCTCAAATGCTAAATATCAAGAGCACATGAACAAATGCAAACAGGCACAGCCTAGAACAGAGAAGAAGTGGAAAGTGAGAAATTAACAGCAAAAGAAGCTTGTATTAGCTGAAAATGAAGACCAGACACTACAGGTATTAATGTAGTTACAGTCTCCAGAAGTTGAACCTTACATCAAAACCAAAACCATCAACAAACCCTTCTTACATTGTGTTTCTGGGTATATATGGAGTTTGTTTACAAAACTGCTCTGCTGATCAATGCATGGAAGGGTCATAATGCATCACCAACCATTTTAGTTAATTGATGGCATCTCTGCTACAATCTGTTTGTTTTCATGAAAGAATGCGATATTTTCTAATACTCTGTTGTACCTCTTGATCAAGAGGAATGAAATATGGATGAAATTACATGCCTGATAAATGCTTTAATTGCTCGAGAATTTGTACCTTTTCATCCTTAAGTCATCCTTCATGTTAAATGTGGTCGTTGAGGATCAATTGCGCCGAGTACTAGCACTAGCCATCTTCGTCCTTCGGAAGCATGGTACAAGTCGAGGACACGAAGACTTGCATGGTGGAAAAATGCATAGGACGGGGAAAAAACATTAGCAGTTGGATCGCGCAGATGGATGGAGGAGATCGGTTTGTAGAAGGAACTGGGAGGAAACGGGAGCGTGATGAACGAGGGTCATTGGATCTCCTATGGCCAGATCCAAGGGCGATCGGGAGTAGAAGCTGCACGGGAGATAACAAGTGAATGGGCGGTATGTGGTATTCCCCGCACCGCTTATGGGAGTTGGGCAGTTTTCGTACGCGGGGAAGCGATCACAATAGGAGGGTGACGTGTGGCATATGTGACAGGGGAAAAACCGCTTTCCCTGCCGGTTAAAGTGTGGTTATGTTTCGACAGTAGGGGGAAGCGGATGACGTTGGATCGTGCGACAAGGACGATCAGACGACGAAAGAGATAGCGGGTTAACGAGCGGGGAAGGCGACGAAGGCTGTTAGATCATTGAAGGAATAGATCGGAAGGTGCGGGGTATTTTGCGAGCAACCGTTGGAGAAGGCACGCAGTCATGCTACCAATGGTATATGGGCTTTAACACTTAGCGCCCAAGGGTTGAAATATCAAGGACTTTCACAGGGTAATAGAGTAAAAATGGAGGTAGTAGGGTTTATAAAAAGGTGAAAAGGGTGAAGGAGTAGGAGAAAAACTACTGATGCACATCCTTTTTTAGCGTAAATGACCTGATCAGGCCTATATTTGATCCTTAAATGTTGGATTATAGCAGAGCTAACACTGGCTCCTTCTTGGGATGAGATCCTCCCTGTGAGGTCTCAAGAACCTACAGACCATTGCCTTCATACAAAACAAGCTTAAAAACACTGCCTGGTATTCCATTGGGCATGGAGTCTGACTAAACCTACACTAACACAGATAAAACAAATATTTACAAATTTTAAGGCCAAAAGACCTTAAATCACATAAATCTTCAGAAAACGCCCATTAACTGGGCCATCAAAAACTACTTCTTCTCCCATGCTTTTCAGCATGAAAGTATTGTTCCCTTGGATCTAAGAAATAATAAAAGGCAATGTCCAGAAAGCATCAAACTTCCCATGGTTTCATTTCTTTTCTTTTAGTGCATCCCACTTCAAAACCAAGTCTCTAACCTGAAAGTTATTTGATTTTGTCCTCTTGTCAAAAGCTTCCTTGATCTTTTTCTGATGTGCTCATGAGATTTATGTCCAATGTTCTGCAATTTTCTTCAGCTAACAATCTAGCAAGACCCTGACCTCTAACAAGTTTGGTGGGCTTCAGTTCAATATTAAATTCAATCAACTTTGCAATCGATTTAGCCATTCTTCCATCAACATCAGGTTGTGTTAAGACATCTTTTATTGCAGCAGAGGGTACATATGCAATTATCTTGGAATGGAGAATATAAAAGTTTAAAGCTTTCCAAGACTTGATAAGAGCATATGTTTGTTTTTCAATAATATCATACCTCAGCTCAACATCCCTTAATGTTTTGCTGAAGAATGCCACTGGATGCTCTGAGCCTTCTTCATTTGCTTGCAATAAAACTACAACAAGGGTGTCTTTAGAGGCAAATGAGAATATATGAAACTCCTTGCTGTAATCAGGACTAATTAAAGTGGGAGCCTCCATAATAGTTGTTTTAATGGAATCAAAAGATTTTCTTGCTGTATCAGTCCATTTGATCTCTGACCCCTTCTTCAACATGGAGGTAATATGCTTTACATGTTCAACAAAATTTGGGATAAACCTCCTCACAAAATTAATCTTACCCTGAAAGGACTGAATGTCTTTCTTTGACCTTGGAACAGACAGGGTCTGTATTGCTTTTACTCTTTCTAGGTGAATTTAGACACCTGCAGCAGAAACAATATGTCCCAACAATTTTCCATCTTCTAAAGAAAACTGTGACTTTTTAGGATTGACTAAAATCCCAAACCTTCTGCACCTCAGAAACACTTTTTTCAAATGCTGCAAATGGTTTTGATGGCTGCTGGAGTATACAGTTATATAATCAAGGTAGATAAGGACAAATTTATCCTTCTCTCCCATAAAAGCTATATCCATAGCTCTCTGAAAGGTGGCTCTAGCATTCATCAATCCAAAAGGCATCTTGGAATACATAAAAGTGCCCCAAGGAGTGGTGAATGTAACATTCTCTTGATCATCTAGATGCACAACAATCTGATTAAAGCCTGAAAATCCATCTATGAAAGACAGCACTTTAGCTCCTGAGACCTTCTGCAGCAAATGATCCATCTTGGGTAAGGGATAATTGTCTTTCTTAGAGCATCTATTTAAGTTTCTGAAATCAACACAAAGTCTAATTTCTCCACTTTTCTTCCTCACCACAACCAAATTGGCTACCCATTTTGAATATTTGAGAGGGACTATGATCTTGGGAGCCAACAACTTTTTAATTTCTTTTTCAATCAGAGGAAGGAGCAAAGGATTTATAGGTCTTAGCTTCTACTTGAAAGGAATGGTATCTTTCTATAAAGGTATTTTATGCTGGATAATATTTTTGTCATGTGTTTTCAGGTCTCTATATTCCCAGGAAAAGACATCAGCAAATTGCTTCATTAAATTGAAGTATTCAGAATTTTGATCAACAAACAGATGGGTAGACAAATTTATGTACCTAGGTTGACCTGGACTCCCTATATCATGCTTACAGATTGCAAATTGATCTTCTTTTTGGGCAGCCTTATAAGGCACATCATTCTGGTCAAACAGTCTTTCTAGAGGAATTAGACCCTTAGGAATATGATTGCTGGGAAGCTGGACAATGCCATCTTTACCAATTTTATTTCTAAGCTAGAATTGGGGACTTTCTTGCAAGGCTTCATTTTCTTAGTCAATTTTCATTTCAAAAAATTCATCAATGACTTGCAAGAATCAGTTCAGTTCATCATCATCATCAAAAACCTTCCAATGGTGGACATTATCAGGCAATGATGGTCTATACTTCATTTGGACTTCGTATACTAGTCTGGGAGGCATGGGAGGGGTAAACATGCTCGCAGACACATCAAGGGAATTAGCAAGCTGATTTTTGGCTCTAGGGATATATGAAATGCAGAAACTATTAAAAGAATATTTGAGTCTCCATACCTCATCTCTGTATGCTTTTAGGCTTGGGTGCTTTTTTTGAAAAGTTTTATTTACTTGTTGAATGATCAGATCAGCATCTCCAAATACCTTTATGCTTTTGATGCCTCTGTCCTTAGCTGCATTAAGGCCCAATAACAGAGCCTCATACTCTGCTATATTATTAGTGACTTGAAATGCAAGCTTGAAAGACAGATGTGTGCTTTTTTGTTCGGAGATATCAGCACCACCCCTGCTCCTGCAGTCTCCTTGGAACATGCTCCATCAAAGAAAATCTTCCAAACCTGACTTCCTTACTCTTCCTCGGCCTGAATTATTGGTTTCTTGAGCTGCATTGAGGCCTTCTGAGATTCTTCTATTTGGAGGATACATGCTCCAAAATCAGTGTCCACAGCATAAATAGGATGACTTGTAGGATTCCTCTCATCACTGATGATATATGCCAGTTGTGCCTCTCTGTACAATCTCTTGCTTTGTCCTCCAAAAACTGGGACAGTGGCATAAGATAGATCATTCAATAATGTCCCACCTAGTCTCTTAATCCATCCTTTAGATAAAAGCATGCCAAATTTAGGAGGGACATCTGCTACCAAAATATCCATCATCATGCTCTTCATGGGCAGCTGAGTTAGGGTAATAGTTAAATCTTTGATCAATCCTAGACATTTCACCTTTCTTGAATCAAATGAGAATAAATCATGATAGGGTCTGGTTATGTTAAGGCCTAACTATTCCATGACAGCCTTTGGCATTAGATTGTGGCTGGCCCTTGTACCTAGCAGGAAATTGTGGGGGATTTTGTCATGAATGGTCAAGGATACATAAAAAGATGGAGGATTATTATCAGCCGGTTCGGTCATTGGGCTTAGCATAACTGCAAGTCTGTCACCTTGCAAATTGACAGAGTCAGTGGAGGTTTGTGTGAATTTCAGCTCAAGAGCATCAAGGATAGGCTTTCTAAACACTTCACTCTTTACAAGTTTAAACAAAGGCACAGATATTTTTAGCTTCTGAGCTTCTGCTTCAAGATTGAAAGGGGAAGGGGACTTATCATGACCTCTTACCTCTTGAGTTGGTGCTTTGAGGATGACTGGTTCAGCTGCTAGCCCTCTCTGTTTGGTATTTTGTGACTTTGATTCGACAACAGCTCTTTGGGTAGAATTCTCCTTGACATTTTTTGCTTGTGACCTCAAATTGTATTTTCATTGTTCACTAGTCTACAGGACAACTTCTTTGTCCTAACTTTGACTGTTTTGGTCGTGAAGCAATGCTTCATCATATTCAGCCAATGTCAAAAAGGCAGCACTGCCTTTATCTTCCATGCAGTGAATTTCATCCTCATATTCAAATTGTTCTTCCTCCATGACTACATTTTCAAAAGGAGCTTTAACTTTCTGTTCTTCAATTGGTCCTTTACCCCTATGAATGATTTGTAATTGCTCATTTTCTCTTCTAAATGGATTTGGGTTTCTTGGAGCAAATGTGTTTTGCTGCCTTGTCTTTCCTGAGTTCTGCTCAACCTTCAGCTTAGCTATTTGAGTAGCCAATGGCTCTATCATTTTAGTCATTTTGTTCAATTTAGGCTCTGATAATGAAGCAGAGGAAGAAGAGGCCTCACCTCTTTGCCTCCTTCTGTCAGCATGACTTTTGAGTTTTTTTGCAGCCATAATATTAGATTCTACTTCTAGAGTTGCATCCTGCATATAAGCTAGAGTGGCACATCTTCTCTCTCTCAACAATAAACAAAAATCAGAGTCAAAAGCATTGGCATAAGTGAGTTTGGTAGAGGTAGGGGTTGGCTTTACTTTAGCTGGTATTTTTCTATACATTTGATTGAATCTTTTATTAAAATCAGGCAAAGATTCCCCATTTTCTCTCTTCAAGTTACCAAACTCAGTATGATAGTATAGCAAGTCTTTTTTATCTCCCCATTGCTTCAAAAATGCATCATCTAAGGCTTCAATATCAATAATAGATCTAGGGACTAGTTCTCTAAACCATTTTCTAGCCTCTCCATCAAGGCTTTGAACAAAAACTCTCATCCACACATCATTTTCACTAATATCTAAGTTATCAACATAACTATAAAAAGATTCAAGGTGTTCTTTAGCAGTTACCCCATTTGTACCAGTAAACTTAGGCATGTATTTCTAATATTCTCCCACAGGCATGGGATTCAAAGGAATAGGCAAGACCAAGGGCCCGTATCTAGCAGCAACGATTCTTTCTATCCTTGTAGGTGCTTTTTGACCTTCCATGACTAGGGTAGGAGGAAAGATACTGGCAGATTGAATAGTGGGAAACAATGAAATGGATGATAGAGACAAAGGGACTATGAATGGTATGGGATGTTTTCTTTGGACTAAGATCCAAATGGGAACTAAACAAATAAGGAGCTGTATGAATCTCTGCAGGTATTTTCTCACTAGAAAAACTAGGCTCTATATATTTGAATTGTATATTCTCAACTATAACTTCCTCTTGCAGAGATACACAAGATTTCTTGGGCTTACCTGATCCTGATGCTCCTTTCTGTGAAGTTTTCTTTTTCTTAACGATCTTCTCAGGGCCAGGCACTGGGTTAGCTGGTGATTTATGAGGATTTATTCGAGTATATCTCACAAACTGAGCCAGAATTGCAATGTGGAGTTGCCAAAGGTTGGTCTTCCTCCAGTGGAGTCGCCAGATAGATAATGATAACCAGAAATGTGCCCAGACTTTGTCTATCATCAAAATTTGGAACTATGTCGTCTCCCAGGGAAGCTGAGCTTCAATTCTCCTCTCCCCAGCAATGGTGCCAATTAATGTTATCACCCCAAGAAACTCTCATAGGTTGTATCTTAGAGATGCTTGAGAACATCACAAACTCAACCAAAATGTTGGAAATGGGTGGATGAATGGAAGGAATGATGCATATTCAAGCCAGATAACCACTTATACTGTGATTAAGTCCAGACATGGGTGAAAACCCCCAGACTACAAGGCTTTAGACCACCAATTACTCACAGTTTGAGGATTAAGTGAATATGGAGAATACTGACCACACCAACAGATGCACAAGACCATGTGATGGCCAGTTGTAGCCAGTAAAGAGGTTTGCAAATCTATTTCCTAATGCATAGACAGGATGACAACTCCCTGGTACTAAGTAAATAGAAACCTGCATAACACATTCAATAATACATACAAGATTCTAACACAGAGGTGGGATGACAGCCCCTCAAATGCTAAATATCAAGAGCACATGAGCAAATGCAAACACGCACAACCTAGAACAAAGAAGAAGTGGAAAGTGAGCAATTAACAACAAAAGAAGCTTGTATTAGCTGAAAATGAAGACCAGACACTACAGGTATCAATGTAGTTACAGTCTCCAGAAGTTGAAACTTACATCAAAACCAAAACCATCAACCAACCCTTCTTACATTGTGTTTCTGGGTATATATGGAGTTTGTTTACAAAACTGCTCTGCTGATCAATGCATGGAAGGGTCATAATGCATACCAACCATTTTAATTAACTGATGGCGTCTCTGCTACAATCTATTTGTTTTCATGAAAGAATGCGATCTTTTCTGATACTCTGTTGTACCTCTCGATTGGGAGGAATGAAATATGGATGAAATTCCATGCCTGATAAATGCTTTAATTGCTCGAGGCTTTGTACCTTTTCGTCCTTCAGTCATCCTTCATGTTAAATATGGTTGTTGAGGATCAATTGTGTTGAGTACTAGCACTAGCCATCTTCGTCCTTCGGAAGCATGGTACAAGTTGAGGACACGAAGACTTGCATGGTGGAAAAATGCACAAGACGGGGAAAAAACATCAGCCGTCAGATCACGCAGATGTATGGAGGAGATTGGTTTGTAGGAGAAATTGGGAGGAAACGGGAGCGGGACGAACGAGGGCCATTAGATCTCCTATGGCTAGATCCAAGGGCGATCGGGAGTAGAGGCTACATGGGAGATAACAAGTGGGGAACAAGCGAATGGGCGGTATGCAGTATTCCCCGCACCGCTTACGGGAGTCGGGCGGTTTTCATACGCGGGGAAGAGATCACAATGGGAGGGCGATGCGTGGCATATGTGATAGGGGAAAAACCGCTTTCCCCACAGGTTAAAGCATGGTTATGTTTTGGAAGCGGGGGGAAGTGGATGACGTTGGATCGTGCAGCAAGGACGATCAGACGACAAAATAAATAACGGGTTAACGAGCGGGGAAGGCAGCGAAGGCCATTAGATCGTTGAAGGAATAGATCAGACAGTGTGGGGTATTTGGAGAGAAATAGTTGGAGAAGGCACACGGTCATGCTACCATGGGTATATGGGCTTTAACTCTTAGCACCCAGGGGCTGAAAGGTCATGGACTTTCACAGGGTTATAGAGTAAAAATGGAGGTAGCAGTGTTTATAAAAAGGTGAAAAGGGTGAAGGAGTAGGAGAAAAACCGTTGATGCACATCCTTTTTGAACGTAAATGACCCGATTAAGCCTGTATTTGATCCTTAAATGCTAGATTATAGCAGAGCTAATAAAGCCTACAAATAAAATCTACATGTGTTCATCAATAAAAGTCATGGGTGTAGATAAACTAGTGTGAGTAAGTTTCTATCATTAATAAGAACCACTAGTGTGTAACTTAGTCACGACCAAGTCAGAGGCGTATACTTAATTGATCAACAAATTCACGGGTGTGTAACTTATTCAACGATAAAATTCAGAGGCGTATACTTATTCGATCCATAAAGTCACTGGCATATACTTATTCAATGCCCATATTCAAGCGTGACTTCTCTATTCAACCTTAGTGTTTCTTTGAGAAAATATTACTCTATTGCAAAAGCTAAAGTTGAAAGCTTTAAATAGAAAATTTAGATATGTAGAACACGTCACCAACATTGAGATACGAATGAAAATTAAGGAAAAATACCTTTGTTGGAGACAAACATATGATTAAATAATAAACCTTTAATAAACATATGTGAGTTCGAATCTAGCGATGTCATTGCATCCCAATATTTTATATGAATAAAATATCGACCACAACCCGCACATGGTTCCAATCATGTCACTTTGATCAATAGTTAAACGAAGTCCTTCAATTGGGTGCCAAACACATCACTTTGATCGATGGTCAGTTGAGAAGGGGTTATGTGGTGTGAGTACAAAAAGTCCATCTATCAGATGTCTTATGTGAAGTTAAGTGTTTAGGGTTCTGAACATTTTTCCATTTAGAGTCTACATTTGTTTGGATGGAAGCCTATTTATTCCATGTAGAGTCTAAGTTTATTTTGATGAAATCATGTTTAAACCTAAAGAGTTTTGCCCAATGCTTCAAATTGGAGAATTATTATAAAATTAAAAATTTTGGTTTATTATTACACAATTTTACTTAAAGTGTTTGATATCCTAAACTATAAACTCTAAGATTCAGTTACTCCTTTAGGAAATAGTGATTGAGGTTGAAATTTATAGTTAAATATGGGAGGCTCTGCCACGAAGTGCATGAAACTAGCAAAGAATAGATGGATTAAAAATACAAGGCAAGGGAATGCTCCCTCTTAGAGGAGGAGGCAAGTAATGATATGTAAACTGCCATGGATATTCCACTCAACTATTCATCACAACAAATATGATAATACTAAATTAAAAATATTATATTGTACACTATTGCAGTTTTATTAAACTTTAATATCGGTAGATTTAACTGTAACTATTGCATGCATGCAAATGGAAATTATGCAAAAAAGTAGATAACGACAAAATAATCACATAGACACATACACACACAAGACACAATATATGATCTCTAGGAAACTATTTCGGGCGAAAACTTAGCTGGAAGGTGAGGCCTCTTCACTCTCTTTCTCTGTATGGAAATATGGTTGTAGGTACAAAGAAGTAATGCTTGTGGCCCGTGAGCTACTAGTGCATAGATATTATTGTGTTATCTACCTGTTATCTCTCCTGACTATCTTTGCTCAAGTATGGAACAAAATTCTCTCAAAAGAAGGGAATGTCTCTTCCTCCTAGTGACTTGGCTATAACATATCCCTATATCCTACTAGTGGTTAATTTTGACTACATCAACTCTATTGTACCTCTAAGATAGTAGTAGGTCAAGGTACCAATGCCAGAGCATCTAAAATAATTTTTTTGGGGGTTTTTGCTTTTAGGTTTGGAAGACCAATGAAAGAAGACGGATGTAGAATTAATGTAATTAATCCTTTAGGGTATATTAATATCTCAACAAAGTGCTGCTATAAAGCATTACACAGTGATATAGATCAAAATAGTGGTGAGTAGAAGACAGCAAAAAATATGGTTATCACAGTTTCCAGACTATAAAACAGAACAATCACAAGTTGGAAAACCTTCTAAACTATGTTCCAAAGGTTCAAGACATTATACGTAATGCTTACACAAGATGGTGATGATTTATTGATTAGAGGGGATTAGCTACACAAACAGTTGTATTAATCCATTCTCTTAATGGATGATCACTTCATGAGCTTATAGGAATCAATTGAAACTCTAATTGTTCCTACCTAGATATCTTTGTAAGTCATAAGCATATGAAGAAATAACACAATGATTGATAACTGGAAAAACTTATAGGATAACACAAAACTATGTAAAACCAGATTCAGAATCCTCTGCTTTGTATTAAGGTTCCAGAAGACCAATTACATCAAATGTACAACAAAAGCATCCTTCAAAGGTGGCTTCCAGGTTCAAAGTAGTATAAACAGTCAAAGACATTTACAAGCAGTGAGCTATGAATCTTGAACTCCGAACCCATAACATCTTGAGAAGAGAGTTATTTATACAATGATAAAACTAAAAATATCTTAAAACTGTTTAAGATTTATTCAAGGAAAGGAAAATATGTTCATGCAAGAAGATAGGGGCATCTCTTGAACTGCTTCTTGATGTCCCCTTTATTCAGGCTGTGTTGCTGGCTTTATTGGTTGATATTTTTCCCTTTAGGCTGATTGATTGTTTGAATCCATTGCGCTAGTTGACTCCTTTAGTTTGATCTTTCATCTGTTATCATTTAAACTCTGTAAATCTCATTTAACCCTGCATAGTAACCTTTACTGTTTCCTTTTAGGTTTTATTGTGTTTTTCAACAGTAAATCTTCATATTGTGTCTTCCAACTATACGCGGGATTTTTCTTTGTAAGCATGCAACATAAACTTTACTTGCAAAAGACATAACCTGTTAAGAAAAAATCAGTAGCAGAGGAGGTTGGCGATGGCTTTATAGAGTTCAAAAAGCTACTGGAAGGATTCAAAAGCGTATTGGAGGGTGAATTTATGGCTTTATAGGTCACAGAGGCTTATGGAGGTTGCATTGTATAAAACAGGCAAAACAGAGCAAAAAACGACGTTTTATGCGTTTAATGGAAAAACGGTTAACTTTTTCACTTTTGGGTGAAGATGAATAGTAGTGGAGAAAAAGAAGGAATAAGGAAGGATTAAACATCGCAGGAATGGCTTAATCATGGTTTAAAATGTGATTAGCAATTAAAATGGAGTTTTGGGTAATTTCTATGTTTAAATCGAAAAATCGATTTTACACAGAAATCCTTTACAAATCACATATGGTGGACTTGAAATTTATGTATTCGGGTTGATAATGGCATTGGGTCTAGGCAAATATCGCATATTGCAATTGGAATATGCGGGGGTAAGTCCATCGCTAAGGCATATAATAATGGGCAGACACGACATGGTGGTAAAATGTAACATATATTTGGTCAGGTCTGGGCCTCATCGTAATCGGAGATCGCAATGGGCAAAGGGTTATGGTATAGCGGGAGGCTGCGATGGGGTGTATGCAATATGGCATGAGCTGCAATATATATACGGGTCAGGTCCGGACTTGCCATCACAATCGCATTTCGCAATGGTGAAGGATTATTGCTTATTAGCGGGACTTTGAGATGGAGGCGGATGCGATGTGATATGAAACATAATATATATTAGCCTCGGGTCCGGGTCTATGACATATCGCATATCGCAATCGGGGCTAGGTGTATTCATATGAAAAGTGCTTGCAATCCTGCCAATGCGATATATTTTTAAATACATAGTTTTATTAATAAAACTATGGTATATGTATGTTTTAAAGGCCCGCGGTCCCGCCATTGCGATATATGTTATATCATAGTTTTATTAATAAAAATAAGGGTTTTCGGGGTATTATATAAATGGAGCTATTATATACGGGAAAGGTATTTATTAAGGGTTTAATAGATTATGTTAATGTTAATATGGAAAAAGGTAAATATGAGCGGAAAAGAGGAATAATACTAAGTGTAATGCCTTTTATGAATGTTTTGACTTTTCATATAGCATTTATACTTAGGGTAAAAGTATTTTTTGGGTTTTCTATGTAAAAGGATTTTATTTGGTAAAAAGGGAATTTATATGGTAAAAAGGGATTTTACATGATGTTTTTACTTTTCCTAGGTAAAAAGGGTTTTTACCATAGGAAAAGGGATTCTTAGAGGAAAATGAATGAATATGAATGTATGAAGGTAGGAAGGGGAAATTAGTGAATGTAGGGATGAATGGAGATGAATAGGAAGTTAATTAATCGATCTGTAGACCTTCATTTGCCTTGTGTAATTGCCTCCTGGACATAGAAACATGATAAATATTCATTTTGTCCAATCAACCATTAAACTTCTGCAACCTTTCTTTACTTACCCTTTGCTTATCCTATCATTTTTTCCTTCACTTAATGGGTGCATATAAGCTAGCAAACCCTTTTCCCTTCTTTTATTTAGCAAAAGAAAACTATATAAATCTACCCTTATAGCAATCCAAGGGCTCAGATTAAACTGATGAGCACCTTATTATTCTCTACCTAGCTACTGATATACCAAGATTAAACAATTTGGATATATCTTTATTCTCTAACTATAACATTGAATTTAAAGCATGAAGCAGTCAAGAATAAACAGTTTGACTGTCATGGGTTGTGGCATTTAAAACAAGCTACACGCAACCATTATTTTGTAGAAACAGAGCAGTGGCATTTAAAACAAGCTACACACAACCATTATTTTGTAGAAATAGAGCAGTGGCATTTAGACTTTCTCACTTTCAGAGTTTATTAGTTTTCTTTCTACCTAACATTTTCTTTTGCCTTGATTTTTTAGAGCAGCTACCTTAACATTTTCTTTGATATGGACATCATCAAGATTTATTTTTCAACTAACATTTTATTCACTATTGTTATGTCCATATCCTAACTTAACATTTTTTGAAATATTCTATCTAGTCAAAACCAAAAAATGCTACAACATTGGCTCCATCTGGGGACTTCTTTTTTCCTGTAGAATGCAAAGAACCTGCAGATCCATGTGCCTTCTCCTCAGGCTATGGAGTCTTTGTTGTAAGAAAATCACACTGACATCTTGGAAAGGGAAAGAAAACCAAAGTATTTACAATGAAAACTATTTCAACTTCTTAGTACTGAATGTAATGTTTGAGAAACCTTCTATTTACAGGATAAGTGGAATATTTCCCCTCAAGATTCTGCAGCACAGAAGTGTTGTTCCCCTTTACTTCAGCAATTTCTAAAGGTCCAAACCAAAAATTGTCGAATTTGCCATGCCTTCCTTTCTCTTCTCTCCTGGCATCCCATCTTAGAACTAAATCACCTTCCTTAAAGTCCCTTTCCTTGGATCGTTTGTCAAACAAGACCTTCATCTTATTTTGATATTTCTGCAATTTGTATTGAACTTCATCTTTGTTTTCATTAATCTCAATAATCTGATTGATTCTTCTAGAAAAATCATCAGGTTCATCTGTTTAATCCCGCTGAAATTTTAAAACAGGGAAAGCCAAATTGGTAGGGAAAATTGTATCTTTCCTGTAGACTAGCTGAAATGGAGATTTTCTTGTTCACCTCTTTAGAGTAATCTTATTTTCCCATACTTCATAAATCAAATATGAGTCTCAGCTCTTCTTATGATCAACCAATGTCTTTTTGATTACATTTACCAGACTCTTGTTTGATGATTCTGCAAGGCCATTACCCTAAGGGTAGTATGGAGTTGAATGATGTAACAAAATCTGATATTTCTGGAAAAAGTAAATCATTTTAACAGTAGAAAAAGATGCTTCATTATTAGTAACAATTTGAGTTGGGCAACCAAATCTAGCTAAGATATTCTCCTCAATAAACTTAAATACTACTGCATCAGTAGCATTTCTAACTGGAATTGCTTCCACCCATTTAGTAAAGTAATATGTTGTAGTGAGGATCCATCTATTCTGATTACTTGAAGTGGGATGAATCTCTCCAATAAAATATATTCCCCATTGAGAAAAAGGTGCTAAAACTATTGATGGAACAAGTGGAAGAGCTACTAATTTCTATTTTCCAACAAACATTTGGCAAGGAACACATCCTCTTACCTTTGCCCCTACTTGTAAAAACAATGTGGGCCAATAAAATCCTCCCCTTAGAATCTTGTATGATGTTGCTCTCCAAGCATAACGTCCTCCACAAAATCTTGTATGGAACTGATAAATGATGCCTTCAGAGTTTTATTCTGTTAAACATAATAACAAAATGTTAAGTGGATCTTTCCAGTATAAATTTGCATTTATAATGCAGTACTTGACTAATTTTAACTTGAGGGTTTTACACTGGGTTTTGGAGAATGATGTTGGACACTCAAAATTGATCAAGAAATTTACAATATATTAATACCAGTTTGACAATAGATATTTCTCATCAATATTTATAGGACTGATTTTCTCTGAAGGTGGAGGTTCTTGTGGATTCTCCCCTTCTGCAAGGACAGAAGGTTCTTGTTATTCTTCTCTTGAGACTGAAAGGAAGGTTCTTGTGGATACTTCCCTTGTATTTCTAAAACAGAATTGATTCCAAGTACTTTGCAGTTGGATTCAACTAGAAGCTTAGCTAATCCTTGACCTTTTACTAGCTTGGTGGTCTTGATAGTTAGATCAAACTCCAGAATTTGAGTGATCCATCTACCTCTTTTCCCATTAGTGTCTGGTTGGGTTAAGACAAGTTTTACAACACTATTAGGGACATAAGCAGTAATAGGTGAATGTAAGACATGCATTCTGAAATATTTTAGGGCTCGAATAAGAGCATAGGCTTGCTTCTCAATGATGTCATACTTAAGCTTTGCATCTCTTATAACCTTGCTGAAAAAGGCTATCGGTTGGTCATGGGAACCTTCATTTTTCTGTAAAAGAACAACAACAAGGGTTGTTTCATAGGCAAAAGAGAAAATACTAAATGGCTTGGTATAATCAGGGCTAGCTAAGGTGGGAGCTTCAAATATTTCCCTTTTTATTTGTTCAAATGCATGCGTAGAAGAAGGAGTCCATTTGACTTCATGGTCCTTTCAGAGCATGTATGTTATATCCTTCACTATCTCTTCATAATTGGGAATGAATCTCCTTAGAAAATTAATCTTGCATAGAAAAGCTTGAATCTCCTTTATTTTTCTAGGCAAGGTCAATGCTTCTATAGCAGATACTCTTTTGGGGTCAATTACTACTCCTTCCTTCAAAATTATATGGTCTAGCAGTTTTCCTTCTTTGACAGCAAACAAGGACTTCTTAGGGTTCAATGATATTCCAAACTTTCTACACCTGTTAAAAACCTTCATCAAGTGCTTTAAATGTTTCTGATCAGACTTAGAAAAAACAGTTATGTCATTAAGATAAATAACCACAAATTTATTTACTTGGCCCATAAAAGCGATGTCCATTGCTCTCTGAAACGTTGCTCCAACATTGGTTAAGCCAAACAACATCCTAGCATACATGAATGTACCCCAGGGTGTAGTAAAAGTTGTTTTCTCTTTGTCTACTGTATCAACGTTCACCTGATTATAACCTGAAAAGCCATCAAGCATAGAAATTATTTGTGCTCCTGAAACCATTTGCAGTAGCTGATCCATTTTGGGAAAAGGATAATTATCTTTTAATGATGCTTTATTCAGATTTCTAAAATCCACACAGTGTCTTATTTCTCCATTTTTCTTTCTAACAGGAAATAGATTTGCAACCCGGTTAGAGTATCTAAGAGGGAGAATGATCTAAGCATCTAGCATTTTCTTAATCTCCCTTTCTACAGTTGGTAGAAGGGTTGGATTTGTTCTTCTAAGTTTCTGCTGATATGGTTTTGCTTCTGGCTTCAGAGGAACCTTGGGTTGTATTAACGATGTATCATAGGTCTTTAAATCAGCGTATGTCCAGGCAAAAACGTCCTTATAATTTTGCAGCAACTTAAAATACTGAGCTTTGATTTCTGGGTCTAGAGATGCACACAATTTTATGTTTTTAATATCTTCAACAGTCCAATGTTAATCTCTTCTATGTCATCTTCTGAAGAAATGGACTGAGGGTTTCGGAAAACATTATTCTGATCAAATAATTTTTCTAAAGGAATGAGTCCCTTTGGAATAAAATTATTTAATAATTGAATAATGTTGTGATTAGCAATCTGGGATTTAAAACCTGAAGTATCATTCCCTTCTGCACTTTCATTTATTTCAGTTGTATCCTCATCAATTTGCAGAAATGAGAAATCATCTACTACCTGCAGAAATGATTTTAGCTGTTCATCATCTTCAAATATTTGCCAATGTTTCAGATTATCAGGGATAGATGGCCTATAGTTGACTTGTATCTGATAGAGTACATCAGTATGATCAGGAAATTTTAAAAGCACTAGCAGAGACATCTAAGCCATCTCCATGAATATTCTGATCTCTGGGAATATGAGTCAAATTAAAAGCATCAAATAAGTTTTCCACTGAATCCCATACTTCATTTTGATAGGACCTAAGTCTTGGGTGCTTGGTTTGGCAAAAATTGTTTACTTTCTTAACAATAAGATTAGAATCGGTAAAAATGCTTAAGTTTTGAACTTTTAGGCTTTTGGCTAAATTCAATCCTAAAAGGAAAGCTTCGTATTCAACAACATTATTGGTAACTTCGAAGTCTAATTTACATGATTGTGTTATATTTTCTTTTTTAGGTGAATTTAAAACTACTGCAGCTCCTACCCCATCTTTCATGCATGAGCCATCGAAGAACAGTTTACAAATATCAGTTTGGTTTGGTTTAGGGATTTCAACTACTTCTTCAATTTTGACTTGAGTTTCATGTTGGCTTGAAGTGAGCTGAAAACAACCAAATTCTTGATCTATTGCATAAATTGGATGGTTCCTTGGTTGGTCAGTCTTACAAATAGTATGTGCAAATCTTACCTCTCTATATAATCTTAATTGCTCTCCTCCAAAAACATAAATAGTAGCATATGACATATCCATCTGTAGAGTTCCCCCTAGTTTGGCATAGCATGACCTATAAAGGAGCATTCCAAACCTAGGAGGGATATGACAACAATATCAAGTACTACACTTTTCACTAGAATTTGGGAAAGAGTAACCACTAGATCTTTGATCAATCATGAAAAAGGCACCCTTTTGGAATCAAAGGTGTACAGGTCATGGTAGGATTTAGTTATTCCAAGTTTCAAATGGCCCATGATAGATTTCGGCATAAGATTTTGTGATGCCCCTAAATCAAGCATACAATTGTATGACATGGAATCATTTGTTTTAAGAGTTACATAGAAAGGAGGTACTATCTCATTTATCATGTCTGAATTAGGGCCAAAGGCTACTGCTGGTTTTTCATCTTGGAGACTTATGACATTACCTTCTACATCAACCGAGGTATTTTGAATCCATTTAGAGACTTGGATTTTGTAACCAAGGTTTTTGGAAAGTTCTGACGATGGAATTGGGATCTTAACCCTCTCTAATTCTTTTTCAACATTAAATGCACTCAAAATGTTTTTACCAACTTGGAAAGTATCAATTGACTGATCTAATGGCTAAATAAGAGTTGTTTGAGCTTCAACAGTTTTGGTACGTGGTTCAATCACTGGAGCTTCCTTTGGAGATCTCCCAGTGTTATAGACATTTTTGGGCACTGCAACCCCAATCATACATGTCCATAAACCGAGGGCTCCTAATTCCCTAAAAGTGTTGCTTCACACCTAAAGAAACAAGGTCAACTGATTACACCTTCTCCCAGAAGTTCTCCATGGAAAACTGCTCAGAAATGGTCAAATATGGACCATATAGACTCCTTGGTGCTAGGGGTGTGATGCATCTCACCTGCTCAGTGTAAAAAGTGTGATGCATATTGGATAACCCTTCTGTAGGGTGCGATGAGCGAGAATGGACAAATGGCAGAGATAGTTTGCAAGGTGGATGATCATGGAATCTTCCAGAAACTTCTCCTGTGACACTTGCCTCTCTGAATTTGCCCAGGGATGAGTAAGAGATCATGAATCTCCAAGTGGAACCAAGAACTATTAGAGAGAGGACACTAATCGAAAACCTAGCAGTTGACTCACCACCCTTGCAAACATCTATATATGGATCCCTCATCACAGAGATCCAGAGGCTGTAATCTTGTATTTGTAAGGAAGTGTTGTTGGTTTTTTGGTGAAATATCATAGTGTTGGGTGATCTAAGCTTTTCTTGAGGTGAAGAATGGATTTCATGCTGGGAGGATGATGCTGGGTTAGATCAATAGGTTGTAATCCTGTTTGCTATTCTTTATATCAATAAAGTTATTCGAGTTTTCCTCCACATTCTTGTATGTTTGATGTTATATGCGTTTGTGTGGTCAATATATATCTGGTCCTATATTGTTTATGACTGTAGATCTATGTACTTCGATAGTGTTATGTTGCTTTGACTCTACAGGTGCTCTCTGAAGCAAGGAAGGAAGCGACAAAGATCTATCAGAAGGGAGAGGAACCAAGCAAGGAATCAAGCGCAAGACTGAGGTTGGTACTCTGCTTCTCTCCTATCTACATCTCATAAAGTAAAACAAGGATAACTTTAGTTTGTTTGTTTCTATGATAGGTACCCGTCTTAATGGGACTAGAAGCTCCGAGTGGACACTAGATTTCCCGATAAGTAAATGGTGACTCCGCTGGGGAGCAAATAGATTGTTTGCTTGTCTATATTTGTTTGAAATATAAACTTACAGACGGAGCCTGAAGTCAAGCCAGCTAGCCTTCGAACTGAATTTTTTAGGCAAGTGCAAAGTAGATCAATGCTGCTTCATTCTATATTCTAGTTTTGTTTATAAACTAAACAGTCGATCTAATGAGTCAAATGCTGTGGATTCTACAGTAACTGAGTCAAAAGATACAAACCACAGATCTCTTAAATCCAGAATCTTGTCCCTATACGGAGGGGATGCTTGGAGTGAAATCCTTTTACTTGAAAGATTTAGAGTGAGGATAGTAAGAAGAGCTGCGAATCTTCATTTTCTTAAAAACTGTCGAGACAATAATCTCATTCCTCCATTTGCACAAATCAAGCATAGATTGTAGAACAGATATAGAAGCAAGGTGGTTTTTCAACTAAGTTTCTCTCTAATTCAGTCAGAAATTAAAAGGGTTAGGGCTTCTCTGGAAAATCTTGGACACTTAGCTCTCTCAGCACACATTAAACTAGCTAACAACATCAACAAAAATCTCTGGCCTATTATTGATGCCAGGACTGATCTGAAAGATGATAATGAGGGACAGATTGGTTAGGCAAGGCAATGCAAGAAATTGTCCAATCTATTAAGTAGATCTCATTATAAAGTCGAAACATTGAACCCCGCCATTGAATCTGGCTCAATTTCGGTTAGCTCAAGTGATATCATTCTGAGTCATATCTCATTACCAGACAAGGATCTCTCTGCAAAATCAACTCCAATAATCTTTCAAGAGTCCGATAGCGCTGATAATTCGCATAAAGCAGTCCTCCTAAATATCTTCCTATTGAGAAGATGATTTGTAGCATAGAGGAGGGGATTAATAACCTTCCTTTGGAAGATAAAGAAACATTAAGAAAAGAATTTTCTCTCATTATGAGGAAAGCCAAAACTCCCAAAAGAAACTTAAGTAAAGAAGATCAAAGAGCCTTCAAATCCTTGCGGAGCAATGACAAGATTGTGGTTCTTAAGGCGGATAAAGGAGGAGCAACAGTCATCTTGGATAAAGAAGACTATGTATGCAAAATGAATGAACACCTAAAATGTGGCAGTTGTAAGAAGCTGAGTAGTAATCCCATCCCCAAAATTATGAAAGATGTAAAAAATATCATCTCGGATTCCAACCTTGACGATAAATTGAAGAAGAAATTAATCCCTTCTTGTGAAACTATCCCAAGAATATATGGATTACCCAAGATCCATAAAGAAGGGGTTCCTCTTAGACCAATAGTTAATACTATTGGTTCCCCAACCTATGAGCTTGCTAAGTATGTTGCTAAAATTCTCAAGCCCCTTGTCGGAAATACTGATTCCTTCATCAAAGACTCCCACGACTTTGTGAATCTTATTAAGAATGAGAAGATAGAGCGTGATGACATTCTTGTTAGCTTTGACGTAGTATCCTTATTCAGCAAGATTCCTCTTGATGAAACCATTCAAGTTATACAAGATGTTACTGATCCAGGGACTGCAAAATTGGCTGAAATTTGCTTGAGGTCAACTGTGTTCACCTTCCAAGGAATATTTTATGAGCAGACATCTGGTGTGGCAATGGGATCACCCCTTTCGCCAATTGTGGCCAACCTATACATGGAATACTTTGAAAAGAAAGCCCTTGAATCATACCCTTTAAAACCAGCCTGGTGGAAGCGATTTTTCGATGATACCAATATAAAATGGACTCATGGTAAAACAAAACTTGACAAGTTTTTCATTCACCTAAATTCTATCTCTCTAGAAATAAAATTTACTATGGAACTTGAAGAAAACATGAGCATCCCATTTTTAAATGTTCTCATCATCAGAAAAGAGGATGGCTCTTTAGGGCATAAGGTGTTCAGGAAGTCAACCCACACAGCAAGTTACCTCCATGCTGATTCCCACCATCACCCGGCCCAGAAGTTTGGTGTTCTAAACACTCTTGCTATCAGAGCCCTTCAAATTTTTGACTCTGAGCATCTGAATGAAGAAAAGAAGCATTTAGTTTCAACCTTTAAGAGTATAGGCTACAAAGAACAAGAGATTAAAAGAGCCATAGAGAAAGCTGAGAGAAGGTTGTTATCTCATGAACCTAAGGCTCAAGACCAACCTCAGTGTGGTAAGGTTTTTCTACCTTATATCCATGGAGTTACAGACAAAATCACTAATATCCTAAGGAAGAAAAACATAATCACACATTTCTCAGCACCTGGAACTATTAGGCAAGGTATGAGGTCTATAAAAGATGATATTTAAAAAACATCAGCTTAAAGGAGTCTATAAAATAGATTGTTCATGTGGGAAAAGCTACATTGGTGAAACAGGTCGCTCCCTACAGACGAGGCTCAAGGAACATGGTGCTGATATTAGGAATGAAAGGTCTCGTACTTCAGCCTTGGCAGAGCACTCCTCAAAAACTAAGCACCATATCTGCTTGGAAAGCGCCTCAATTGTCGCAAGGGAAGAGCAGCTTCATAGACGGAAGATCAGAGAAGCACTTGAAATTATCAAACATCCTTATAATCTGAACAGAGACAATGGTATAGAGATTAGCGGGAGCTGGCTTCCCTTGATCAGGGAAATCAAGATCGCCAACACGTCCCAGGTATAGCATATCTTCTACCTTTATCATTATCTATTAAAAATAAATAATAATTATAATAATAAATAAACAAATACATATATAATAAATAAA
The DNA here is from genome assembly GCA_031772625.1 of Pinus tabuliformis. Taxonomy (NCBI): domain Eukaryota; kingdom Viridiplantae; phylum Streptophyta; class Pinopsida; order Pinales; family Pinaceae; genus Pinus; species Pinus tabuliformis. The sequence goes on from CM062811.1 coordinate 1,008,793,166, forward strand.
TAAATCATAATAAATGAATAAATAAATCTTAATAAAAGTTACTATTTTATTTATTGATATTAATTATTAATGCTGTCGTAATATTAATTAATATTAATTATCAAGTATTAATATTAACTACTGTTCATTAATTATTAAGTGATTAATTAAGTATTATTAATATTTATTAATGCTATTAATATCCATTATCATTAATAATATTGATTTATTATCATTATTAACATTTATTAATATTAATTAGTTTAATATATTAATTAATTTATATAGCAATTAATTAATATATTATTTATTATTAATATTAATTACTGTTAATTAATTATTAAGTGATTACTAATTTAATATTATTTATATTAACATTATTAATTAAGTATTATTAATATTTTTAACACTATTGATATCTATTAACATTATTAATTTTAATTTATTAACATTATTAACATTTATTTTTATTAATTAGCTTAATATATTAATTAATATAACAATTAATTAATATATTAATTATTATTAATGTTAATTACTGTTAATTCATTACTAAATGATTAATAATTAAGTATTATTAATATTTTAACCCTATTAATATCTATTAACATTATTAGTATTGATTTATTAACATTTATTAATATTAATTAATTTAATATATTAATTAATTTATAGCAATTAATTAATATATTAATTATTATTAATATTAATATAATTTTAAATCAAATAACTTTAAATATTAATACAATATACTTATTTCTCTATTCTTTAAATACTAATATATATATAAATAAATAATCATTTCCCAACAAAAATCATAAATAAATTAATAAATAAATAAAATAAAAATAAAATAAAATAAAAATTATTATATTAACATATATTAAATATTTAATTATTATTACCATTAAGGTTATGAATTTTGAATTTATTTATTAACTTACTTGTAAAAATTAATATATAAAACTCAACAATAAAATAAGAATAATTTATTAAAAATAAATAAATTAATGAATAATTAATTAATGAATAAATTATAAATAAATATTCAGCGGACATTCTGTTGATCCTAAAATTTATTATCCTCATTATTATTTATTTCCTTCTAAGCAGCTCTTCTTTTATCATCATTCATAAGTCCTGATGATGGATCCCAGTTGGGATTTGAAACATTGGCATAAAAATGTTCATACCGTGGATTCTCCGGTAACTGAGTCAAAAGATACAAACCACAGATCTCTTAAATCCAAAACATCCTAATTGCCCTAGTGGTGGCTCTAGTAACCTCATTAGATCAGCCCCTGTGATTTACATTTACTGACTATCACTTGCTCGGCCTAAATCCATGAATTGAGCTGCAAATTATGACCAAAGACCAAGTAAAAGTCTCGCACTGGTACCATCACACCCTCTCTTCAAGGAAATCAGTATGCATCACACCTCCCGTGTGCAGTAGGTGGGATGCATACCTATTTCCCTGTGCAACAGGTGCGATGATCCTGTAAGGCTAATCTTGCCTTCAGATTTTCGTTTTTCTTCACTCTCTTTAGCTCTATTCAGGAGTTTTGCTGTCTCCGTTCAGTATACCACTGTGGAAACTCCCTTCCTTTCCATTATTACGCCTCGATTGTGCAAAGAACTATGAGTGTTTTTATGTATTATGTGCCATTTACAGTTCTCTCTTACAAAGAAGTAGCGTAATCAAATTGTCATTTCTTGATTTGAAAGTGTTGCGAGTGTTGTTTTCAGTCGCAGAAAAGAAACCTATTATTCTTGATGGTCGATTATACTATTACTCTTGTATTTGATTTGAATTAGTAGTTTTTCAAGTGTCGAAAGAAATTTTCAATTCAAAATAGCAAAGTGTCGTCATTATCTTCCTTTCGTTTTGAAGAGAAATTTGCTAGTACTGTCGCTTTGAAAAGATAATTTAGATTTGTGCTCATCATTCTTTTTGTCATTCACACATTAAGGAAGCAAAAAACAAATACATGCATGGGCATTTGCATTTAGATTTCTTGTTGGTTTGATTTAGGACAGTGCATCTAGTGTGTGCTCTCTGCTCTATGTTGAAAGAATATCATCTCTCTTTCTTTAGTAGCTAGGATTTTCATTGCAAAAAGAAGATTAAATTCTTTTTTATCATCTTAGACTGCATTTTATGAATTATATATCTACATCACGCGGTGAACCTGAAAGGCAAATTTCTTAAGCAAGATCAACTATAAAATAAATTCAATGAACATAAAAACGCTTTGGAACCTAACGCACAACATCTAGAAGTCTAGGCTAGAGGCGTATTCTAGCGTTGTAAAGCCTGGTAACTATCGCTTTCATTGTTGGTTGGGTGATTCCTCCTCTTTGAGACAACAAGTGCCAGTACGAATTTGTGCTCCCACGTACCGTCGAGTATATAGTGGGAAACCACAATAGGCTATATCCTTTATCCATAGGAAGCCGTGTCTGCCACCCTATCGATCACAATACACTGAACACAACATTCGGGAAGATTGACTGTCGTACCGTAAAAAGTATTATGTAGTTTTGTGATTGGTTTGGTAATCCCTTTTTCTAGATTTCCAGAGTAGTCTCTTTCGTTCCTTTTCTGCCTACTTAAAGGAAAAGGTCCATCTGAGCACTTGTCACTTCAGGGTCATTAAAAATCGAAGGTGACTAGAGTCATATTTTGTTTTTTCTCGACTCTTAAAAATTGAAAAAACAAGTTGTGTCAAAGCATCTAAAATTCATTTAATTCAGAATCATTTTCCCCTTTATTTTTAGTTGATTCAGTAATCCACAATCGTGGAAGAAAGTCAATCAAAACCCCGTCATTCGTGGAGACTTACGAGTCAACCATCTTTGTCTCTGGAAACAAAACTATTCCAGACAAAGCGAACTCGTTTAACTAGATCAAAGTCCCCTAGTTCCAACATCCTCAGAGACTCCGGTTACTCCAAACGTTTATGGTATCCCTGCCTCTACAGAAGAAGTTCCATAGCCACAAGAGGACATTAGAACTGATCCTAGTGTCATGGTAAACACTTCTATTCCTAAACCAGCTCCATCTACAGCTGATTCGGAAGGTGTTATTCCCCAAACATTTGTTGCTGTAGAATCTATACCTTCTTCGTCACTAGAAATATTTTACAGACCTGACGGTCTACCTCTTCCACCTGGATTAATTGCTATAAAAGAGATTGTGGAGGATCCTCCATCTAGTACTCCATCGCATTTTGGAGTTGGGATCACCCTATATGCTTCTTCGTTAGAAATTAGTCTCCCATCATTGGAAGTTCCTGTAGAATCACTAGGAAATCTTTTGGATAGGCTAGATATGTCTGAACAATCGTCGACATCTAGGACTGTGTCATATAACACATCAACGACAAAACTTCCTGCTGTTACTCCAACAATGTTCGCCAGCGTACCATCTGTCCCAACTAGCTTTTAATCGCTAGATGGAATTCATCCAGGGGCTGTTTCGACAGTATGGTCTATTCCCGTTTGTTCGTCCGGAATAATGTCTGGAATCTCTTATGTTGAGTCTCAGCGAATTGATCCTTCGCAGTGTCAATTTGGATAGTCCAGTCGTCAAAGGAAAATCATTCCTTTGAGCACTAGATTACCACCGTATGGGGGGCAATACACCCTTTCATTGTCTCCTCTGGGAGAACAAACATACGAGAGTTTACAAAAGAATTCAGGTTATGCTGGAATTACATCTAGTGGTTGGGTGCTGATACTGCCTCAACAACCAAGAGTTGTATACTCGATGCAACAAATTCTGCCTGTGTCAAATATCCCTACTACGCCGGCTATTGTGACTGTGTCCCAAGTACAAGCGTTGCCTGTTGTATCCCAACCTCAAGTTTCTTAGGTTGCAGTACAACAACCTCTTGGCGCTGCAACGCAACCACAATTGCCGACTAGTTGTTCTTCAACTGGAATGACCCAGGCTCAAATGGGTAGCATTACCCTTCATCTTGGTCAAGTAGGCAGTATTGGACAATAGCACGTGGCTTCGCAACCATGGCTGGTACAATATCAACAACCGCAATTCCAACAATCTTACCGAGGATCTGAGCAACAAATCTTTGCGAGTAATGGGCAGCTGTATGGTTATGCCCATCAACCTTACCAAAGTTACCAGCATCAAATGCATTATGCTAGTATGCAAAGACCAACTACTCAGGAAATCCCATCTTATCCTGGGTATGCTTCGCCAACCCTGAATCAACAATTGCCCTTCGTGGCGACTTTAGAGTTACCAGATTTAAATCGACTAACAAATGATCCAATTTCTTACGCCCCTTGGTGGCCAGCGATTCAGCATAAACTTCCGTCAGATATTCCTAAATTTAATGGAAATCCGGGTGAAGACCCGTCGAATCAAGTGATGACCTTTCATCTATGGTGTTCGTCCAACACTCTCAATGATGATTCAATCAGGCTTCGTCTTTTTCAGAGAACGTTAACTGGTCGGGTAGCAAAATGGTATATCAAATTGCCTAGAGCTTCATTTGATAACTTCAGTACCCTAGCCACAACCTTTTTAACCCATTTTTAATACCCATAAGGTACGAAATGGGAACAGAGCTTCTTACCAATTTCAAACAAACGACGGCCACTCACATATCCGATCATATTCATGAGTGGCGACGTCATCTTAGAATGGTAAAAACATATGTTCCTGATCAGCTGCTAGATATGAATGGTTTATTATGTCATTATTACCTTCAATTACGAAAGATGTGGCAAAGGGAGGAGTCGTCACTGAAGAGCAAGTCATTGCTCATGCGCAATATCTAGACTTGATCTATACTCGGCCTGGCACGCTCTACGATAAAATCCTTGATGCTCCTAGACCGAAATTCTCCGTTCCTCCCCCTCCTAAATCAAGGAAAGACTCTCATGCAGGTGATGGTGTGATAGGTACGACAAGAACGAAAACTGTAAAGGCTACATCAAAGAAGGCTCATACGTTTCCAAGTAAAAATGCAAATGAAGAACTTCTTCCCTCGGAGGTAAATGCCATGTCGACTGACAAAGGAAAAGAACCAAAGCAACCAGGGGGCAAGAAGAAAAAGAAAGGGAAGAAGAATAAACAGGAGGAGTCGTGTCCTGAAAAATCTTTTGCAAACCCTTCTGGAGATAGGAAACCAAGTCATCCATGCTTCATATGTGATGAGGATCATTGGACGAAAGATTGTCCACATAAAGCCGAGCTTAGAAAATTCTTTAATAATTCAAAAACCTTGGCGGTATTGACTGATCTGTTTCCAAATCCAGGAACAAATCTGGTTGCTAGTGACAATGCTTCCCCGTCCCAAGTGCTAATGTTGTCTGTTTCAAAGCAGAAAAATGATGCTTTGATATCGAAAAGGAATAAATATTACGGGAATCCACAACTGTCGAACAACAAGGATAATGATCAACCTAGTAGTTCGACAACAACTTCGATCAAAGTTGTGCCACCCATCATTCCTGAGCTGATGATAAAGCCGCCAAAGGGAGTAGTACACAAATCAACATTTAATCCTCGTGCCAGAGCAACACAACATTATCATATAGTGGAGGATCTGGCCCAATCGTCGTCCGCTATGTCAACACTTGAGGTACTACAAAATTTCCCCTCCCAAAAGCAGGATTTATTATCAGCAATAGGTGGGATCAACCCAATGGATTCCAATATTGTGGCCTTTAATCACAAAGGATATGACCCTCAGTTACCAGCTCAACTAGCTTTCCTTGTTCAAGTGAAAGCCCTCAACAAAACTGTTCATTGAACAATTATTAATGAGGGGGCATCTACATGTATTATGTCGATGAGTTGTTGGAAAACTTTAGGATCTCCACCCTTGTCGCGATCTTCGACGACATTAAAAGCATTTTATGGACGAACATACACCCCATATGGGATTTTTAAGTAACTTGCAAGTCGAACTGGGAGGCAAAACAATAGAAATTGATGTTGAAGTGATCGACGGAAACCTCAATTGCAACATCCTACTGGAAAGGCCCTGGATATATGCTATGGATGCCATTGTGTCGACCTACTTCAGGGAGATTTCATTTCCCTTCCAAGGAGGAATTACAATCATCGACCAACAAATATTTCTCCCCAATAGTTCGCAAGTTACGGGAAGCATTCAGATGATCCATGGAAGTTCTCATTCACTTCAAAATATCATAGTACGCCTACTAAAAGACCCTATATTAATGGGGACTTTTTCCCTACTGCCTCCAATCAATATGGCGGAAGTGGTGATGGTGGGAACCTACAATATGATAGCTTCTATCCAAAAGATGTCAGAAAACGATATTGGCATGGATCATCTCCAAGTATTGCCTCCAAGCCCAATAGAAATATTGTAGCAATCAATGTTTTCGGCATGGGAGGCAAACCCAAATAACCGCTCATCAAGCGTTTGGATAGATAGGTCAAAAGAATATGGCACCCTTTCAGATCCTTGGTCGCAAGTACATTGTACATACGAGGGAATTGTTCAATCAATGATGATTGACGGGGCACCATGGGAAGATTACCACCATCTTTTCCATCTTCCGAATTGTAAGGAAGATAGTCCCAATGACCTTAATCATCCCTCAATTTTTGATTTTCTATCAAATACTGTAAATACGGTGGATTTCGAGCGAAACTTGTCCAATATTGAAGAGACTATCGCCATAAATAGCTCGACCAAAACAGATGTTGTAGAGAATATTCATGTCGGAAAATCTTGTTCTTCTTCAGAACTGGAAATATATAACGCTCTTTTTCGTGAGTTCAGAGATGTCTTTGCTTGGTCATATGATGAAATGCCTGGCATTGACTCGAGCATAGTTGAACACGAAATCAAGATGTATCCAGATGTCAAACTGGTACAATAATGGCTACGGCAGGTGCACCCCAAGAAAGCCACTGCCATCAAGGCGGAAGTTGAAAAAATCCTCCATGCTGGTTTTATTTACCCGGTTACTCTAATCGATTGGGTATCGAATATTGTTCCTATAATGAAAAAAAAGGAACGATTAGAGTGTGTGTCGATTATAGGGATGTAAATCAAGATTGTCCAAAAGACAACTACCCTACACCCTTCATTGACCAGATTATTGATGAATGTGCTGGATGTGAAATCTTTTCATTTATGGATGGATTTTCTGAGTATAATCAAATAAATATTCGCCCATAGAACCAGTCAAAGACTACATTTATTTGTCCGTGGGGCACATTCACATATCGCAAGCTACCCTTTGGTTTAAAGAATGCAAGGGCAACATTTCAGAGGGCAATGAATTATGCCTTCCATGACATCAAGAACATCGTTCAACCATATCTCGACGATCATCCGGCTCATTTGCGAAAGCGGACCGATCATCCGCAACATTTAAGAGCGATATTTCTACTTTGCTGACACTACAAAATATGACTCAATCCACACAAATGTGTGTTTTGTGTCAGTTATGGTCATTTACTTGGCTTTGTGGTCTCAAAGGACGAGATTCGTTTTGACCCATGTAAGGTTCAGGAAATCATTGATTTGCCTCCACCTTCAAATTTGCTTCAAATTAAGAAACTCCAAGGGAAAGCAAACTTTCTGAGGAGGTTCATTCCAAATTACACCGGACTTGCTAAAGGTTATACTCGTCTATTGAAAAAAGAAGTACCCTTCATTTGGGATCAGGTCGCACAAGCTTCCTTTGATGCTTTTAAGTAATCCCTAATAAAAGCATCATTAATGTATGCTCCTGATTATAAAAAAGACTTTAACCTGTATCTGGCTACAATGGATACAACCATCGCAATGGTTTTAGTTCAAGAAGACAACAGAATTGAACATCCTATATATTATTTGAGTATAAACTTAAATAATACGGAAAGCAAGTACTCCTACGTTGAAAAGCTAGCTCTCGCAGCTGTTCAAGAAATACAGAGATTTCGATACTATGTCCTCTTTCGAAAAACTACCATTTTTTCAGATTGTAACCGCATGACTTATATATTGTCGCGACAGTTGTTGGGAGGCAAATATTCAAAATGGATAGCAATTTTAGAAGAGTTTGATATGGAATTCATAAAATCCAAATCAAAGAAAGCCTTGGTTTTCTCGGAGTTACTATGCGATCTCCCATCGTCGTCCAACAATGCAACATCAGAAAAAGCGATCGTGGACGAATCTTTGTTTCTGATATCTTCAAGCAATCCGTGGTATGGAGACATAATAATCTATCTCCAAACCCAAACATATAGGTCTAATACCTCTCGCTCGGAACAACGACGCATTCGATACCAAGCAAAAGGCTACATGATCGTCGACGATATGCTTTACCGTCGTGGTGTCAATACAGTTCTGCGGAGGTGCCTCACCCACGAGGAGGCCGAAAAAATCTTGAATGATTACCATTCAGGCGTGTGTGGGGGGCATCAATCCGGTTATGCTACAGCTCAAAATATTTTACGAGCAGGATACTTCTAGCCAACAATGTTCAAAGATTGCATAACCGCAGTCAGAAGTTGCCATGCCTGTCAAATCTTCGATCGCAAAACTAGGATACCACCCGCACCTCTGCAACCAGTAGTTGCTATTGGGCCATTCACCAAATGGGGCATATATTTAATGACATGTAACCCCACCTCGGCGGGGGGGCATGGGTATATCATAGTCGCAGTAGATTATTTACCAAATGGGCCGAGGTGATGCCTACATTAAACAACAACGGTGAAATGGCTGCCCTCTTCTTTTTCAATCATGTAGTCTCTAGATTCGACGTTCCACAGGCCATAGTCACATATCATGGATCGCATTTTCACAATCACATGATGATTGAGTTGGCTGCCAAATTAGGACTGTCCCACAATAGCTCTACTCAGTATTATCCGCAAGTCAACAAACAAGTTGAGGCAATCAACAAGGTCCTGAAGCGCATGCTACAAAGGATGATCGAAGTCCATAAATGGAGTTGGAACCTGATCCTGTACTCAGCCTTGTGGGCATACCGGACATCGGTAAGGAATGCGACCGGGTTTACACCTTTTCAACTAGTGTATGGCCTGGAAGCAATCTTGCCAGTGTAGTGTGAAATGTCGTCCCTCAAACTCGCAGTTGACCTTCTCCCTGGAACTTCAGAAGAGGAGGCTTGTTTCTTGGAACTAATCCAGTTGGATGAAACCCATCGTGATGTCGCTTTGGCTAACGAATCCCATAAGAAACGAGTCAAGGCTCAGTTCGACAAGAATGTCAAACCCTATGTCTTCTCAGAAGGTGACCTGGTCTTACTTTATAACTAGGAGTCTGATAAGTTGGGAGCAGGTAAGTTCAAGTATTTATGGATGGGTCCCTATATTGTTAAGCGTGTATTAGCAAAAGGAACCTACGAGTTGGTGAATTATGATGGGATTCCGCTAGCGCAACCCCGCAACAGGTTGTACCTCAAGTGTTACTATGCTTGACTCAGCATAGTAACCCCTATGCTTTTGTTACATTTTTGTTTTCGCTAAGGGTAATTATTTTGGTTAGGTAATCCATTTTTTTTTCATTTTTTGTAGATGTCGAACCTATTGGAACCATTTTTTGGATATGGCGACAGAGCGAGTCGTATTTCGCAGAACCTATCTTCTGCAGCTTGGGCCATCTTCGATCCCAGTGGCGAGTTTGTAAGTTTCAGAGGGGTATGTATTGGTCGTTCAACGAACAATATCGTTGAATACAACGCATTGATAGAACTCCTCTCTAATGCCATCACACATGGAATACACCGACTTGTCATCAGGCTAGACTCACAACTCTTCATTCTACAACTCACTGGTATCTACTCTGTACGGAATCCAGCTATCTATCGCATGTTCCTAAGGGTCAAGATTTTGGAAAGGCAGTTCAATTCTATTCAATATTAGCATATTTCCAGAAAATTAAACACATTAATAGACTCATTGGAAAATTATGTGTTAGATAGATATTTGCGACATTTATAAAAGAAGCATTTCATCAATATTTGCATCAGGATCATGTAACTTAACCAAAATTAAGCTCCAAAAATAAAAATATATATAACTGTTTATGGTTCATACATAATGTTCTGCGATCAAGAAAAAATTGGTCAAATGACCCAAAACTAAAAATGCTATAGGGCACCCTAGTCTAATGATGCTGGAGATAACAAGTCACCGCCTGTGCAAACATGCGTAAAAGCCTAGTCCATTAACTTGGCACACCAGTGGTATGTCGCTACAACCTCAAAGGCAACTCATCGGTCCTCACGTCTGGGATACCAAGAGTGAGACCCTCGACCTACTCCTGTAATGCTACAAGAGTCTCGGCCACATCCAAGTTGCAGAGGATAACCCTCCCCACAACCTCTCCTTCTGGAGCGGCAGCTGGTGCTCTCAGGCATACTGCTGGTCGCACTGGTCTGATATCTGCATGAGCACAAGAGTTTTTGATTAGCCTTGGTAGAATAAAACATAAGAACATTATAAAAACACTAAACAGGGATATGGTCAGAGAATTTACCTATAGCACCCCATTGCTCACCAGTTGGCAGCACCAAATCCGGGTCACCTCAGAAATCCACACCAGCATATGGAAAATCGACATAAACCATCTCCTGATGGTTGAACCACTCAAAAAAGGTATCAGAGAAAGAAATCTGGGACTGGCTAGCATGGCGGGCCATGAGGTCAACCCATCCTGCATCCATGGCTCAGTCGGTAGAGGTAAACCAAGTGAAATGTACTGCGGCTGCATCAGTGGGATCTTTTCCAAGGTGAAAGTGGTCAAAATAGAACCATAACCAAAATTCTTGGATCTTCTGCTTTTCACCTTGGTCAGTTGTTCTTTCATCACAGAGAGTATTGAATCACACCAGTTGAACACCTTTGGTTCAAGGCATTCCAAGGCATACTACATATAAGACCTGTTAGCTATGTGAAGAGCCGCACTACCAGCCAGTATAGCAAAAGTGAACAAAATGGTCCTCAAGGACTGGTCAGTGACATATTGGATGTTGATCTTGCCATCCGCACTCGGCTGAGATCCCTCTCTGCAGTACTGGCGAATGTAATCTCTCACAGATTCACACCCACGGGCGGAACCTGATAATGAGAGAGGGGCACCACGCCTCGACAAACCGGTCAGAAAATAGATGTCCACGATAGTCAAGGGGATAGATTTTCCTCTGATCTGGAACACCTAGTTGGTGGGATCCCATGCATCGAGAAAATATTGCAACAAGTTGATTTGTTGCCTCATGCTAGAGATGCAGAAAAACTTCAGCAGGCCACAATTCTGCAATGCAGTTACCGTACCCGGATCATGTAAAGCAACCATGTCTTCTTCTTCATGCTCCCGTTCTCACCATGTAACAACCATTTTGCTCCGATGAATCTCCATAAAACAAACAACAGAAGATTCAGGGTCCTGATTTGGAAAAAAATAGGCAAAAATTCCATGAGAAATCACTGCAAAAGTCTCCCTCCTTGCGCCCATCACACCCCAGCAGTGTACTGGGTGAGATGCATACTGTCTGGCCAGTGCCTAGGCCAGTATACATCGCACCTTTCGATATAGTAAGGGTGCGATGGAGCCAGGGAAAATTTTTCAAACCCTAGGGGCTCAGAAAAATAGCGAAACATGCTCAGAATTCAAAAAGGAAGGAATGCAACTGAAGAGCTCAGGTTTAGCTCTTACCTGGTCCAAACGGCGCCAAGAATCGTCCATAGAATCTCCCAAAATCAGCTGGTGAAAATGATGGGGAAAAGCACCTCCAGAGCTCCAAGAAACCAAAATTCAAATGAAATGGTAAAATGAGAGGTAAAAATCACTTTTAAATTACTATTCACGAAATTTGAGTAAGGGATTAGTGTTTTAACTCATTTTTCAAGCATGTGTTTCCATTTCTAATTGGTTTGATGAAGCAATTGAGCAGGTAGTATGATCGTTGAAAGAACAAAATTCTAACAGTGAATCAAATAATCAGTGACCATTATCACGAGCAGTTTTTATGTGAAGTTCAAGCTTGTTAAAAATTAAACCTAAGCAATGAGCAAATGTTTCCCCAGAGTTCATGCTCATTAAAAAATGAACCAATTTCTGGTAAATAACCATTGTGAATGCATTATCATCAGCTCTTGACCCTTGGTCATGTTCTCATCATCACCTCCACTCTGTTTAGCTGATCATACGCCTCCTTTTGATTGTTTCCCTTTTGAGGAACATCTGTGACGAGTGATCTTGTTAGCCATCCTTGTGACACTGCCGTGATTGGAGAATTCCAAACCTTACCTGGAATCAGCTGCTACCCAAAATTATCACTCGTTCCTCAAAAAACGAGTCTCCATTAAGTTCTTTTCGTCTCACTCGTAAAATATGAAAATATTGCTGAGCGATTGGCCTCTCCGGCTCGTTAAAGTCATCAGAAGTGCTATCCCTCCTCTAGATTTTAATCTTTTTGGACCTAAGGGATTATTACACAAAAAGATCAAGTGCTTGTCTTTTTCATCTCGTTAAAACTATTGAAAATTCACCCCTTTCGTATTATTTTATACTTTTTTCAGACTTAAGGATCATATGACGAAAAAGGATTGTTGGAGTTTCCTTTCCATCCCTTTTTAGACTCTCTAAAATTGAAAAATGACCGAGTTATCATTGTCGTTAAACTCGTTAAAATCAATAGTGACAAACTTGTCCATATAGACAAGAACGAGTTTCATTGTCGCTAGGCTCGTTAAAACATAGCGACGGGTTCGCCCGAAGGGCGGATTATAGAACAAGCATATGTTATCCTCCTCAAGCTTGATAAAAATAAAGAGGTACTGGTTAGCAATGAATGGGGAAAAATTGGGAAGAAAACTTGAAGAAACTTTATTGGTAGCAAGTCGCTCTTGAACATGACACTTTCACTCCACGTCTGATTCGGGTTGGGTTATTCCGTTCACCAGTCATATCACCATTGGTCCATCGTACCATCCATCTTTGGGGTTAACGCTACCAATCCATTTCAGTGTCGCTGGTATGTTCAAGAGAAGTCGCTCAGAGAATTCACCTGTGCCTCATCCGGGCTGCGATATATTTAGGGAAATAAAGACATCAAATGTACATCATTGCCAAACAGATGATCATACGAATCAAAGGATGATGGCTCTATCCGAATCATCAGTTTGCTACACAGACGGTTGTCTGTCCTATGTACATGGAAATGAATTTATAAAGCTAAGAATGGGAATGCCCGCCTCAGCTAGATCATGAAAAATATTATGAAGATAATGTATTGTATTGTATCTTATTATAGGTCGCCTTCCAGTTTGAAAAAACTTCGGATCCTCATGATAAAGCATTTCACCCGACATCAAAAGATTAATGACCTCATGCTTTAGGGGGCAACTGTTATAGAAATTTTTGGGCACTGCAACCCCAATCATACATGACCATAAACCAAGGGCTCCTAAGTCCCTAAAAGTGTTGCTTCACACCCTAAAGAAACAAGGTCAGTTGATTACACCTTCTCCCATAAGTTCTCCATGGAAAACTGCTCAGAAATGGTCAAAGATGGACCATACAGACTCCTTGGTGCTAGGGGTGCGATGCATATCACCTGCTCAGTGTAAAAAGTGTGATGCATACTAGATAACCCTTCTATAGGGTGCGATGAGCGAGAATGGACAAATGGCAGAGATAGTTTGCAAGGTGGATGATCATGGAATCTTCCAGAAACTTCTCCTGTGACACTTGCCTCTTTGAATTCACCCAGGGATGAGTAAGAGATCATGAATCTCCAAGTGGAACCAAGAACTATCAGAGAGAGGACACTAATTGAAAACCTAGCAGCTGACTCACCCCCTGCAAACATCTATATATGGATCCCTCATCACAGAGATCCAGAGGCTGGAATCTTGTATCTGTAAGGAAGTGTTATTGGTTTTTTGGTGAAGTATCATAGTGTTGGGTGATATAAGCTTTTCATGAGGTGAAGAAGGGCTTTCATGCTGGGAGGATGAAATTGGGTCAGATCAATAGGTTGTAATCCTCTTTGCTACTCTTTATATCACTAAAGCTATTTGAGTTTTCCTCCACATTCTTGTATATTTGATGTTATATGCGTTTGTGTGGTCAATATATATGTGGTCCTATATTGTTTATGACTGTAGATCTATGTACTTCGATAGTGTTATGCTGCTTTGACTCTACAGGTGCTCTCTGAAGCAAGGAAGGAAGCAACAAAGATCTATCAGAAGGGAGAGGAACCAAGCAAGGAATCAAGCGCAAGACTGAGGTTGGTACTCTACTTCTCTCCTATCTACATCTCATAAAGTAAAACAAGGATAACTTTAGTTTGTTTGTTTCTATGATAGGTACCCGTCTTAATGGGACTAGAAGCTCCGAGTGGACATTAGATTTCCCGATAACACCCAGGACCAAGCCTAGGCCTAAGATCATACCTTTTGTTTAATTCTACAATTAAAAATTCAGAAAATGCATGATATTTAGATACCTGTGCAACTTCCTGTTCTTCTTGAACCTGATTCTGTTGTGAGAGAGGAATGATGGTTGTTTGATTAGAAGAAGAATCCATACTATTAATATATTTAGTAATTGCCATAGTATTATCATCAAGTTGTTGGTCATCTATCAATAGAGGAGTAGGAACCTGTTGATCATGGGTGGGTCTCTGAAGAATTTCTAGTGGTTGGTTTCTTTTATACTGACCTTGATTTTGGTTTTGGGGCCTAGTAATTGTTTGTTGTATTGTCCTAGGTTGGGTCTCAATCTTTGAAATCCTATTTGATAGGTTTCTAAGAAGAGATGTTATTTCATCTATTTTTGAGTCTTCTGATTTAGTCTTAAAGGAACTAGAGGCTTCTTGAACAAATTTAAGTTTTCTTTGGGCCTTTTCTTCCTTAAGCTTTAAAGAAGTTGAGGCTGCCCTATTTGCTTCTACTTCTATAGTGTTTGTTTACATATCTTCAAGAGTTCTTGAAGTCTCTCTCGTAGCATAACAACAAAGTCATCATCGAAAGCTTTAGAAAATCTACATTTAGCTGCTGCTACAGGGGGCTTACAATCAACAGGCATTTTGTGATAGAGTTTGTTGAATATTTTGATAAAATCCACTACTGGTTCACCAAAGTTCCTTTTAAGCTCTTCAAATTCTGTGAGGAAGTAAAGAGGATCCTTTTTCACACCCCATTGATTTTTGAATATGGTTGTAATCTCTTCCCAATTTCTAATGGTAGTTGCTAGCAACTGCCAAAACCAAATGCTCACATTTCCTTCAAGTGACTATACAAACAATCTCATATAAACATTCTCTTGCTCAATATTCATATTGTCTGCAAAATCTAGGAAAGCTTGAAGATGGTCCTCAGCTAAGGGACCAGTTTCTCCATTGTACTTGGGAAGGTATTTTAAGTATCTAGGTGGGAATGCATCAAGGTTATTAGGTAAGACTAAGGCAGCATATCTAACCTGTACAATTGGTCGGAAAGCCATGATAGCAGGTGGTGTATGAGGTGCTTGAGGTATTTGAGTTTGTCCAGGTGGAGTATGAGGTGTTTGTGTGGATGTAGACGATGAAGAAGAAGTGGAGGAAGAAGATGGTGTTTTAGGAGTTGGTGAACTAGTTGGAGGTGAAGGAGGAGATGAAGGAGGAGATCTCCTGAAAGACTTCAAAGGAGTCTTGAGAACTAGCTTTGGGACCTGTAAAGGAATACCTTCTTTTGTTTCAAAGAGAGGATTGGTGTATATGGAAAAGTTCTCCTCGAATTTTTTGGAAGAAGAAGCTTCAGGTCAGTAAAAAACAGAAGGAAATGGATAGATGGTAGCATATATGAAATTTGTGGGTTTATATTCAAGTAGATTGACACCCAAATTAGATTCAGTTTAAGGTGATCTTGGTGCTACTGTGGGTCTGGGATGAGATTCTAATGAATGAATAAGGTACTAGGCTGACATAAAATCAACTCCTTTATTTAGAAGTTCAGTAACCCTAGGAGATAAATGGGAGTAATTGGGATCATATGAGATATTACTATAGGGGTCAAATGATTCTAATTCTTCAAATTGTAAGGTTGAAGAAGAAGGAGAAGATGGTTTGTGTCCCCTTTTAGATCTGGCTTTTCTCAAAATATTTTCAGGATCTAACAAAGGACTAACTATGTCACCTTTTGAATGAGATCTGGTATGTCTATAAGGTGCCATCTTGGTAGTGTGGAGTCACCTAGGTGAATGATTTTAACCTTTCTAAATCCTTTAATCACCTTTAAAGGAAAAGAATGAAAGAATATCGTTGTCCCAAGGGAAACCTAAATAAAATTCGAATCCCTGGCAACCGTGCCAGTCTGATGTTGTACCTCTGAGATAGTAGTAGGTCAAGCTACCAATGCCAAAGCATCTAAAATAATTGTTTTGGGGCTTTTGGTTTTAGTTTTGGAAGACCAATGAAAGAATGAATTAATGTAATTAATCCTTTGGGGTATATTAATATCTCAACAGAGGGCTGCTATAAAGAATTACACAGTGATATAGATCAAAATAGTGGTGAGTAGAAGACAACAAAAAATATGATTATCATAGTTTCTAGACTGTAAAACAGAACAGTCACAAGTTGGAAAACCTTCTAAACTACGTTCCAAAGGTTCAAGACAGTATACTTAATGCTTACACAAGATGCTGATGATTTATTGATTAGAGGAGATTAGCTACACAAACAATTGCATTAATCCATTCTCTTAATAGATGATCACTTCAGGAGCTTATAGGAATCAACTGAAACTCTAATTGTTCCTACCTAGATATCTTTGTAAGTCATAAGCGTATGAAGAAATAACACAATGATTGATAACTAGAAAACCTTACATGATAACACAAAACTATGTAAAACCAAATTCAGAATCCTCTACTTTGTATTAAGGTTCTAGAAAGATCGATTACATCAAATGTATAACAAAAGCTTCCCTCAAAGGTGGCTTCCAGGTTCAAAGTAGTATAAACAGTCAAAGACTTTTACAAGCAGTGAGATATGAATCTTGAAATCCAAACCCATAACATCTCGAGAAGAGATTTGCTTATACAATGATAAAACTAAAAATATCTTAAAATTGTTTAAGATTTATTCAAGGAAAAGAAAATATCTTCATGCAAGAAGATAGGGGTATCTCTTGATCTGCTTCTCGCTATCCCCTTTATTCAGGCTGTGCTGGCTTTATTGGTTGATATTATTCCCTTTAAGTTGTTGATTGTTTGAATCCTTTGCGCTAGTTGACTCCTTCAATTTGATCTTTCATCTGTTATCCTTTAAACTCTATAAATCTCCTTTAACCCTGCAGAATAACCTTTACTGCTTCCTTTTAGGTTTTACTATGTTTTTCAACAGTAAATATTCATATTGTGTCTTCCAACTATATGCAGGCTTTTTCTTTGTAAGCCTGCAATGGAAACTTTACCTGCAAAAGACATAAAATGTTAAGAAAAACTCAATAGCAGAGGAGGTTGGCGATGGCTTTATAGAGCTCAAAAAGCTACTGGAAGGAGTCCAAAGCGTATCAGAGAGTGAATTCATGGCTTTATAGGTCACAGAGGCTTATGGAGGTTGCGTTGTATAAAACATGAAAAACAGAGCAAAAAATGACTTTTTATGCGTTTAATGGAAAAACAGATAACTTTTTAACTATCGGGAGAAGATGAAGAATAGTGGAGCAAAAGAAGGAATACAAAAGGATTAATCATGGCGGGAATGGCTTAATCATGGTTTAAAACTTGATTAGCAATTAAAATGGAGTTTCGGGTCATTTCTATATTTAAATCGAAAAATTTATCTTACATGGAAATCCTTTACAAACCACATATGGCGGACTTGAAATTTATGTATTTGGGCTGATAATGGCATCGGGTTCAGGCAAATATTGCATATCGCAATCAGAATAGGCGGGGGTAAGTCCATCGCAAAGGCATATAATAATGTGCGGACGTGACATGGTGGTAAACTGTAACATATATTTAGTCGGGTCTGGGCCTCATCATAGTCAGAGATCGAAATGGGCAAAGGATTATGGTATAGTGGGAGGCTGCGATGGGGCGGATGCGATGTGGCATGAGCTACAATATATATATGGGTCAGGTTTGGACTTGCCATCATAATCGCATTTCACAATGGTGAAGGATTATTGCTTATTAGTGGGACTTTGAGATGGAGGCGAACACGATGTGATATGAAACATAATATATATTATCCTCCGGTACGGGTCTATGAAATATCGCATATCGCAACCGGGGGTAGGTGTATTCATATGAAAAGTGCTTGCAATCCCGCCGATGCTATATATGTTTAAATACATAGTTTTATTAATAAAACTATGGTATATGTATGTTTTAAAGGCCCGTAGTCCTACCAATGCGATATATGTTATATCATAGTTTTATTAAGAAAACTAAGGTATATACATATTAAAAGGCCTCGGTATCGCCGATATTGCGATGTGATATGTTTATAACATAGTTTTATTAATAAAACTAAGGGTTTTCGGGGTATTATATAAATGGAGCTATTATATACGGGAAATGGATTTATTAAGGGTTTAATACATTATGTTAATGTTAATATGGAAAAAGGTAAATATGAGCAGAAAAGAGGAATAATACTAAGTGTAATGCATTTTATGAATGTTTTGACTTTTCATATAGCATTTATACTAGGGTAAAGGTATTTTTTGGGTTTTTTATGTAAAAAGGATTTTATAGGGTAAAAAGGGAATTTATATGATAAAAAAGGGATTTTTCATAGTAAAAAGGGATTTTACATGATGTTTTTACTTTTCCTAGGCAAAAAGGGTTTTTACCATAGGAAAAGGGATTTTTAGAGGAAAATGAATGAATATGAATGTATGAAGGTAGGAAGGGGAAATTAGTGAATGTAGGGATGAATGGAGATGAATCAAAAGTTAATTAATCGATCTGCAGACCTTCATTTGCCTTGTGTAATTGCCTCTTGGACATAGAAACATGATAAATATTCATTTTGTCCAATCAACCATTAAACTTCTGTAGCCTTTCTTTACTTACCGTTTGCTTATCCTATCATTTTTTCCTTCACTTAATGGGTGCATTTAGGCTAGAAAACCCTTTTCCCCTCTTTTATTTAGCAAAAGAAAACTATCTAAATCTACCCTTATAGCAATCTAAGGGCTTAGATTAAATTGATGAGCACCTTATTATTCTCTACCTAGCTACTGATCTGCCAAGATTAAACAATTTGGACAGATCTTTATTATCTAATTATAAAACCCAATTTAAAGCATGAAGCAGTCAAGATTAAATAGTTTGACTGTCATGGGTTGTGGCATTTAAAACAAGCTACACACAACCATTATTTTTCAGAAACAGAGTAGTGGCATTTAGACTTGCTCACTTTCAGAGTTTATTTGTTTTCTTTCTACCTAACATTTTCTTTTGCCTTGATTTTTTAGAGCAGCTAACCTAACATTTTCTTTGGTATGGACATCATCATCAAGATTTATTTTTCAACTAACATTTTATTCACTATTGTTATGTCCATATCCTAACTTAACATTTTTTGAAATATTCTATCTAATCAAAACCAAAAAATTCTACAACAAACTCTTAACTAGAGATACATTATAGACTCTCCTAGAGTGTTTTACATCATAATCACATGGCTAGCCCATTTTCCATGAATAATGGGAGTTGAAATGACATCCTCTCGAACTATAGGTGTGAAAACAAGAAGGTTAACTTCTTAGTGGCATAAATTTTGCATACATACTTTGATTGACATGCTTATTTCATCGTTGGAAAGATATTTGTGTGTAGAATAGCATCAAATGGCGTTGTTTTAAAGATATAAATTTTTACCCCCAAAAATGTCATTTTATGCTTCAAAATGCCCTCGGAAGGTTTCAGACCCTGTTTTGCCAAACTGTGTCCCACCGGTAAAAACAGTCCCGTGAGTTGATTCCTCCGCTTTCTTCCACTCCAAATGCATCAACATGGATGAAAAACAATATAATGATCTAATCCGGATCAAGTAAACATTAAAACCTAGTTATTTCACAATAGGTGAGATGTGCTACCTATTTCACTTGAGTTTCTCTTTTCTCTTCTAAAAGGAATTTTATATTATCACAATTCCCATATTTATAAAACTAAGAACATAGAAGTTCAAAATTAGGACATAAATGAACTTAAAAATAAAATGATTAACTAAATTAGGTTTCTTTTTCTAGAAGAGTGTCCCTCTTTCCACTTCTAGAAGAACATCACTCTACTCCAATTCCACCTCTGTTTTCGTTCTCATTCCTCTTTCTCTAGTTGTAGACTATACCGAATGAATTAACAATGACATCTTTCTGAATATTGAAAATGCCTTCTTCAATCCTAATAACAACCTACCAAAATTTCCTTCTAACATACTAATAGTTGTGTAATTCTTCTCATCGGTTGTTAAAATATAATAGGTGGAGTCTTGTTCAGATATTTGTATGCCCCTTTCTAATGTCTCTGAGTAGCTTTACATTTCTATAAACTACATATTCTTATCGAGAAGAAATATTGCTCCACTAATAGAAATGATTAATGATGCTTGCATTTGAGTGAGTTGCAAGATGATCTTCCCAAATCTTTTATTCTTTCGGTGTACCTTTGCACCTTTAGGGGAAATTTCTAGTTACAATAAACAAGGTTCTTGATCGAGGTGGATATTGGTTTCCACCCACCTATTGCACTTAGACCTCCAGTTGGTTTCATTTGTTTCCGTGTTCAGTTGAGCATTTACTATTTTTAGCAATTTTCAATTTCTGAACTTCTCGAGTAGTTTTGACCCCCTAAACGGTGTTTTTTTAGGTCCATTGCAGGCCCATAGCCATAGGCAGGGACCTATGGAAAATCTTGTAGTAATTGGAGAGACCTATCCAACAAGGTATCGTACACACCAAATGGAGATAATATGACCAAGTTATGACCCCAGGAAGTTGAGTGCCCAACTAACCCCAACGAGGCCCACGAACTCTTGGTGTTACATCTCCTAGGGTTAGGGTTTTGGTTGTTTAGGGTTTTCACATTTTTTACGATAATAAATAGGCCCTTGAGCCTCATTGTAACACAGTTCAGAGGCATGTAGTTGTGACATCTCTTCTCAGAGATAAGCGACCATCATTTGAGCTACTCTTATTTCCATTCTATTTGTAAGCATATTTGAGTCTTTGATATTAATGAAATGAAGCGCTATTTACATTGCATTTATGTATTTATGGTTATTGTGCCGAGAGGCGCATTCTATAACCTAGTATGACCCCGATGTGTAAGTATGTCATGTCCTCAAAAAATAATAAATTTAATTTTGGCTAATGATGGCCAAAACATTAGCTTAAATCTTAAACTATATTTAAATTAGATCTTTAGATTATATATAACTTTTTACTAAGATTAATTACTAAAATATAAATATGTACTCTTATATACAATTTTAAAATCATGCTTATCATATGTGTGACATTGAATGGATCATAAATTTACCTTTAACAAAAAAAATTACTATAGTAACTATTCCAAATTAGGTAAAATTTTAAATATTTTTACTCTTTACTAAAACCGATACCATTTCATAAATCAAAAGAAAAAGGTTAAATCAACACAAAGAATAAAAAATCTTGGTCCAAAATCTTTTAATAATGTTTTTAATTAAATATTTGTAAAATGAATCTTTAAAAGGAAAAACCATATCCTATGGATATATTAAAATATTTAAAGACATAAATGTTTCCACATCAAAGTTGTAATATTTGAAAATATTAATTTGATGTAGTTTTATTATAAATTTTGTTATCATGCCATGTAAAAAAACCATTAAATCTAATATTAATATTAAAAGATTAATAATATTATTATCATTAAATATAATATTGATATTAATATATTATAATATTATTAAATGTAATAACTCTGGTTTAATACAATATTAAATTTAATATAATATCCAGTTTGTCATATTATAATATATATTAATATATCATGGCATATATTAAATCTAGATATATATGGAGGGAAGAAAAAAGACATAAAGTGATAGAGGTGGAGAGATAGAGGGAGTGACAATGGAGAGATGGACATGAAATCAAGGAGAGGGGGTGGGGAGGAGCAAAGAGAGAGATAAAGAGAGTAATGAGATAGGGAGAGAAGGGTAAGCGAGAGAGAGAGGGAGACACAAATATGGAGGGGGGAGAGAGAAGGAGAGAGGGAGGGAGATAGTGACAAGGTGAGAGGGCAAAGAGAGAGAGGGGGGGGGGGGGAAGGATCAGAGGGAGGACTTGAAAGAGAGGACGAGAGAAGGAGGGACAAAGAGGGAGGGATAGAGATATGGAGTTGGAGGGGGAGAGAGAGGGAGTGAAGAATAAAGACATAGAGAGAGAAAATTGGAGAAAGAGAGAGGGAGTGAGAAAAGATATATGGAGAGAGTGTGTGTATGTTTTAGGGTGAGATAGAGAGACAAAGAAAGAGAGATGGAAGGAAAGGAGGAGAGTAGGAGAGAGGGATGGATATAGTGACAGAGTTGGAGGGAGAAGAGAGAGCGTGGGAGGGGAGATAGAGGGAGGTGGGAGAGAAAGGGGGAGAGAATTAAGAGAGAGAGGATGTGAGAGAGAGAAGGAGAGATGGAGTTGGAGGGGGAGAGAGGGAGGTAAAATTAAAGACATAGAGAGATAAAGGTGGATATAGAGAGAGGTAGTGATAAGGGCGATAAAGAGAGGTAGTGAGGAGAGCAGGAGGGAAGAGAGATAGAAGGGAGAGAGAGGGAGAGAAGGGGAAGAGAGAGGGGGAGGGAGAGGAAAAGGGAGTGAGCAATAGCCAGATATGGAGAAAGAGTGTGTATGTATATAGAGAGAAAAAGGAGAGGCAGGAGCAAGTAGAGATATAAATGGGAGGTGGAGAGAGGGAAGAATAGAGAGATAGAGAGAGGGAAGGAGGGAGGTAGAGATAGATATATATATATAGGCAGAGAGAGTGTGTGTGTTTGGGGGGTGAGATAGAGAGACAAAGAAGGATATATGGAGGGAAATAAATATATAGATGGAGGGAGGAGAGAGGGGACAATATTTCTTGCACTAGACACATTGATTTCAATGTAGACGATGATTTCTAATCCTATTTGATTGCTTGCATTAGATGAATTGATTGCAGTGTACATGTTGATTTCTAATTATATTTGATTGCCTACACTAGATGCATTGGTTTCAATGTAGATGATGATTTATAATCCTATTTTATTTCTTTCTCTAGATGCATTGATTTCAATTTAGATGGTGATTTCTAATCCTATTTTATTGTTTCCACTAGATGCATTGATTTCAGTGTAGATGTTGATTTCTAATATTATTTGATTGCTTGTGATAGATGCATTGATTTAAGTTTAAATGTTGATTTCTAATCTTATTTGATTGCTTGAATTAGATGCATTGATTTTAGTGTAGATGGTTTTTTAATCATATTTGATTTATTAAATTAGATGTATTAAATATTGTTAATCTTGAAGCTGATTAGATGGAGGGGGTGAGAGGGAAGAATATTTCTTGCACTAGATGCATTGATTTCAATGTAGATGATGATTTCTAATATTATTTGACTGCTTGCATTAGATGCAATTGTAGTGTAGATGTTGATTTCTGATTATATCTTATTGTTCGCACTAAATGCATTGATTTCAGTGTACATATGGATTTCTAATCCTATTTGATTGTTTGCACTAGATGCATTGATTTCAGTGTAGATGTTGATCTCTAATATCATTTGATTGCTTACACTAGATGCAATGATTTCAATGTAGATGTTTTTTTATAATACTATTTTATTGCTTACATTAGATGCATTAGATTTTATTAATCTTGAAGATGTAGATTATTAAAAAACAAATCAAGATATATTTAGTATTACCTAGAGGAACACTATTAAAAATTAATTCATTGTTAAAAGTTGTGATACCTAGACTTAAAATGGAATAGATATGCAAAATCAATCATCCTTCAAAGTGTAAATTAACACTTCACAAGATCATTTTCCTTCTTCATCACCAATTAATTACTAATAGACAAGTATATATTCAAAACTACATATATTCAAAATTACTAATAGATAATTGAATACAACAATGTATTCAAAAGTTTTATAAGAGGAAAATATATGTTTATAAACATTCAAAATAAATAAACATATTATTGAAGGAGATGTTATAATTGTTTGGAGAAACAAATAATGTAAAAAGTTTATAAATATGACTACTTGTTAAAAAAATAAAAAAATACATTATTTCTTGACTTTGCTAAATAGACTATAGAGAAAAAAAAATCATCAAAATATTCTTGAAGGAAATAATTGTTTTCAAACATTAGCAAAGAAACAAATTATTTCAAGAGTAATCTTGATGTAGTAAATTATTAAAACTACACTTCAAGTTATATTTAGCAATTCCTAGGGGGAAACTAGTAAGAATTAATAAGTTGTCAAAATTTGTGATACATATAATTAAATGAAATAGATGTTCAATATCAATCCTCCTACAAATTATTGACAAGATTGTCTCCTATCTTCATCACCAACTAATTACTAATAGATAAATACATACACATAAAAATATAATAAAACTGTAACATTCACAAACATTACCATCCAAATCCAAACACATAAACACACAAACCAGTCAAAGCATCCAAACATAGGCATATAAACCATTCAAAGTAAGAAACACAGACTAAATTAAAGAAGAGCATGATATGGTCATCCCAAGCAAAGAAAACATAATGTGAATTTTGAAGTTAATCTGAAACATATACATAATAATTATAATCTAAAAATGTTCCATTGATGCCCTCAATTACAACTAGCTTAGATACATCTAACACTGGATCTATCATGCGCCAAGAGAGATCAAATCCCTCAAAGCTTAAACATTTCCTCAAGTTCTACACTCCAAAAAGACGGTTTTCATATTTAGGGATTTGATCCCTCTTGGCGTGTGATAGATCTGGTGTTAGATGGATGTAAGTTGGTATCTATAATTTGTTTTGTTCATGTTTAAGTTCGGATCAGTGGTATCAGAGTGGTTTTCTCTTTCTCTGTTTTTGTTTGCATGTCCCCAACGAGGTCATGATATAAGGAATTAGGGCTCGAACTCGTCGAACCTTTGCAAGACTAGCCTCGCAAATACCAACAACCTCCCATGGTGGAAGAGAAGAAAGATGAGGGGGCAAGAGATCCTTTCAAAATATTTCTCGAAGAAGCCCTTGAGCGATAAAGGAACACTATCATGGGAAAATTTTCCCATATCCTTCAACAACTACCCAAAGGCGATGCATTTTATTTCTGGTAGCTATTCTGGAAGTGCCACACCCTTTAAGGTAGAAGTTAACTTTGACATCTCCATACTTGAAGGTCAAATAGATGCATATGCCATAGGTAAATTGTTAAATTGGCTAGAAGGATTTTTTTATGTTCATGATTTTTCTAGTCTAGAAAATATTACTTTTGCACTTCCCAAATCTGCCCCCCACATCAAGGACTAATGGGAAACCCACTGTGAGAAGAAACATGAAAGTACATCCTCATTGTTTTCATCCGCACCCACTTGGAATTCATTCAAGGATGCCATCAAGGAGCAGTACTACCCTATTGGGAGCTATGAGGATAAATACATAAAGTGGACCACGCTACAGTAGGGAAGAGACTAGGATGTGCCGAAGCTTACCAATGTTTTCCATACCCTTCGCACAAAGTTGAGTATCAAGGATTTTGAGAAACATTTGGTACTCAAGTACCATAGCTTCCTACACAAGTACATTTAGGATGAGATGGAGTTCTTGAACATCTCCTTGCTTAGCATGACATATCGGTACATTATCAACATTGAGCAGAAGTTTAAAAAGAAAAAGCAAGACTATGGATCTATGAATCCAAAGCAAGGGAAAGGAACCCCAAAACCACCGAATAAAGGGAAAATCCAAGGTGGGGCAACCTAGGATAACTAGCCGAATCGGTAAGAAAAAAACAATACCACGAAGAAAAATAAGGACACGAGAAAGTCTTGTGAGTTCCATAAGAGCTCCACTCACAACACAAGTGAGTGTCGAGCCAAGCAGTCACTGGTGGCCTAGTTGAAGGCTTCTAATTCAGATGCATGTTCCAACTCTAAGTAAGAACCCAACAAGGGGAATGACAAAGGGAAGAATATCATTGACGCAGAGCTCAGTGCCACTATGGCCACCACCAAGGTCTAGAAGATTGAGCTTGAAGATCCAGAAAAGGGGAAACGCCTATTCCACTCACAGATGAGGGTGAAGGGTTCTCTAATATAGTTCATTGTCGACAACAGGAGCCAAAAGAACCTTATTTCAGCAGAGGTCATGAAGTGGTTGGGCCTACCGACTACAGCACATCCACAGCTATACACCATCAGGTGACTTCACCAAGGATGAGATCTAAGCATCAACCAACAGTGTTGTCTACCCTAAAGCTTCAAGCCCTTCACAGATGAGGTATTCTGTGATTTTTCTCTTCTAGAAGTTTGTGATATATTATTAGGACAACCATACTTATGGAAGCAACATGTTTTATATGATTTTAGACCTCACTCTATTATTATTTATTTGGTTAGTAAGTTATACAAGATACTGTAGATAGCCCCACCTATCGCCATCTCCTTGATCTCTACTAAGAAATGCAGTGAGGTCAAATCCCAAGCTAGGAAATTTGTTTTCTTTCTAATTCGCTCTCAAAATAAGGAGAAGGTCATAGCCACATCCATGGCCCCCAGGAAGGATTCCTCCAAGCAGCAGAAGTAGGTGGATATGCTCATGGAATAATAAAAGCACATATTCTCCTCACACATAGGGGTACCCTTGCATTGTTAGGTCAAGCATTCGATCAGTCTAACTCCCAGAGCACCTCCACCCAATAGGCTGACATATTGTCGCTCCATTATGGAAAATGAAGAGATCAAGTTGCAAATCCAAGAGTTGTATAACAGCCCTGGTGAAAATTCCATGTAATAAATGTTAAAAACAATAACCATGGATGAGTGGGACACTTCTTCCAAGCTGAATGTTGGGTGAGACATCCTAGGGGGTGTTCATTTGGTTGTTTATGGCTAAGGCATTAAAATGAATTTTGGCACATTTATTTATGAAAATAATGGAAATTAAGAGAAAAAGGAGGTGAAAGGTCACAAGTTGCATGTAAGGAGGAAAATGAAGGAAAATAATGGAAAATGAAGAAAATAGAGGCCTCCTTCATAAAAAGGATTCTGGGGATCAGTTGGTAACCTTTTGTCAGTTCAATGTTGGAGCTCTCTCACATTATTCTCTCTCTCATACTCTTGGATACTTAGAGATTTCTTGGAGCACTCTTGGAGGGTGTGGCATACTTGGATTTTTGGAGAAAGAAGGCAAATGAAGAGAAGGAAAGCACAAAAATGCATCGACATCAACAACTACATTAGATTTTCTTGCAGTTACCGAATTTCATGTAAGATTTCTTCACTAGTTTTGGCATGCATGACATATGCATGTGGTTTCTTGGTTATGATCTATCATTGACATGGAGGATTGCCTGGATCGACAATGGATTGCCTAGCCTTTCCATTTCATCGATAGCCATGGTGATTGTGGGTTTACTTCCATTAATTTGTTTTAGTTGGTTCTCATGTTCCTTAGCTTGGGTTGAGTTACTAGTCCTGGAAGCCCTAGTTGAACAAACGCTTTGGAAGCCTAGTAATAGTTTGGGTTGACTTACTAGTCTTGGAAGCCTTGGTTTAACAAATGATCTGGAAGCCCTTGGTGGGTTGAGTTACTAGCCTATAAATCCTTGGTTGGAAAAATGCTCTGGGAGCCCTTGGTAGGCTGAGTTACTAGTCCTGGAAGCCTTGGTTGGACAAATGTGCTAAAAGTCCTGTATAAGTTGTGGGTTGAGTTACTAGTTCTGGAAGCCTTGGCTGGAAAAACGCTTTGGAAGCCCTGGAAGGCTTGGATGGAGACCAATCTGATGATGGTTTTGGTGATGTCTAACTATGAGGTGGAATCACTGGTTGATGGGCTGAGGTGGATGGCCTCTGGAAGCCCTATATGAGTTTTGATTAATGTGTTCTATGAGATCCCACATTCATTCTTGGAATATGGCACGACGGTTAATGGATGAACAAAGATTTGGCTCATCCATTCTATGGTTGGGTGCAACTTGGTAGTCCCATCTCCGGTTGGTTCATTGCATTCATTAATGAGAAATCCTTTCCTTGATTTCCATGTGTAAAGGTACTGATGTATTTATGGATTTGATGGTTGTCATGTTTATGGTATTTTTGTTCCTATTATGTTGGTTATATGAAAATCTTATGACATCATTTATGTATGGATCTCAGCATGTTTTTACCTTTATGTGAATGGATAATGTATCTATGACCTAATAGTTGATACTGATTCTCAGATAAATATGATATCCATATTCTTAACTCTATTATTTACACCTGTAGATTACATGTCGACGATATGTTTGATGAAATGCCTGTCATGGCTAGTGGGGATCTAGTCAAGGTCTTGAAAAAATATTTTCTTTAGTGTTTTCATTTCCATGTTACTTTACTATATTGAAGAGATGGATCAGGTCTAGGCAGTGTCCTGGGCTATGAGCTTGAAAAACGTGCCTTAAATCCCAAGGTCACTTGGCATAGCACTGACAATTTTGGTCCATAGTCACTAACAGGCAGGCCTATGAGAGTGAATTTAGGTTGTTGGTCACTCGCTTGCCCATAACATGAGAGTGACTATGGACCAAGATACCTAAAGCAACAATGGGACCTAGGGATAGGCTGTTTGAGTGGTTGACTTGCCTTCTAAGGGTTTTGTTGATGATTTTGGATGTTTGTATGGTGTGTTTCCGTCAGTTCCACTTCCTGAATGTGACTTAGGAGGTTGAATCATATCATAGTGGCTTCTAATCATATGTTTACCCTGGCTGGATGGTTTCTTTGGTAGATGTGGGAGGAGGCTATTACAGAGTGGTATTAGATCATGGTTCACCCCTCGAACTAGATAGGCTATGTGTTGGTCATGCATGCATGTCAGTTGCATGTGTGTCTCTTACACTTATATACTTGTTACACTTACTTGATGATTGATTAAGGTTGTAGTATGATTATCATGAAGAATTTGGTACTGATTTCATGAAATGCATTGTCATAAGTATGTGATTGACTATGTGTGGATTTTATGTCGCTTACATGTTGATTTTATGGTGCCTACTTACCTCCTTGTATGTTAGGTTACATTCTTGAATATTTGGACTACAAGTATAAGTCTTGTAGGTCGATTACAAGATTTGATCGTTTATGTTCGACTACATGCGTTTATGTGTCGGTGTAGGTTATTTGGCATTTCTTATGCATACTATTGGTTACATGTGGAAATGGGTACAATGGAGTAACGGTTGTTGTCATGCATGAGGTCATAGCATGCATTTTTTATATGGTCTTGCATTGATGACTAGATCCTAGTTAGAGTGATTTTTATGTGTTGATACATTTATTGGTGTATGTTTGTATGTTGTTATGATTATGTTATACATGTATCGTGCTGATTTGGTGATGTTGCAGACAAGTATCCTCCACGAGTTATACTAAGGTATGTTGGTTTGTTTTGATTTGGTTTATCTGACATATTATGCCTTGCAGGAAGAAATATCTAATGGTTATCAAGATGGTTGACTATAGATACTCTCCCTACGAATTCGAAGAGAACTATGGTGTTGGGAACCCCTCTGACTTGGAATTTAAATTGAGAAGTTTAAAGGAGGATATAAGGAGTTGTAAGGAAGATAATGACAAAATCATAGAGTCACAATAAAAGTTAGTAGAGGTGGATGTAGTAATACTTCAGAGCTTGTTGGATTTGTAAAGACAAGGACCACTACGGATTAGTCATGAGAATAAAGATAAAACTAATTGGGAATATGGTAGTAGATTGCATGGTGGTCATAGATCAGATAAAGATGATACAGTTAGATATGACATATTTTTGGACAATCTGGAGAGGAGGAGGGATAGACACACGCACGATTCTAGTTCTGATTTAGATAAGCACTATGATCGTCATTGCTATCATCCTTACAAGAGCAATGATAGGAGATAATTCCCAGATGAATTTAAGAAGGCAAAGCCACCTACTTTTGATGGAGAGATAAAGACATCACAAGATGCAGAGGCATGGAAGCTTGGTATGAAGAAATTCTTTAGGTTGCATGACTACTCAGAGAACATGAAAGCTAGAGTGGATACTTTCAGTGTTAAAGGTAAAGCAGACATCTGGTGGGAAGATGCGAAGAATGTCAGAGATATAAATGAGGAAGATCTGACTTGCAGTGAGTTTGAGTGGTTATTCAAGAAGAAGTATTTGTCGAAGAGATACTTCGATGACAGGGAAAAAGAATTCTATGAACTTGTTGGCTTAAGGGGGCCTGACCCAGGTTTAGCGTTAATTAGCCAAAAAAATCCCTACACCACTGGCCCTTTCGACATCAGCCAGTAGAGCGTGGACCAAAGTCTCACCTGAAGTAGTATGGGGGAATGCTAGAACCAAATTTCTGCACCCTGAGATGGTTATGATGTCGTTTGATCTCTTCTATCCCTTCCTTTTAATGGGTGATCTCTCTTTAGGGCTTGTAAGACAAACCCTTTATTCCAGCTTTCAATACCTTCGTGAAAGTATACGATCGACCTTCGCACAAACTTAACCTGGGGCTAAGGTACTTTCGCGTTGCTATGGCAACACACCATGTAGATTCCTCAATTATCCTTAGTGATTTGCTTATTTCACTGAACACTTTAATTTTATCATCGCATAATCAGATATTCGTAATTGCGTTAATTATTCAATGTAACTGTATTCATTCGCGCAACATAATAGCATAATAAAGGAAATTTATACTCAAAATATCCAAACCCATCAACAAAACAAATACATAGAAATTGCAAAATAACTCCTTTTATTAATATCTTCCAAGTATTACAGGCTCTGTTCACCCTCCCCACACAGCTGCAGGGGTCCGTGCACTCAGCTGCGGACTTATACCCTAGGCCTCTGCACACTCAGCTACAGAGACTCTACCTATGCTACAACCCAAGACTTAGACTTATTTCTCTAAAGCTATGACCCTCTTACATCTTCTTTTTTGCTAACGACTTAGAGCATAGCTCTTTTTATACAATCCCATGGTCTGCGAACCATGGGTAGATCTCTTACAACCAACTTTACTTTACAAAACTAAGGGTGGACTACCCTTTGTGACATATAATACCTTCGTGCTCCGCAACCACAAAATGTGGAGTCTTTACAATAATATTACAAAAACTTGACTTAAACATGGGCTTTTAGCCCCAAAACTGCCCTTGGGGGATCCCACTCCCAATAGGCCCCCAACACAAACATCGTGACTTGCCCTCAAGTCACTCGGTAGGCACGGAGATCTTTACGCGAAGCCCGTCCAACTCGACCCTGATGATCGCAACTTCGGCTATGCACTGAGCTGCTGCCTGCTTCGCATCTTCGACTATCTTCTCAGTTACTGCCCCTGTGCTGTCATTCTGAATCTATTGTTTTGTCGCTTACAGAGTCGCAAGATTTCCTTCAATGTTTGCTATCACTGCATAAGCTTCCTCCAGCGAGGGCTTTAGTCACACCTTCAACACTGCTTCCTTGTGCAGCGCTGCGTCCACCTGTTCCTTCAGCTACTTGGCTTCGTATAGCTTGGCTAACCTCTATGTCAGTGCGATGGTTCGTGATGTGCCCTTAACTTCGTCAAAGCACTGTTGGAGTTCAAGCACTTCCATCTTGATCCTCTGGATGTTTGAGTCCTTCTGCAAGCCGACCAGGACCTCAAATGATTGTTCAAACAACTTGGTGCAATCGGTTACTACACTCTCCACTGGCGCGACTACTTCTATGACAGCATCCACCCACTGTTCCTTTACGTCAGGCGGCATTGAAGCCTGAGCCCTCAACTAGAGATCTGTAATCTGTAGGTTCAGCTCCAACTAAACCTGTGCCATTTTCGTCTGAGTGTCACGCACCCCTGTGGCAAATTTACGAATGTGGACCTAGACTTGATCCTCCTCTCGAATGGGCAATTCCAGGACCATTCTTTAGGCCTCCTCCACAACTTGTATGATCTTCTTACTCTAGCTGGTCACCTCGGCCTTGGCGGTGATGGTAACATCCCTCTATAAGGCCATCTGCTCATTTTTTATTCTGATCTGAATGGAAAATGGCATCAACCCATGGTACTCATTCACCCATATTATTCATCGACCCATGGAATTTACCCATGGTATTGTAAATGACATCCGCCCGTGGTATTGTAAAATCCACCCATGATATTCATTCACCCATGGAATTTACCCATGGTATTGTAAATAGCATCTGCCCGTGGTATTGTAAAATCCACCCATGGTATTCATTCACCCATGGAATTGACCCGTGGTATTGTAACTGAAAAATACTATAAGTAACAAGTCACATTTTGTAAAAGGACAGATTGTTCGCCACAATGTAGCCTTTACAGTTATTATCGGTTTTAATAAAAAAGTTTCTTTGTGGTTTTGTTTATTGGGCATTCTCCTATTTTTCTTCTGGCAATGCAAGTTTTCAGATCTTGGGGGTCTCTCCTCCCAAGATCCATTTCAATCTTCTAGATCTTGGGGCCTTTCCCCCAAGATCCATTTCAAGTTTTCAGATCTTGGGGTCCTTTCCCCCAAGATCCATTTCAAGTTTTCAGATCTTGGGGGTCTCTCCCCCCAAGATCCAATTCAATCTTTTAGATCTTGGGGGCCTCCTCCCAAGATCCGGATCAGTGGTATCAGAGCAGGTTATGATTCCATGGAAATGAGGGTTTGATGCATATTTTAGTTTCAAATTTTGCAACAATATTCAACAAACTTCAGGCATGTGCTACAACCTCCACAGAGCACTTTCTTGGGTCAAGCAGGAAGAATTTTTCTTTTCTCATTTTTTGCAGGATTTTTTTTGGGCGGCGACTTTGCAGATCAGATCTGAAACATTTGGTACAAAATTTACAAAAACAAATACCAGATCTGGATTCCTCTCGAAAAATCACCCAATTTCAAAAAACAATGGGTCGAATCGGAGTTCGGATGTGGGAGATATCACTGATTTAAAATCAACTATTTTATCATAATTTTTGTGACGGCGGAACTGTTGCAGTGCGAATCTGAGATCTCAGAGTGCCCAGATAAGGATTTCCATCACATGGGAAGATGCAAAATGGTCCTTCTGCTTCCAAAAACAGGTTATAATAAATATTCTGAGTTATATTGGCCGAGTTATGTCCATTTTAATTCTGGAGCAGCATTCGGAGTGGGTTTCCATTGGAGACGTGCCCTCCCACCCCACTTTAGTAGGCACCTGCTTCACATTCATCAGTTTCAACATAGCAGCAATCGGCTTGGGTTATTTGGAGATGTGCCCTCCCACCCCAGGCTATGTAGGCACCTGCTACTTCATCAGCAACCAACATCACGGTTGTGGGTCATCCACAAACCCACACTTCATCGAAGTCCATTTGCTAGGTCGTACATTGTTAGTATCACAGTTGGTCACAAGCATTACAGGGTATCTCTATCCTCGGATCTTCGTTCTTCATGGTTATGGGTCATCCACAAACCCACAGTTCATCGAAGTCCATTTTCTAGGCCACACACTGTCAGAATCATAGTTGGTCACAAGCATTACAGGGTATCTCTATCCTCGGATCTTCATTTATCAGGGTTTTGGGTTAACCACGTAAAGCCATTATCTTCAGTGGATCTTCATATTCAACAAAGGCTTTGCAGGAGGGAACTTTACGCAATGGGGACCATTGCTTCTTAAGGAGGGAGGAATGATCCGAATGGAAAATGGCATCAACCCATGGTACTCATCCACCCATATTATTCATCGACCCATGGAATTTACCCATGGTATTGTAAATGACATCTGCCCGTGGTATTGTAAAATCCACCCATGATATTCATTCACCCATGGAATTTACCCATGGTATTGTAAATAGCATCTGCTCGTGGTATTGTAAAATCCACCCATGGTATTCATTCACCCGTGGAATTGACCCGTGGTATTGCAACTGAAAAATACTATAAGTAACAAGTCACATTTTGTAAAAGGACAGATTGTCCGCCACAATGTAGCCTTTACAGTTATTATCGGTTTTAATAAAAAAGTTTCTTTGTGGTTTTGTTTATTGGGCATTCTCCTATTTTTCTTCTGGCAATGCAAGTTTTCAGATCTTGGGGGTCTCTCCTCCCAAGATCCATTTCAATCTTCTAGATCTTGGGGCCTTTCCCCCAAGATCCATTTCAAGTTTTCAGATCTTGGGGTCCTTTCCCCCAAGATCCATTTCAAGTTTTCAGATCTTGGGGGTCTCTCCCCCAAGATCCAATTCAATATTTTAGATCTTGGGGGCCTCCTCCCAAGATCTGGATCATATTCTCTGGTTTCTTATCTCTTGGAGGGTATGACTCTCGCGGGCCCTTAGCTCTGTAATTACTCCATCCTACAAGGAGTGGAGTGCTTCGCATGGGAGCACTACCAGGTTCAATCCCACTCCCTTCAAGGCAGTGACAGTGGGCCTATCAACCTTATTTTCTTTTGTCAGTGCTCCATCCAGTAGCACTAGCACACTGGAAGCCTTCGTGCACAACATATCGACAACCTATAATGTGTTGATAGCCAAGCTGGTAGACACCATACCAACTTGAAACATGTGGGTTTGAAACTTCTGCAGTCCCATCTGGATGGCCCCTAGGATAATCTATTGCTACTTTTCAAATTGCTGCAGAACCTCGCGGTGACATCTCTGATTGTGTCACTGATGTCTTATAAATCTCCCTCCGTTAGTGTGATAGGGTTCAGTGAAGTCTTGGTCACCTTGGACCTCTTTCTGGACCCTCCTTTTTTGGCTCTCTCGGGGGATTAATGAGGTCGGACGTTGCCTGAGGGTTCGCGTCATGTTTCTCTGTATGCTCTTCTTCAGTTGCAGGTGAAGGCAACCGTGCGCCATTGTCAGATCCTTGCTCTGTGCCACCTATCTATTTTCCTACCTCTTTCCTATCTGCTCTGCCTTGGCCTTCTCAGTGGTCTCCTTCTTCCTCTTCTTGACCAGCTGTGCCATCTTCAGCTTGGCTTCATCCTTCTTCTTTTGTGCAGTAGACTTGCTTCCACCTACAGCCCAGTCTGTGGGGGTGCGCCACTCTGCCGGCCATTTATCCAACACCACATCGATGGCATCATCCATGGCTAGGTACGGTACATCATACCACTTCTGCGTAGGGTCCTCCCATGCCCCGATTGAGATCCGATGGAAATCATATTTTAATTCAGAATAGCTCTGCAGGTTAGCTTATACCATGGGTGACAATAGTGGGTTGAGATTGATAGCCATCATGAATTCATTTCCATCAGGATCTAGAATATTTTTTTGTCTTGAACGTGCTCTGTGTCCTTGGTTTCCCATAGCGAAGCGTACTTCGCTGCTTCAGGAAGGTCCGGTGCGACCGAGGGGAATTGTCTCTCTTCTAGTAGCTCCCATGCTACAAGTACAATTGATAACAAGAGCCACACGTAGTGGAACATCTTGCTTTTCTCTTGCGCCTCATGGTAGTTTTCCAAGAACTCACTGCGAAGGTAGTCCGACCAGTGAAACTGGACCCCTTTTGCTCACTTCTATGCCAGTGCGATGACAGGCGTTGGCACCTCATCAATGTGGCACTTCTGCATCACCTTCCCTACAAGGATTTATGTTTCTACCTTCACAGCAAGGTCACATATGTTGGAGATTGCATACCCACGTGACTTCTTCACCAATTTAAACTTTTCTTTCATTAATTCTGCAAGCGCTAGCTCGCCACCCTTACCACCAAAGATCATAGCTAGATTTTCACCTGTATACGGTAGGTGTGTTATGCAGTGAATCAACATATCAGTGATGGGTATTGGCTCCTACATCCATAGAAACCCATCATACACCAAGCACAACAACTGCTTGATGACTAGAACTATCACGGGGGTGCGATTATAGTGCGACACCCAGAGCAGGTTGAGTAATCTTGCCTTCTCTACTCCTCTGAGCCACTTACGTGGCTCCAGTGCAATCATCCTCATCTTTGTGTCTATGATGCGGCACATCAACTATTCGGTCGTCAAGTGCAGGAACTTCTCATGGTCCACCAAGTCCCAGTTTTCGAGCTTCAAAATCATCACCTGTGCCAAACGTGGAATGTCAAAAGTGATCTCATCTGGTAGCAATAGGGTTTGCAAGCAAGTCTTACCTTCATCAATGTCCTTTAGGACCTTAGACTTAGGCTTGCGTGGAGGGACATACTCTGGCAACCATGTAAGAGGATCCACACCCTGGGCTTCAACCTCCTCTATTTCCACTCCAACATCCTCATCATCCATGGGGATGTCTTTGATATCCTTTTCTTCTGCCTCTATGTTTATAGCCTTGCCTTTCTCCTGAGCAGTGGGCTTTGTTGGTTTTCGTCTTAGTGACATACAAACAGGGATGGTAGGTTGCTTTCCCTTCTTATCTTTCATGGTCTCCTTGGTTGGGGTTGGCTTTGGTCTCGGCATTCTTGGGGATTTAGGGACCTCCACCAATACTTCAGTCATTTCCGGGGTGGCTACTTCAGTCCCCATATCAATTTCTCGCACATTTTCTCCGGCTACCACTCCTTCAATGGTCATAGCTTTTGCACGGGTTGACATGATTCTCTTTACTAGTGCTTGTGTCTGTCTTAATAATTGTTCAAACGCTAGACTCGCTATTAGGTCTTGAGAGAATTCATAGTTCATGTGCACCTGGTAGTGCAACAACTCAATTCTCAAAATTCCAAGTGTTTTTCGTTGGGTAACCACTTGTAATTTATAGGGCAATTTGAATTCAAATCCAACCGTTCCCCCCAAAATTAGTTCATTAATGCCTAATTGGCGGCAGATTTTCTAGGATCTAAGCCATAAATTTTGTCTTAAATGTTGACCACCTGGTCCATTCGGCCTCACTTTTGTCGTCTTTTCATGAACAATGAATTTAATGGTCACTTTCCAGCTGACCTACGCAATTTCTCCCTAGGTAGCACAGCTTCCTCCGAGCTATCGTGAACCCAGTGACACATCCTTGCTTCACACCATCTTCCAATTGCGCAGCTCCCCAACTTGTGCAGTGTAGTTTATAGTCTCACGTCTCCTTTCAGCTGCTTGGAGTGCTAAGACTGTGCTACTTTCATTTAGTGACATGGCTAGATTGCCAATGTATGGCTTCAAGTGACTACCATTCACCTTTCCTAGGAAGGGTTCTCCATTTAACTTAACCAACTGTACTGCTCCTCCATTAGTAATCTCCTTAATAACATAAGGCCCTAACCAGTGCATCCTGAATTTTCCAGGGAATTTATCAAACTTACTTTCATACAACAAAAAAATATCATTTACCTTAAATGTGCGCAACTTGATGTGTCGATCATACCTGTTACACAATAATTTGTCACTACCTTCACTCCCAGTCCTTCTACTATGTCATGTGTCCAAGTCAGATATGCTCATATTGAACAAATGCTCTCTTATGTTGCCAATTGACCCAATTTTTCTAAGTTATCTACCTCATCGCTACTATGGACTTAATATTCGCACTGAAGGGTGCTCATAAACACTCCAGTTGCGCTACCGGCGTGGAAGTACATCAGTTTCCCGTGACGATCCAATTTCATGCCCCGTCGCGAGGCTATTTGCTATATTTAGCGATGATCTGACTGGCTACATTACTCACTAGCGATGTCAGTATTGAAGCTTAGTTATACACTCACGATCACCTAGATTGGGAGAATTTGTTCCAACAGTCGGCCTTCTAGATGACTCTAGACCTAGTTGTTGGCATAGGTTGTGTCGCCCTTCCTTCTCTGGCATGGCAGTTCCATCAATTGTGCTACCTTCCTTGAGGATAAGCTCTCTCTTCCACCTTTCATGGAGACTCCTTCTCCTATTTAAACCCACACCTTTGCTATGATCAGATAGTTGGTAAATTCTTGGATTGAGCAGTGCTGTTAGTGTCTTTAGATAGCTGGTCTAGGCAAGACAAGTGTGAGAGCGCTGATAGCTTGTGGAAGGTTGTGAAGCGCCCATGGCTTTGTGTAAAACTTATGAGTGTGAGAGAGAGACTATGAATGTTGGGAGATCCATCTTGAAAGAGTGAATTCTTGAAGAACATGCTGGCTGGATTCCTCTGAGAAGGCTTGCGACATCAAGACTTTGGTTGTAAGCTTACTCTTATTTCATTATCAATATAATCAATGATGTTTTCCTATGTCATGTATGTAATTTACTTGATAGCTCATGACTTCTTGACTTTGTGAGTAAATAGATCATTGTTGTTTTCTGGTTACGTGCTTTGTTGTATTTCCTTTGCCTTGTTTCAGGTTGATCACTCACTGAGGAGAAGGAAGTGAAAGCTGGAGCAGTGCAACGGAACTCCATTGACCACCGGTTGAGGTAGGCCTCCAACTGTGACTGTTTAAGGAAATCTATGGTTGATCTATCCTCGTTTGTGACTAGACCCACTCTAGGGATATAGGGGTTGCCTCTGTCCACTGGGGAGTCTGTCCTATGTTTTTCTTTTTTCTCTTGTTTTGATTTTGATTAGGTCTCTCTTGGTTTTTGGGGATTAATTGTCAGTCTTTCGGGTCATCTAGGTTGATCTGGGAGGTCCCTCTATTGTCTGTTAGATTGGATAGTTTTTGTTTGCGAGATGTTGGCTCATTTGCCTTTGTTTTTTTACATCATCGCGGAATAAATTTTAACAGTCACGCTGACATCGCGCTCACTCTTTTGTAAAATCCTGTGCATCACTGAATAATGTCACACAGTTGCGACAACCTCTGAAATTGGTTCATCGCGGGAAACATGTGTACTTATGCGATGACATCGCTCTGTTGCTACGGCTAGCTTCTTATCAGCACTAGTTGCTGGTGCTATACTCACTATGATACTTGTAGGATTGATTTTCTCAATTCTGCCTCCCGAATTTCCCATTCTTGTTGATCCCTTACTTTTTTCACTCGCTCGGTAGTTTGTTTTTCATTTTTTATGGTTAAGGCACTTCTTCTTTGGCTTTGTTGAATGAATCTTGCATTTTTGCCTGTGTGACCTAGTTTGTTCTTTCAAGTTTTTGAATCAATTGTCTTGGTTGCTGGTTTCCTCAAGGTTCAATCACAGCCTTCTTATTAGTATGATTGAGCCTTCCTTATTGCCTGTTCTTGGTTGATTTTTAGTGATGGTTGTTGAACTGATCTTTGGTGTTGATTCAATCTCTTTTCGCTACTGAACATAGATCACGATTGTTTGGGTCAACCTGTTCTTTCACACTTGCTTGTTCGTTCCTTTGAATTTAAAACATCAAAAATCAAATGACTGCATTCATTTAGTGTGTGAAAGTGAAAGTGAATTTGCATTTCAAGATGGCATATTGGAAAGTGAATGATTAAAATATCTCATTAGTAGTACCCATGCACTGTAGGAATTGATGTCTATATGCATTGTGTGATTGCATTTTCTCGTCTTTTTTTTCTTGGTTTGGGAATGATCTTTCTACCCTCCTGTAGGTAGGTGTTCATTGAAGTAAAACGATATTTCGTTCATTCTAGTTGCATCCTAAGGTTTGTTGTATACATACGGTAAGGCCTAAAAACTGAAACATGATTCAAGATCAACTTTAAAATGAACTGAATAAATCTAACAACGCATTGGAACGTAACGCTCGTTATTTATAGGTCTAGGCTAGAGACGTGCTTTAGCGTCATTAAACCTAGTCATTATTGTTTTCACTCAAGGTTGGGTGTTTCCTCCTTCAGTGACTCAATAGCGGTCTAGTACGGAATTGTGGTCCCATGTACCGTTGAGTATATGTTGGGAGACCCCACTAGGTTATCGTCCTTCATCCATAGGAAGTCGTGTCTACCGCCTTGCAAACCATAATGCACCGAACACAACATTCGGGAAGATTGACTACCGTATGGAAAGTCCTTGGTTTTCATATGATTGCCAAGGTGTATATGTAGTTTTACGGGTTGTTTGGTAAACCTTTTGCCTAATTCTCCAGAGTAGTCACTTTCGTTCCTTTTCGGACTCCCTAAAAGAAAAGGTCCATCTAAGCGCTTGTCACTTCAGGCTCATTAAATATTTGAAGGTAACTATAGTCATCTTTTTGTCCTTTTCTCGACTCTTAAAGGATGAAAAGGTCAAGTTCCGTTCCTATGTCTTAAAATTTATTTGGCCACATTCACATTTTCCCAGTTAAATCTTGTTTGCATTTAGTTTGAGTAGGGTTCTTTCTTGTTAGTTTTCCTAGGATTTTGAATTGAATCATCTTGGCAGAATCACCGATCCCATCTCTATTCCAAGTGACCAAGGCTCTCCATCCTCTATCGCTCTCAAGGTTGCGTTGTTAGTGATACTCTCCCTGTTATCCCGAGTGTCCAACTGCTTAACTCTCTAGCCCCAAAGGACGAGTCTTACGATATTCATTGGAACCCTGTTTGGGAGCCTTCTGAAGAATATATCCCTGGTACTCCTCCTAGTGCTTCGATCCTGATGTCTTCCTCAGACATGGATGAGAGACCTCTCGTCTCCGTTGAGGAATCCTTTGTAGAAGAAAGTGAAATAGCTGTGCCCACGGAAACTTCACCTTTCCA
Organism: Pinus tabuliformis; assembly: GCA_031772625.1. Classification (NCBI taxonomy): domain Eukaryota; kingdom Viridiplantae; phylum Streptophyta; class Pinopsida; order Pinales; family Pinaceae; genus Pinus; species Pinus tabuliformis. The sequence continues at coordinate 1,008,833,930 of CM062811.1, forward strand.
TATTACTTCCCTTGGTATCACATTGCCTTTAAGATATAATTCTCTAGCAGATGTCATCGGTTCGAGGTCTCCCTTTTCTAGTTCCATATGGTCTTGTATGGTCCCTCCGACTTCGGAGTCATTTACACCTCAAATTCACAATGTGTCCATCACATTTGTTCTGACTATGCCAACTATTTGTGTGGCCTCTTTAACCCCCGTTGTCAGTGCCACCATGGCTTCTCCAGTGGTTACTACTATTGTCGAGCCTTATGTTGGTCCTACCAATGGTGGCCGGACAACGAGAGTTGTTAACCCCACACTGAGTGCCCCACCTTCTACTGGTTCCATTCCAGTAGGGGGGCATATGATTAATACGTGCAAGCTCTTCAGAATCCAGATCCTCAAAATCTGTTTAATTATTACGATTCTCATGGAGCTCATATCTATTACCCCAGACCTATCGCATCTCAACCTGCAGTTGAGGTCACGGTTCTGTTGTCCATTTCTTGGGGTACCACCACTTGTCATGGTGACCAAGCACCACCCGTGAATCTTCAAGGACCACCCTATCAAGGTCAGTCTTCCTACGTGCAACCCTCTTATGGGCAGTCGTCTCACAGACAACCTTATCCACAACAACCTGGAGGCCCACAAGGACAACCCTTCCGGGGACAACCTTCGGCCTTTGGTGGTTCTTCCTTTACCTATCTTGGGCAACCTTCTGGTAACCTGGGGCAACCTTATGTTCAACAAGGTCAACCCGGTGTCCAGCAAGGCTACCCTTCTGGGAAAGCCAGTCAGCCTTACGTTCAGTAAGGCCAACCCACTATCCAACCTTCTTAATCACCTGGACAAATTGGTCAACCCCAAATTCAACTAGGCCAACCAACTGTCCAGTCAGCTCAGCCATATGGCCTCAAGACAACCCTCAGTTATGCAAGGGAAACCCGCTACCCAGCAAGCTCAAACTTCTAGGCAAGTGGGCCAACCACAATCTCAGCTAGGTCAACCTTCTAACCAGATGGCTCAACCTCAATTTTCTCAAGGACATCAGTCTGGGCCTGCTCAACCGGGTACCCAAATGATTGCTACTTCTCAAGCGCCACCCGGTCTTCAACCCCAGTTCGGGCTCCAGACCCAATCTGATCCTCAAATTTAGGTTGGATTCCAATCTCAACCTGCTTATCAAGCCCAGAATGGCTACCAGACTCAGCTTGGAGCCTAGCCGCTTTATGGTACCCAGCAATCCCAATGACAATCTCAATTCACCCCATATCAAAATTATCAACAACTGCAGGCCAATCCTTACCAGAATTTCCAGCAACCTTATGTTGCTCCTATAGGCCAAGTTGGTAATTAGTGGAATGTTGGGGGACAAATACAAGGTCAACTGTCCAGTTATAGCTATAACCCTTACAGGAAAAATTCCTACGGACAAAACCCTTATGGGCCGAATCCATCCAGACAAAACCAATGGGGGAAAGAAGCAGCTGGGTGGAACTCTGGTACTACCTCCTACCCGCGGCTTTAGATGTCCTTCAATCCTCAGTTACCCTTTTTAGCGACGTTGGAATTATCGGACATGTCCAAATTGACAAATGATCCCATTCTTCATAATCTGTATTGGCCGCCGGTTCCAACTAAAATTCCAGGTGATTGTCCCAAGTTTGATGGTAAAGCTGGAGAAGATCCCCAGGCTCATGTTATGACGTATAATTTATGGTGCTCATCCAATTCATGGTTTGATGATTCAATCCAGCTTCGCCTTTTTCAACGAATTCTCACTGGCTCTGTCGCTAAATGGTATATTTAGTTAGCCCACGGATCTTTTCAGGACTTTAACCGTTAGCGATGGCATTTTTAACTCATTTTCAGTTTATGATTCAATATGAAATGGGCACACATCTCTTGACATCCTTAAAACAGACTACAACCACACATATCTCCAATCATATTCATGAATGGAGATGACATCGTCATTTGATCAAGTTTTGGATTCCCGATTAGCTCCTGACTGACTGGTTCATGACTTCATTTGTCGGTCCGATCACTTAAGACATTGCTATAGGGGCATGTGTAATTGAAGAGCAAGCTATTACGCGTGCTCAGTACCTTGACTTGGTTTACTCCCTATCCGGTGTGCTATATGGTTATTTTCCTGATGCTTCGAGGCCCAGAACCTCCAAAGCTCCGCCAACACCCTCTATTGATGGTGTTATCGGTTCTATCAATCCACCCTCTAAGAAATCTTCCGTGAACCCTGGGAAGCAAAAGTCGAATACTTCAACTAAAAATACTTCCTAGGTTGTATCCAATTCTAGTAACACTTTCGAGGTGAATACTATCCAGTCCACCACGACAAATAAATCCTTGAAAGGGAAAAAGAAGGGAAATGGAAAAAATAACGCTAAACAACCGAAGTAGGATTCCCCTAAACCTCCACCTAAGGAAGGTGCCAAAAGAAAACCTACGTATCCTTGCCTTATCTGTGACAAGGATCACTATACCAAAGAATGCTCAAGGCGGTCCGAAGTTAGTCATTTGCTGAAAGGTTCCCCTGGAATTCCTGCCGTGCTCAAAGAGCCTTTTCCCTTGCAACAAACTCAAATGGTGGCTGACCTATCGCAATCCTCTTCTCCCTTTGGTTCTCATGCATTTATGGCTGGGACAATTCCCATCCACATTAGTACTCGGGAAAAAGAATATCCATCGCCCGCTAGGAAGGAGCCTAAGGTCCCCTCTAGCGCTCCTCCATCCAGTTCTAGTCCTTTCCATATCGAACGACCTAGCACTGAGATGGTCATCTGACCTCCTCCTAAAGACATATTCCAAAAATCTTTGTACAACCCCAATGCTCGTGCTGCTCAGCACTATAGCATCATTGAGGAATTAGCCCAGGATCCGTCACCTATGTTCGCATTAGAAGTTATCTCGAGATGTCCCTCTCAGAGGAAGTCTTTGCTATCAGCCATCGGTGAAATTGACCCGACCGACTCAGATTTGATTACTTTTGACGTGGATAGTCATATATCGAGGATGCCTCACCAAATTGCCTTCCTTATTCAAGTCATCATCAATTCTAAAATGATCCATCATATCGTCATTGATGAAGGTGCTTCTACTTGTATAATGTCAGTTGCTTGCTGGAAGGCTATTGGTTCTCCGACTCTGAGCTAGTCTCCTACGACCTTGGAAGCCTTTGATGGGAGAGAGTCTTGCCCTTATGGTATACTCCAATGCTTGCCTATTACTTTGGAAGGGAAGACGGTCTAAGTGGAGGTCGAAGTTGTCGATGCAAATTTAACTTACAACCTCCTTTTAGGACGAAGCTGGACATACGCCATGCGAGCCATGGCTTCATCTCTATTTTGTGTCATTCGTTTCCATCATCAGCGGAAGATCATCACCATAGACCATTTGTCCTTCTTCACCTCTTCCTCCAATGGCAACGTGCCTTTTGTGGAGCATACCTCTATTCCATTTGAGAGCCTGGGCGTTGGACTTTTTAAAAATCCTACCCTTATGGGTGTCTTCTCACTCCAACCTCCCAACATCGCTCCTACTAATATGATTTTTGTTCGCTCTGATCCATGGGTTCTTCCTCCTGTTGATCAGGTAGAATCCTGGGGCGATGAGATGTCATTGAGTCCTGCCAAGCTCAACTACGCTGAAATTGTTTTTGCATCAGCCCCATCCTTTGACCCTGCTCCTTCAAGCAGAGCTCTCGACTCGTACGTGCAACCCCCTTGGCTTGGAGATAGTGCTTCTTCAGACCCTTTATAGGAACTTTCTCCTCCTGATGAAGCAATTATTGAGACCATGTCTTTCAAGGAGCCTCCCTGGTTTGATCATCACCATTTCTCATCGTATCTCCCTACCCATCGGGAAATGCTTACTTGTCTCGAGCGGTTTGCATCTTGTATCCCCTCTCAACCTATCCAGACACCCATCCAGATCCATCAAGTGTCTTCTAAAGGAAATATGGTGAAAATCACGCAAACCCAGCCAATCAAAATATCTGTTAAACCAGGGATTGTTGAGCATATCCACGTTGGAGTAACTTGTACTACAGAAGAGATTCAGCTCTATACTGATCTTTTTTGCAAATTTAGTGATGTGTTTGCCTGGTCTTACGAAGAGATGCTTGGCATCGATCCTAGCATTTTGGTGCATGAGATACCTACATATGCGGGTGATAAACTTGTTCGATAACATCTACGCCTCATGCACCCCTGAAAGGCTGCATCGATTAAAGCGGAAGTTGGAAAGCTTCTTCAGGCTGGTTTCATTTACCCCATCCCACTCACGGATTGGGTCTCCAATATTGTCCCTGTAACTAAAAAACAAGGCACTATCATGCTATGTGTTGATTACCGTGATATCAATGGGGCCTGTTCTAAAGATAACTTCCCCACACCCTTCATTGACCAACTCATTGATGAGTGTGCTGGGAGTGAGATATACTCGTTCATGGATGGCTTTTCTGGTTATAACCAGATTAATATTGCTCCTGCGGATCAACACAAGACCGCTTTTATCTGTCCGTGGGGCACTTTCGCTTATAAAAAGCTCCCTTTTCGGTTTAAAAAATGTCGATGCAACCTTCCAACGCGCAATGTCTTATGCATTTCATGATATTCGACACATTGTGCAACTTTACCTGGATGACCTTCCGGCTCATTCAGCGAAGCGCCAAGACCATCTGACCCACCTTCGTGAAATTTTCCTCAGTTGTAGACATTATCGCATCCGGCTAAATCCGCATAAGTGTGTCTTCCGTGTCGTGTCTGGTAGAATTCTTGTGTTCATCGTCTCCTGGGAGGGTATCCATTTGGATCCTCTTAAAGTCGAAGCCATCCTAAATCTTCCTCCCCCTTCTTCCTTTTAGCAATTGCAAAGTTTGAAGGGAAAAGCAAATTTTTTATGACGATTCATTATGAATTATATTGAAGTAGCTAAAGGCTATACGCGGTTGTTAAAATGTGACACCCCTTTTCATTGGGATATCGATGCACAAGAGTCATTCGAGCACCTCAAGGCTCTCCTTGTTTCTGCTCCTTTGTTAAGTCCCCCTGATTATCATCAGGATTACACTCTTTATTTAGCCACTGCTAATACCACTATCGGCATGGTTCTAGTTCAAGATGACGATGATGGTACTGAGCATGTCGTTTATTATCTCAGCCACAATTTACTTGATACGGAAACTCGCTATGCCTATGTCGAGAAATTGGCATTGGCCGCTGATTTTGCTGTCCAACGTTTCCGCCATTATATACTATTGCATACTATGACTGTGATTTCTGATTGCAACCCGATGACATAAAATTTGTCACGTCAGTTACTGGGGGGAAAATACTCCAAGTGGATTGTCATCCTCCAGGAGTTCGACTTGGAGTTCATCACTGCCAAGTCCAAGAAGTCCCTCGTCTTCGCTGAGTTACTTTGCTCTCTGCCATCTGTCACCACACCCTCTCGATTAGAGGACCACATTCTAGACAAAACTCTGTTCTTGATTAGTACCCTCGACCCTTGGTACAGGGACATTATTGTCTATCTTCGGATGTCCTCTTTTCATCATGATTTGTCCAAGGATGCTCGGATATGAATTCGTCATCAGTCTCAAACCTATCGCATTATTGGGGACACCCTGTACCGACACGGGGCCGACTCTGTCCTCTGCCGATGTTTAACACTCGAGGAGGCCAAACGAGTTCTGAATGACTGCCATTCTAGCGCCTGTGGTGGTCACATGTCCGGATATGCTACTGCTCAAAATATTCTCCATGCTGGTTATTTTTGGCCCTCCATCTTCAAGGATTGCATTCTTGCCGTCCTCTCTTGTCATGAGTGAAAAATCTACCAACGGAAAATGCACGCGCCTCCCGCTCCATTGCACCCTATTGTTACCATTGGCCCTTTTACTAAATGGGGCATTGATTATATGACTTGTAACCCTCGCTCAGCTGGGGGGCATGGGTATATCATCATTGCCATTGTTATTTCACAAAATGCGCCGAGGCAATGCCTACACTATCCAAAGACGGTCACATAGTGGCACAATTTTTGTTCAATCATGTTATTTCACGATTCATAGTCCCTCAGGCTATCGTTACTGATCACGGTAAACATTTCCATAATCATATGATGACTGAGTTAACGACCCAGCTGGGCTTACGGCATGATAGTTTGACACCATACTATCCCTAGGCCAATGGCTAAGTGGAAGTTGTTAACAAGGCTCTAGTTACAATGCTTCAACGCACCGTTGGCATGCACAAGTCCAACTGGAATTTGATGTTGTTCTTTACCTTATGGGCCTACCGAACTTCAGTGAAGGATGCCACCAGGTTCATCCCGTTCCAATTGGTTTACGATCTAGAGGCTACCCTTCCGATTGAGTGTGAGATCCCTTCTCTGAAATTAGCCATCGAATTACTCCCCAACACTACTCCGGTAGAAGAATGTCTTCTCTGTCTGGAGTGACTGGACGAGACTCTTCGACTAGCCTCTCTAGCCATTGAAGCACAGAAGAAGAGAGTGACAACACACTTCGATCATACTGTCCATCCTCGTTCTTTCGTTGAGGGAGATTTAGTCCTACTTTATGATCAAGTGAATGATAAGCTGGGGGCAGGAAAATTCGAGCCTATGTGGCACGAGCCTTATATTGTAATGCGAGTTTTGCAAAAGGGGCCTATGAGTTGATTGATTATGAAGGGAACCCTATAGATAAGCCCTGAAATGGGCTTTATCTGAAAAAATATTATGCATGAACCCCATGCACTCTGATTTGTACATACGCGCGTTCTCAGCAAGTGTGTTGTGTGTGTGCGTTTTCATGTTTTGGCTTGGCGTGTAGACTTAATTGCCACTTATTGTGTCTTTTTTCTTCGTTTGCAGATGTCTGGTACACCTTATGTTGGTTTCGCTAATGGTGCCTGTCGTAGTATATGCAACCTGTCTTCTGCGACATTGGTGATCTATGATTCTCACGGTGAGTTAGTAGACCTTCAAGGTGTTTGTCTGGGTTGTACCACAAACAATGTCGTTGAATATAGTGTTGTTATTGAATTACTTATTGAGGCTATTAACCTCGACATTCCTGCATTGGTTGTGAATCTGGACTCTCAACTTGTTATCCACCAGCTTAATGGGCGTTATTCCATCATAGATCATCGGATTTTGAGGTTGTATTTACGTGTTAAATTGTTAGAAAGGAATTTTGATTTTATTGCATATCAACACATTCCAAGACAATTAAACACGTTAGCTGATGCATTGGGAAATCATGTATTAGACAGACATTTATGTAACATGTAATTAAAATAGCACATAGAAGCATTTAAAAAAACATAATAATGAATCATATGAATATATATGTCTATATATATATATATATATATATATATATATATATATATATATATATATATATATATATATATATATATATATATATATATATATATATATATATATATATATATATATATATATATATATATATATATATATATATAGATATATATCGTTTGGTGCACCGAGGCACTCAAAAAATAAATGTATATGTACAAACAGAGCCTATGTTCTCCATACATCCGAGACACATGTCTCTCAAAAAATCAACAAGAAATAAAACCTAGGTGTCTACTGTGGTGGGTTGTGCTCCCTATAGCACACCACCGCTTATGCAACTTGTCTCAACAGTCGGTGCACCCTAGGTATCACCCCTACTGTATGAATCTGGAAATCTATGGGGGCCTCCTCGATCCCCATGTAATCAGGGATCCCGACTGTCAGACCCTTGAGATTTTGCGTCACTGTCTCTATCGAATCGCCAGCTGGAGGAGCCAAGGCTAACTCTCTGATACCCTGTGGGTCCCTTTGCGCCTCTGGAGCCAGTCCTATGGGCCTCACTGGTCCCACATCTGCAAATACCATAGAGTACCTCATTAGGACGTATGCATGAAAAATCCAAAAAACATCATAAAAGATAAAATACAAAAATAACGTGTTCAAGTGCTTTACCGCCATCATCCCACTACTTGCCAGGGGGAAGCTGCATGTTGGGGTCTCCACAAAAGTCCATACTAGCATATGGCCAGTCCTCAATGATAACCATCTGGCGCTCCAGCCACTCACAGAAAAGTGTCCCCCATGACACTGGGCATCCACCACCTCCTCATGGCATAACACAGGCCCACCGTGTGATCCTAGGCTCTCGTGGTCTGGGCGGCTCCAAGTCCATATCTTGCAACTGCAATACTGACACCCATTCCAGCATGAGCGGGATCAAAATCGACCCGTAGTCAAACTGTTTCATTTCTCCTCGACGACAGTTGGTAAGTTGTCTCTTCATGTTGGCTATCACTGTTTCCGCCCAGTTGAACATGGTCGGATTAAGGCATTTGAGAGCCAACTGAAGATGGGTCTTGGATGCCTTGTGTTGGGCTTGGGAGCCCACTACCCTTGTCACCGTAAAGAGAACTGTGCGAAGAACCACATCTTCCACCGTCGGAATTGCCACCTTCCTGCTCTTTATTTTGCGTGCCTGGGGACACACTCGTGCTATCAGCATCTCTAGTGACCCCCCCCAGGGCGCTGGCCCTCTAGGATTGGCCTCTCACCACGATGAGATAATCCGATCAGGAAATATATGTCTGTTGCATCAAACTCAATATCTCGGCCCTGGATTATGAATTTTCCGTCTGTTGGGTTCCATGCACAGATTATCAGCTTTAGCAAATCGGGTTGGGCTCGAAGGTGCGGAGTAAGGAAGAATTTTAGAAATCCACATGCACGTAAAGCATTTCGGAACCCATCATCAGCAAAAGCTACCTCATCATTAAAATCATGAGTTCGTTGTTGCCAAACAAATGACATGATGCCCTGCATGATGAGAAAAGATGAATTAGAACTTCATTTGCAAATTTAAATCCATAATTTGCACAAAAAATTGATTTTGCATCGCCATCGCGACTGTTTTTAAAACAGTCACGATGGCGCGAAAGCGACAGTTTATTTTTTTCGCAGTCATCGCGAGAGTACATCACTTTCTCGCGATGATCTGAAAACGTTATGTGTAATTCATGCTCGGTCATCGCGGACCCGAGCGACGGACTCCAACTCAAAAAATATGCCTAAACTTACATGCCTAACACTAGAATGCATGAAAAGGCTACTAAAATGAAGCATAGGAGGAAGTCTACTTACTTGGTAGAAGTTTCATGACGAACCGTTGGCGAATGAGGCCGGAATCAGCTCGAGAAGTTCACTCTAGTTGGTGCTCCAAATGCTCCAATGGTAAACTGAATAGTGCAAATGGTAAAAAATAAATGAATTACTCCCATTTTTATAGTAATTTTTGAAATATTAAAACTTTCACTTTAAAATGTGGGTTTTTTACCATTTTTTACTTGGTTAATTGGAGTTTTGGTTTCTAACTATGTTTTCATGTGAATTAATCATTTAGCTTGGATGGGTTTTACGTTTAACGTGTTTTGTGCAGGATTATAGGTAGTGGTGTGCACTTGGTCCGTAAAGTCATCTTTAATGCTATTTTCCGACTTAAAATACGAAAAGATAGTGGAGTTGTTCCTTTCGACTCGTTAAACGAAATGAGAGGTGGTCTGCTTTAAGCTCTTTTCCGATCGTGTGAACACGAAAAGATTGTCGGGCTTTTGTCATTTCGGGCTCGTTATTGGTTGCAAAACAACATGGTTTTTGATCACTTTTCTACTTTTTCGGGTCAAGGCCACTAATCATGAAAAATACTTCTTGATCATAATGGTCGAGCGGTTCTTTCGAGTATCATTTCATACTTTTTCGGGCTCGAGAGACACAAATCTACGGAAAAGGACCCCCCTAGATTTTTCTTTTCCGTGTATTTTTCAAACTCTATAAACATGAAAAAGACTCCGAGTTTCACCTATGTCGAACTCGTTAAATTCTGACGACATTGGACTCGTCACCATGACGAGACTCGAGCTTCTCCTCCCTAGGGCTTGTTAAAATATTACTAGGTTGGATTCAACCAGGAGTCGAACTTACAAGCATATGCTATCCCCTTCAAGCTTGTTTTCAAAAATAATTGGGGTACTTGCCAGCAATGGTGGGGGGAAATTTGGAAATCATCATTGATTATCTATGGCAACTAGTCACTCTTAAACATCGATACTTCTGCTTCTTGTCGGGTTAGGATATCCATACATCATCATTTTGCCTTCCGCGGGTTTGGGTTGTCATTGAGCCTCATTCCATCTGATCCATGCTGTTTCCTTTCAACCTCTGATCCCTTGGTACTTGAATGCTGCCACCCTCCAGAGTCGTGTCGCCGACATGTTCAAGAGAATAATCTTTCTGCAGTTTATCTCCTTGCCTCTTCCTCTGATACTTTGTTTCGCCATCTACCACTTGTTCCTTACCTTGTGTCGTTGATGGGGGAAACATTATGTCCCTCCTGCGACGGGTCGTCTCTTGTCGACATCAGCTCATTATCCAGGAGATTGACCTAGAAATCCCCTTTGGTACCTTGGAGCTTGCATGCCTTAATGGCAAGCTCTTCATGCCTGACGGTCGACTTACATCATTGGTCGTCGATTGGGTGATTCCACGAGTGTTCGACTTCAGTTCATTCTCAACACTTCGTGGATTGTACTGGACAGTACCTTGAGAACCATTGACATTATTGGTTGTTTCTCTCGCGCTTGTAAACGACTTTCATCATCGATCGGTAATCAAGTGACTTTCTCTCATGCTCAACTTTAGCACCTCTATTTGCATGATACAATTTGTATTATGATCGGTTAGGTTCAAGACCCCGAACTCAAATTACATATGTTCGGGTTGCATGGATTGGTTCGTGATTACATGACTCATTGATGGATGGCTACGACCATACCTGAGTCTTCATGGATGGCTGTGGACATACCTTTCTCATTGTCATGGTCTTATTAGTTGGATGGTTGTGTCCATACCACAGACTTAGTTCATATGTCTTTTGGATGGTTGCGTCCATGCCTAGACTACATGTATTTCACTATCAGAGATATCAGTTGCACTTGCACCTGCAGGTTCTTCCAGATGGTGTTCTAGTTCAGTCAGTTTTGTAAAGCATTTCACCCCTCCCACTCTCTCGGGCTTCATGCTTTAGGGGGCATCTGTTACATAGTAATTTGTCACTGCCTTCACTCCTAGTCCTTCTACTGTATCATGTGTCCAAGTCAGACATGCTCATACTGAAAAAATGCTCTCTTATGCTGCCAATTGACACAATTTTCCTAAGTTATCTGCCTCATCGCGACTATGGACTTAATATATGCGTTGAAGGGCACTCACAAACAGTCTAGCCGCGCTACCGGCACAGAAGTACATTAGTTTCCCACGACGGTCCGATTTCATGCCCCATCGCGAGGCTATTTGCTATATTCAGTGATGATCTAACTGGCTACATTACTCACTAGCAATGTCAGTGCTGAAGCTCAGTTATACACTCGTGATGACCCAGATTGGGTGAATTTGTTCCAACAGTCGGCCTTCTGGATGACTCCAGACTTGGTTGTTGGCATAGGTTGCGTCGCCCTTCCACCTTTCATGGAGACTCCTTCTCCTATTTAAACCCACACCTTTGCTATGATCATCTAGTTGGTAAATTCTTGGATTGAGCAGTGCTGTTAGTGTTTTTAGATAGCTGGTGTGGGTGTGACAAGTGTGAGAGTGTTGATATCTTGTGGAAGGTTGTGAAGTTCCCTTGGCTTTGTGTAAAACTCATGAGTGAGAGAGAGAGATTATGAATGTTGGGAGATACATCTTCAAAGAGTGAATGCTTGAAGAACATGCCGGTTGGATCCCTATGAGAAGGCTTGCGACATCAAGAATTTGGTTGTAAGCTTACTCTTATTTCATTATTAATACAATCAATGATGTTTTCCTATGTCTTGTATGTAATTTACTTGATAGCCCATGACTTCTTGACTTTTTGAGTAAATAGATCATCATCGTTTTCCAGTTACGTGCTTTGTTGTATTTCCTTTGCATTGTTTTAGGTTGATCACTCACTGAGGAGAAGGAAGCGAAAGCTAGAGCGGCACAATGGAACTCCCTCGACCACCGGTTGAGGTAGGCCTCCAACTATGACTGTTTAAGGAAATCTATCGTTGATCTGTCCTCGTTTGTGACTAGACCCACTCTAGGGCTAGAGGGGTTACCTCTGTCCACAGAGGGAACACTTTCCTGCATCACAATGCCATGCCTTTTCACGTTTCTTTTGGACCTATTGGTGAAATCCAGCCAAAAATATTTCTTCTTCGAGCTCATCCATCTGCATGAGCCTCTCTTCCAGGGCTCTGTGATCCATCATACATGTGTGCGCTGCTGTGCATAGACTAGGCATGATGTATTCCATAGGCATTATATCTTCCACACCATAGACAAGCTTAAAAGGGGTTTGTCTCATCAACTTCTTGCATGTCGTTCGCTAAGCCCACAATACTGCAGGTATGCGTAGGTCCTAGTCACTTTGCTGAGCATTGCAAATGTTGCTTAGCGCATTTTCAAGCACTTTGTTGAACACCTCCACTATCCCGTTAGCCTATGGGTGATAAGGTGTTCTCTTCTAGTGATATAGCTGAAATTCCTCCATCAGTGCACTGATCATCTCATTCAATAAGTGCGTACCACAATCACTCATCAAGATCCTTGGACATCCAAATCACATCAGTACATCCTCAAATAGGAACTTCATAGTCGTCGTGCCCATGCAATCCTTCACTGGTTGCACTTCTGCCCAACGAGTCAAATACTTTGTCGTAGTGATAATGTACCTTTCTCATATCTTCCCTTATGGCTAGATGGGTCCTACAAAATCTATTTCCCACTTTTCAAAGGGTTGCAACGTCATTTGTGGATTCAAAGGCGTTTCATTCCTCCATGATGGCCTGCCTGTTCTTTGACATACATCACACGCCTTGCAATATGGTTTTGAATCCTAATGAACGATTGGCCACCACAACCCTACATGTAGAATCTTCTACGTGGTTTCTCTCCCTGCATGATGTCCTCCCATAGTGCCCCAATGAGCGTCCGTGAGGATGATGCTTCATTTGAACTCAGGTACATACCATCGCAATATCTCATTAGTGACCATCTTGTATAGATGCCCAACAATGACAGAGAAATTTGTCACGTGCACCACTAATTACTTCTTTTACTGGACAGAGTATCCTTCTGGTGTAGTTCTTGTTGTTAGGAAGTGTATTATATCCTCAAAATGACCATCCGTGACATGCACTGCAAATAGTTTCCCGTCAGGAAATCCTTCTTCCTAGTTAGTAGGTTTCTCCCTTGTTTCAATATGCGACAGATGGTCTGGTCCCACATTCAATCGTCCAGGCTTCACAACAACTTCAAAATCATACTCTTGGAATAATAAGAACCATCTGCAGATTCACCCCCCAACGCAAGCTTATTGACCAAGTACTTCAACGCGGAGTGATCCATATACATCTTAAAATGGCCTCCTAACAAGTAGTGTCGGTACTTCTGGAGCGCATACACCATAGCTAGCCCCTCACGTTCATTGGTATAATAGTTCTTCTCTTCTTTGGATAATTTGTGGCTTGCAAATGCGATAGGATGGTCCACGACTTCTCCACCATCTTGTGTTAGTATTGCCCCCAATGCTATACAATGACACGTTGACATGTACATGAAACTCTATCTTCCAACCCGGGAAGACTAGAATCAACGCGATAACCATCTTTTCTTTCAATATATCTAAGCCTTTCTTGTAGTCATCGTTCCAGCAGAACATGACATCCTTCTTCAACAATTTTTCCATCAGCGCATTGATCTGGGCATATATTTTAATAAACTTTCTGTAATATCCTCTATGTCCCAGAGTAGCACGCAACTATTTCACACTCCTCAATGCTTCCAAGTTCAGCATCATTGTGATCTTCACAGTGTCTACCATCAATCCTTGTCTACAAACCACATGCCGCAATAGGTTCCCAAAGGGAATGAAAAACATGCACTTCTTGAGATTGAGCACGATCTAGTATCTTCGATAGGTATTTGGCATCAAGCGCAAGCTTGTTACGTGGCACTTAACTAGCACAAATACAGTCCAATCATCAAAATATACCTCTAGGAACTTATGAATAAATTCCTTGGATGCTGCTACAACCACGCGTGAAAAGATTGCAGGCACATTCTTCAATCCAAACGGAATTACAATGTATTGAAAACAACCCCACTCAGTCGCAAAGGTTGTCTTGCTCCTATCCTCTGGCACGATTTTGATTTGGTGGTACCCAGAGAACCCATCAGTGAAGGAATATGCTTCCAGGGCACCTACATTGTCCAACACTTAATCTGTGAACGGAGTCGGGAAAGGGTCATGCACACAAGCGTCATTCAATTTTATGATATGCACGCATATCCTTATCTCATCCTTTTGGTTCTTCTCTTGCACCACCATTGGACTTACCCAAACATATTCTTCCATAGGATCAATGATGCCTGGCGCTAGCATCTTTTCTATCTCTGAGTATACCTTTTCCTTGTATTTCGAATTGAGGTGGTAAGGCCTTTGCTTAACTGGCTTCGCGTCGGGCTTTAACATGATCTTCATAGCTCCTAGGTCTCCGATTATTCCTTTCATATCCATAAACTTGGTAGGGAATAAGTCTTGGTATTTGCAAATAAATTTAGCGACCTTATCCACCATTACGTCATCCCAGCAGTCTCCAATCTTCGCGAATTTGGGTTCTTCCTCCGCACTAATGTTCACTTGTTTCATTTTCAATGGTGTAGTTATATCAAGGTTCTCAATCTACAGTCCTTGAACCTTCTGGTGACCTTCTGTTTTTGGAATGATAATATTTCGCTGATCCTCATCCTCTACTTCAGTACTTACATTATAACATTCGAGCGCGTGACTCAGCTAAGTATCCCATTCACGTTGAATCAGGTCTAAAGGATCCTGCAGTATCCTAAAGATAGCTGCTTTCACCTCTTGTAGCGCTTCATCAATACTGTCAAACACGTCGTCAAAACTAAATGTCATCATGAATCCTTGTGCAGGATATCCCATTCATCTGTCCCATGGTGGAGCTCTATTTCTATATACCAATTCATTGGGATAACATCAGGGTATGACAAAAATAGTGCACCCACTCAGGTTGGATATTTTCTCCATAAGTGTATGTCCATTTGGCCAGATGCACGCTCGGATCATTCTGCTCATATTACTTGTCTATCAGTTACATCTTAGGCTTCCCAAATCGTGTTCTCATCATCCTCCTACATTCGCGCCAATCATCAAATCTTCCCTTGTGCGTACCCCACCATCTTGCGGGCGTAGTGCACAGTGCCCATTCCAAGGCCTAAAAGCAATGCTTTTCTAGTACCTCTCTTTCAAATTCATCCAAAAAGATATCTACCTCATTTAGACCATCGTAAATAGGCATATTTCTTACCTCTGACGACACACAACACAGCGACCGGGTCATCATGTTGCAATTCAGCGTAGTTACTTCATGTAACCGATTCTGCCAGCGTTTTATTTCTTTGTCGAAGTCCGAAGTGCAGGAACTCTCGCAATCCCACGTAATCCATACATCTGCGATGGGATTCACCCAGTCTTGGGTTCGCGCTGTTATCTTATACAGACAGTCTAGATCATCATCACTATCATAATTGTGGATTGGTTTCGTATAGCGCGATCCTTCAGCAGGATCGAGGGGTATTATTATGTGTAGCAATTTCTTCTCAAATATCATCTTTCATTTCTTTAGATTGATTACCCCATTTATATTAGTAGCCCAGTCAATTCCTAGGAGTGCAAGGTAGGGATTGTTGTCATCCACTATCTCTATTACTTCAAAACCAGCCAGAGCGCTCACTCCCTCAATATCCACGGTCACCCCTGCAACCACCCCATGGGGATGATTTTCTACTGATTCGCCATCCTTAGCTGAATCGGGGACCATTGTAGTGCAAGTCTCCCCATTCGCTCCCAAGTCTTCTTTGGTAGTACATTCACATCTGACCCCAGGTCCAAAATGACCTGATCCATTTCATACTCTCTTATCTGTGCGGTCAGTCTCATCTCCTATCCGATCCTTGTTTTATGCTTGCCAATCTTTCGTACTATGCATGGCTCACCTATCGTGGTTCCAGTGCATCTATTGATGATTTCTTGTAACCTTTTCACAGCCTTATTGTTGCGCAGTAACTTCATACAAGTTTCTAGGAAAGTTGTGAGCATAGAGGGGTCCATCTCCAGCTCAGGCTTATTCTTGCTTCCTGAAGTGGAGGCCTCAGCGAAAATCTTCTTAGCTTCCATGAAGGCTTCATGAGCGTGCTCCAAATCGAACTCAGGCTCTTTTTTCAGAGCTTTGCGAACCCATGTACTGTCTTCTGGTTGTTTCCCCTAGTCATGTCCCGTCGTGATTCCACTTCTGAGTTCTATATTTACGTTTGGATCTTCCTTGCGTAGCTAAGATCTCATCATCTATAGGTTTTGAGTCAACAAAGGTGGTAGCGCCCCTTTGTCATGTATCCTAGCTATCAGCGTAGGACAATCTTCTATTTCATGATCAAATAACATGCAATACTTGCATGACGAATGCATTGTATTAGTGCAATCGCAGGCATAGTGTCCTGGTCCTTCGTAATTGTAGCAAATCAACTGTCCTCGAACTCTACTAGGTCCTCTTCCACCTCAGACTTGTCTGTGCCCCTGAAATCCTATCCGCGCCATCCTTGCATTTTGGTTAAGGGGCCACATTTCGACCTGAACCCTGTAGGCGGGAGTTATATCCATCATCAATTCATAGCTCCTACAAGTATGCTCATCATGTCCTACCAACCTACAAAAGTTACAGAACAACTATTGCGGTGCTTGTACATACTTCTCTAGCAAGTGACAATTACCTGTGGCATGTTTTTCGGTTACCTGACAGATAGCGCACCATAATGTAGGCCCCGCACTAGGTCTTGCTCGGGCTTCCGGCCTTAAAGGCATCAGTCCTCCCCCTACAATGTAATTTGCAAAGATCAGGAAAAGGTATTTGTCATGAACCTAAATCTTGCATTTCAAGCACCATACCTCCTCGCATACCTTTGGCCGAACCGTCCTGTCCTTCTTCAGACTTTGCATCTCAAGGCATAGATTCTTCAGCTGTGCATGGATCTGCTGAACTCCTAGATTAGGATTTTGCATCAAAGTCTCATGTAGTCTCATGGCAATCTCCAAGGCCTCTGCCTGAGTTGTTATCTTCCGTTGCGATAACGCACTCCTTAAGTATGGTAGTAGCAAAGCCACAAACCACTCACGATGTTGTCCATCTGTCAAATTCGTGTTGGCTTGACAGATTGTACACTTTATCCTCTGATCTAGTTCTCAAGGCATCTCGCATGGTTGCATCGCGATCTCTTTGAATCCCACAATCGATTGCGCCTCAGATTTAGGCCTGCTAAATTCCCTATTTAGTGCTGCTTGGATGTCTACTACTCTAGCGTTCGGGTTATTGTTAGAGTACTTAATATACCAGGTTAGCGTGCAATCTTACAGAGTTCTAACCAGTGTCACCTTCTTTATATGATCATCTGTAACACCTTCAACTTCCCATACAACCCTCACAATGAACCAGAATTAGTCCGAGTCCTCATTTCCCAAGCCTTTGAACAAAGGTAACTTCACTGTATTTTCCATACTGAACCTTGGTGGAGGTGGAGGTGGTACGGGTGAAGTTGGAGGCAATGGTGGTGAAGTCGGAGGTGGTGTGGGTGACAGTGGTATTCGCAGGAATCCTTGTCTTATTAACTGAATAGCACTTCGTGGAGAAACCTTCGCTATCCCTTCTTCATCTCTTCGTGGAGGTGAAATCAAGGGGATACACTCCAGACCCTTTTTTCCTTTGTTCCTGTAATTTTTTCCACTTCCCATAGTCCCTGTTAGACTCCTGCTGCAGCAGGTTAATCATATTTCATGATCGACATTTTACATGCCAAATATGTCATACTTTGCATGCTGCAATGTTCCATATTTGCTACAGAGGCCGATTTGTTCCATATGTCGCATGTCGCAAATTTTTTGTTTTGGGATCCCGAATTCGCCGATCGCCGATTTAGCGCTAGCCGTTGGATCGGCCCGTGCCTTATCCAACGACCGAGATTCGATGTTTGCTACAGTGGTATTTCGGCATCGGCTTGCGTCCAGGGCTCGACATTCCCTCCAGTTTTGGGTTTTTGGCAGTTTAAAGGTATTTTCTTGATCGGCAAGGGCCGATAAGCTCCCACAGGTAGCACATGGGCCGATTAGCGGCTAGTAAATGTTGATTTGACAGTTCAAGGGAATTCAGAAGGCCAAAGGCGTACCAGATGCGGCAAAGTGTACCAGTCAAGATTTTCCAAGGCAGATGAAGCAAAAGGGACCCCAGCAGATTCAACAAAGCATCATTAAGCTGTAATGGCTCACCAACTCACAGTTTTTACCATTTAAGGTAGCAGGACCACTTGAAGGCGCAGATGAAAGTTTTTCAAAACACAGTAATGACAAATACAATGCTTCAAGGCACTTTTTGGAGTGGCGCCGCTCGGCCCATGCACACGGCTCGAGGACCACTGTACAGCCATTTTTGAGGCTGTTGCCTCATGTGTAGCCCTTATTTACATGACTTGAGACGCCAGCCGCCCCAACGCAGCTGTTTCAAATGTTTTATGCATTTAATTTCCAGCATAGATGAGGACTAGAAGCATTTATTGCTATAGATCTCTTTGGGATCTGTTTTGTTAGATATTTTTCAGTAATTTTTCCCTTAACAGCTGTTCAAGGGCCAGGATGTAAAGATTTTCTATTTAAACAACCATCTAGACTGTTTTATGGGTTGGTTGGTTGATTCACTCCAAGAGAGACTCGCGCTGTATATCTGATATTTTTTATAATCAAAGACTGCTTGCAAGCTTGGAGAATGGACTGTTTGCTGTGTTGTTAATGGCTTGAAGAGTGAATGATGGAATTCTTGTGCTGCTACATGATTCAATAAGTGCCTCTTACCTCTGTTTTCATTGATATATGCTCATCTAAATAGCAGTTAGAAAGATTAGCTTAGAACTTGCTTGGCTGCACTCTATGCTCAATGTCTGTTGTTTCTTAATGTTTTCCTCTGAATCGGTAATGAATATGAATTCCCTTTTGGCTCATATTTCCCTTGATTCACCATGTTTGACAGTTATCTAGGGATTCTTAAGTGCTCCTAGGTAGAGTTCATTCACCTTCCCTCTGTTAAGCTGAGTGAGAGATTCTTTTTTGCCTCTTATTCCTTAGCCCTCATTCCATCCTTTTAAGCTTAAATGTTGTTTCATGAGCAGCTATCCTGCTCCATATTCCTCTTGTGACCAATAAAACGCACCAGCAGTCCTGCTCCATGACTCCATGCCCAATGGTTTGAAACTTACCACACTATGCATTGCCTCTCTATTCGAAAACATCCTCCTTCCCACCAAAACACAAACAAAACCCTTGAACTCAATAACTAGCCTAAAATCATCATCAACAAAGCTAAAATCAGAAAGAGAGAGCCCTCTTTGATTACAAGTGGGCTAGCACCTGCAATCCAAAGATTGGTTTGTGGTTACCTCGGTCGTATCCCTTTAAGGAGCTTTAGGGACAACCTGAGTGATAACATAATGGCGACTCCACTGGGGAACTTCCTCAGATAATTTCACAAATCAATTGGCAAAGCTCTACTGGGACAAAATCAGACTTGCAAAGGTTTCCTTTTAGCCCAAATTTTGCTTAAGAAAATTCCCCAAAAATATTATTAGAGCTGGCTCCAAAGAGAAAACAACGCTATACAGGTCAAATCCAGACCCAAATCCCCCGACTGCTTTTCAAAATCCAAATTTAATCCCTAGAAACCTTAGCAAACAAAAACAAGAAGACTTTGCTGGTTCTAGCCCCGAAACAGTTCATCCAAGCTGTTTTCCAACCCCTGTTAAAGTTTTGTTTCGTTCAACCCCTACTTCCCCTTGTTCTTCATCCAGCTCTCCAAGCACCTTTTCCACACCTTCGTTCACTGCACATACTACCACTACTACTCCTATTATCCCAATTATAGTAGCATTTCCATTTATCCCTGTTATTCCATATATTCACGCCAACATGGCAAACAAATATGCGCCATTGCAGTTTCCTGTTAATCCCGGGGCTATGCCTCAGGATTACCAGACAAAAATTACCTATTTTGACAATACTACCCCTGTCACAGCCCTTCAGCATACCAACAAGATACAGGAATATTTTGAAAGCTATGAAATTGATAAAGAAGCTGTGAGAATGAAAATATTTGTTCAGAGTTTGACAGGAGATGTAAGGCCATGGTTTAGATCACTCCCAGCCAATTCCATTGCTGACCCAGAGGCCTTATATCAGACATTCATCAATCGATGGGAGAAAAATAAGGATCCCTTGCACATATTAGCTGAATATGATACAATCAAAAGAGGCCCTCAAGAGACTGTTTTGGACTATTGCGCAAGATTCAATAGCATTTACAACACTATCCCACAGAACTTAAGGCCTCCACCCGACCTTGCCTTGTATAAATTCCCTGACGGTTTCGACCAAGATATGGCCTATAAATTAAAAGAAATAGCTCCTAACAGCTTTGTCGAAATGCAAAATGTGGTTGTTATTGTAGAGGCAAATCTTATTGCCAAGAGAAACAGAGCCAAAGCAGAGAGAAGAATCACCTTCAAGGAGGAACCTTCACCTTCAGACCAAAAAAATATGCCATGATCAGCAACGTGGGTAGGCTGCTAGGCAGTGTTGAGAGGAAGCCCACATGGGATGGACAGCAAAACAATACTATAAGAAACCTGAACTTCAGAAGGAATCAAAACCCAAACGCTGGAAGAGCGAGCCCAGACCGTGAAATAAGACCTCCTTTTCAGGAAAATTACACAGAGGCATCCACTTCCAACGACCCTTTAGAAGACACACATATAAACCTTATGGGCCTAAAAAACGAACAACATGTCTTCTTATCTAAAGAAGACTAAAACAACGATGAAATTCAACAATTCAAAACCCAAGAGCCTTTCGACTATGAACAAGCCTATGACCCAGCTGTCTATGAATTGAACAAACAATACAAGCTGAGAACTAGAACGATTGATGTGCCCAAGCCCATCAAACAAAAGGAAACACAACAACCAAACAGAGTTAAAAGCAAGGTTGCTATCATAGAAGATGTTGATAAAGCTGTCCCAAACACGCAACAAATAGCTGTAGAGGACATAACGCAAACACAGCCTTCTATTGACCAGCCCCGACCACATTCTTCTTCAAAGGAAAATGCGCATAGGATTCCAAAAAGCCTGCCCATAACTGAAAAAACGGAAGCAATCACTCTCCCTAACACTGGAAAACAAGAGCAAAACGCTGAAATTTCAATTGAAAAAGAGAAATCTGCCATTTTCAATGCAAAGACTCCATTAGAAAAGCCATTCAATTTGAAGGCAGAGATTGGAAAACTTAAGATATCCATCCCCCTCTCAGAACTTCCCAAGCATGATGTTTATAGGCAAGAAATCCAAAGATCGCTGCAAATGCCAGAGGTTAAGGATGATGTGAATGTTCTTGATGATACCCCAGAACTGCTCTTTGGTCCAGAAGTTAATGAAAAATCAACATATGGATCTGTTCTACCCTTTTATGTCAGTTTTCACATACATGATAATGTTTTGCACAATTTTATGTTTGATTCAAGTGCCTCGCACAACCTTATGCCCAAAGCTGTAATGGAGAAGCTAAACCTTGATGTCACAAGACCCTACAAAGATCTATTCTCATTTGACTCAAGTCAGGTCAAGTGTTTAGGCTTAATCAAAGACTTGTGTGTCTCCTTAGTTCAATATCCCAACAAGACAATCCTCATGGATGTTGTAGTTGCTGACATCCCTCCAAAGTATGGGATGCTCTTATCAAGATATTGGGGAGCAAAAATCCAAGGATCTCTCCAATTAGACCTCTCTTATGCCACTATTTCAGTCTTTGGGCAACCAAAGAGAATGTATAGAGAAACATTGATGAAGTATGTGGTAAGTAGTGAGGAAAGGCCCCAAAACTTTCCAATTTACTCAATCCATTCTGATATGGATTCTTTTATTTTGTTTAATGATGAAACAAGTCCTCCAACTGATGATAAGCCTTTGGCTTTAGTACAAGAAACCTGCATGAGTGAGGAATCGGTTGCCCATACCCAAGAAACTGTCAAAACAACTGATGCAACCAGCATATAAGAAGAACCTCCCCAAACTGAAAATTTAAATCTGCCCATTTCTAAAATGACTAAAACTCTTAATACTGACCACAAGCAAGAAATCACATGGCATTTGGAGTTTGATGGTTTTGTAAACAAGTTAGGAGCAGGGGCAGGAATATGGATTCACAATACACATAATAGCCATGCAGAGGGTCATGCTTATAGACTGAATTTCAAATGCACCAACAACATGGCCGAGTATGAGGCCCTCCTTTTAGGCCTTGAACTGCTCAAAGCTTTAGGGGCTACCAAAGTGTCTATTCTAGGTGACTCCGACCTAGTAATCCAACAAATGAAAGGTAACTTTGTTACAAATGATAGAAGGCTAAGAGCTTATAGGAAAACTGCCACTGCAATACTTGATACCTTCACTAAATCCAAGCTTGCCAAGATCTCAAGAAATCATAACATTCATGCACACAGTCTAGCCACTTTTGCTAGCACATGCAAGCTTCCCTTTCAGCCAAATCACCATTTCACTGCTGAAATAAAAAATAGGCCTACTGTCCCAAATAACATTAAAGACTGGCAAATGTTTGAGGATGATGCTCAAATCAACAATTTTCTTACCTTACAACATGAATTTGCAGGCATAAACATTGACATGGATACTATGACGGATGAACAACAACAAACAAATGAAAATTAGCAAGCTGTAATAGCTGTAACAACCAAACTAATGCTAAACCCAACTGTTTTTGACAATGAAAACATAGAAGAGCTGAAACAGATGAATTTGGAGGAAGTGGCCAAAACAGAGGCCGAGATCATTGACTTAAAGGATAACTTTTTGCCTGCTAGCCTGACTCCATTAGAAGACATGTTTGATGCTAATGATGTCCCCAAAAAGCCAAAAATGCAGCCCATAAACACTGCTATAGAAGAAAACAACATTGGGACAGCAGTGAAGCCCAAAATGATTAAAATGTCCAAAAATCTGCCACCCGACCAAAAGCCCAAATATGTTGATTTGTTTAAAGAATTCCAAGATGTCTTTGCTTGGAGTTATGAGGACTTGAAGTCCTATGACACCTCAGTTATTTAGCACACCATTCCCTTAAAACCAAATCAAAAGCCCTTCAAACAAAAACTTAGAAGAATCAATCCTGTGCTCCTTCCCTTGATTGAGAAGGAGGTAAAGAGGATGTTTGAAGCAGGAATCATATCACCCATTAGATTTTCCGAATGGGTGTCAAACTTAGTTCCCACAAGAAAGAAGACAGGTGAGATTAGACTATGTGTGGACCTAAGAAATTTAAACCAAGTCTCCCTAAAAGACCACTACCCATTGCCAAAAATGGATCACATTCTACAAAGAGTAGTGGGGTCATCTAGAATCTCTTTACTAGATGGATTTTCAGGATTCAATCAAATACTTGTTCACCCGGATGACCAAGACAAGACAGCCTTTACCACACCATGGGGAACATTTAAGTATGTTAAAATGCCTTTTGGCTTAAAGAACGTTGGTGCCACCTTTCAAAGGGTAATGGACATTGCATTTGCCAAGGAAATCCATGATTTCCTAGTTGTCTACCTTGATGACTTAACCCCTTTCTCCAAATCTGATCAAGAGCACCTCAAACACCTAAGGCAAATATTCATCACATGTAGCAAATATGGCATTTCCCTAAATCCTAAGAAGTCCATGTTTAGCCTTGAAGAAGGAAATTACTAGGCCACATCATCTCAAAAGATGGTATCAGGATTGACCCGGAAAGGATCCAAGCCATTCTCCAAATACCCTATCCAAGAAACATAAAAGAGTTGCAAGTGTTCCTTGGAAAGATCAATTTCCTAAGGAGATTTATCCCAAATCTAGCTGAGCTGATAAGACTGTTAAGCAACATGCTAAAAAAGGATGCCAAGGTAAAATGGTCTCTTGAATCCAAGCAAGCATTTGAGGGAATAAAATCAGCCTTAACCCAAGCCTCAGTCCTCACAAGTCCTAAATTTGATAGGGACTTTATCATATTTTCATTCGCATCTGATAATACTATAGCTGCTGTCCTTTTGCAAAAGGATGATCAAGGAGCTGAAAAGCCAATTGCATTTTTTAGCCGAGCCTTAAGAGATGCACCCCTGAAGTATCAAATCATAGAAAAGAAAGCCTACGCAGTTGTTAAGGCAATCAAATATTTTCGAATTTATATTTTATATTCACATGTGATTGCTTATGTGCCAAATGCTATTGTAAAAGACATATTAACCCAAGAGGGGTTAGAAGGAAAAAGAGGCAAGTGGATTGCCAACATCCTTGAATATGACATAGAAATAAAACCAACCAAGCTGATAAAGGGACAAGGTTTAGCCAAACAGATGTCCGAAACAAACTTTCAAGCCTTAGACATTAACCAACTAGACAATGAACAGGAGCTGGCGACTCCAAAGATCAGTGAAACCTTTTTGCAATCCCCATGGTATGCTGATATATGTTTTGTATTGTTAAACCTGTTTGCTCCCCCAGGATTGTCCACAACCAAGAAAAGATTTTTCAAAATGAAGGCTTCGAAGTTTTGTGTCTTAGATGGTGCATTATTTTGGAAAAATCATGAAGGCATATTGCTTAATTGCTTGACTATGAATGAAACTAACAATGTCATGACAGAATTCCATGCAGGGGACTGTGGAGGACACCTATATTGGAAGTCCACAGCTGATAAGATATTAAGGGTTGGTTTCTATTGGCCCTCTTTGTTTGCTGATGTGAGAAAGTTTGTTGTTTCATGCCATAAGTGCCAAATCTTTGAAGGCAAAAGAAAGCTGCTACCCTTGCCTCTTAAGCCCATCTCAACCAAGAAACCTTTTCAACAATGGGGTCTTGACTTCATTAGAGAAATCCATCCCTCTTCCCCAGGCCAAAATAAGTGGATTTTAACAGCCACCGACTATTTCACCAAGTGGATCGAGGCCATCCCATGTAGGCAAGCCAATGACACCATCATTATCCAATTCCTTGAGTGCAACATCCTTTCTAGATTTGGCTGCCTTGAGAAGATCATCACTAACAATGTCGCTGCCTTCAAATCCAAAAAGATGATCAGTTTTTGCCATAAATTCCACATTACCTTGGGCCATTCTACAGCCTATTACCCTCAAGGTAATGGTTTAGCCTAGTCATCCAACAAGAGCCTGATTAGTATTATCAAGAAGATATTAGAACAAAACAAGAAGAACTGGCATAAAAAGCTCACAAATGCCCTATGGGCAGACAGACTGTCAACCAAGAGATCCATTGGGATGAGCCCTTATGATCTAGTATATGGCATGGAGGCCAGATTTCTGTCTTCTTTAGGTATTCCTGTTATCAAACTGCTGCAGGAAGTTCAAGCTGAACCGAATGATATTCAACGAAGGATCAATCAGACCATTCATCTTCAGCAAACTAGAGAGTAGGTGTATGACAAAGCTCAAATGTTACAAGAAAAGCTAAAGAAGATATTTGACAAGAGGGCTAAAGCTGAGGATTTCTTTATTGGCGACAAGGTTCTAAGGTGGAATTCGCGAAGAGAAGACAAGGGAAAGCATGCCAAGTTTGATTTTCTGTGGAAAGGCCCATTTGTCATCAGCGTTGTGCAAGGCAATAACACCTATTTTCTCAAACCTAAAGATGGCAGTGCAGTTGAAGAGGGCCCTGTGAATGGCCGCATGCTTAAACATTACCTTGATCCATGTATTTGAGAGATAACGCAACTCTGTATATATGTGTACATACATGTTTGTAGATATCAGCGATTTGTTTTTAATTTTTATAGCAGTCTAGTTGTTAGAAGAGCCCAACAAAGTTTGAAGGCACAAGCCCACATAAGTATTCCATTTCAAAGCTCTGTATTCATGTTATTCTCAGCAAGAAGCGCAACACAATTTTGAGGGAAAAGAGCCAAAGGAGAGCAATATTCAGTTCTCTGTTTTTTGGAATATTTCAAAGAAAAAAATTGATTTTTGATACCTGTGTGCAAAT
Organism: Pinus tabuliformis; assembly: GCA_031772625.1. NCBI lineage: Eukaryota > Viridiplantae > Streptophyta > Pinopsida > Pinales > Pinaceae > Pinus > Pinus tabuliformis. The sequence continues at coordinate 1,008,860,210 of CM062811.1, forward strand.
AAATGGCAGAAGGCTTCCCAATACAGATTTCAATAGGTTTTGGCACTCGGTGTTAAAAGGGCCAGTGCTGTTATGTACAACGATTCATGTTAAAGGAGGCAACATTCAGTTTTAAAACTTCCATCATCTGACAGCCAGCAAAAAGGCGCGCTCCTTGTGTTCCTTTTTTTGAATCGTATTAAAATCAGCTCTCAGGGCGGTTTGGATGTATTTAGAGCGCTCAGCAGGCAAGGGACAACCCTGTTTTATCTACAACAAATCGATGGAAAACAGGCTGTTTACAGCTTACGGCTCATTCAGTCAATAGTATCAAAACAGAGGATGTTTTTAGTGTCACATCTACAGCCTATTCAAAGACACATTTAAAAGAAAGGGCTCTAGTTTTGTTCCTCATTTTTGTGTTTATTTAAAAAGGCAGTTCCCAGGCAAAATTGTATATAACATCAAGCACGCAGAAGAAAGCAGGCGGTGCTATGTGTTTCACAATGATTCAGTGAAGGAAGGTGTTGTTCATACTCCAAAGTTTCAATTATCTAATAGTCAGCACAAAGAAGTGTTTTTAGTCCACAGCAACAATAGAAGATCAAGGCAGTCTGACCTACTGTTCTTGGCTTTTCACAAGGAAAATCCATCCCCAAGTGGAGCCACTGTTAACCTCCTGCTGTAGTAGGTTAATCATCTTTCATGATCGACATTTTACATGCCAAATATCTCATACTTTGCATGCTGCAGTGTTCCATATTTGCTACAGAGGCCGAAGAAGATGCCATGAGAGTATGCTAGTTTAAACGCCACTGCTTTGTTCCATTTTTGATGAGTTTTCAGTTAAGGGAAGGCCAAATAGCTTAATCTTGGTCTCCCTAGGTTTCAATTGCTTGTTGTAGAATATAGAGATGAACATCTGTCCAAACAGCTTAATCTTGGCAGATTTGTAGATAGGTAGAGAAACTAGGGCGCTCAACAGCTTAATCTGAGCCCCTGGATGAAATAAGTGTAGATATAGATAGGAGAACAACAAAGAAGAAAAGAATGAAAAACTGGGTATGCTAGTTCAAGTGCACCTAAACCAAAAAGAAGAGAAAATGTTAGGAAAGTAGGTTGGGTAAGTAGCTTTGTTGTTGCAAAATCATGGTTTGTAATCTATTTCATCTTTTCAAGTGTCATATCTATCTAGATCACAAGTCTGAGGCAATTTTTCATTTGGAGGACTTCAAGCGAGGCATGTCTAACTCCCCCTTCTTCCTCTTTCCCCAATCACTCACTAACTTCCCCTAAAGAGGTCAAGATCTGCTTGATGTCTCTTAGTCTCATCATTCTCCATATCAGTTGCCTTGGTAAAGATCTGCTTTACTCAAGGAAAGTCCATACTTCCTCTACAACTCTTATTTCTCCTTGATAGCCTAAGATTTACATACTTAGCACTTTTTCTCATCATTGTCATGTTAACTACTAACTCTACTATGTAACTCCCTTTCTATCTCCCCTTCCCCTACTAAAACTATGTTAATGGCTCCTCTATATACTTATCCCCTCCCTCTAGTTGAAAAATAACCATGAATACTCTTGGGAATTGCTAATTTTATTTAACAATTAGCAAGAACCCTCATCGCCCCCTTCTAACTATCTTCCAAATGCATAAGGACTCATTCCTTTGCATAAATTTCCCTCCATATGTATAAAGACCATCTTCTTGACTTATCTTCATCTTCTCAAGGGCATAAACACCTTTTTTGCCTTTGATCCCCTCACAAAACACATAACATTGCTCATGATTGCCTTTGGACTCCTTCCAAGGCACGAAAATTCCCAAAAAACCATGCAAAAAACCATTAAAAACCTTCAAAGCATGAAAATCCTCTTTCTCGGGCCATCGAACCCCTTCCGATGCCTTATAAACCATTCAAAATATGAAAAACCCCCCCTCCGATTTTGCAAAACTTACCATTTTTCATAATAACTTGCTCCGATTCAAAAGGTGTCCTTTGGGCCCCCTCCGATGCGATATCGCTGTCGGAGGTCGGGCAGTGTTTAAGTGTTGGCTATTTTGTTTGTGCGATGGGTCTTCGCCGATGGCTTATCGCTGATCGCAAGTCGGCAATCGGAATTTCATATGTGTACAAAGTCCCGCCCCGGGTTTCCCCAATAGCGAAATGCCGAGCCCATAGTTGGACTCGAAACATTACAAACAACATTTCAAAAGGGTTTCGGGTACGCTGCTCCATTTTCGTCAGTCCATCGATATGAAGCCTCCGATGGGCCGGACTCGATATCATTAACAATAGGCCTATAAAGGAGTTCGGGTCCGCAGGCTATGTCGCATGCCGCAGATTTTGTGTTTTGGGATCCCGAATCCGTCGATCGCCGATTTAGTGCCAACCGATGGATCGGCCCCCGCCTGATCCAACGGCAAGGATTTGATGTTCGCTACAATGGTATTTCGGCATTGGCTTGCCTCCAGGGCTCGACATTCCCTCCAGTTTTGAGTTTTTGGCAGTTCAAAGGCATTTTCTTGATCGGCAAGGGCCGATAAGCTCCCACAGGCAGCACATGGGCCGATGAACAGCCAATAAATGTTGATTTGACAGTTCAAGGGCATTTAGAAGGCCAAAGGCAGACTAGATGCGGCAAAGTGTATCAGTCAATATTTTCCAAGGAAGATGAAGCAAAAGGGACCCCAGCAGATTCAACAAAGCATCATTAAGCCGTAATGGCTCACCAACTCACAGTTTTTTCTATTTAAGGCAGCAGGACCACTTGAAGGCGCAGATGAAAGTTTTTCAAAACACAGTAATGACAAATACAATGCTTCAAGGCACTTTTTGGAGTGGCGCCGCTCGGCCCATGCGCAGTTATGGCCATGAGGCCAACACACGGCTCGAGGACCACTGTACAACCATTTTTTAGGCTGCTGCCTCATGCACAACCCTTATTTACATGACTTGAGACGCCAGCCGCCCCAGCGCAGCTGTTTCAAATGTTTTATGCATTTAATTTCCAGCATAAATGAGGACTAGAAGCATTTATTGCCATAGATCTCTTTGGGATCTGTTTTGTTAGATATTTTTCAGTAATGTTTTCCTTGACAGCTCTTCAAGGGCCAGGATGTAAAGATTTTCTATTTAAACAACCCTCTAGACTGTTTTATGGGTTGGTTGGTTGATTCACTCCAAGGGAGACTCACACTATATATCTGATATTTGTTATAATCAAAGACTGCTTGCAAGCTTGGAGAATGGACTGTTTGTTGTATTTAATGGTTGAAGAGTGAATGATGGAATCCTTGTGCTGCTACATGATTCAATAAGTGCCTCTTACCTCTATTTTCATTGATATATGTTGATACTATACATGTATCACCATCTAAATAGCAGAAAGAAAGATTAGCTTAGAACTTGCTTGAATGCACTCTATGCTCCATGCTTGCTGTTTCTTAATGTTTTCCTCTGAATTGGTAATGAATATGAATTCCTTTTTGGCTCATATTTCCCCTGATTCACCATGTTTGACAGTTATCTAGGGATTCTTAATTGCTCCTAGATAGAGCTCATTCACCTTCCCTTTGTTAAGCTGAGTGAGAGATTCTTTTTTGCCTCTCACTCCTTAGCCCTCATTCCATTCTTTTAAGCTTAAATGTTGTTTCATGAGCAGCTATCCTGCTCCATATTCCTCTTGTGACCAAGAAAATGCACCAGCAGTCCTACTCCATGACTCCATGCCCAATGGTTTGAAACTTACCACACTATGCATTTCCTCTCTATTTGAAAACATCCTCCTTCCCACCAAAACACAAACAAAACCCTTGAACCCAATAACTAGCCTAAGATCATCATCAACAAAGCTAAAATCAGAAAGAGAGAGCCCTCTCTGATTGCAAGTGGGCTAGCACCTGCAATCCAAAGATTGGTTTGTGCTTACCTCGGCCGTATCCCTTTAAGGAGCTTTAGGGACAACCTGAGTGATAACAGTCCCAAACATCAAGGTAGCTACATAACCCATTTTTTCACACAAGAGCATTTTAATCCAAGTATTCAAAGATTTTATGTACTTACCTCGCGGTCCTTTGAAAAAGTGTCGCTTTGCCTCACTATAGATGACTGAGGTGTTGACCACGAATTTAGTCCCAAATCCTCCTATGACGCGATCGAGCCAGTGAACAATAGCGTGGGTGATCTTATCCTCTGATGCTTCCAACCTTCGCACCAGCTCTGGGATCCACACAATAGGACCGTAAAGTTTCCACCTTCCTTGGCTATATGCTAGCTTCGCAATCCACTCATATAGCTCAATAGGGAAGGAGAAGAAAAAGATCTCGTGGATCTATGTATACAGGTATCGGTCCAACCACTATTCCTTTGTCACTCGCGGGTTTCTATTCTCCTGTGCCGCGAATTCGTGGATCTTTCTATCCAGCCAGTCTCCAATCTCCTTCTTAGTTGGATTCCAGTGATATGACCTCAAACATATCTTATGCAGATTCTCGTCTGGGCAATAGAACCATTTGTTGGCTTGAGGGGGACTGACCCAAGTTTAGCATTAATTAGCCAAACAAATCCCTACACTACTGGCCCTTTTGGCATCAGCCCACGGAGCAGGACTGAAGTATCACCCGAAATAGTATGGGGGATGTTAGAACCAAGCTTCCGCACCCTAAGATGGTTGTGATGTCATTTGATCTCTTCTATCCCTGCCTTCGCACAAGTGATATCACTCTAGGGCTTGTAAGACAAACCCTTTATTCCGTCTTTAAATACCTTCATGAAAGTATACGATCGATCTTCGCGTAGCTCTAACCTGGGGCTCGGGTACTTTCGTGTTGTTATGGTAGCGCACTGTGCAGATTCCTCAATTATCCTTATTGATTTTCTTATTTTGTCGAACACTTTAAGCTTATCACCGTGTAATCAGATATTCATAATTGCGTTAATTATTCAATGTAACTGTATTCATTCGTGCAACATAGAAGCATAATAAAAGAAATTTATACTCAAAATATCCAAACCCATCAACAGAAAAAATACACAGAAGTTGTATAATAACTCATTTTATTAATATCTTCCAAGTATTACAGACTTTGTTCACCCTGCGCACTTAGCTATGGACTTCTATCCTAAGCATCTGTGCACTCAGCTACAAAGCCTCTACCTATGCTACAACCCAAGACCTAGACTTCTTGCTATAAAGCTATGACTCTCTTACATGTTATTTTTTGCTAACTACTTAGAGCTTAGCTCTTTTTATACAATCCCATGGTCCGTGGACCATGGGTAGAACTCTTATAGCTAACTTTACTTTACAAAACTAAGGGCAGACTACCCTTTGTGACACATAATACCTTCGCACTCCGTGACCACAAAATGTGGAGCCTTTACAATAATATTACAAAAACTTTACTTAAACATGGGCTTTTTGCCCCAAAACTTCCCTTGAGAGATCCCGCTCCGAACAGAACTAAAAATAGGATCCATGACATATGATGAGTACACCCGTAAGTTCTTGGAACTATTGAGGTATGTGCCTTACCTCAAGCAGGAGAAGGCTAAGATTGAGAGATTCATTAGTGGAATGCCAGTTTCATTCAAAGACAATATTGAATTTGATGAGCCTAGATCACTGGAGGAGGCCATTTGAAAGCTAAATAATTGTTATGAACAATCAAAGCATAGAATTGAGAGGAAGGCAGACTGGAGAGGTAATGTAAATTACAAAGGAAAATGGGACAAAAAATGAGCAAGGCCACAGGGTATAGATAAAAAGGAGAATGTTGCACCACCTAAGAGGTTCAATGCATTAGATAAAGCATAGGGACATCAGTTTGAAGAGAAGAACAATCATGGAGGCTGGAAGCCCATAGACTATTGGACTTGTGGAAAAGATCATCACAAGGGAGAATTTCTGCAGAATCGGGGTGTAGACCCCAGATATACATTGCACAAGAGGCACTGACTATTCGATATGTTGGCCAGAGTACTCCTCGTATCTATGAAACCGTGGAAAACATATAGGTAGAACATCAGGCATATATCAGTGAGATGGACAATAAGCTTTGTGATCAAGTTATTTCTATTTTGATTGACCTAATATCTAATTATAGCTATGTTAGTACTAACTTGGTGGATAAGTGTGGGTTGAATAAGGAGTTTCATGCAAATTCTTGGTTAGTTCAGTTGGCTACATGTACGAAGAAGCAAGTTCACCATTAGGTAAGATCTTGTGCATTTGATTTAAATGGTATGCCTACCGCAACACATTTGAATGTTTTACTATTGGGTTCATACAGTATGTTATTGGGCATGGATTGGTTGTATATACATAGAACCAAGGTTGAATTCTATAACAAGGCCATTGAATGTGTTGATGACAATGGAGAACCAAGAGTCTTGTAGGGTAAGAAGAAAGCCACATCAGTTAGGATGGTGAAAGCTATACGAGAAAAGCGTAGTTGTGGGAAAGGGTGCAAGATATTTGTAGTACATATTTATAGTGATAAGGGTAAGGATTTTGTGGATGCAAATGTGTTGAACAAGTACCTGGTTTTACAACAGTTCAGGGACGTATTTCCTAAGGAAATTTTAGAGTTGTCACCTCATATGGAGGTAGATTTTTCTATTGAGTTAGTGTCAGGGGCAGGTTCGGCATCAAAAGAACCTTATAGGATGAGAACACCTGAGTTGGTTGAGTTAAAGTTGCAGATGAAGGAAATTTTGGAGAAGGGGTACATTAGGTTAAGTGTCTCATCGTGGGGCACACCAGTCTTGTTTATGAGGAAGAAATATGGTACCCTTAGATTATGCATTGATTACAAGAAGTTGAACAAGTGACTATCAAGAACATATATACTTTGTTGAGGATTGATGACTTGTTCGATGAGTTGAAGGGAGCGACATTGTTCTCGAAGATAGACTTGAGATCTGGATACCATTAGGTACGCATCAAAGAAGAGGATATATAAAAGACTACATTCATGACCAGGTATGGGTATAGTGTGTTTGTTGTTGTTCCATTTGGCTTAAAGAATGGTTCAGATACATTCATGTGTTTGATGAATAGTGTGTTGCATCCATATTTGAATAAGTTTGTTATTGTGTTCATTGATGATACACTGGTATATTCTAAAAATGAGGAAGAGCATACTGAGCACTTAGCAGCAGTGTTGAGGTTGTTGAGAGAGCATCAATTATACGCTAAGCTCAACAATTGTATTTTATTTCAGATCAATGTACACTACATGGGACATGTTGTCTCCAAGGAGGGAATTGCAGTAGATCTAGAGAAGATAAGGGCCATCATGGAGTGGGTAGCTCCTAAGAGTGTGGATGAGGTGAGATCTTTCATGGGTCTAGCAAACCATTATAGGAGATTCATTAGGAACTTGTCACAGATTGCTTATCTTATCACATCTTTGCAGAGGAAAGGTAAGAAGTTCGAATGGATAGAAGAGTGTGAGGCTAGCTTTGAGTAGCTTAGGTAGTGGCTAACACATGCACTAGTGCTACAGATTGCAGATCTAGACAAAGAGTTCATAGTATGCACGAATGCTTGCAAGAGCGGACTTGGTGCAATCCTTATGCAAGATGGAAAGGTGGTATGTTATGAGTCCCAGAAACTAAAAGAGCATGAGCAGAACTACCTGACGTATGATCTCGAGTTAGAAGTGATTATACACACACTTAGGATGTGAAGGAACTATCTTTTGGGTAGGCGGTTTGTGCTTATGAGTGACAACATTCGGTTGAGGTATTTGTTTGACTAGTCAAATCTGAATGCTAGGCAGGCTAGATGGTTGTCCATGATCAGAAAGTTTGACCTTGAGATCAGCTACATCCAAGGTAAGGAGAACAGGGTGGCAGATGCTCTCAGTAAATAGATATAGATGAGTCAATTAGAATCTATGAGTTCTTATGGGACAAATTTATAAGATAGGATCTTGCGGGTAGGACAGTAGGATGTGAGATATATTAAGATTGTGCACAGCTTGTAGCAGAGTACAGGTACAGGCATAGGTGGTGGTACATATATAGGTACAGGTAGTGCTACCTATACAGGTGCAAGTGCACAGGACTTGGAATATTGTCTTACAACAAATGGATTGGCCAGGTTCCGAGACATGATATATGTACTAGATAACAGTGAGCTCAAGAAGGTGATCTTGAGGGAGTTTCATGTGAAATTGTATTCAAGTTACCCAGGTTATCAGGAGATACTCATAGTGATGAAGAGATATTACTATTGTCCAAATTTGAAAATGGATTTAGCAGAGTTTGTGGTGAGATGTTTCGATTGTCAATGAGTGAAGGGAGAGTGCAAACATCCAGGTGGATTTCTATAGGCGATCATGATCCTAGAGTGGAAATGGGAAGTCATTTCCATGGAATTCATTATAGGGTTTCCGAAGACAATGAAGTATCATGATTCCATCATGGTCATTATGGATAGGTTAACAAAGGTTGCACACTTCATTCTCGTGAAGTTTACATTCTCAGCTAGTGAAGTGGCACAGGTATTCATCAAAGATGTGGATAGACTACATGGTGTCCCAAAGAAGATTGTGTCATAAAGGGATGCGAAGTTCACTTCCAAGTTTTGGACGGATTTACTTGTAGGTTTGGGCACAAATTTGGCCTTCATCAAAACTTATCATCTGCACACAAATAGACAGAAAAAGAAGGTCAACAGGATATTAGAGGACATGTTGAGGTTGTATGTAATGCATCGGTAGAGTAAATGGGAAGAGTATCTCCCTTTGGTCGAGTTTGCATACTGTTAGTGTCAGCCTTTGTAGCCTTCCTCCAGTGATCAAATATGCTCTTACAAAGTGGTCTTAGAGTCTCAAGGTCAAATTTTATCATTTCAGTGAGTCTTCAAGCAAAATTTGGTCACTAGGCATTAGGTCTAGGGTTTGTTTTCACTCTTTTCAAAGTTGTCCAAATGTCAGTCCATGTCATCATTCAGCTGAGTGTATCATCCTTCAGAGGGTTTTCATCATCATGTCAAGTTCCATTGGGTCATTTTACAGCTTATTCATGCTTCTGTTGTGCCTTGGTAAGGTCAATTTCCCTCTCCTAGGGTTTTGGAGGTAATTTATCTTGGATGGTCAAATCGTCAAAAAAATTTGTATCCTGATGTTCATACACCTTCCCCTATCATTAATGTACCTTATTAAACACTTCCCATAATTTAGATTCCCCAAATTCCTCATTTTCCACAAACCCTAGTTTCTTGCCACAACTTGGCAATTTTCTAGGCTAGGCATGTGTTTTGCCCTTTTAGACCCCTTCCCCTCGCTCGATCTCTGAGATTCCACTTTCCCCTGCTTCCTAACATCCCTCCCTACTTCCAAAAATTTCCCCAAGAATTTAGAAGCCCCTTATCCCCTTCATTTCTCTTCATTTCGACAAAATCCCTTGTTTCACACATCGGGATAGGTTTCACTCAAATGATGTTTCAGAGCAATAAAAGATGAATTCTGGAAAATGGAGAGAGGTTTTTGTTCAAAACATGCCAAGGAAGAAAAAAATCCTTCACTTTTTACACAGGTATAATGGTTTTTGAGAAACGTCAAGAATATCGTTGCCTCAGGAGAATTGATGCACCTGCTAGAAGTAGTGTTGGGAGATTTGATTTCTAACGGGGTAAATGAACACCAAATTTAACAATTCTACTTGGGTTGTAAATTAGACTCCAAGAGCTTTCCAACGAGCTATCACATGTCTAATTTGGACATCGGGAAGGCTTCCAAAAGCCTTCTGCAAAATGCACTATGTGGCGTGCTACCCATATAAGGGGCGCTACACATATAGCTTCCCCTGCCTTTGCAAAATAACACGGGTGCTACGCATATGGTGCGCACTACACATATAGCCCCAAGGCTGGAAAACAACGGTTCATCACCCAAATTCTCATCAAACCACTTCATTTGTCTGCAAGTAAGTTATTTATGCCTGCTCAGTGATTCGTGGATTTGTTATGGTGTTTCGAATGTGAAGAAAACAAGTGTTTGATATGGTGAACATCAAACCCTACCTTATACCAAATCTACTCCTAGGGTTATGCATAAATTTTGAAGATTTTGTTGGTGCTAAATTCTTGCCATTTGTCAACCTTTTCTTTGTATTCCATCACTGCTGTCACTACCATGTGATCATATCGTTGTCCCTTCCCCATATTCATTATCCTCATATCCCTTTATACTTTTGGTTCCCATGTGAAATCCCAAACCATATTACTTACTACTACATTCCTCCATTGATAAAAGCCTAATCTCCATAACATTTAAAGGTTGTTTCTTTGTCCTTGATACCACTTGACTCACTGATATGTTGCCATTTCATTTCACTCATGTCCTTAAAAACTACCCCCCATCACCATATCCCATTCCTATCTCACTTATAGGTGTTCTCAATCCCTCATTCCCCTTTGGCACGCATTTGGAGATTGGAGACAAAGACACCAAGGCCTCATTTCTCATTTTCAACAAGCTGAACATCCACATTGCAACACCATGACTGACAACAACACATCATACAACCAAGACAGAGATTGCACCACTGAACTGCATACACCAGGAGGACACTGAAGCGCCGTGAAACACCTAATCCACTCAAGATTTTGGACAAGGCTTCATTGGCTAGGCATGATACATGATGGAGGGTCTTCGCTCCAAATTTGAGCAAATTCGGAGAAATTTTTGTCATTTTGAAATATTTTGGCCTAAAAATAGATTTTTTCGCTATACGAGTAGCGCGTCGACGCACTCACTTTTGATTGAGACACTTGTTGGAGGGAAAATTTATATTTTTGGGTTTTTCATGGTAAGTTATGAATTCTCAAGTATTTCCGAAGCATTTCATCAAGTTTTTGATGATCAAAAGGCCCAAAACCACCATGAAAACCACCTTTCTACCACCTTTTGCACTAGCAGGAAGTACTTCTGGGAGAATGAAGTTTTGGAGGGGAAAATGAGCTTCAAATTTGGAAATTCTACTTGGGTTGGAAAGTAGACATCCAGGGATTTCCAACGAGCTATCATGAGCTCAATTTGGATGCCGTGAAGTGCCCCAAAAACAGGTTGAAATTCACGCTACGCGTATGGCTTAGGGGCGCTACACATACAGATTTTGGTCAATTTTTCACTTTCCAGCTCAGAATTTCGGCCAGTTATGACCAGTTCCACCTCTTGATGTGATTTTTGACCCAGCTTGATATAATTTGATGTACATGATGTAAACTTGGCACTTATTTACCTATTCTAGATGATTCATTCACAAAATAGCAAAAATTTAATGTAATGAATCAGTTTCCTAGCATATAGGGGTTAGTTGTTTGACTACCTAGATTTCAGTTCCTTGTTTAGAATTGGTTGAAACAGCTCCTAGAATGATGAGCTCGACCGCTAGAGGCAAGGAGATGGGATGGCATGGTCTATATTATGTAGATTTTCAGTCAGTAGCAGAGGTTGGACTCTTGGGAATATTTTGGCACACTATTGTACATATTTTTCATATTTTGGCTAAGGAAAGATCAAAGGTTTGCAACACCTGTTGGGATTCTTGTGGCTTTCAGTTATTGATGGTGTTTTTTCTCAGTTTATTGTAAGTTCATTCATGTTTAATTTATGCCATTCCCTTCTTATGCTTCTAAAACTAAATGAATGAGTAAATGGGGTTGAATCCATTGTTTACAGTGCTCTGCCTTTAAATTTGTTTAGTTTTACATGTTTTCGCCAGTTTGGAGAGGATCCATGTTCTCCCTTGCCCTCTTCAGCTCCTTGTTGTTCTGATCCACCCATACACATAATCAAAAGCATCAAGATTACTGCCTACCTCGCCCCAACTCGAATTCTGCAAAGATCTGGCTTTATCCCCGGACCCAAAAATTGTTTTTCCCATTTCTCCAACAAAAAACCCAAAAATTTTAAATCAAACTTTCCTATCTCTTTACTAGCCTAAAATCAGTATTAATTTTGAGTCATCTCAGCATTTTTGAAGACCTTTTGCCGAGATATACCCGGAGAGAGCCCTCTACTGTCCTCGTAGGGCTAGCTACGAGGTTGAGCGTGGTTTGATGTGGCCTCGAGTTTTGCCTTCCTCAGCCTGAGGCAGATTTGGGCGCTAACATAGTGGCGACTGTTAGCTTTGCTATGCAAATGGATTAAAAATAGATTCAAAAAGCTCTCAAAGGCTGCAAATATGCTTATAGTCATGCCCAAAACCCATGTTTGTTGTTCAAATCATCAAGACATGACAAAATCTACCCACCGATCAAAGAGGTTGCAAGAGGGAAGCCCTTTGGAGGGCAGAATTACATTATCGGAAGGTGAAAATACCCAAAAAATCACATAAAAACCAAAGTTGCAGGCTTAAGGGTCCGAAATCATATCAGCCGTTGGATCTGGCCGGTCAATGGTCCAGATCGTGTCGGCATTTCGCTATTGGCGATTACAAGGGGCAGGCTTTAACATAAGTTATGCGCCGATGCGATGGGCCGGACCCGATGGCCCTTCAACACTCCATTTTATAAGATATCAGGTCCGCGGAAATATCGGTGATCGGCGGGTCGGCGGTATCGGTAGTGGCATTGCGATTGCGGTCTAGCGATTTGATCAGGGCCATTAATCGCGTGCACAGATCAACGGCTCGCATCACGTCGACATTTCACTATCGGGGGTGCCAAATCGTACAGGGCCTTCACATATGTTATGCGCCGATGCGATGGGCCGGACCCGATGGCCCTTCAACACTCCATTTTATAAAATATCGGGTCTGCGGCAATATCGGCGATCGGCGGGTTGGCGGTATCGGCAGTGGCATTGCGATTGCGGTCTAGCGATTTGATCAAGGCCGTTAATCGCGTGCACAGATCAACAGCTCGCATCACGTCGGCATTTCGCTATCAGGGCTGCCAAAGAGTACATGGCCTTTCACATATGTTATGCGCCGATGCGATGGGCCGGACCTAATGACCGTTCAACACTCCATTTTATAAAATATCGGGTCCGCGGTGATAGCCGATATCGCATCGGCACTTTCAAAGGGGTGGGGCTTTAACACAAATGATGGTGCAGGCCGATGGGCCGGACCCGATATATGCACAACACTCCATTTCATATTTTTTAAAGTCTGCACCCATATCGTTTTCAATGTATTTGTTGTATTTCCTTTGTATAAATAAAATATAAAGGGAAGCCCTCGGCAGATGACGATTATGATGGGTTTTGGATCCGATGGGATTCGAAAGTAAAATATATATATTCTTCAAATCCGCCAGAGCCATTTTTCATGATTTTGCAGCTGTTTTATGTATATTGTTCAAATATTAAAAAAAACAAGGGACTAGTGCAGGGATTTCATAAGAGCGGCAAGCCATCCTTGAAGGAACCGTGCAGTTATGTTATATACCAGAAGAAGGATTCGGCGGAGGGACAACGGCCGGCAAACAAAACCTGGAAAGGGAAGGGGAAGGGCCACTACACGCCTCAACCCAAATCAAATAAAATCATGGAGCATTAACAGCCCTGCCAGTGCAGCAGTCATCCTAACGAACTTATTGGGGCATCTTCGGCATGAGGGATCTCCTATGCATCACAACAGGCCACCCAAAATATCTGAGTATGGTTATTTCTCTGTCAGAAGAGGAAAACCGCCGAGCCATGCCTACCTATTGAGGGAATCAATCAGTTAAACAAGACAGCAGGATAGATTAAGACACCTGAAGCCTCAAAAGGCTGAGGACCATTGTAAACAAGCTATAAATAGCTGAAAACAAGATGTAACAAGGGTTCAACTTTTGGAGATTATTTCTCCCCTGTTTTCTCAAGCTTCTCATCTGTAGTCTTTAGTAATACAAGCTTCTTTTTCTGCTACATGTTTAATGTCCATTTCTCTTCTGTTCTATGCTTGCACCTGAACAGTTTGTTCAGGTTTTCTGTGTGTTCGAGGCCAGATAACTGTCATCTTATCTCTGCTTTGATATATTAGATTTGCAAGCTTCTTTGCTGCCTATGGCTAGCCATTTATATGTGTAATTATATACGCATCTGCCGGTATAGTCAGTAAGTTCATTTGCTGCCTGTAGCTAGCCATTCGTATAGGTCCATGTATGCAACCTGCCGGCATAGTCAGTGTTCTCCATCTATCCATTAAATCTACAAACTATTGAGAATTAGCAGTCTAAAGCCTTGTGTTATTGGGGGTGTTCATGCATGCCTTGAGTGTGAATAGAGCTGAAATGGTTATCCGACTTGATCCAAACCATCTTTCATTCCAATATTTCAGAGAACAATATTAAAATTTATATGTTACCAGGCATCTCTGATTTACAACCTCGGAGAGTTTCCTGCAGTGATAACATAATTGGCGCCGTTGCAGGGGAGAAGAGAATCGAAGCTCAGCTTCCCTGGGAGATGACACAACTTCAAGCTTTGATGACAGACAAGGTTTGAACATAGACATTGGTTGTAATCATCTATCTGGCAACTCCATTGGAGGAAGGCCATCCTTTGGCGACTCCACTTTGAAGTTTTGGCTCAGTTTGTGAGGCATACTAGAAGAAATCCGCAGAAGTCTCCAGCTGTCCCAGTGCCGGACCCTGAGAAGATTGTTAACCCAAAGAAAACATCATAGAAGGGAGCATCAAAATCAGGTAAGCCCCAGAAATCTTATTTGTCTCTGCATGAGAATTTCTTAGTTGAGGATACGCAGTTTGAAGATTTAAAGCCTAGTATTGCTAATGAAGAAGTGCCTGCAGAGATTCATAAAGCTCCTTGTCCATTTAGTTCCCCTTTGAATCTCAGTCCAAAGAAAGCTTCCCATACTGTCCAAAACATCCCAATATATCTTCCATCCATTACATTATTTCCTACTGCCCCATCTGCTAGTGTCCTTCCACAAATTCCAAACATGGCAGGACCACAAGCACCCACCAAAATGGAAAGAATCATAGCCGCCAGGTATGGACCTTTAATACTGCCCACTCCCTTGAATGCTATGCCCACTGGAGAATATCAGAAGTATATGCCCAAGTTCACTGGGACTGAAGGTGTCACTGCTGAAGAACACCTTGAGTCATTTTATAGCTATGCTGATAATCTGGATATTAGTGAAGATGATGTGTGGATGAGAGTCTTTGTACAAAGTCTAGATGGGGAGGCTAGGAAATGGTTTAGAGAACAAGACCCAAGATCTATAGCAGATATCGAAGCTTTAGATGATACGTTCCTAAAACACTGGGGAGATAAAAAGGAATCGCTATACTATCATACGAAGTTTGGAAACCTGAAGAGGGAAAATGGGGAATCCTTGTCTGATTTTAATAAAAGATTCAACCGTAAGTATAGTAAGATACTAGCTGAGGTAAAGCCTACCCCCACCTCTGCCAAACTTTCCTACACCAGTGCCTTTGACTCTGAGTTCTGTTTGCTGTTGAGAGAAAGAAGATGTGCCACCCTAGCTGAAATGCAGGATGCGGCACTAGAAGTCGAATCTAACATTATGGCTATAGAAAAGCTCAAAAGTCACGCTGATAGAAGGAGGCCGAGAGGCGAGGTTTCTTCTGCTTCATCCTCAGATACCAAACTTGATAAAATGACTAGAATGATCGAGTCACTGTCTGCTAAAATTTCTAAGCTGGAGATTGAGCAGAACCCTGGGAAGACAAGGCTCCCAGGCACATTTGCACCAAGAAATCCGAATCCATTCAGAAGAGCCAACGAACAATCACAAACCATTCAGAGGGGTAAAGAAACTAACGAAGATCAAAAGGTTAAGGCTCCTTTCTAGAATGTGGTCATGGAGGAGGAACAGATTGAAGATGAGGATGAAATTCTCTGTATGGAAGATAAAGGCAGTGATGCCTTTTTGACATTGGCTACATACGAAGAGTCTTTGCTGCAGGAGCAAGATAGTCAAAGGTGGGACAAAGGGGCTGTTCTGCAAACGGGGGAGCAGAAAATATATAATCTAAGGTCAAATGAAAATAATATCAAGGAGAATCTTGCCCAAAAAGCTGTCGTCCAAACAGAGACCCAGAATAGCATACAAAGAAGACCAGCAGCTGATCCAGTCACCCTCAAAGCACCAGTTCAAGAGGTAAAAAGTCTTGACAAGCTACCTCTCTCTTTTAGCTTCGAATCAGAAGTTCAGAAGTTAAAAATAAATGTGCCTCTGACAAAACTGGTAAAGAGTGAGATGTTTAAAAAGCCTATCCTTGAGGCTCTCGAGCTGAAGATCACACGAACCTCCACTGACTTTGTCAATTTGCAAGACGATAGGCCTATTGTGCTAAGCCCAATGACTGAACCTGCCAAGGATAATTCCCCATCTTTTTATGTCTCCTTGACCATTCATGACAAAATTCTCCACAACTGCCTCCTAGATACAGGTGCCAGTCACAATCTGATGCCTAAAACCGTCATGGAAGAGTTAGGCCTTGACATCACCAGACCATATCATGACCTATTCTCATTTGATTCAAGGAAGGTGAAATGTCTGGGATTGATTAAAGATTTAGCCATTTCCCTAACCTAGCTGCCCATGAAGAGCATGATAATGGATATTGTGGTGGCAGATGTCCCTCCTAAGTTTGGCATGGTGTTGTCCAGAGGGTGGATTAAGAGACTAGGTGGAACATTGCAGAACAATTTATCTTATGCAACTGTCCCAGTGTTCGGAGGAGAGAGCAGGAGGTTATATAGAGAAGCAAAGTTGGCATATATCATTAGCGATGAGAAGAATCCTACAAACCATCCCATATACGCAATGGACACTCATTTTGGAGCTTGCATTCTCCAAATAGAAGAATCTCAGAAGGCTGCATTGCAGATCAGGAAACCAACAGCTCAGGCTGAGCATAATATAGGAGGTCAGATTTGGGAGATGTTTTTTGATGGAGCATGTACCAAGGAGACTGCAGGAGCAGGGGTGGTGCTAGTGTCTCCACAACAAGAAACAGTTCAATTGTCTCTAAAGCTGGTTTTTCAGGTGACAAACAACATAACAGAATATGAAGCACTGCTGTTGGGTCTTCATGCTGCCAAAGACAAAGGAATAAAGAAGCTGAAGGTATTCAGAGATGCTGACCTGATAATTCAGCAAGTGAACAAAACATTCCAAGCAGAGCACCCAAGGCTAAAAGCGTACAGAGATGAGGTATGGAGAACCAAAGAGTTCTTTGAATTTTTCTGCATTTCATATATTCCTAGAGCCCAAAATCAGCTTGTCGACTCCCTTGTTGTCTCAGCTAGTTTGTTTATACCTCCATCGCCTCCTAAACTAGTTTATGAGGTACAAATGAAGTATAGACCCTCCGTGCCTGATAATGTCCACCATTGAAGGGTTTTTGATGATGATGATGAGCTAAATAGGTTTCTTCAAGTCATTGATGATTTTTCTGAAATGCAAATTGACCAAAATAATGATGCTTTGTTAGAAGATCCCGAGTCCAAGCTTAGAAATAAGATTGGCAAGAATAGCATAGTCCAACTCCCTAGAAACCATATTCCTAAGGGTCTAATTCATCTTGAGAGATTGTTTGATCACAATGATGTGCCTTACAAAGATGCCCAAAAAGAAGATCAAACTGCAGTTTGCAAACATGATATAGGAGGTCCAGGCCACCCCAAATTCATAAATCTATCCCCCAATCTATCTGCTGACCAGAGTGCTGAATACTGCAAATTAATGAGGCAATTTGCTGATGTGTTCGCTTGGGAGTACAACGATCTGAAGACATATGATGAAAATATAATTCAGCATAAAATTCCGCTTGAGAAAGACACTATTCCTTTCAAAAAGAAGCTGAGACCAATGAATCCTATTCTCCTTCCTCTGGTTGAGAAAGAAATTAAAAAGTTGCTGGCTGCTAAGATCATAGTGCCTCTCAGATATTCTAAATGGGTGGCCAATCTAGTTGTTGTGAGGAAGAAGAGTGGAGAAATCAGACTATGTGTTGATTTCAGGAATATAAATAAATGTTCCAAAAAGGATAATTATCCTATACCAAAAATGGAGCATTTGTTGCAGCAAGTCTCAGGTGCGAAAGTAATGTCTTTTATAGATGGTTTTTCAGGTTATAATCAGGTTACTGTGCATCCGGATGATCAGGGTGAGACTGCATTCACCACTCCGTGGGGTACCTTTATGTATTCCAAGATGCCTTTTGGGTTGATGAATGCTGGAGCCACCTTTCAGAGAGCTATGGATATAGAATTTGTGGGAGAAAAGGATAAATTTGTCCTTATCTACTTGGATGATATAACAGTATACTCCAGTAGCCATCAAGACCATGTGCAACATTTGAAGAAAGTGTTTTTGAAGTGCAGAAGGTTTGGGATTTCAGCAAATCCTAAGAAGTCACAGTTTGCGTTAGAAGAAGGCAAGTTGTTGGGACATATTGTTTCTACTGTAGGTGTTCGAATTGACCCATAAAGAGTAAAAGCGATACAGACCTTGTCTGTCCCGAGATCGAAGAAGGACATCCAGTCTTTTCTAGGCAAGATTAATTTTGTAAGGAGATTTATCCCAAATTTTGCAGAACTTGTGAAGCATATTACCTCTATGTTGAAGAAGGGGTCAGAGATCAAGTGGAATGGTGTAGCGAGAAAGTCATTTGAGTCCATTAAAAGGGCAATTATGGAGGCCCCCACTTTAATCAGTCCAGATTATAGCAAGGAGTTCCGCATATTTTCTTTTTCCTCTGATGACACCCTTGCAGCAGTCTTATTGCAAGCAGATGAAGAAGGCTCAGAGCATCCGGTGGCATTTTTCAGTAAAACCTTAAGGGATGCTGAGCTGAGGTATGATATTATTGAGAAACAAGCATATGCTCTTATCAAATCTTTGAAAGCTTTCAAAGTATACATCTTGCATTCCAAAATAGTTGCATATGTGCCTTCTGCTGCAATAAAGGATGTATTAACGCAACTTGATGCTGATGTAAAAAGAGAGAAATGGATTGCAAAAATGGTAGAATTCAACATAGAGCTGAAGCCTACCAAGCTGGTAAGAGGTCAGGGGCTTGCCAAACTGTTGGCTAAAGAAAATTGCAAATCTTTGGACGTCGATTTCTTGTTCAATGTAGAAAGAAATGGTCTAATGAAAGAGCATGAAACAGCTGAATCGCAGAGAGGGCAGTCAGTGGCCGAGAACCTAGCTTCATGTAATTGGTATGCTGCAATAATTAAATTCCTTTTAGAGTTAGAAATTCCTTCAGAATTTTCTCAAAGTCAAGCAAGAACGTTAAAGCTCAAGGCAATGAAATATTGCATCAATGATAGCTCGCTTTATTGGAAGGATCCATCTGGAGTGCTTTTAAGATGTCTGGACAAAGAACAGTCAATAGAAGTTATGCAACAGTTCCATAACAGCATGTGTGGAGGACATCATTATTGGAGAACTACAGCCCAAAAGATTCTCAGAGCTCGGTACTATTGGCCATCTTTATTTTCTGATGCATTTGCTTTTGTTATATCTTGTGACAGGTGCCAGAGATTTGAAGGAAAGCAGCAGTTAAAATCCCTGCCCCTAAAGCCAATAATTGCAAAAGGACCTTTTCAGCAGTGCGGCTTGGATTTCATTGGTGAAATCAACCCGCACTCCAGTGGCCAGCACAGGTGGATATTAGTTGCCACTGATTATTTTACAAAATGGATTGAAGCAATCCCAACAAGGAAGGTTGATCATAATGTGGTAATGAAATTTTTATTAGAAAACATTTTCAGCAGATTTGGTTGCCCACATAAGCTTATAACAGATAATGCAACAGCCTTCAAGGCAAAAGAGTTGGTGGAAATGTGTGATTCAATGGGCATTAAACTTGTTCATTCCACCTCCTATTACCCCCAAGGGAATGGTCTAGCAGAATCCTCTAACAAAAGTCTGATCAGGATTATTAAGAAGCTGTTAGAAGATAATAAGAAGAATTGGGATGCAAAGCTCAAATATGCACTATGGGAAGACAGAGTGACCATCAAAAGATCTACAGGCTGCTCTCCTTTCAAGCTGGTATATGGTACTGATGCTATTTTTCCAATTCAGCTTACTCTTCCTGTGGCAAATTTGCTCCAAATAGCGCGGAATGAAGAAGATGTTATGGCCAATAGAATCACTGATTTAACAGAATTATATCAGATCAGAGAGCAGCTGATTGAAAAAGCTACAACACATCAGCAGAGGATCAAGGAAGTCTTTGACAAGAAGGCAAAGAGAGACAACTTGTAGGTTGGGGATTTAGTTATGAAATGGGATGCATTTAAAGAAAAGAAAGGCAATCATGGGAAATTTGATGCTCTCTGGACGGGCCCTTTCATCATTTCACATATTCAAGGGAACAATACCTTCATACTGAAAAGTATGGAGGGAGAACCAGTTTTTGATGGCCCAATTAATGGGTGGTTTTTGAAAAGCTATGTGATTTAAGGTCTTTAGGCCTTAAAACTTTAATATTTTATTTTTTTCAGTTTTAGTATAAGCAAAGTAGACTCCATGCCCAATGGAACACTAGGAAATTTTGGCTAATTTGTTTTCTACAGGAAAGGCATTGATTTGCAATTCTTGAGACCTCACAGGGAGGATCTCATCCCCAGAAGGAGCCAGTGTTAGCTTTGCTATGCAAATGGATTAAAAATAGATTCAAAAAACTCTCAAAGGCTGCAAATATGTTTATAGTCATGCCCAAAACCCATGTTTGTTGTTCAAATCATCAAGACACGATAAAAGCTACCCACCGATCAAAGAGGTTGTAAGAGGGAAGCCCTTTGGAGGGCAGAATTACACTATCGGAAGGTGAAAATACCCAAAAAATCACATAAAAACCAAAGTTGCTGGCTTAAGCGTCCAAAATCATATCAGCCGTTCGATCTGGCCAGTCAACAGTCCAGATCGTGTTGGCATTTCGCTATTGGCGATTACAAGGGGCAGGATTTAACATAAGTTATGCGCCGATGCGATGGGCCAGACCCGATGGCCCTTCAACACTCCATTTTATAAAATATCGGGTCCACGGCAATATCGGCGATCGGCGAGTTGGCGGTATCGGCAGTGGCATTGCGATTGTGGTCTAGCGATTTGATTAGGGCCGTTAATTGCGTGCACAGATCAACGGCTCGCATCACGTCGACATTTCGCTATCGGGGCTGCCAAAGAGTATAGGGCCTTCACATATGTTATGCGCCGATGCGATGGGCCAGACCCGATGGCCCTTCAACACTCCATTTTATAAAATATCGGGTCCGCGGCAATATCGACGATCGGCGGGTCGGCGGTATCGGCAGTGTCATTGCGATTGCGGTCTAGCGATTTGATCAGGGCCGTTAATCGTGTGCACAGACCAACGGCTCGCATCACGTCGAGATTTCGGTATCGGGGCTGCCAAAGAGTACAGGACCTTTCACATATGTTATGCGCCGATGTGATGGGCCAGACCCGATGACCCTTCAACACTCCATTTTATAAAATATCGGGTCCGCGGTGATCGCCGATATCATATCGACACTTTCAAAGGGGCGGGGCTTTAACACAAATGATGGTGCAGGCCGATGGGCCGGACCCGATATATGCACAACACTCCATTTCATATTTTTTAAAGTCCGCGCCCATATCGTTTTCAATGTATTTGGTGTATTTTCTTTGTATAAAGAAAATATAAAGGGAAGCCCTGGGCAGATGCCGATTATGATGGGTTTTGGATCCGATGGGATTCGAAAGTAAAATATATATATTCTTCAAATCCGCTAGAGCCATTTTTCATGATTTTGCAGCTGTTTTATGTATATTGTTCAAATATTAAAAAAGACAAGGGACCAGTGCAGGGATTTCATAAGAGCGGCAAGCCATCCTTGAAGGAACTGTGCAGTTATGTTATATACCAGAAGAATTATTCGGCGGAGGGACAGCGACCGGCCAACAGAACCCAAAAAGGGAAGGGGAAGGGCCACTACACGCCTCAACCCAAATCAAATAAAATCATGGAGCATTAATGGCCCTGCCAGTGCAGCAGTCATCCTAACGAACTTAATGGGGCATCTTTGGCATGAGGGAGCTCCTATGCATCACAGCAGGCCACCCAAAATATCTGAGTATGGTTATTTCTCTATCAGAAGAGGAAAACCGCTGAGCCATGCCTACCTATTGAGGGAATCAATCAGTTAAACAAGACAACAAGATAGATTAAGACACCTGAAGCCTCAAAAGGCTGACGACCATTGTAAACAAGCTATAAATAGCTGAAAACAAGATGTAACAAGGGTTCAACTTTTGGAGATTATTTCTCCCCTGTTTTCTCAAGCTTCTCATCCGTAGTCTTTAGTAATACAAGCTTCTTTTGCTGCTACATGTTTAATGTCCATTTCTCTTCTGTTCTATGCTTGCACCTGAACAGTTTGTTCATGTTTTCTGTGTGTTCGAGGCCAGATAACTGTCATCTTATCTCTGCTTTGATATATTAGATTTGCGAGCTTCTTTGCTGCCTATGGCTAGCCATTTATATGTGTAATTATATATGCATCTGCCGGTATAGTCAGTAAGTTCATTTGCTGCCTGTAGCTAGCCATTCGTATAGGTCCATGTATGCAACCTGCCGGCATAGTCAGTGTTCTCCATCTATCCATTAAATCTACAAACTATTGAGAATTAGCAGTCTAAATCCTTGTGTTATTGGGTGTGTTCATGCATGCCTTGAGTGTGGATAGAGCTGAAATGGTTATCCGACTTGATCCAAACCATCTTTCATTCCAATATTTCAGAGAACAATATTAAAATTTATATGTTACCAGGCATCTCTGATTTACAACCTCGGAGAGTTTCCTGGAGTGATAACAGCGACCATACTGGGGAAGAAAATGGTTTGCTTGTTGATGCCATTTCTTTTATAAGCTACAGACGGAGCCTGAAGTTATGCCAGGTAGCCTTTGAAACGCTTTTGCTTTGCATTAGCGGAAGTAGATAAACGCTGCTTCAGTCAATCTCCGGTCTAGCTTGCAAACGTGACATCTAACTTGTTAATTGCCCCAGTACATGTATCAAGTTCAGATCTGATGGTTGATGGTGAACAACGATCAGGCGTCAGAAGGCTGAAATCATTCACCTGGCGACTCCATTCACTGAAGAATCCAGCAATCAGTGCTTCATGGTGACTTCACTGAAGAAAGATTAGTAGCTTTAAGATTTTCAAGATGGAACGGATTGCAAGAAGATACGCTCCCATGAGCCGAGATCACATCCCAGGTTTTCCAAACTAAATGCCTAAGGTGGATTGGCTTCAGAATTTTCCTATGTTCAAAAATGTGGAAGGTAATGATGCTGCTCTTCATCTGGTGAAATTTCACATTCATGTGCATAAATTAAATATCAAATTTCCTGAAGAATGTTTGATGAAGATGTTCATGGCTACTTTGGAAGATGAAGCCCGATCTTGGTATGAAAGTTTTCCATCTGCTTCTATTTACTGTTTAAAGGATTTTCATACCATGTTCTTTGAAAAGTATAAGGAATCTTATCCATCCTTGAATTTAATTCAGAATTGTTGTAGCAATGTTCATAGTTTTATTGAAAACCTTGAGAATTTTTATGGGGGTAACGAATTGATGGACGGAGAAATCATGGAGGCCCTGTACGAAAATCCATTTCCGCATACTTGTTAAGATGCACAGGAAAATTTGCAACAGGATCAAGATCTAAGTACAGTGGAAGATGATGAAGGAGAAGGTTTTATTCCAGATTTGTCCATAGAATAAGATAGCATGCATGAAAGTCAAGTTTCAAATTTAGAAGGTGATAAAGTCAAGTTAGCCATTTCAAATCTAGATTCAGATCGTGATGATGAAGACAACCTTGTTCTGAATCCCATGAAGGAGAGCTCTTTTGTTGAGATCATCTGGAATGAAGAAGACAAAGTTATTGACCAAAGCCTTCATGAGCAGGTAATCCAGTCAATTCATGGAAAACAAGATGGGATATTTGTTCAAGTGAGAAATCTTCTTTTGATAACTCAGTGGTAAATGATAACTTGATTGGCATGTCATATGAAGACAATTACTGTTTGAGCAAAAGAAAA
This sequence comes from Pinus tabuliformis, assembly GCA_031772625.1. Taxonomy (NCBI): domain Eukaryota; kingdom Viridiplantae; phylum Streptophyta; class Pinopsida; order Pinales; family Pinaceae; genus Pinus; species Pinus tabuliformis. Next base: position 1,008,884,252 of record CM062811.1, read on the forward strand.
CAAAACACATTATCTCCTTTGTCTGAAGATGAGATAGATCAGCTCTTGAAAGGTCAGGTTACAGCCCAAGCTAAAGCAGATTTGCAGTGCACACTTGGTCAAGAAAATGTCGGTAAAACTTCTTCCTCTTTTGAAAAAGATGTCTGTCTTGTAATCAGTTTTGTAGATCAGCCAACAGATAAGGCTGTCGTGTTTGATAATATTGAAGATTGTTTTTTGTTTAAGAATGACCTGGATCATGAAGTTGAGAGAGACAATATGCCATAATTTTTCATGGTCAAGGAGCCTACAGCTAGCACTCAGATGGCAGAAGCACATACCTCTCTGTGCATTCCTATCCCTTGGAAATCGATTGCCCTTTCAGATCAGAATGGAGAGAGTACTTGTATTTTTGCAGCTGGATCTCCAAACAAGATAGTGCTTTAGGATTATCAAGATCCCTGTGACATCCTTTTGCAAGCATTAGAGAAGATAAATGTTACCTGGTTCACTATCATAAGCTTTGGTTTCAGTGGTTATATTGAGTTGCCTACAGGTTCATCGTTCCGCCTGCTCGAGATAAGCGAGAGCAGAAATTTGGTATGTAGCCATCTGCTGGATTGGTTACATTGGAAAGATCATTATACATGATTATACATATTTCATTAGTATGCAGGTGGTTGTCATCATGATTCTAAATCTTGATGGATTGCTGCCATTTTTCCAAAAAGATTTGTAAAGTCTTGTTTTAATTCACTCATGAGTCATTTTTGTTTGGTCTGTTGAGTTAGTTTTTTCAAGTTATTTCAGTTTTCCATCGAGTCGGTTTGAGTCAAGTTTCAGTTAAGTTTCAGTCAACTTTCAGTCAAGTTTTCATTCAATAAATGTGTCAAGGTTTTGTGTTATCCGTTCAAAATAATGACTCCATCGCCCAATGGATGAAGGCACTAGTCTGCTCTCCCAAAGATCTGTCGTTCTTGGCACCTCCAAGGAGCTACCATCCCCATTGGAGCCAATGTTAGTGTCAGCATTTGTAGCCTTCCTCCAGTGATCAAATATGCTCTTACAAAGTGGTCTCAGAGTCTCAAGGTCAAATTTTATCACTTCAGTGAGACTTCAAGCAAAATTTGGTCACTAGGCATTAGGTCTAGGGTTTGTTTTCACTCTTTTCAAAGTTGTCCAAATGTCAGTCCATGTCATCATTCAACTAAATGTATCATCCTTCAGAGGGTTTTTATCATCATGTCAAGTTCCATTGGGTCGTTTTACAACTTATTCATGCTTCAGTTGTGCCTTGGTAAGGTCCATTTCCCTCTCCTAGGGTTTTGGAGGTAATTTCCCTTGGATGGTCAAATCATCGAAAAAATTTGTATCCTGATGTTCATACACCTTCCCCTATCATTAATGTACCTTATTAAACACTTCCCATCATTGAGATTCTCCAAATTCCTCATTTTTCCACGAACCCTAGTTTCTTGCCACAACTTGGCAATTTTCTAGGCTAGGCCTGTGTTTTGCCATTTTGGACCCCTTCCCCTCACTCGATCTCTAAGATTCCACTTTCCCCTGCTTCCCAACATCCATCCCTACTTCCAAAAATTTCCCCAAGAATTTATAAGCCCCTTATCCCCTTCATTTCTCTTCATTTCGACAAAATCCCTTGTTTCACACATCGGGATAGGTTTCACTCAAATGATGTTTAAGAGAAATAAAAGATGAATTCTGGAAAATGGAGAGAGGTTTTTGTTAAAAAAAATCCAAGGAATAAAAACCTCCTTCACTTTTTACATAGGTATAATTTTTTTTGAGAAATGTCAAGAATACCGTTGCCTCAGGAGAATTGATGCATCGACTGGAAGTAGTGTTGGGAGATTTGATTTTTGATAGGGTAAATGAACTCCAAATTGAACAATTCTACTTGGGTTGTAAATTAGACTCCAAGAGCTTTCCAAAGAGCTATCACACGCCTAATTTGGACATCAATAAGGCTTCCAAAAGCCTCCTCCAACATGCACTATGTGGCGCACTACCCATATAAGGGGCACTACGCATATAGCTTCCCCTATCTTTGCAAAATAACACGAGCACTACGCATATAACCCCAAGGCTGGAAAACAACAGTTCATCACCCAAATTCTCATCAAACCACTTCATTTGTCTGCAAGTAATTTATTTATGCCTGCTCAGTGATTCGTGGATTTGTTATGGTGTTTCGAATGTGAAGAAAACAAGTGTTTGATATGGTGAACATCAAACCCTACCTTATACCAAATCTGCTCCTAGGGTTATGCATAAAGTTTGAAGATTGTGTTGGTGCTAAATTCTTGCCATTTTTCAACCTTTTCTTTGTATTCCATCACTGTTTTCACTACCATGTGATCATATCGTTGTCCCTTCCCCATATTCATTATCCTCATATCCCTTTATACTTTTGGTTCCCATGTGAAATCCCAAACCCTATTACTTACTACTACATTCCTCCATTGATAAAAGCCTAATCTACATAACATTTAAAGGCTGTTTCTTTGTCCTTGGTACCACTTGACTCACTGATATGTTGCCATTTCATTTCACTCCTGTCCTTAAAAACTACCCCCCATCACCATATCCCATTCCTATCTCACTTATAGGTGTTCTCAATCCCTCATTCCCCTTTGGCACGCATTTGGCGATTGGAGACAAAGACACCAAGGCCTCATTTCTCATTTTCAACTAGCTGAACATACACATTGCAACACCATGACTGACAACAACACATCATACAACCAAGACAGAGATTGCACCAATGAATTGCATACACCAGGAGGACACTGAAGCGCCGTGAAACACCTGATCCACTCCGGATTTTGGCTGAGGCTTTGCTGGATAGGCATGATACATGATGGACAGTATTCGCTCCAAATTTGAGCAAATTCGGAGAAATTTTTGTCATTTTGAAATATTTTGGCCTAAAAACAGATTTTTCCGCTATACGAGTAGCGCGTCGACGCGCTCACTTTTTATTGAGACACTTGTTGGAGGGAAACTTTATATTTTTGGTTTTGTCATGGTAAGTTATGCATGCTCAAGTATTTTCGAAGAATTTCATCAAGTTCTGGATGATCAAAAGGCCCAAAAACACCATGAAAACCACCTTGCTGCCACCTTTTGCACCAGCAGGAAGTACTTCTGGTAGAATGAAGTTTTGGAGGGGAAAATGAGCTTCAAATTGGGAAATTCCACTTGGGTTGGAACGTATACATCCAGGCTTTCCAACGAGCTATCATGAGTTCAATTTGGATGCCGGGAAGTTCCCCAAAAACAGGTTTAAAGTCGCACTACGCGTATGGCTCAGGGGCGCTACGCATACAGATTTTGGTCAATTTTTCACTTTCTAGCTCAGAATTTCGGCCAGTTATGACCAGTTTCACCTCTTGATGTGATTTTTGACCCAACTTGATATAATTTGATGTACATGATGTAAACTTGGCACTTATTTACCTATTCTAGATTATTCATTCACAAAATAGCAAAAATTTAATGTAATGAATCAATTTCCTAGCATATAGGGGTTAGTTGTTTGACTACCTAGATTTCAGTTCCTTGTTTAGAATTCGTTGAAACGGCTCCTAGAATGATGAGCTCGACCCCTAGAGGCAAGGAGATGGGTTTGCATGGTCTATATTATGTAGATTTTTAGTCAGTAGCAGAGGTTGGACTCTTGGGAAGATTTTGGCACACTATTGTACATATTTTTCATATTTTGGCTAAGGAAAGATCAGAGGTTTGCAGCACCTGTTGGGATTCTTGTGGCTTTCAGTTCTTGATGGTGTTTTCTCTTAGTTTGTTGTAAGTTCATTCATGTTTAATGTGTTTCATTCCCTTCTTATGCTTCTGAAACTAAATGAATGAGTAAATGAGGTTGAATCCATTGTTTACAGTGCTCTGCCTTTAAATTTGTTTAGTTTTACATGTTTTCGCCAGTTTGGAGAGGACCCATGTTCTCCCTTGCCCTCTTCAGCTCCTTGTTGTTCTGATCCACCCATACACATAATCAAAAGCATCAAGAATACTGCCTACCTCGCCCCAACTCGAATTCTGCAAAGATCTGCCCTTATCCCCGGACCCAAAAATTGTTTTTCCCATTTCTCCAACAAAAAACCCAAAAATTTTAAATCAAACTTTCCTATCTCTTTACTAGCCTAAAACCAGTATTAATTTTGAGTCATCTCAGCCCTTTTGAAGACCTTTTGCCGAGATAGACCCGGAGAGAGCCCTCTCTTGTCCTCGTAGGGCTAGCTACAAGGCTGAGTGTGGTTTGATGTGGCCTCGAGTTTTGCCTTCCTCAGCCTGAGGCAGATTTGAGCGCTAACACATACAACAACGGTTATCAAGAGTCACTGAGGATGAGTCCTTTTGAGGCATTGTATGGGCGGAGTTGTAACAGTCCCATTAGTTGGAGTCATCCGGTTAGAAGAGTATTGATTGGACCAGATATCTTGGAAGACATGGAGCAGGAGATGCAGGTGATCAAGAAGAATCTCAAGGAAGCACATGATAGGCATAAGAGTTATGCATACGGAAACAATATGTTCAAGGTGTTCCAGGTTAGGGAACATGTGTATTTGTGCATCAAACCGAAGAAGATATGCTTTTGGATTGGCTCATGTTCGAAGCTGGCACCATGGTTTTGTGGACCCTTCAATATTATTGAGCAGATTGGGCCAGTAGCCTATCAACTTGCACTACCTCCGACAATGAAAGTCCATGATGTTTTCCATGTATCTTTACTTAAGAATTATGTTAAATATGATGATCATGTAATTAACTGGTATGTATTGCAGGTGGAACCAAATAGATAATTCAAGCTAGAGCCTAAGTTTCTGTTGCAGAAAGGGTGCTCATGCTCCAGAACTGCGCAATAGAGCAATTTAAAGTGAAATGGAAGAACTTTGGGCCCAATGAAGCTACATGGGAGATGGCAGATCAAATGTAGGCCATGTATCCTTCCTTGTTTGCAATTGAGGCAAAGCAACTTTGATATGTTGGTTTGGTGATTGCTTATGGTTGTTGATAGTTGCTTCATGGTGGTTTAGTATTTGCTTTATGTTGGTTTCATATATGCTTTATGGCGATAAATATATGCTTTATGACGGTTGATATATGATATATGATGTTTTGATATATATTCTTAGATATGATGTTAGTATATTTTTGATATATGTTTTGATATATGATTTGGCATATGTTTTGGTATATATATTTTGATGATGTTGTTGTATGTACATGGTGTATGGATGTAAATACCATAATGTGTTGTGTTATAAAGCTCCACTATGCAGTATGGGTGTTATATTATTGTGCTATCATGTGGTTATGTTATCATGATGTTATGATGTCATATGAGTTGGTACTCAATAGGATTATCATTTTAAATACCATAATGAGTTGTGTTATAAAGCTCCACTATGAGGTATGTTGTCATGTTGTCATGATGTTATGTCTTGAGCATATCTTTCATTGTAAATACTGCATCGAGTTGTGTTATAAAGCTCCATAAGTAGTATGTCTTCTTCAGTAGGTTTTAATGTGTGATTGAACATTGAGGATGGTGTATCCCAAGGGGGAGGGTTCTCTACATCCCTCGTGAAAATTCCATGTAATAAATGTTAAAAAAAATAACCACGCATGAATGGAACACTTATTTCAAGTTGAATTTTGGGCAAGGCATCCTAGGGGGTGTTCATTTGGTTGTTTATGGATAAGGAAATTTGAAAAGGAAATGGCTAAGGAATTTTGGCACATTTATTTATGAAAATAATGGAACTTAGGAGAAAAAGGAGGTGAAAGGCCACAGGTTGCATGTGAGGCCGAAAATGGAGGAAATAATGTAAAATGAAGAAAATAGAGGCCTCCTTCATAAAAGAGCTTCTGAGGATCAATTGGTAACCTTTTATTAGTTCATTGTTGGAACTCTCTCTCATTATTCTCTCTCTCATACTCTTGGATACTTAGATTTTTCTTGGAGCACTCTTGGAGGGTGTGGCATACTTTGATTTTTGGAGCAAGAAGGAAAAGGAAGAGTGAGAAAGCACAAGAAGGCATCAACATTAACAACTACATCAAATTTTCTTGCAGGTACCAAGTTGCATGTATGATTTCTTCACTAGTTTTGGCATGCATGGAATATACATTTGGTTTCTTGGTTGTGATCTATCATTGGCATGGAGGATTTCCTGGATCATCAGTGGATTACCTAGCCTTGCCATTTCCTAGATAACCATGGTGATTGTGGGTTTACTTTCATTGTTTTGTTTTGGTTGGTTCTCATGTTCCTTAACTTGGGTTGAGTTACTAGTCTTGGAAGCCCTGGTTGAACAAACATTCTGGAAGCCCTATAACAGCTTGGGTTGAGTTACTAGTCCTGTAACCCTTGGTTGGACAAACACTCTTGAAGGCCTTGGTGGGTTGAGTTACTAGTTTTGGAAGCCTTGGTTGGACAAACACTCTGGAGTCCCTGTATAATTTATGGGTCGAGTTACTAGTTACGGAAGTCTTGGTTGGGCAAATGCTCAGGAAGCCCTGGAAGGCTTGGATGGAGACCAATCTAATCATGGTTTTGGTTATGTATGACTATGAGATGAAATCACTGGTTGATTGGTTGAGGTGGATGACCTCTGAAATCCCTAAACGAGTTTTGATTGATGTGTTCTATGAGATCCCACAATAATTCTTGGAATATGGCACGGGGGTGAATGGCTGAAGAGAGATTTGGCTCAACCATTCTACGATCGGGTGGAATGTGGTAGTCCCATCTCCAATTGGTTCATTGAATCATTAGTGATAAATGTGTTCCTTCATTTCCATGTGTAAAGACACTGATGTATTTATGGATTTGATGGTTGTCATGTTTATTGTATTTCTGTTCCTATTATGTTAGTTATATGCACATATTATGATAGCAATTATGTATGGATCTCAACATGTTTTTACTTGTATGTGAATGGATAATGTGTCTATGACCTAATAGATGATGATGCAATAAATGGCATGAGGAAACATTGATTCATAACGATTCTCAAATAATTATGAGATCCCTACAGTTAACTATGTTATTTACACCTGTAGATTACATGTCGATGATATGTTTGATGAAATGCTTGTCATGGCTAGTAGGGATCCATTCAATTTATTCAATAATTATTTTATTTAGTAATTTCATTTCCCTATTAATTTATTGAATTGAAGATATGGATCAATTCTGGGCAGTGTCCTGGGCTCTAAGCTTGAAACAGTGGCTTAAGTCCCAAGGTAACTAGCACAACACTGGCAATTTTGGTCCACATTGGCTGGAGGGCAGGCCTCTCAGAGAGAATTTAGGTTATTGGTCATTTCCTTGCCCATAGCATGAGAGAAATTATGGCTCAGGAGGCCTAAAACAGTAGTGGGACCTAGGGACAGGTTGTCTGAGTGGCTGACTTGTCTTCTGAGGGTTCTGTTGATGATGTTGGATGTCTGTATGGTGTGTTTCTGTCAATTTGACTTCCTTAATGTGACTTAGAAGGTCAAATCATGTCATAGTGGCCTCTCGTCACATGTTTACCACAATTGGCCAGTTTCTTGGGTAGATGTGGGAGGAGGGTGTTACAAGTTGCTGCAAAAAGGACACATCCAACCAAGCTCCTCACCTTTTGGGAGCCCAATTGTACGTGTATAGAAGAAGGATAGGAACTCAAGGCTTTGCATTGATTATCAGGCATTAAAAAAAATCATTATCAAGAATTGGTATCCAATCCCACTGATTAATGACTTTCTGGACCAACTCAAGGGGGGAAAATATTTCACCAAGATTGATCTGAAATTTAGTTATCGCCAGGTTTCAATAGAGCCCACATATGTATGGAAAACCGCATTTAATTCCAAGGAAGAACTTTTCGAATGGTTGGTTATGCCCTTCGTGTTGACAAATGCCCCTACTAGTTTTATGAGGCTAATGGATGAAAACTTGCATCCATTCACCAACTCGTTTGTGTTGGTTTATCTGGATGACATCCTCATCTTCAGCAAGAGTTGGGAAGAACACTTGCAACACATTCGGCAGGTCCTTCAAACACTTTGGCAACACAAACTGTGTGCCAACTTAGAGAAATGCACCTTTTGCATGAGCGAGGTCCAATAATTGGGTTACATCTGTTAGGGTCCTATAATTTATCAGATCTCAAGGTAATTGAGTGATGTATCTCAAGAATCATGTTTTGTAAATACTTTTCAATCTGCCAATGATTTCCAAATAAAAATAAAAAATGAAAAGAGAGTGTAAAGAAGAAGAATAAAGACAAAGAAAAATATTGAAAAAAGAAAAAGGATTGAACCCCACCAAAAGAAATAAAATCGAAAAGAGAATAATACTGAAAGTGTTGCAAGTCTATATTCCACTACTCATAGATAGATTTTTGCTTCATTTCTGTAAAATAAAGTTGTTTGCAGCTTGTTCAAAATGCTACAACTACTTGCTTTAGTTTAATCATATTGCTTAATCATGATTAGACTTCTTTAAATTTCTATAAATTAGATAGAGAATGAAGGTTTATCCAATAGTTTAATCTGGATAAATCATTAGTTAGGTAGAAAATGACATTAACACAATTGTTTAATCTGGGTCAATAGGAGAAATAAGGGACATGTTAGATAGTTTTTCTTTCCGCATAAAAGAAAATAAAAATGGGTTTGCTATTCTAAGTGCACCCTAAAGATCAAAATAAAAATACTAGTCTAGCTAAGGGCAGGGAGATTGGGTGGTTTCTTAAATATTAACATGCATAAATTTTATCCTAAGTTTGAGGATAGGGAAAAAAGGGCAGAAGTGCAAGCTGTGCATTATGTATGTCAAATGTTTATTATTAATCCCTTATCCTAATTTTAAAGGATAATTCATGCATAGGGAAAAATTATTTCATTACCTTATATTCCCCCTTTATCCTAAGTTTGAAAATAAAATCATGTGAGCGCAAGTGGACAAAACAGTTTGTCATTTGTGATAAAACCATTGTTGCCTTCGACACCTTGGGATCTGGTCCCTCACTCCATCCATGGCCCACGTCCTTTTTCGTCCCCCCCGTTCACATTCTCCCTTTACTGTTGGGGAGGGGTGTCTGGAAGGCAGTTTCTTCTATTGGGCCCTACCCCCTACATGGCGCATTGCGGTCATTTCACACCACCCCCCCCCCATTGATACCGCTTATCGCCCATCACCCCCTTAGGAAACCGCCTATCCGTATCCATTCCTATCATGCCCCCACGACTCCTCCTCCACCACTCTCTGCATGCCACCTATCTCGCTCGTTGCTCCAATTAAATGCCTTCCTGCTTAATACTCATTCCTCATTTAATTTTCCTGAGTAACTGTCCAATAAATGCCTCGCGCCATTTCCAACAGGACTCTGCCTCTGCATTTAAATAAATCCCACGCCCATCATGCTCAATCTTTACTTCTCACTTCCTAAGATATTCATTATTTGTTGTAGTGACCTTAGCCAGATTTTCTTCGTCACCAGCATCCCGACAGTCACTGACCTCCCTATGCTTTTTCACCTGATAGACTATCTTCTCTGAGCCTGGTAAGCCTTCTTTTTCTATCCATTTTGTTCATAAATTTCTACATCAATGCCTCCTAAAGTTAAGACCCATTACCAGGCCATCATCCCATTAATTCCACCTTCTGTAGACCTATATCACACACCATTGGCAGGCCGAGATTACCAAATAGATGAGACACTTTGTGACTGTGATTTCATCGAGTTATACTGTTGGTTAGAGGATAAATACTCTGATAAAACTAATGAGATAGGACTTTGGGAGTCAAGCCTCCCCCACTATATCTTTCCTCTAACATTTCAAGCCCCAGAATTCACCAAAAGATGCCAAGCTTGCTATGTCCCTGCCCAAAGAGCCATAATTGCACCTACAGGTGACATCCTTTTCACCATCACAGCCAAATCTATTGATCAAATGATGATGGCCCCTTCTGTGGAAAATTCTACCCCTTTCTCCCTAGAAGCCCTCACCCAACTTTATCAAAAGTTGGGTTTTGCCACCAGAGCTAGGGTTTTGAGATTTTCATGCCAGAGAATGCCCAATTGCCCAAGAAGAATCCTCCTTATCCTTCTTCCATTTTCCTTGATTAGGCCAAGAAAATTATTTCTATCTTTTCTCACATCCTAGGCTACCATTATGATCAGTGGGTGGATGAGACTATTTTAGGATTCCTTTCCACATTTTCAACAGATAGCAAGCCCTCTACAATTTTCAATTTCAGTTAATTCTTGGCTGACAATATCCATGAGCAGTTCATCAAGTTTCCCACAAAGCAATTGTTCAGTTACACCTCTATTTTGATTTACATGTTCATCTATTATAAAGCAAAAAAGTTCACTTTTGCATTGTAGAAATTGGATGAGGTAGGGGATCAACAACCAACGATCTTTTGGACCTCACTAGTCATGAAAGAAAAACATGAATTCACCTACAAGAAATTTATAGAAGACTTCATTCATCCATCTATGAAAATTCTCTATAGTACAGTGCATCCCAGGATTAGTGAGGAAATCAAACGAATACTACATCTATTAGACCAAGCAAAGACTGGAGATTGGTACCTGTACCAAAACTACACAGAGATTAGAGTCTATGGATGTGAATTGGCCCCCTACAAAATCCCCAAGTACCCCCCAATGAGGATATTTTCACTAGAACACATCAGATAGATGTTGAACTCATATGAGATCCACTTTGTAGTGGAAAAGAAGAAGGCGGTATTCAGAATTAAAACACAGGTGGGCCCATTTGTATGCAACACCAGGACAACGGGTGAGGAGGCAGATAAAATATTGAAGGAGATGAAATTCAACTTAAGTTTCACATAGTCTTATGACCCCTATGGCATCATCTCAAAACTTAGAGTGGACAATAAGAACACTCCCTATATCCATACTTCTAGGCCAGACATAGAACAATATGCCAATTAGTAGGAATGGGAAGAAAATACCTTACAGGAAGTTGAAGAGAATATTGTGTCCACTTCCAATTTGCAGACTCCTATTCCTCAAGAAAAATCCAACAAAAGGCAAAGGGACAAAGGGTCATCATCTACAATAGGGAGTGAAGCCAGGGAATTTAGAATCAGTTATAGAAAGGGACCCAAGGTGACTCACAAACTATAAGTAGATAAAGAAATGGAATAACATGCAGTTATTATCATCACATATTCTCCACCAGCAACCTTGAAGTTCACTACTTCTCCTTCTAAACCTTCATCTTCATAGGGTCATAAGGAGACCAAGCTGGAAACACACATTTTCCATACATAAAAGGAGAAAACAGTGTTTGATAGGTACAGAGAAATAAAGATCAGAAATGAAATCTTGAAGAATAGCACCTACAACCAATTCTGGAAGTAGACTTCCAAATCACAAAGTAGACTTTTGTCAGTATATAATACTAAACATGGATGAATGCAAATGGCCTTCCTTGAGTCCTAGACTTCACAACACAAATCAGCATCTGACTACAAGAGCACCACCTTTGAGTTCACCACAAAGGACATACATCCCATTGATCAAATGGAGATGCACAAACAACCTGGTGATATGATATCCTCCACTCTCACTAACACTACCATGCCTTTATCCAAATTGCAGGTCTCTTTTCCAAATGTGCAGTCACAGTTGAATATGGAAAAGGTCTCCTCCTTAGCCAAAGACAATAGGATCAAGTCTCTCGAAGACTTGGTGATCAAGATAGGTTATGACCCTAAGGATTTTATTTCTTCTCAAGAAATTATTAAGAAGAAAAACTTGGACATTACAACATTGAGGAAACAACTCAAGTTGCCAGCTATAGAAGATCCAATGACCAAGGCCATTGTATAAGGTGAAGCTCAGAAAGTAGACATGATGAAACTAATTATTGACCAAAACATACAGATTAGGAAGATGGAATTAGAGTTGGAAAAGTTGATAAAGGAAAAGGAAGACATCTTGAAGATGGCCATTGTTCCCTTGGATGATGTACCTCTTTCTCAACTACCATCCACAGGAACAACTACTACACCTACTACTTCTACTCAAAATCCCAATGCTAAATAGGTCACACAGACATTGCAAAATATGTCTTTGCAATCAAAGGAAATTGAGACCTTACAGGGACAACTCAAAGCTTTGGAAGCCCAAAAGGAAAAAGCTGAAGTTGCTCGAGCTACCGAAATGGAAAAATCTCTAAGACTTTTAGAAAAACTATGCCAGGTAGAGAGAGACACATCTATTGGCCAGACCTTGGCCCAAGCCAAGGAAATAATTTGGATGAACATACTTGACTCAATTAATGAAATCTGGCCTTCTATTCAAATTACATTTGAGTAGAAATAGTTAATAGAGAAGGCCACTGAGACCATTGTGCAAGGAAGGGAAAAGCTAGGAGAAATGAAAAATTAAGCCGCCAATATTATCAGGTTCTTAAATTCAAAGTCCAGATATGAGCTGGAGGAAGTGGGAGTCTGTGACAGAATTGCCACCATTATGGAGGTTAAGAAAGTCTTGACTAAGAGAAATATTATTGACCAATTGGAGGAAAGGTGTGAACCTTGGAGATGCAAGTAAATATATTTACAAATAGGATTGAATCCTTAATGTAGAAGGGACTGCCCAGTATCTATGTCATCAATGACAAGCTAATCACCTAGGAGGACTACATCTAGAAGATGAAAGAGGTAGCCAAAAGAAGCATCAATTTTAGTGGAATCAAATGGAGTATGTTATGAAACCAGCTCACAAACAGATAGAAAAGATAGATCAACACCTTAGAAATAAGCCTCTTCGAGGGATCAACCTCCTTTACATTACACAAATGAACAATTCTTGGATGATACAAATGACAAGACCTCCTTTCTATATATAGGAGTCTAAGGGGTCATAATATAATCAGAGTCGACATAACAATAATAATGTAAGGGCACAATAATAACAATATGGGGACTACATGGGTACAACAATATAATAAGGGGGTTGTACTAATAACAATAAGGGGTTACACTAGTAGTATAGGGGCCTAACATGCCCCTCTCCTTCAAAAAGTGTTGTCCGCAATGCTTGAATAGTTCTTGATGCTTCTGTATAAAATTCTTGTCCTTCCATGTGGAATTTTCAGCAGGTAAATTCTTCCACTCGATGAGATACTTTAAAATTGATCGATTTCATAGCTGTCGGGTTCTTATTTCTGTGACTGCTCCATGTTCCAATATGATTTTTCCTTCCTCTTCAAGTTCTGGCAATATTGTTTGAATTGGGATATTCTGCAACTTTTGAATGAGTGGCCACACTTTGTTGTCCTTCTTCCATTCATCCCTTGCTTCATTTATCCAATCTGGTTGGATAATAGAAATAGCACAAAACAATGCTTCCACATCTTCATCCTTTCTTGAGAGTGCATCTACAACAAAAATTTTCTTCCCTTTTCTGTAGATGATGTCAAAGCCATAACCCAACATATTTGTGACCCATTTTTATTTTCTTCTAAAGATAATATTTGTTCTAAAAAGTATTTAAGAATATCATGATCCATTTTTACCTTGAAGTGTCTTCCCATTGGGTAAGATGACCATTTCTTAAGTGCATGTAGTATTGCCAACATTTCCTTCTCATAAATAGCTTGCTTGAGATGTAGCCGTAAAAATACCCAATCACCTCCATCAAAACTTTTCTCACTGCGATGTTGATCTACCTATTATTTCATTCGATTCTGCACCAAGGTGGCATTATCCTTTAGAAGTTGGAGAACTTGTTGTTGATGCTCAATGTGATCTTTCACTGCTTGAACCTTTTTCTTCTTGATATGTCCTTCTATCTTGAGAGTTTGAGTGGTAATTTCTTCTAATGCTTCACAAGATGTGGTCGATTCATTTCTTGATGCTCAATGTGATCTTTCACTTCTTAACATTTTTCTTCTTGATATGTCCTTCTATCTTGATATTTTGAGGAGTGTAATTCCGGCCAATGCATTACAAGATATGGTTGGATTCATTTCTTCTTTCTCGATGTGATCTTTCACTTCTTGAACCTTTTTCTTCTTGATATGTCCTTCTATCTTGAGAGTTTGAGTGGTAATTCTTGCCAATGCTTTACAAGGTATGGTTAGATTCATTTCTTATTTCTCTGTGGTTGGGTCCTAGCATATATCCCCTTCTTTTGATGTTTCTTGATCATTTTCTTCCTCCTCTTCATACTCTATGTAAAATAATTTCTTCTTGGCACACTTATGACCTTTAGTGCATTTCTATAACAATTGTAACAAAGCCCTTTTTCTATTTTTCTTCCAATTGTTGTGGTGTAAACCTTGTAGGTTTTGGAAGGCTAGGAGAAGAAAGACTTCCATAATTATAGTCGTGAGTGGTGGGATTCCTTGTTTCCATAATTTCGCTTTCAATTTTTCTTGCCCACCTGAATGCCTTCTCCAATGAATCAGGTTCCCAAAGACGAACCTCATGTTGAATGTTATCCTTTAAAGTACCTATGAAGACATCAATCCTTTGCTTCTTTGGAATATCATTTACCCTTATATTGAATTTTCGAAAGTCATCAATGTGCTCTGCCATTTAACACTTTTGTTTGAGATTTATCAATTGGCTAAAGAAGGTGTTTCTCTTTGTATCCTCATAATGTGCTATCATTTCCTCCGTGAAAATTGACCATATAACAAGTGGTTTACGAGAACAAAGCCCTTTATACTATAAAAATTGATCCGGTTCTAAATATGAAAATGAAATACGTACCTTTTGTAACAGTTACACCTCATGTAGATCAAAATATTGCTCCATCTGTAGCATCCAATTTACTGGATCTTTGCCATCAAACTTCCTCATATCGCCTTTTCTTGATTTTAGGAGCTCAATCTTGAAACGACTATAACTCTATAATTTCAACTCCTCCAGTTCTGAAATCGTGATCTGAAGTAGCCCTATGTGTCCTCTTTCCAATGCCACCAGTCTGATCGAAATTGGATTCTCCAAGAAAGAGTTATGCACAATCTCCCACGATGACCTAATTATATACCTTTTAAGAAGAGTGGACTTGTATGAAGTGCCACGTGTCACTGTTTTGACCTATGGATCTGAAAGATATACAAAGGAAGCTACATTCATCCTCCTTCTGTAACTTCTTACCAAATTTCAGTCTTGTTATCACAAAATCATGCCCCTGATAGGCTGCTGATCAGGAAGACTTTGAGTAACTATTCAAACCAAACTTTTGGCTGAGGCTTAGCCTCCTCAGCCTGAGAGGGCTCTCTCAAAGGGTTAAAGATTTTGATTAAAGAATAAGATAGATGGCTAACTCTATGGTTTGTGGTTGTATATGTTTATAGGTTGAAAGATGAAGGTTGGCTACCATTGGGCTATGGAGTCAAAGTATGTTCAGTACCACAGCAAGATCAGCTTAACATGAAGTCAGGGCATAGAGAGTTTTTATACATCAACAAAACAAAGATACAATGCAAGGAAACACAGTTTATAAATACATGAAGGAAGGTAGAGCATCATTGATGAATTCTAAGTAACATGTATTCATACCACTGCAAGTAAGTGAAAGAGGAAAGCCATGAGACAATAGGACATTAAAAACCCTCTCTGAATCCTGAGTAGTGAAGCCAAAACATTCTACCTAGCATGGAAGTCAAGGCATTATAGAGTTCAAGTGCAGAAATGCAAATATAAAACAGTGAAACACAGTTAGTTTATCTATGAAGGAAGTCAGAGCATCATTGATGAATTCTGAGTATCATAAGTAAACCTCACTGCAATTTAAGTATTGGAAGATGCCATCAAAACAAGAACATACAAGAACTCTTCATGAATCTTGAGTTGTCTAAGTAGAAATTCTGCATTAGGTTAAAAATATACATAGTCTGCACATAGAGCAGCAGTTGAGCCAAAAAGTCTCCAACCCTTTGCTAATTCGACCTCTTGCTCTATATAAAGCATTTACAATTATGATTCCATCATCCCTCCTCAAGAGAATTCGAATTTGCCATCAGTGACACCTATTCTAACCATAAAACAAACCATTAAATGTATTTGACACCTAACTAGTAGTCCTAGAGACCTAATACAACTAGGAGTGTAACTCCTTATTATGATTACAACAACCTTATCTAAACATTTAAAGCATTATTTGACACCTAACACTCCATTAAGTCGAATTTGATGAAGCCTCCCACGTGGTCACCCAACTGCTGATGACAAACCCTAGAAATTAGGGAACATGTTTCCTTGTTTTTAGGTTTAGGATCCCTGAAAATGGCACGTGGGACAGAGCCTTTATCTCTTCATCCATGACACATTTTATGAAACTGAAGGAGGTTTTTGTAGCCCATGTTGTCTAGAACAAAAACCTCTCCTGGTTTTTTAAAAAATTCTTCCAGATGTTCAGAATTTGTCCTTGAAAAACACGTGTCAAACAGGTAACTATTCCTTGCTCTGTTCTGGCTGAAAAATAGGTCTTGGGACAGAGGTCATAACTTCTCGTAAAAAATGTATTTGGAAAAACGGAAGGAGGTTTTTGTGAAACAGTCCATGCTGAACAAAAACCTCTTTTGGATTTTTGAAACACTACTCCAGCTGCCCAGAATAAGTCTTTTAAAAACAATTGTCAAACAGGAGATGAAAAACTGCACCTACAGCAGTTTCGTAGCGCAACTTTAACCACAAATTTCTCCCACCTCAGAATGGAATTGAAGAAACTGAAAGAGGTTTTTCTAAATCAACATGTTAGGAAGAAAAGCCTCTTTCATTTTGCAAAATTTAGTTCTCAATTGCTCTGGAAAGCTTCTGGAAGTTACCTAGTAAAACAGTTTTTTTCTGTTGAAACAGGCTGCTACAGGGGTTTCGCAGCGCGCTGCGAAAACACTGATTTCGTAGCGCAAAACAGGATTTTTACACTGTCCGCGCTACAAAAACGTGGATTCGTAGCTAGTTTCAAAATTTCTCCGAAATTATGTGAGATATGTCTTCTAAACACATGGTGAGGCTTCTAGGACATGAAATGAGGCTATCAAACTTTATTTGAAGATGGACATGAGACTCTCACCCTATGACTTAGACTTTAAAACATAAAAATGACTTGACCATGACTTGACCATGACTGATACAAGAATTGAGAAACCATGTAAGTTGTCCAAACTTTTTAAGGAAGTTTTACAGTGATAACAAGTTTGATGCTCAGAGAGACAGTTATGATGATGTTCCCAAGGTGACCTCTTTGGAATGTAATTCAAGGGTCTACAAAAACCCTAACTTCCTTAGACTATATCTCCGAAACTATAGCGAGATAGGATCTAAAATTCGGAGCCGAGGTTCAGACCAATTTCTTCTCAAATGGGTTTTTTTTTTAGCTTCTGAAAATTCGTAGCAAAAGAGTTATAACGAACATCCCACGATGACCTATTTTAGTTGAAAACTTGGAGCTTGCAAAAACCCTAAATTCCTCAGACCATATCTCCGAAAATATAATGAGACAAGCTCTGAAATTTGGTCCCGAGGTTAAGCGTGATTTCATCTCAAATGGGGTTTTTTTTTCTGCTTCTGAAGAATCGCAAAAAAGCGTTATACGAAAATGCCACAATGACCTATTTGTAGCAACGAAACCCTAGAATCCAAAGCTCTGACACCAAATGTTATGAAACCAGCTCACAAAAAGATAGAAAAGATAGATCAACACCTAGAAATAAGCTTCTTCGAAAGGGAAACCTCCTTTACATTACAGAAATGAACAATTCTTGGATGATACAAATGACAAGACCTCCTTTCTGTATATAGGAGTCTAAGGGGTCATAATATAATCAGAGCTGACATAAAATAATAATGTAAGGGCAGAATAATAACAATATGGGGACTACATGGGTACAAAAATATGATAAGGGGGTTGTACTAATAACAATAAGGGGTTACACTAGTAGTATAAGGGCCTAACAGACTATGAAAACAAAGGCTTTTCTGGAGACCATGTCAAATGACTTCCATGTGCAGAATGAGGTAAAACACATTTTTATCGTGAAACCAACTTTCGCTAAGTATATAGAGGTAGATGAAATATACCGCGGGGTGACAAAGTTAATAGTGCCAGATGAAAAGATATGGGAAGAGTTACTTGACTTACTAGACTAAGCAGTAACTCAGCAGCTGTGAAAAGTTTTGCCAGCACAACAACCAGCGCAAGTTTTAGTTCAACATCACATTCTATTATGAATGACTCAGCAATAGAAACCACCGAAACAGGGCCATTGTTTTCCTCAACAGCCTACGTGGCCTATTCTTTTGCCAAGATTAGATGATATTAGTTTGTAACTAGGCTAATAATACACTATCGGTTTGACAACGATTTTGTAAAGCATTATTGTAATTTTTATTATAAATACTTCATTGTTTTAAGTATTAGTGTTGATTTCCGAATGTAATTTCAGCTACATATTGTAATTTTTAAGTACTGGAGCATCAATAATATAGGGACCTTTCATAGGATTCATGTGGCATCTTAAATGGTGATGCGTTTCTTGTCTTTATCTATTTAAACGTTGTTATTTATTTCCTCTATTTTTCTAAATCTAAATTAATCAACATAAACTGTGATAAATAGGATTCGTTATCAAGAGCGCCTTATTTTGTCTATTGTTAATTTTAATGTTTTCCACTGAACTCAGAATAAATAATTCTTAATTTCTCTTTGTTCTCTACTGAAATCTTACACTTTTGTTGCTTTTCCACCATTCATTTAAACTTTGAAAGATCCATTTACTGCAACCTAGCTTGCCCTGTGAGAACTCCTTTAAAACTTGAAGAAGAAACTCCAATTTTAGTTTATAGACTCCATAGCCCAATGGAATTATAACCCTCAAACCAACCACACCAATCAAACAAAACAAACAAACTCAATCTTAACTAGCCTAAACTATACATAAAAAGACAAAGCTAAATCAAATAGAGAGGTCCCTCTCTAAAGTTGGCAAGGCTAGATCCAACTTCCAAAGTGGTTTTGGTACTGTCCTATGTGTTTACTCCATCAACCTCAAAAATAAAGAATGACAACATCATAGATGAGTGTGACATGCATGTGGACCCAACTAAGATCCAATTCATTAGGAATTGGCCAGCCCCGACCACTCTAACAGAGCTTTGCAGCTTCTTCGGCCTTTCAAATTTTTGTCGAAGGTTCATGTTGGGATTCTCCCATATTACTTGACCTTTGAGTCGTACTATTTATCAAGGCTGGGAGTACTTTTATTGGCCCAAATTCCGATTGGATGTTGGGAAATATATCAGATCCTGCACTATCTGCACCATTGCCAAGCCAACCATCAAGAATCAATGCATGTACACTCCTCTACCTACTCCCAAATAGCCATGGGAATCCATCTCCGTGGACTATATGTAGGACATCCCTTCTACCAAGCTCATGAAGGAAACTACCTTCCATCCCTAGACTAATGGCCAAATGGAGGTCGTCAATAAGATGATAGTGCACATACTCCTCATGTACAACTCCAAACTTCCTCGAACCTCGGATGAGAGTCCTCCATATGTCCAACACAATTATAATATAGCTCTCCATAGCTCAACTGGCCATAGTCCCTTTCATGTGGGTCTAGGATTTCAACCATTGTGTCTAATTGATGTTGCCATGCCTCACGCAACTACCTAGACATAATCCACACATGTATTGTCTAAGGTTGATAAAGAAACCAGATTTATTGAACACATCCAACACAACCACCATCAGGTTCACAACATAAGGAGAAGTCAAATGCCAAGTACAAGTAGTGACATGATCAACATAAGGTGCCACACAAGTTTCAGGTGGGCGACAAATTTTGGTTACATTTGCAGAAAGAACGTGTTACTGTAGCCCATCAGAAGCTCATACCACTCCGATATAGTCCTTACACAATTACCAACATTATGGAGACAATTATTTTGAGCTCGGCATTCCCCCATTCCTTGGCCTGTACCCAGTGTTCAATGTGGACTGCCTTCGACCATACTTCCCACCATTACTGGACACATTAGACATTGCAAAACAACTCACACCAACAAAGTTAAACCGAAACTTCCTGGAACAAGCCACAACTGATTGTATTATGGAAACATAAGTCAAGAACACTCGCCAACAAAATATCCAACTATATCGGGTTTTCAAAGCTGGCCAACTCCTACACCAAGGCATGTAGCTCACTAGGGACTAGGTTCAATAGAAATTTCCGAACCTCATGCAGACTCTACATGCAATGGGGACCATTTCTTAATAAGGGTGGAGGAATGATCTAGGTGGATATTGTTGTCCACCCACCTATTCCACTTAGACCTCCATTCAGTTTCATTTGTTTCCTTGTTTATTTCAGCATTTATGATTTTTAGCAATTTTATCCCCCTAAACAACGTTTTTTGGGGTCTGCTGCAGGCCCATTGCCATAGGCAAGGGCCTGTGGAAAATCCTATAGTACTCAGAGAGACCTTTCCAAAAAGGTATCGTATACACTAAACGGAGATAATATGACCAAGTTATGACCCCAAGAAGTTGGCTGCCCAACTAACCCCAATGGGGCCCACAAACTCTTGGCGTTACATCTCCTGGGGTTAGGGTTTTGGTTTTTTAGGGTTTTCACATGTTTTTCAATAATAAATAGGCCCTTGAACCTCATTGTAACACAATTAAGAGGTAAGTATCCACCACATCTCTTCTCATATACAAGCTACCATCGCTTGGGCTAGTCTTACTTCCATTCCATTTGTAAGCATACTTCAGTATTTGATATTAATGAAATGAAGTGTTATTTCTCCTACATCTCTATATTTATGGTTATGTCTATAATTTTTTGTGTTCCTATTTAAGTTCGGATCAGTTCTTAACCATAGATATTCACCGCCATTTTATCATGGATATTATTAACTTAATAGGCTTTGTCACAATACCATGGGCTTATCAATACTACTTTCCCAAAAACCATAACTCCTTTCAAAACCAAAATATTTTATTTTAATTTTATTTTATAATAAATTTTTAAATTAACTCTAAAACCAAAAATGTATGGTGAGATATTTTCATGGTGTAAATGTTTGGCACGCTTCCTATTTCAACTTAAGATGGATGAGTATCTGTTAACTTTTTATTTTTATTTTTTTAATTGACAACCTAAATTGATTCTCAAGGGAATATGCTCAGCATATGATTAGTTTGGAAGCTTATCATTATCATAGAGTTTGTTAGGTTGCATTGACATTTTATAAATTTAAAAAGTTAGATTCATGCCATGTGGCTCCTTGCCCACCAATTTCCTAGTGATTTGAGATTATTCTAATACTAATAAGTTCATATTCTAATTAGAAAGAGAAATTAATATAGAAGGAAATTTTATTTAGAATAATGGTCCATTTTACAATAGGATGTATAATCCCTTTTTTCCCTCAAGTTAAATTAGATTCTTGTCGGCTAGCCCACCAATTTTCTATGGATTTGAGATTATTCCAATTCTAATAAGTTCATATTCTAATTAGATGGGGAAATTAATATATAAGTAAATTTTATTTAGCAAAATGGTCCATTTTTTTTTAATTGGTCTTCTATTCATTCTTCAAAAAAGTGTACATCATTAACAAAAACGCAGACCCCGACCAGGTTTGTTGACTACTACTAGTAGCAAGTGATAGTTAAACAAAACAACAGAAAGTAACAAAGACCATAGTTGAAAGGGCCAAAAGTAGCAAAAGGAAAGTAAGGTACATAAAACACCTAATATCATATCAATCGTTAGATGTGAGGGAGGTTGGGTTGTCTAAGGTTGTTCTAGGAGGTGGAGGAGGGCAGAAGGCGCATTGCACATGCTCTTCAAAGTGGACCATCCACACCTCCAACTTTTCAACTTTCTCAGAGAGTAGATTCTAGTTGCACCAGACCACCACCACACATTCCTGGGTATGGCACTGAAAATAGTGCATCTTGTTCAGTGTCACGATAAGCTCTGCATTGTCCTCCTACCTCACATGCTCTGTGGTAGCTAATCTATCCATAATTTTCTGGATGAGGTCCTGGAAACGATCCATTCAGCATGTTTGTTGCTGCTCCCTTCCTCCATGGCATGCACCCCCTAACTCCATCCTCCTCCGCGACAAGCAGAACCTCCTCAGTGTCAGCCTCTTATTGTGTGGTCACCTCGGCCACCAATTGAAACTCCCATGCCTCTGCCTCCTCGAACCTTCAAACCTCCAAACCATCCTTGTGATTGTGCCAAATCTTCCTCCCCCATGGCTTGATGAAGTCAAAAAAGAAAGATGTCCACCCCTAGAACCACCACACCCTCTATGTTTTCCAATGGATTTCAATGCCATCTGGGATAGACTCCTTTCACCCACAAGTTCTATCGAATTAGGCTTCAGACGGTATGACCTACGCAAAATGTGAGGTGTTGGAATCATTCCAATCCACCATAAAACACTGACCAAAAGAGAAATGAAGGGCTTCCCTCATTCCACCACTAGGACCGTTTGCCTACTATCCAAGCCAAGTTGTTGGGAACTTGGTCTCACCACCAACAACACAGAACCAATGACGTGTGAGGGGAAAATGTTTCTTGCCACCTAGTATTCACCCACTGTGCACTCCACCACTAGGACAAAATTAACCTAGCTAAAGAACTAGTGAGGGCACCAAGAATAAAGTCTCTCCACACCTGAACAACCCTAATTGCTCAGCAAAAGAATTCCCCACCCTTTTCTAAACCACCGTTGCTCCAGGATAAAAGAATTATCTCGACAGTTTCTTTGACCCACTAAATGCATGTGTAGGCTTAACAAATATTTCACCAAGATATACCATCTTGTGAGTCGGAAGGACCCTTGATGATACATTTGCCACCTTTCCCACACTAGCCGAGCTTGCGACTTAGAAATTTTGCTCCTCTCCAACTTCACACACCAGTGACCATAATAAACTTATTCACCATGTAGGATTTCGAAACAGAGCCAGGTCATGTCTAGGTTATAATGGGCCTCCTCCCTCACCATAAACGCTCCCCTAATGCCACAACCTGCAATGTACCCTTCGAGCAAATTTTTCACACTCTCAAGGTCCAGTGCCCTAGATCTCAAGGTACTTGGAGAAGGCCTGGGGGAAGGCCTTCATACCTACATCCACGTGACCATCATCAATCCCCAGGAGATCCTTTAGGGATTGCAATCACGTCGTTCAACACCCCCATTGAGGAGGCCTCCCCTGAGGCCAAAATTTGGCTAAACTTTTCCACAATACCCTCCTAGGGCAGAGAGGGCCATCCACTAACAAAATCCTGACCCTGGTGACCACTACTCTGATTGGCGAGCTTATCTACAACTTTGTTTCCCTCCTGATCTACATGTTCGGTGATGATATAATTGTCGAGGGATAAAAGGTGTCTTTTTAACTCCTAATTACCTTCACATTAATTATCAACCCAGGGACGACTTTTTATTTCAAGAGTGTACTCAGTCTGAGGAGGCTATTTACTCAAGAGTAACGTTTTGCAGTATAGTGCTCAAAATCCAAAAGTAAATGAAAGCTGGAAATAAAATCTACTTACAACAAAGCACTTTAAGACTTAAATCATGCATTCGGAAAAATATGCAATGTATCAGTCAAGGGTCCAGTAGCAATAACTCATCCCTTTGGAAACTGATGTAACCAAAAGTAATCAAGGAACAGATCATCAATCTGAGGACTAGACAGCAAATTCCAATGCCCACTACAGTTTCAGATCGTTCTTCACACCAAAGCAAAGATAATGCGAATAACAGAAAATGGAACGACAGATAAGAAATGGAACAATTAAGAAATGGAATAGCAAGAAACTGAAATGTTCTTAAACTAAATCATTCACTCAAACAACCATTAATTGAGGATACAGTAGCAATAACTCATTCCTCTAGAGATTGATGCAATTGAAATAAAACTAGAACAAGACAATCAATCTGGGAACGAGGAAGCAATAACCAATGTTCTCTACAGTTGACAGTCCTGCTTTAAAGCAATTAAAAGGAAATAGAAATTAAACTAAAGCTTCCATTGAAAGTAAACTAGGAAAAATCTTTAAAACCAAACTCTTGCAATTAATCAACCAAACTGAACAACGAAGTAAATGGACAACAAACTTACAATTAAAGGAATTAAACAACGAATCATATTTAATAAATCTGAATAGCAAACTCTGATTAGTGGAATCGAATAACCAACAATCTGAAATGAACAACGAAGCTTTACATTTGAAATGAACAGCATAACAATATAAGTTGAAAAGGATAATAATCTCTGTTATGATGGAAAATAACAGCCACGCGATTCAATCTCAACTTGTGCAATAAAACAATTCCATAAAATATTCTAACAACACACTATAAAAACATGAAACTGTAAAATAATGCAATTCAAAAGAATAGGAAATAAATCAAACCATCACACAACAGCAATTGTAAAGATATGATACACAACAGTAGCGTACTCCACCAGAGGCTGGGCCCTTAGCCGCCAGCGGATGCTGCTGGGCTACTTCAGATGAAAAGAATGAACAACAACTCCCAAATCAGGTATTAATCATTAAATGGTAAAAGCATTACAACAGCAGCAGCTTTGAGACTTGCAGCCTGAAATAATCCTTTCTTCCTCCCATCCTATCATGAATTCTTAATTCTAAATCTCTAATTCTAAATCCTCAATTCCATCATTTTTCCATCATTCGAATCCCCCTATCTGATCTTTGTTCTGATTTAAATAAAGAGAGATCAGAGAGCAGTGAAAATAAAGATAGGTACAACATGATTTCTATTACAAAATTGGTTTTCTCCTTACCAATTGATCAACAAGAAGATATATTTCCATCCAGCTTTCAACAAGAGCAAGACGAATTTGGCTTTGCAGCTGAGATTTGGAGGACGACCGCAACAACAAATCTGAGAAAATTGTGCTCAAAGAACCCTGCGTTTCTCTCAGTACAAGCCAAATTTGGGCAAACCATTCTTATACTAAAGTTAATTGGGTCCGTTCTGGACAAAACCCATGTTTCGAATTTTCCAGATTCTGCTTCATTTGCTCAGAATCTCAACCGCAAAATCGTCACTTATTATTCCAACGAATTTCTGAGTTGGCACTTTTAATGATCAAATCTTCAATCTCGAAATTATCTTGGAGGCTAAAAATGGTGAATAATGTTACAACTGATTTATTAAAACTATCATTGATAAAATCATGCATAATTATCAATTTATTATAAATAAAGGAGAATAGATAATATTCATTCGTAGAAGCATAAATCATCATAAAATGGATTTATATAATAAATTATAATAAATGGCATGATGAAGAATAGTATAAATGTGTGGAATAAGTGTTCAAAAGTGATACTAATAATGACATATTAACGGCCCAACAATAATCAAAGGAGGAGATTCTTTACCTAATCTTCTCCCCGATGTATTCCAAGCACTAGCTCTTGATCACCTTCTCTAGGAGGGATCCATGAATTAGTTTTTGCAACAGTGATATGCAAAATTTTGAATCACTTTTGATCTGTAGAGTTAACACTCCTTGGTCAACAATTGTTTGAAGTCCTTTCTCAAAAATCAAGAATTCAACCACATTGTTAGTGGTGCTGCCACATGAGGTTTCATAGAAATTTATGACATGCCCCATGTCTTCTTGAATGACTCCTCGAATTCCTACTGGACTCGGATTCCCTTTGGAAGTGCCATAAAAATTAAGTTTGTGGAATCCTTTTGGAGGAAGGAGGAAGGAGTTTGGTGAATGCTCCTGCATATGTTGAATGTTCGTCGATCCTGCAGCAATGGCCACTTGGGCTAATTCTAACACTACCAGGATTCGTTGTTCATTGCCTTCCTCTTTCTAGTCCTCTTCTTTCCACCAACATATAAATATGGTTTCTTTGATGTTTCACATCATTGTTGACAATGTCTGATCGGTTGGTAGACTGTCCAAGTGGAATACTGCACGGTTCCTTGCCTTTCAGATATTCCAAAGGACGAAGCCTTGATAGAGACACCAAACCCTATTGATGATGGGATTTTCGAAGAGCATCCATCGTCGTGCCTCCAGAGATTTAGCCAGGCTATTCAGCGACCTGTCGCATACCCCAAATAGAGATGCAACCTAATCCCATATAGTTTTGGCCTTTGGACGGGACTTTAGAAGATAATCTGTTATTTCCTCTTCGGTTGCATATAGAGGGCATCTAGACGGGTCACAAAATCCTTTCTTCCTGATCCTGTCCCATGTAAGGAGTTTGTTTTTCTGTATGAGACATAGAAAGAATGCTAGCTTTAGCCACAAATTAGAATACCAAATCCTTCTCAACAAGGGGAGAGGAGTCTGGTCACCCGAAATAGATAGAATTGAATATGATTCTTTTAATGAAAACATACCTTTAGGTTCATGACCCCATCAAATTTTATCAAGCTCCCAATTGTTGAGAATGGGTCGTTGTCGAAGGATTAGGGAGCGGGCCTCCCAATCCATGGGCAATTCTCTCTCTGGAAACTAATCTATAGATTTCCATTCCCTCCATTTTGAATTTGGATTAGAACGGTGCCATAAGTCATTGACCTTTTCTACTCCTAATTGTATGGTGTAGACTTGAATTTCTCTTAAGTTCTCCTCTTGACGTAATTTAGGGTGGCATCCAATATTCTTACCAAAATTTGGTCATTGCTCCATTTCTGATCTCCCATAAACCGTGTTCTTGAATGAGCGCCCAATTCTCTTTTTCTTGATTCCATATGGAGAATCCTTTCGGTAGGATAAGATTATCCAATAGACGGTTTTTCTTGCTCTCAGATCCATATGTTCCTAACCAAATCCTCAACCATGTCTCATGACCACCCTATAGCCACCTCCACAAGGCCTTGGGCACAAGGGCCTGTGATAACACTCTAGGATCCTTAAGCCCCATAATGCCATGCAATTTAGATTTACATAGTTTTTCCCATGTGACCGAAGCCCACTTGCACTTGACCTGCAGCCTCGACCAAAGGAATTTCTGAAACATTGCAGTTAAATATTTGAATATAATTTAGGGGGTTAGGAGGACTGATAGTTGATAAATTGGAAGGGCCTAAAGCACAACCTTTAGGAGAACAAGATGTCTCGGGGTATTCAATGTTCTGAAGGACCATCTTGATATTTTTCGATCAACTTGGCCGAGCAAGTCTTTCCAGTGCGAGACCTTAAGGGAGTTTGGAACTAGTTGAACCCAAATGTAGGTGCTAAGGAGAGAACCTATTCGGAATCCCAGAGTCCAAGCCATATGCCTTTGCACCCATGGGTGGGTATTGAAAAAAACAATATCTGATTTCTCACCATTAATCTAAGTTCCCGAAACCTGTTGGAACGCACCCAGGATAGAGCCAAATTTTCGAGCTTCCTTCAAGGTTGGCTTGCCAAATAGCATATTGTCGTCCACGAACTATTGATGGGTGATTGGAGGGACATCTTGGGAGAGCTTGAGACCCTAAAGGGATCATGAGGCCATCACATCCTTTATGAGTCTACTCGATCTTTCTCTAGAAATAATGAAGAGGAAGGGGAAAATAGGGTCACCCTATCTTAATCCACACGAGCCATGGAACAAGAGGGTGCCCCATTCACTAGAATGGAGTAGAAGTGCGTAACAATCAGGGATTGGATCCAACTTATCCAGTTTGGGGAAAACCCAAAGGCTTCCAAAATTGATAGGGGATAATCCCAATTCAAACGATCATATGCTTTAGAAAGATCCATCTTTATTAACATACCTGAGGTTTTGGAGGAGGAAAGATAATGAACCGGGTCATGAGTGTTGTGGAGGTAAATCCTCTCTACGGACAGAGACGATCCCTACTAGCCTAGACCGGGTCTAGCAACAACCACACAATGCTACCACGCAAGTTCCTATTTGCAAATAAAAAGTGGATGGTGAGAACCTACTTGGATTCCAACGCTAGTGTTTGTAGAAGAGATGTCGCCCTCCTTCCTTTGCCTCAGCCGGTCACGATCCCCACGATCTCCGTGATTGGACACCTGCACATGAAAAGAACAACACGAAAACAAGCATAAAATCTAGTAGATGCAATTATATATCAGTCAGAAAAGATATAACTCAACATCAAACATAAGACAATGAGAGTGGAACCATAATGATAGTCATCTATTATTAATAAATAAAAAATAAGAATACAACCATTTTTCTGACGTCAAATCCTCCTTTGGCTGGGTAGTCAGCTACACAAGTCTTGCAAAGCTTGCTGGGGTGAGGAACAAGCCTCTCTCTCTTTGGGTGACAAGAATCTCCTTACTTAGATTTAGCCTTATGGGTGCAAAGAAGGCTCTTGCAGCTTCAAACTCTCTATCACTATACTGGAATTACCGACTACTGTAACTAGCTTGCTCAAGGCATAGAGACAAGCTTTTATAGATAGAGAGGAAAGAGATAGGATCAACCACATTATTCATGGGATTGGCTTTATCACTTGGAAACTTCCATGAAAGGTGGCAAACCACTTTCCCTTCTATGGAGATTTGAAGCCAAACCATCCTAGCTCAACATAGATTCAATTGTTGAATGGATTGAAGAGGACCTTCGGGAGCTTGTTGGTTGAAAACTTTACACAATTCGGTTGGCGCGAGTGCAACTCTGAGACAGAGCGCCAATAGCGCAGTCTCTTTAGAGGATTTCCCTCATTGGCGCGGGCAGTGAACTGTGTACCCGCGCTAATGCAAAAAGAAATGCTTTCATGGGTATTTTGCAGGAGATGTCTTCAGGGCATATGAAGCTCATACTTAGAGGAATATGATGCAAGTGGTTTCAGGTCATGTCACTTCTCACAGGTCCCGGAATGAGTCCTCCAGTGTGCGGGTGAGGGGTAACAAGGACGGTGACAAATGGTGACAAATTGCTATGTAACAGATGCCCCCTAAAGCATGAGGCCCGAGAGAGAGAGGGGTGAAATGCTTTACAAGAACATGCGTGACTGAAAACACGGCCGTCGGAGAACCTGCGTAAATAAGTACAACTGATATCTCAAGTACATGATATATGTGGTATGGGCGCAACCATCCATAGCAGAGTACATAATATTCTAGATCCAAGGCATGGACGTTCACATGGTCAATAAATAGACTCAGGCATGGTCGCAGCCATCCAGTGAATGAGTCATGTAATGACCATAATAATCCACAAATCGTAGCCTGGATTCCAATAGACAAAATCCAGGGTCTAGCGCTCCATCTCGACCTGAATAGAGTACAAGTCCAGGCATGTGAATACAGGAGTTGAAGTCGAACATGCATGAACATCGTCTGATTACCAGTCAATGATGAAAATTGTTAACAGACGCGAGAGGTACCACCAATAATGACAATGGCCCTCAAGGTACTACAGGTGCAATCTACGGCGTGCGAATCAATGAGCTGGCGTCGAACACTCGTAGAATCATTCGATCGGAGGCCAATGATGAAAACCTCATCAAACACGAAGAACCTGCCATTGAGGCATGCAGGCTCCAAGGCACCGAAGGGAGTCTCTAGATCATCTTCCTGGATAATGAGCTGAAGTCAATAGGAAGTGACCTTGATCGAAGGTGCGCCATAGTGTTTCCCACATCATCGACACGAGACAGAGGAAGAATGTTGTGGTGAATCAGAATGATGTGAGGTATCAGAGGAGGTTGTAATTCTACAGAGGTCAACTTCTCTTTGAACATATCGGCAGCACGACAGTGGACTTGGTAGTATTTGACATCAAATGAGCAGAGGTCATGGTGACAAGGCAATGAGCAGATGAGAGGTCAAATAGGATAGCCCAAACCCACAGAGGCAAGTGTAAAACAAGATGAGATATCCCCACCCAGACACGAATGCAGACTAGTGCCATGTTCAAGAGCGACATACTGCCGACACGACAACAATTATGGGTCCATTTTCCCCACCATTTCTGGCGAGTACCCCAGTTATTTTTAACAAGCTTGACGGGGATAGCATATGCTTGTGGGGCGTCATTACGACGGAATCCGATGTCATTAAGTTTTAACGAGTCTGACAAAGGAAGAACTCGGTGTCTTTTCCTGTTTAGAGAGTCTGAAAAGACAACAGAAAAGAAAACTCTAGGGGGGTCCTTTTTCGTAAAGTTGTGTCTCCTGAGCCCGAAAAAGTATAAAACAATGCTCGAAAGAACCGCCCGACCATTACGATCGAGGAGTACTTTTCATTTATAGTGACATCGATCTGAAAAAGTAAAAAAGCGATCAACATCACGTCGTTTCATAACCATTAACGAACCTGAAATGACAAGGGTTCGACGATCTTTTCGTTTTTACATTGTCGGAAAAGGGTTTAAAGAAGACCGCCCCTTATTTACGTTTAACGAGTCAAGAGGGGTAACTTGGCGATCTTTTCAGTTTTAGCGAGTCAGAAAAGAGCTGAAAGATGACTCCACAGTGACTTTTTTGTGTATTTATCGAGTCCGAAAAAGTATAAAATACAACTCGTTTCACCATCGAAGTTGCAAAAAGGACCTGTCATAGCACCAGAAGCAAGCGTAAAATCCATTTTCAACCAAAAATATATTAAAATATTCAAAAAACAACTTTTAAACCTAATTACAAGTCAAAAAGTCTATAAATATGGTGAAAATGTAAAAAATAGAATTACTTTTACTTTTTACCTCTTGCATAGTAGTAGTGGTCCATTTGGGGAGAAAACTTCGAGCAATGATTACCGCCAATCCGTGCAACCATTTGAGATTCCGCCAGTTCCAGGTAAGAGGCACTTCCCTTAGCTCCATTTTCATACTATTTTTATGCATTTTGTTCCCTGATTGAGCCTCCGCAAGGGGGATTTTAAAATTTAGGGTTGTGCCCCTTTAGCGCGGGTATCCGGCACGGGATTGCGCCAATGGGGTGATTTGCCCAAAGGTGCCACGCCATTGGCGCGACTATTTCTAAAACAGTCGCGCCAACCGCGCGACCTAACTTTTTGCTTGAATTTTCTCATCATTTGTGAAATTTTTCCAGTTTGTAAGCTTACCAGTGTTTTAATAATGATTTATTCATCCTTGTGGGTGCAGGAAACAAGCACAAATGGTGGTGGAATGGAAAGAACGGGAGCATGATGCCGTAGACGCCTTGGCCATAGCGGATGAGGGATGTATGAATGCTTTGAGAGACTGTGGTCTCAAGAATTTCTTCCTCACCTCTTATCTGCGAGCTCAACCGGAGCTATTACAGTTCATAGTGGATGCTTAGGATGTTGATGACCAAGTATTTCGCTTACGGGATCAAACCTTAGAGCTGGATGTATCTGATGTGTACTTCATTACTGGGTTGTCACGGAGAGGGGCGAGCCCCATTTTGACCGGAAGCAGGTGTCACACGGAATTTGTCAAGGGTGCGGACACGACTGACCTTCCTAGAAGTCTAAGACATTCTAATGACAAACAAGACAAAATGGAGTGATCTTTCTCTAAATACACCTTTTACAACATGAAAACTACAAGTGTTTAGGCTTACCTTATTCCAAAACGCTGTTGTTGAAGTCCGTTCTTGACGATCCGGATGAGCTCCTCCTTCAAGTCAATTCCTGCAACCACAAACAATTACCAAGCACTTGCATTTCATATAATAAAACATATATTCAACATGCAAACCAAGGAACACATGAAATAACTCATTAACACAAGCTATTGAGAAAAATAAACCAGTTTGTATTAATAACGAAACAAAGAAACTCTTACAACCTGGCCTTGGTGTTGTGCAAGTTCCTCCCAGGGTCCATCAAGGGTTTTCCTCTACTTTGACAAAGCTCACCCTCTCCCAAGTAGAATCAAGTGAAGACAATCTCTCCTCACAAAGGCTCTAATGGAAGACCTAAATCCTGCAGCATTTACCCAAAGAAAATGTATAGCTCCAACCTCTTCTCCCTCAGGCTCAATGTCTTTATTTATAGTGCTGTAAAGAGGTTATTCAGGTCCACTATCAATGGGATCATCCCCCTCTTTGGGTGGGATAGCTCCCTTATTGATGGGATAAGTTCCCCCTTAATAGAGATACATGAACCAACTGGAGGCGCATCCATTTCATCAAACCGACCTCTAGAATGTTCTAGAAGTAACCACAAGTAACTTTTTCAAGATAAAACTCGCGCATTTTGCCTTTTACAGAGGGACGCACCTGTCCCTTAACATACAGAGCGTCCATGGACGCAGATTTTGTGAACATGGTCAGCGTCCCCGCAGGTAAGGCTAGAGAGAACCTGCGACCCCAGAGATAAACATAGTTTTTACAAGACTTTCTCTCTTCTTTGAGTTTGAGATGGATAACAGAGGCATGAGACTTGCCTAAGAGGGTAGCATGACTGTTGATTTGAGCCATACTAACTGTAAGTAGTCAAGGTGACATTTTTTAGTGTAACAGATTGCCCCCTAAAGTGCGAAGCCTGGAATAGAATAGGGTTTTGTAATTCTAGGAAGGGTGAAGCGCTTTATCATTTCAAGGATTGTCTTGTGGATGGCCTGGTTGGAACCTGCAATTTTCAACACAAAATACATGGATAAGATTATCTCATCACTGAGGTAGGCATTCCATACTCAGATTCAAAACTTTAACTAATGGACTAACTATTCTGATACAGGAATGATCTTGCAGTACATCATTTTTATAGACTTTTGTAGACACAGTATGGACGCAACCATCTGTTTATGATTGGTCTACATAGATAATGAATACAAAACTCCTCGCAGCCTGGATGGTAGAAACTAGATCCAGGGTCTTCACTTCTACTTCCCGAATTGGTACGATTCTAGCCATGTGATTAAATGATTCGATGTCGAACATGTTAGAAACCACTTGATTACCAGTCGATGATGCAAACTGTTAACAAGCGTGAGAGAAACCACCAGTAATGTCAATGGTTCTCAAAGTACCAAGCACAACCCGTGAAATGTGAATAGATGTTTTGATGTCGAACACTTCACGGAATCCTTTGATCGAAAGTCAATGATGTAAACTGACGTCAAAGGTGAGAAACCTGCCATTGATGCATGCAGACTTCAAGGTACTATCGATTCCTAAGTCATCTTTCTAGATAATGTGTCGATGTCGATAGAAAGCGACCCGTTGCAGGCAAGCCCGCAACACGAAATCATTGTTCAAGTTGAAGAAATGTTGCTGTAAGGACTGACTCAGGGATGGTCAAATGGATGACAAGTATTTTGCAGATGAAAGTTTTTCTTGCAGACCTCTTGAACACATAACGACACAACAGATGGCTTGGTGACGAATAACTCAAAGTTAATCCCCGGAACCCGGTTAAAGACTTTCAAAGTGGTTTGGTCAACTGTGAGGTAAAAGATTTCCCAACCCAGGTGAATAAAAAGTGTCGTGTTCAAGAGTGGTAATAAAGTTTCTTTTGAGACAAAAGGTGACAAACAGGTTCATTCTTCTCTCTTTTCCCCCACCATTTCTGGCAAGTACCTCTTTATTTTTTAACAAGCTTGAGGAGGATAACATATGCTTGATTATAAGCTCATCCTTCGGACAAGTCCAACCTAGTTTAAATTCGAACCCTAGGAAGGAGTGGTTCGTTCCTGTTTGTAATTGAACAGGTCCTTTACTGTAAAAGTTTAACGAGTCCAGTATAGGAGAAACTCGGCGTTTTTCATTTTTAGAGAGTCTGAAAAAACAAAAGGAGACTCCACGTTGAACTTTTTCGTACATTTGTGTCCCTCAAGCCCGAAAAAGTATAAAATAATACCTGGGGGAACCGCTTGATCTTGCGACCAAGGAGTACTTTCACAATAGTGTCGTTGACCTGAAAAGTAAAAAGCGATCAAGGACACGTCGTTTTATTTCCGTATCGAGTTTGAAACGACAAAAACCCAGCAATCTTTTCCTGATTTTACGGTCAGAAAAGAGCTATAAGGGGACCGTCTTTTAATTCCGTTTTAACGAGTGTAAAAGAAACGCTCGACAATCTTTTCATGTTTTAGGAGTCTGAAAAGGGCTTAAAAGAGAACTCCAAGGTTTCACTTTTTCGTAAGTTTTAACGAGTTCGAAAAAGGGATAAAAATGTACTCATATGGCCGACTTTCAATTTAATTTACGAGCAGGAAAAGACGGAAAGAACTCGGCATTTTCATTTGTTTTACGAGAATGAAAAATAGCAAAATAATCTCGGGATTTTCATGAGTTTAACGAGTCTTGAAAATAACTGAAATTGACTCGAGATAGGTTTCATTTTTACAAAAGCTTGAAACAGAGAAAAACTATGCTTCAGAGTAGTTTCATTTTTACACAAGCTTGAAACAGAGATAAAACTGTGCTTGATGCCCCCTAAGCATAACTGCTAGAGTGCATGCCCCCCTAGCTTCATTTCATTCAACCATTTGGATGAAATGAAGGTTTAGTGACGAGATCATTTAAAAGACTTTGACCTAAAACTGTAAGAAAATTATGCAAAACACCGAAACAACTAACCTAAATATACAACTTAACATTTACGAGATCTAGTCAATCTCTCGACTCAAGTAGAGGAGGATTTGTTTCATTTTTTAACGAGCTTGACACAGGAAAAGAACTATGCTCGGATTCGGTTTCATGTTTACACAAGCTTGAAACGAAAAACTATGCTTGTTACAAGTTCACATGCCCCCGGCATAATGATGCAAATCAAGGTACATGCCCCCCAAGCTTCATTGCATTCAATGAGGTGGATGGAATGAAGCTTTACTTTCAAAATCTTGGAAAGACTCGTGGGAGTTGTTTCATTTTTTAGTGAGCTTGACACAAGACAAGGAACTATGCTCATAACTACTTTCTACAATCTACCTAACAAAAAACTATACTCTAAAAAACCTTGATTCATTTTTTAACGAGCTTGACACAAGACAAGGAACTGTGCTCTAAAATCCTTGATTCATTTTTTAATGAGCTTGACACAAGACAAGGAACTATGCTCTAAAATCCTTGATTCATTTTTAATGAGCTTGACACAAGACAAGGAACTATGCTCATGACTACTATCTAGAATCTATCTACTTAACCTACCCTTGTTTCATTTATTAACGAGCTTGACACAAGACAAGGAACTATGCTCAAAAATGTCGCATGCCCCCAGCATAATGATGCAAAGCGAGGTACATGCCCCCCAGGCTTCATTGCATTCAACCGGCTGGATGAAATGAAGGTTTACTTTCAATATTTAACTTGAAAAGGGAGTTGTTTCATTTTTAAAGAGGTTGACACAAGAAAAGAACTATCCTCATACCTGATTCATTTTTTAACGAGGTTGACTCAGTAACAGGAACTATCCTCAAACCTGATTCATTTTTTAACGAGGTTGACTCAGTAACAGGAACTATCCTCAAACCTGATTCATTTTTTAACTATCTATATGACCTAAAAACTGGCTGATTCATTTTTTAATGAGGTTGACTCAGTAAAAGAACTGTCCTCATGACAACCTGTTTCATTTTTTAACGAGGTTGATACAAGAAAAAACTATCCTCGTACTAGCCTGTTTCATTTTTTAACGAGGTTGGCACAGGAAAAGGAACTGTCCTCGAACACACTGATTCATTTTTTAACGAGGTTGACACAGTAAAAGGAACTTTCCTCGCTAATCCTACTTTCCTAAATAACCTACTATCTACCTGATTCATTTTTTAATGAGGTTGACTCAGTAACAGGAACTTTCCTCAAAACATCCAATTTCATTTTTTAACGAGGTTGAGAAAGGAACAAACTATCCTCGTAACATTGATCATGGCTTCCAACTGGAGGAAAGACATGTCAATGGACACACCTTGATCATGGCTTCCAAGAGGTCTTCATCCGAAGGAAGAATACTTCTTGGGAAGGAACACATGTCAAGGGACTCAAAAGGGATAAGAACATCGTGTTCAAGTAATCCCATAGAGTTTTCCATGTCAATTACCGGAGCTAAATCAAAGGAAGATGAGCAAACAGTGAGAGGCTCACTTACATCGGTAACTGAAATCATGGGACCGGTTGCCACATAATTAACCCGTGGTAGGGTAGATACCACTTTAGAATCAGGAACATTTAGGGGTGTCATATTATTGGTAGTTGAAAAAAGACTAGGGAACGAAAGCTGGTCTACAGTCACAATACTGCCATTGTGAGGGAAAGACATCACGCGAAAGAGTGTCGATACGACAGCTTTCATTGCATAAACATAGTCTCGCCCAAGGAGTAAATTGAAATCCAAGGGACCTCGAACTACCATAAGATCAACACAAACAGTTTTACCTTCCAAGGTAATAGAAAACTTAGGAAGGATCCCTAAAGGTTCACTAATTGTTCTGTTAAAAGCTTTCAGATTCTGCGTAATAGGCGCAAGCTGAGGGGAACCCAAAGCTTTCCAAACAGCTGAGGATAAAATACTAACAGAAGCACCTTCATCTACCTGAGTACGATGTATGTCCCTACCACCAGCCTTGACAATGATTTGGAAAGGGATGGAGGAAGGAAGACGAGGTTCTGTCAGTCTATTCCAATCAAAGGAAAAGACCTCAGTACTTGGAGGGGGTTCTGTAGAAACAGGTGAAATGCCCCCTGGCATAGAAGAATCTGATGTAACAAGAAGAACCTGAGCGGTATGAAGTTCACTCTCTAAATGGAAAGTGGGATCGACCGAATGTGAAATTGAATCGACCACTTGATCAACTAATGGATCATCAACCTGAGTGACATGAGTTTCACTCTCCAATGGGAGAGTGTGATCGACTGTACTTGAATTTAGATCAATCACTCCGTCAGTTGACGGTAGGTTGGGAGAAAGTTTACGGTAACCAGTTGGAAATTCTTGCTGTGGAACAGTAAGTTGTTCCAACAATGTTGAGGCTTCATCCATGTGAGGGCAAATGTGAGTTTGATGACTCCCTTTGCATAACTTACAAGGAAACCTAACTTTACCCTTTTTCCCAGGAACCTGACTATCACTGGTTGATGGATCAACGGAAAGTTGATGAGATTTTTCTGACCATACTTCCAAGACCTTTGGAATACCAGGACAATTGACAAGGAAGTGGTCACCCTTACAAAGCCTGCAAGGGTATTTGGGTTTACGATGCATGTCGGAGTTTTCCTCAACACAACTAACACTTACAGCCATGGTTGGTTGGTTGACTTCTTTCTTATCTTGCTTCTTCTTCTTCTTTTTCTTCTTCCCTTTCTTCTTCTTCTTAGCCTCCTGGTTACTAGCATCAAGGCTTTTACCAGGCGAAGAGGAAGAAATGGAGGAAGAAAAATTAGGCGAAGAAGGTAAAGGGTCAACAGAAGGTTGGTGATGTTGAGATGGTGAACTCTGTTGAGGTGAAGCATCCGGTTGAGGTGGAACAATTGGAGTACTTTGGGCCAACGAAGTTGAAAATAACCATATCGGTAAACCTATTGTAAATCCAGGTAATGACAAAGTAGCCATATAAGGAGGACCAACATTTCCAAAGTAAGGAAAAGTACTAGGATTCTCATTAGGAGGGGTTCCTAGGTTGATAAATTCCGGAACATTTGCCATTATATTCAACTTCAGTGAATTTTATTAACAATTTAAAACTAAAATTAACAATTCACAATTCACACTTAACAACTAAAATTCACAATTTACACCTATGGTCTCTAAAAGTAAAAACAAACAAATTAACACGCGCTATCAAATCTAGGAGTCAAACCACACACAAACAGTAAGCTCTCCGGACCGAAAACACTAGTTGGTGATGAAGCCCAACCTCGCAGAATTCAGTACAGAAATGGCGGGTGGAACAGTTACCCCGGCAACCTGCTTAATGAATAGACCGACACAAGTTCCTCCACTTTAACCGTCTCGAAGTGAAGTGAACCCCCCGGAAAATCCAAGTGAGTATAACCGACGTCTGCTCCAGGTACAGTGGGACCTTCCCTCCACCGTCACCTCGGTAGAACCCTAAAGATTATGGTCACTAAGGTCACCAATAGTAACAAACACACCTGGGGGAACAGTCTAAACTCCGACAGCACGCAAGGGCAGAGTAGCAAGCTCAATCCCCTTACCGGTTCCTTGACAACAATCCAAGGTTTACCGATAAGTGACCCCTGGCTCCTCGACAATGGTTAATCCGAGGTTTACCGTTTGTAATACGTACTGTCTGGCGTCGTTCCCAACGAGGGGGGAATGATCCCCTCACTGGTTCGGACACGAGCTCGTGCTTCTCCTTTAAGAGGAGCTTTCCCAGAGTGCAATTGAAACAATTGGATTTATTCTACTCAAGATAAACTATCTGTTTGGTTTTGTAGTCTTGGAGAGTTAAGTACTCACCTACTCCAAGACCCTAGCCTAAGCTATGTTGGTGCTTCAGAGCCCTAGAAATGTAAAAATTACTAGATGAATTTTAATTAAGCGCTGTGTTATTAAGGCTGTTATTACTCAAATGGGTAAATGGAGATGAAACCAATGGTGTTATGACCCGACTCAACTGAATGCAATCGAATATGATAATGCAATCCTTTCAATTCGATGAATCCTAACTAGAGTAAGGAGAGAGTTTCCATTCACTTCCAACAATGCAAAAAATTGATCATTAAGAGAAAATTTAACAAATTCTCTAATGCACTAATTTCATCAAGAAAAACTAATGCAAATCAATTCCAAACCATTTTATTTTTATTTTTGTGTAAATTCAAATCAAAGAAAGCTGATCTAAATCTACGATTGATTTTTCAGAATGTAAACTATGCAATTGTAATCTAAGCACAATTCACTCGAAAAGTATGCAAATGTAATCTATGCACATTTTTCAATAATATTCTGAAAATGAGAATTCTAATTGTGCAAATGTGATCTATGCAAAAGAATTCTCAAACACCAAAACATAAAAACACTCAAAGGCGATTAACACTCATACACAATTTAGCAAAAACAAAAGCAAAAAGATGCAAAATTGTGAAAAGACTGAGACAAACCTCCAAGTAATGATCAAAGGAAATCAAATCAAGAATTTCTCAAGAAAGAGACTCAAAACACCCAATTGATGAAAGCTAAGAGCAGGAACAAGCTTAGGTGAAAATTTTTGACAGGGTACTAAAGGATCTGGGCAGAAAACACTAAGAAAAACCAAAATCTAAAAGCAATTAAAGCAAAAATGGAGTTTTCCTAAGTTTTTACAGGAAGACGCAGGCAACCCGTTAGAACAGGCGCGGGCCCGCTCTGTGCAAACGGCAACAGCGCGTCCAAAGACGCACTGTGCAGTACTCAGAGGGTGCGTCCTTCTGGAAAAGTTAAGAAAAACCAAATCTAACTAAATCTAAAGCTAAGCCACCCAAATACTAATTCTCACAGTCAAAAACCAGAAAATAAAAATGATTTTCTCAGAGCAAAGTTCACACAAAGGAAAAGACTTTCACATTAATGGATTCCCCAGTGGAGTCGCCAATTTGTCACACGGAATTTGTCAAGGGTGCGGACACGACTGACCTTCCTAGAAGTCTAAGGCATTCTAATGACAAACAAGACAAAATGGAGTGATCTTTCTCTAAATACACCTTTTACAACATGAAAACTACAAGTGTTTAGGCTTACCTTATTCCAAAACGCTGTTGTTGAAGTCCGTTCTTGACGATCCGGATGAGCTCCTCCTTCAAGTCAATTCCTGCAACCACAAACAATCAAACAATTACCAAGCACTTGCATTTCATATAATAAAACATATATTCAACATGCAGACCAAGGAACACATGAAATAACTCATTAACACAAGCTATTGAGAAAAATAAACCAGTTTGTATTAATAACGAAACAAAGAAACTCTTACAACCTGGCCTTGGTGTTGTGCAAGTTCCTCCCAGGGTCCATCAAGGGTTTTCCTCTACTTTGACAAAGCTCACCCTCTCCCAAGTAGAATCAAGTGAAGACAATCTCTCCTCACAAAGGCTCTAATGGAAGACCTAAATCCTGCAGCATTTACCCAAAGAAAATGTATAGCTCCAACCTCTTCTCCCTCAGGCTCAATGTCTTTATTTATAGTGCTGTAAAGAGGTTATTCAGGTCCACTATCAATGGGATCATCCCCCTCTTTGGGTGGGATAGCTCCCTTATTGATGGGATAAGTTCCCCCTTAATAGAGATACATGAACCAACTGGAGGCGCATCCATTTCATCAAACCGACCTCTAGAATGTTCTAGAAGTAACCACAAGTAACTTTTTCAAGATAAAACTCGCGCATTTTGCCTTTTACAGAGGGACGCACCTGTCCCTTAACATACAGAGCGTCCATGGACGCAGATTTTGTGAACATGGTCAGCGTCCCCGCAGGTAAGGCTAGAGAGAACCTGCGACCCCAGAGATAAACATAGTTTTTACAAGACTTTCTCTCTTCTTTGAGTTTGAGATGGATAACAGAGGCATGAGACTTGCCTAAGAGGGTAGCATGACTGTTGATTTGAGCCATACTAACTGTAAGTAGTCAAGGTGACATTTTTTAGTGTAACAGCAGGCCTTCCGGAGAGAAAATAGGTGAAGTGAAGGCCCAAGTGTGTCCAGAGGCACAATTTGGGAAAAACAGTGCCAAGGTGGATATCGCCACCATCCATGATTTGGTTCTTAAGGTGATACTATTCACCATCACGCATGCAGCTGGGGTACAGGCGCCCCATGAGGCGAGCAAGAATCATCTGTTACTAGCGACAGAATGCCTTAGCCCCACCATTTTCGACTGGGCTACAGCGGTGACTACAAATATCAAAAGGTAGCTTACAAAGTGTAAGCGTGGGGGAGTGAAATAGTTCGGGTATGGCTCGATTGTGGTGTCGTTCTTCTTGGAACGATTACCCCTCTTCCAGTACCAGGGAGCTGTAGTGGCGGGCCCATTGCCACGAGAGCCTAGGATGACTCGTTGGGCAGCATTGATGCCCAGAGGAGGACAGGGCCACCAGATGTCTTGGCGGCCCAAGTTCTTCATATGGATTCGCCATCAGATGATCGTGGTAGAGGATTGGCCATACGCGGGAACCAACTTCATGGGGGATCCAGACCTCCCACTGCCAGAGGGAGAGGAGTGGGAAGAGGAGTTAGGTATAACCTCTCCTTTTTTTTGATGTTTTATGTATTTTCATTTTTTTGTCAATACATGCATGTTCTGATGACAGTTGTATGTATATGCAGATGTGGGCCCAGAGCGACCAGTCGGCTTGTCTCCTATAGCGCGGAGGGGCCAACCTGCAGCTGATCCTCAGGCAATGGGTAACGTGGGGGAAGAGCTGGTGCAGAATCTCGAGGGACTTACCCAAGGGATTCCAGGCTACGCAAGATTGGCGGACGTGCCTTTTGCATACTAGAGGCACACAGTGGGGGTGCCGACTCGCATCCATCGTCTGTTGAGATGCTTGGTGCACGCGGTGGCGTGCTATCATGAGCACCACCACGAATAGTCTTCTAGGCTTCTTTCATGCATATTTTTTGAGGGACATGTTGTCCGAGGATGTATCAGGATGAGCATGTATTATTTTTTGGACTATGTAATGCACACGGTGCAAAACTTTGCGACACACATATATATATACATATGCCTATGGTTTATTATTGTGCTTTTATGTGCTTGCTTGTATAATGTTTTGATTATAAATTACGCAAATGTCTATCTAATACATGATTAGCCGATGCATCAGATAATGTGTTTAATCGTCTTGGAATATGCTGATATGTGATAAAGTCAAAATTCATTTCTAACAATTTAACACGTAAGTACAACCTTAAAATGTGACGGTCTCTGACGGAATATCGCCCATTGAGCTGATGGACGACAATCTGAGAGTCTAGGTTAACAAGCAATGTACGAATACCGAGGTTAATTGCCTCAGCTAATAATTCAATAACAGCGCTATATTGTCACACGGAATCTGTCAAGGGTGCGGACACGACTGACCTTCCTAGAAGTCTAAGACATTCTAATGACAAACAAGACAAAAAGGAGTGATCTTTCTCTAAATACACCTTTTATAACATGAAAACTACAAGTGTTTAGGCTTACCTTATTCCAAAACGCTGTTGTTGAAGTCCGTTCTTGACGATCCGGATGAGCTCCTCCTTCAAGTCAATTCCTGCAACCACAAACAATCAAACAATTACCAAGCACTTGCATTTCATATAATAAAACATATATTCAACATGCAGACCAAGGAACACATGAAATAACTCATTAACACAAGCTATTGAGAAAAATAAACCAGTTTGTATTAATAACGAAACAAAGAAACTCTTACAACCTGGCCTTGGTGTTGTGCAAGTTCCTCCCAGGGTCCATCAAGGGTTTTCCTCTACTTTGACAAAGCTCACCCTCTCCCAAGTAGAATCAAGTGAAGACAATCTCTCCTCACAAAGGCTCTAATGGAAGACCTAAATCCTGCAGCATTTACCCAAAGAAAATGTATAGCTCCAACCTCTTCTCCTTCTGGCTCAATGCCTTTATTTATAGTGCTGTAAAGAGGTTA
Source organism: Pinus tabuliformis (assembly GCA_031772625.1). Lineage (NCBI taxonomy): Eukaryota > Viridiplantae > Streptophyta > Pinopsida > Pinales > Pinaceae > Pinus > Pinus tabuliformis. The sequence continues at coordinate 1,008,926,791 of CM062811.1, forward strand.
TTCAGGTCCACTATCAATGGGATCATCCCCCTCTATGGGTGGGATAGCTCCCTTATTGATGGGATAAGTTCCCCCTTAATAGAGATACATGAACCAACTGGAGGCGCATCCATTTCATCAAACCGACCTCTAGAATGTTCTAGAAGTAACCACAAGTAACTTTTTCAAGATAAAACTCGCGCATTTTGCCTTTTACAGAGGGACGCACCTGTCCCTTAACATACAGAGCGTCCATGGACGCAGATTTTGTGAACAAGGTCCGCGTCCCCGCAGGTAAGGCTAGAGAGAACCTGCGACCCCAGAGATAAACATAATTTTTACAAGACTTTCTCTCTTCTTTGAGTTTGAGATGGATAACAGAGGCATGAGACTTGCCTAAGAGGGTAGCATGACTGTTGATTTGAGCCATACTAACTGTAAGTAGTCAAGGTGACATTTTTTAGTGTAACAGATTGCCCCCTAAAGTGCGAAGCCTGGAATAGAATAGGGTTTTGTAATTCTAGGAAGGGTGAAGCGCTTTATCATTTCAAGGATTGCCTTGTGGATGGCCTGGTTGGAACCTGCAATTTTCAACACAAAATACATGGATAAGATTATATCATCACTGAGGTAGGCATTCCCATACTCAGATTCAAAACTTTAACTAATGGACTAACTATTCTGATACAGGAATGATCTTGCAGTACATCATTTTTATAGACTTTTGTAGACACAGTATGGACGCAGCCATCTGTTTATGATTAGTCTACATAGATAATGAATACAAAACTCCTCGCAGCCTGGATGGTAGAAACTAGATCCAGGGTCTTCACTTCTACTTCCCGAATTGGTACGATTCTAGCCATGTGATTAAATGATTCGATGTCGAACATGGTAGAAACCACTTGATTACCAGTCAATGATGTAAACTGTTAACAAGCGTGAGAGAAACCACCAGTAATGTCAATGGTCCTCAAAGTACCAAGCACAACCCGTGAAATGTGAATAGATGTTTTGATGTCGAACACTTCACGGAATCCTCTGATCGAAAGTCAATGATGTAAACTGACGTCAAAGGCGAGAAACCTGCCATTGATGCATGCAGACTTCAAGGTACTGTCGATTCCTAAGTCATCTTTCTAGATAATGTGTCGATGTCGATAGAAAGCGACCCGTTGCAGGCAAGCCCGCAACACGAAATCATTGTTCAAGTTGAAGAAATGTTGCTGTAAGGACTGACTCAGGGATGGTCAAATGGATGACAAGTATTTTGCAGATGAAAGTTTTTGCTTGCAGACCTCTTGAACACATAACGACACAACAGATGGCTTGGTGACGAATAACTCAAAGTTAATCCCCGAAACCCGGTTAAAGACTTTCAAAGTGATTTGGTCAACTGTGAGGTAAAAGATTTCCCAACCCAGGTGAATGAAAAGTGTCGTGTTCAAGAGCGGTAATAAAGTTTCTTCTGAGACAAAAGGTGACAAATAGGTTCATTCTTCTCTTTTTTCCCCCACCATTTCTGGCAAGTACCTCTTTATTTTTAACAAGCTTGAGGAGGATAACATATGCTTGATTATAAGCTCATCCTTCGGACGAGTCCAACCTAGTTTAAATTCGAACCCTAGGAAGGAGTGGTTCGTTCCTGTTTGTAATTGAACAGGTCCTCTACTGTAAAAGTTTAACGAGCCCAGTATAGGAGAAACTCGGCGTTTTTCATTTTTAGAGAGTCTGAAAAAACTAAAGGAGACTCCACGTTGAACTTTTTCGTATATTTGTGTCCCTCAAGCCCGAAAAAGTATAAAATAATACCTGGGGGAACCGCTTGATCTTGCGACCAAGGAGTACTTTCATAATAGTGTCGTTAACCTGAAAAGTAAAAAGCGATCAAGGACACGTCGTTTTATTTCCTTATCGAGTTTGAAACGACAAAAACCCGGCAATCTTTTCCTGATTTTGCGGTCAGAAAAGAGCTAAAAGGGGACCGTCTTTTAATTCCGTTTTAACGAGTGAAAAAGAAACACTCGGCGATCTTTTCATGTTTTAGGAGTCAGAAAAGGGCTTAAAAGATGACTCTGATTTTGTTTGTGAAAAATTACAATTTCCCTCGAAATCCCTTTGTCCTGCACAAAAGCGACACATTACTCATACCTGTTTAAAATAGGCAAAAATACATTCAAAAACATCTTTTCATGGTAAAAAATGAACTAATTCATCCAAAAAACCTATAAAAAGACCTTTTACCATGTCATTTTTACCGTTTCACTGTTGAGGTTGAAAAAGGAGCTTTTGACAAGAAACTTCCCGTGGTCGCTGCGGAAAATCTGACCGTCGGAATCGAACGCCGTCTCATCCAGGTATTTTACACATCCTACTCTGCATTTCTATCCGTTTAGAATCAATTTTTAGGTTTTAGTTTCATTTTTTGGGGGGGTTTTGGTTTTGGAATGCGCCTCTCGGCGGACGCAGGTGCCCTTCGGGTGACCTGCGTCCCCCGACTTTTTCTCATACGGGAAAACGGTCGGAAGACGCAGCCCGCCTTCAGGCCAGCTGCGTCCGGGCGCCCTGTGCTACAAAGCCGGGGTGCGTCCTCCGAGAAACGCGCATTTCAAAACCCCAACTCTCTCAAAAAACCACCAAAAATTCCCAAATTAATTTCTAATTGCTATTTTTGATATGCAGGGCATTAATCATGTTAGACTGGAGAGAAAGAGAGCATGTAGAGGAAGATGAAGCTGCAATAAATCATCAACCTTCCCTGGATGCCCTAAGAGCATGCGGATTATACAAATATTGGACCATACCGGGCATGAGGGGCCAGGTAAGATTCTTGGAATGGCTGGTTGAGCGATGGAACGTACAAGAACAATGCTTTTACATAGGAGGGCACCAGCTCGAGATAGAGCCCTCGGATGTATACTTTCTCACTGGCTTGCCAAACAGAGGTGAGCAACTCAGTCTTGCGGGGACTAGGCCGGGTGGCCAATCCCTTGATAGTCTCCGCGAGATTGGTGCACACCTGGGGCTCACCATTCAAAAGGCATAGAGATAAAACACATCACTCTGCCGGAACTCAAAGTCATAGCGTTCACGGTTACCAGAATTTGCGGCGCGGCCGCTTTACACATTGCTTCCGGATCCCAAATGCGGATGGCAATTGACTGTTACCAAGGCACCATTTTCAACTGGTGTGAAGCTGTGTCGGCTCATATGAAGAGCCAACTGACCAAGGCAAAGAACGGACGACTAAAGACTTTTGGATATGGGCCTATAGTCGTGAGCTTTGCCTTGGAGAGAATTCCAATGCTGATCCCTCAGCAACTCACTGTTGATATCTTGGGTCCCCAGCAGCCAAAGCTGATACGATGGGTTGCGGTGATGGCCCGGCATCCTGACGAGGGCGCGACAGTAGTTCGATTCTCAGATAGTTATTTTGACTGGTTAGAGGGCCAGCTTTTTGTGATACAGGACTTTCCGTATGCCGGAATGGATTTCAGAGGTGATCCGGACATGGTTCTTCCACAGGGAGAACAATGGGACGACAGAGGTACTTTTTATTTTCACAAGTTTTCTAGTTATGTATTTTTTGTATTTTTTATATATATCGTCTCAAAACTAATAGTAAATCTTTCAAAATGCAGATGTTGGTCCACAGCGTCCAGCCAACCTCCGGCCTTATGATAGACTACATCCAGCTGCACCGGTACCGGCCCCACAGGATGCGACAGCAGAAGTACTAGCTGAGTTGGAGCATGATCTAGAGCGTCTCACGGCAGATATACCTGAGACTACTATGGACGACATTCCTATCAGGCTTCAGCGCTTCGTAGTCGCGGTCCCTGGACCGTTTAGGAGATTTTTGCGTAAGGTAGCCCGCGCAGTGGTGTCGTACAGAGAGCACCACCAGTGATTGACTAGTCACTTTTGTAGTCACATGTGACATTTTGACTTTTTGTACTATCATTTTGCCGATCATAAGGTGTTTTAAACCTATGATCGAAGACGATGTATATATTTTTTGACACACTTCTATCTATATATATCACTATTACCGGCTTATCTTGTTTAACATATGTGATGAAATGTTTTTAAATTTACTTGCATGATTATCGTAAATGTCTGTCCAACATTCGAGAAGCAATTGCATCTGCTAATGTATTCAAAGACCTTGGAATATGTTGATATTCAATGTAATCAAATTCACGTTCCAAGAGACGCACTCTCAAAAACAACCTTAATAACACAGGATTTCTAATGGCATAAACTCTATTAAGCTGTAATACAACAAGTTCAGAATCTAACCTCACTATCAAACGTCGAATTCCAAATGAAATAGATTCGGATAATAATTCAACCACTGCACTGTATTCTGCAATGTTATTCGTTGTTTGACCGAGGCTTACCCCATGCATAGAAACTAACTCGTCAGAGGGCGAATAGATAACCCAAGCTGCGGAAGAGATATTCCGTGTACTACGACAAGCACCATCAGCAAATCCAATGTATGTTTGGAGAGGCGTCGACATCTACAATATCAAGAGTAAAACCAAGATAAGCCAAAATAATGACGAAAAACCACACTTGCTAAGCTAAGCACACTGACTAAACTAACACACTTGCTAGCTAGAAAGAAAATCTAACCTATCTAAAAATTTCTCCATACCCATCATTTTAAGCATAATACCTCTTTAGGTAAAGTCCATTTCTGGGTTTACCCAAAGAGTCCCCATCAAAATCAACTAACTCATAAGCCCCTTTTGCTAGCTTTCGCTTTACAATGTAGGGCCCATGCCACATGGGAACGAATTTTCCGGCACCTAGCTTATCGTTAGCTTGATCATATAATAGTACTAGGTCTCCTTCCGAAAAACTTCGAGGGGTTACATTTTTATCGTACTGAGCTTTCATTCGTTTCGCGTGAGTCTCGATAGCTAAAGTAGCGTCACGTCGAGTCTCATCTAATTTAGCCAAGTATAATAACCGTTTCTCCTCTTCGGAAGTAGCTGGAAGTAATTCGACAGCCATTTGAAGTGATGGGATTTCGCATTCAATAGGTAACACAGCTTCTAAGCCATAAACTAGCTGGAAAGGGGTGAAACCTGTTGAATTTTTCACTGAAGTTCGATATGCCCATAGCGCCGAAAATAACATGTTATGCCAATTCGTTCGATGGATACCAATGATCCGTCGAATCATGATGACTAGAACTTTGTTGATTGACTCAACCAAACCGTTGGCTTGCGGATAATAAGGAGTAGAGCTATCGTGGCGCAAACCAAGCTGGCTTGTAAGCTCAGTCATCATGACGTTTCGAAAATGGCTCCCATGGTCAGTAATGATTGCTTGTGGGACACCAAACCTAGTTATGATATGATTGAATACGAAAACTGCAGCTGTCTTGCCGCTTGCGTCGAATGTAGGCATCGCCTCGGCCCATTTTGTAAAATAATCAACCGCGAGGATGATATACGCATGCCCCCCGGCCGAGTGAGGGTTACAAGTAATAAAGTCAATGCCCCATTTGGCGAATGGACCAGCGGCAATTATAGGGTGGAGAGGAGCAGGTGGAGCGCGCATCTTTCGATCAAACACTTGACAGTTGTGGCATGTTCTGACAGCAAGGATACAATCTTTAAACATAGACGGCCAGAAATAGCCAGCGCGCAACACCTTCTGAGCTGTGGCATACCCAGACATATGACCGCCACATGCTCCAGAGTGACAATCATTCAAAACTCTCTCAGCCTCTTCGTGAGTTAAACAACGTCGAAAAACTAAGTCTGCCCCCCGGCGATAAAGTGTATCTCCAATAATTCTGTATTGCTGGGATCGAAACCGAATTTTTCGACGGTCTTCCTTGGAAGCTTCAGGCCGAAAGGTTTGGGTTTGGAGATAGATGATTATATCCCCATACCACGGATCTAAAGTGCTAATAAGAAACAAAGATTCGTCCACAATGGACTCCTCTGCCACAGTCTCTGTGTCAGCACTCGGGAAATCACACATCAATTCCGCAAAAACTAAAGATTTCTTAGACTTGGACTTCTCGAACTCCAAGTCGAACTCTTGCAGGATAACAATCCATTTAGAGTACTTGCCCCCTAGCAGTTGTTTTGTCAAAATATAAATCATAGGGTTGCAATCCGAAATAACTGTAGTCTTGCGGAGAAGAATGTAGTGACGAAAACGCTGGACAGCTTGAACGGCTGCCAGGGCCAATTTCTCCACATGCGAATATTTTAACTCAGTGGGATTTAAGGTTCTACTAAGATAATATATCACATGCTCTGCTTTGAATTCATCTTCTTGAACTAACACCATTCCAATGGTGGAATGCGAAGCTGCGAGGTATAAGAAGTAGTCCTGGTTGTAGTTGGGAGGATGCAATAACGGTGCATGGGTCAACGCGTGTTTCAGTGCATCAAAAGATTGTTGGGCAATCTCGTCCCAAAAGAATTGTGCGTTCTGTTTCAACAACCGTGTAAAACCTTTAGTGACCTCGGCGTAGTTTGGGATGAATCGGCGTAAAAAGTTCGCTTTCCCTTGCAAACTTTGGAGTTGGCGCAAACTCGAAGGAGGAGGCAATTTGATGATAGCCTCGACTTTCGAGGGATCGACGCGAATGCCGGTTTTTGAAACAACAAATCCCAGCAATCGACCTGTTTCTATACAGAAAACACACTTGTGGGGATTCAACCGAATTCGATAATGCCTACACCTCATAAAGATTGCTCGTAGGTGGACAAGGTGATCAGCTCGTTGTAAAGAATGAGCAGGCAAATCATCGAGATAGGGTTGCACAATGTGCTTGATGTCATGAAATGCATAAGACATCGCCCGTTGAAAAGTGGCCCCGGCATTCTTAAGTCCAAAAGGTAATTTGCAATAAGCAAATGTCCCCCATGGACAAATGAATGCCGTTTTTGGTTGATCGGCAGGTAGAATATTGATTTGATTATAGCCTGAGAAACCATCCATGAAGGAAAACATCTCACTTCCGGCACAATCATCAATAATTTGATCGATATAAGGCGTAGGATAGTTGTCTTTTGGACAAGCTCGATTGATATCCCTATAGTCGATACAGATTCTTATTGTTCCTTGTTTTTTATTGACGGGAACAATATTCGATACCCAATCCGTTAACGGGATCGGATAAATGAAACCTGCTTTCAACAGCTTTTCGACTTCTGCTTTAATCGCAGCCGCTTTTCGAGGGTGAATCTGACGCAACCGTTGCCGAATGGGTTTAGCATCCGGGTAGGTTTTGATTTCATGAACAACAATGGCAGGATCAATTCCCGGCATTTCCTCGTAAGACCAGGCAAACACGTCGCGGAATTCTTGGAATAGGGCCTTGTAAGTTTGGATTTCTTTTCAGTACATGCGGCACCTATATGAATGTTCTCCTCGATTCCGGGCTTCACTGAAATATCAATGGGAATAGTACGAGAAATATTCCCTAAATTCAGCTCTGAATCAGAATGTTTCGTTGGATCCTGAGCGTCTTTGACATATTCAGCGGTAAAGATAGATGAAAAATCATTTTCAAATGCATCATCCTTAGGTAAAAACGAAGATCTGTGATGGAGATCTTCCCATGGTAGATCATCTACACTTAGGATTTCGCGAAGTTGTTCGTCAGATGACACTTCTTCGGGAAACGTTATCCGTTCTAAGGGTGAGGTGAAAAGTGACTCTTCACTGACCACATTCATTTGGTCGGTTGAATGAAAGTCGGTAAAAGACATAAGAGCTTCATAAGCAATCTCATACGGACTCAACGGCATAACATCACCGAGTGAGTCTAGCTCAGAGTCAGAGGGAACATACCAAGGATCATCATAAATAATGTTTTCTGACGTGATCATATGAATTGTTGCGAACGAAGGGTCTGCATTGAGTGGAGGGAGAGGAAAAGTTCCCAGTAAACCGGAATCCTTAACTAAACCTACACCAATGTCCCTATAAGGGATTGTCGTTTTACCAACATGCTGGATAGTTTCTAAAGAGGTTGGGTCGGATGAAAAGTATGTCAGCTGATCAATAGTCACGATCTTACCGTTATGTGGAAACTTAATGACTCTGAAGACCGATGAAACGACCGCTGTCATAGCATATGACCAACTTCGACCCAAAAGAAGGTTGTAGTCTAGAGGGGCATCAACCACTTCCACATCCAGACTAACGGTTTTACCTTCGACCCCTATAGGCAATTCTTGTAGAATACCAAACGGACGGAACCCACGGCCATCAAAGGCCTTAAGGATGGTGGGGGATTGGTTCAACGAAGGAGAACCAAGCGATCTCCAACATTGAATCGACATAATACACGTAGAAGCTCCCTCATCAATCACAGTCCGATGAATAGGCCTGTTTTTGACTATCACTGGAATTTGGAAAGCCATTTGATGGGGGAGACGCGGTGTACTACTTTCTAGATCAAAGATCATTAGGTTCGGGTCCTGAACATCGACAGCTCCAATAGCCGACAAAAGCAATTTTCGTTGCGCTGGACATGATTGCAGCACTTCGAGTGCCGACATTGCTGAAGGTGAAACAGCTAAGTCTTCAACAATGTTGTAATTCTGGGCTGCTCTCGCATGTGGATTGAAAGCAGACCTTCGAAGTACACCCTTGGCGGGCGGCTTAATCACTAAGTCTGGGTTAGGTTTTTCGATCTGTAGTGGATCGGAACCAGGAGCTGAGGTTGATGGGTTAGAGTGAGAAGATTCTGCTTCCTTACCATCAACAGGAGCCTTACTACCATAATCTTGCGATCGAGTCGCAATCCTGACATGAGACATCATCAAAATGGGTTCTTCACTGGCATTCGAAGAAGAACCTATCATCTTATTCTCCTGCTCTGGAAATGGATTTTTTAACACAGCAGGAGTGGGAGAACCTTTGACTATTTTCACTACCTCGGCCCGATGAGGGCAGTCTCTCGTAAAATGATCTTCTTCACAAATAAGACAAGGATATCGAGGTTTGCGCTTTTCGTCATTGGTTTCCGACTTTTCCGTTTTCTCCTTTGGAGCCTTGTCTGCTTTAGCCTTCTTCTTTCCTTTCTTCTTTCCACCGTTTTTGGATTTGGCCGTAGATGACTCTACAGCGTGAATGTCGGCGGTAAGTTCAGGAGGAGAAGACTCTCCTGTCGGAGAATCAGGCAAAGTGATAATTGGAGTATTGGAGGCCTTGGAAGACTTCTTCTTACTCTTCGTAGTCACGATACCGATCATACCATCAGCGGCATGAGATCCCGAAGGAGCAGCAGCGATTTGGTTTGACTTTGGAAGATCCGGAATTTTCTCGTGTAACGTACCCGACTGAGTGTAAACTAAGTCAAGGTATTGTGCCTGAGCAATGACTTGCTCCTCAGTAACTACTCCGGCCTTAGCTACATCTTCAGTAATTCTTGGTAATAATGATTTGACAAACCATTCAGCTAAGATTTGGTCCGGGATAAAAACTTTCACTAATCTTCTTCGACGTCTCCACTCATGGATGTGATCAGAAATGTACGTGGATGTCGATTGTTTTAGCGAAGTTAATAATTCTGTACCATTATCGTATCTGACTGGTAACTGAAAATGAGTTAAGAACGAGGTAGCTAACTGGCTAAAGTTGTAAAAAGAGGCCCGTGGTAACTCAATGTACCACTTGGCTGCGAGACCAATGAGTGTACGCTGGAAAAGACGTAAGCGGATGGAATCATCTGAGATGGAATTTGATGCACACCAGAGGTGGTAAGTCATCACGTGATTAGACGGATCCTCTCCAGACTTACCTTCGAACTTGGGTATATCGCTGGGCAACTTATTTGGCATTGGCGGCCAGAACGGAAGATATTGAATTGGATCGTTCGTTAGGCGCGTCAAGTCGGGTAAATCTAAAGTTGCAATAAATGGTAACTGCCGGTTAGGATCTCTAAAACTCTGAGTCACAATACCAGCCCCAGGAGGAGGATATCCAGGATAACTAGGAACAGGAGTCGCATTGGGGATATTATATCCTCCTGGAAAACCAGGATTAACCGGACCGTACTGGGGTTGTTGAGGTGGTTGATAAGTGTACCCAGGATACGGTTGATACTGGTAAACCGGTTGTTGGGCAGCTTGCCCAGGTTGATACTGTCCCTGGTACGGAGGTTGAACAAATTGAGGTTGAGTAGTAACAACCGTACTTGTACCAGGTTGGCCTACAGGCATCTGGACTGTGGTTTGAACCGTGGGTCCAGACAACGGTACAGATGTCTGAGGAGTGGTTACAGGGACAGTAGAAACCGGAGCTGCCGATACTCCAGAAGTAAGCATGGTAGATGAAGCGGTAGTTGCTGCAGCCGTGTGAGGTGGAGTACCAGGTGCAATTGGCGGCTGAGTAACTACAGAAGTTACAGGGGTCTGAACACTTGACTGGACAGGTTGCGGTTGCTGGGGTGGACCAGGAACTGCAGGTTGTCCTGCTTGAGGTACCGACTGTATACTTGGTTGCGACATCTGTTGACCCTGTGACGGATCCCATGTTAACATTCCAGGGTATTGACTCGTAACAGGTTGAGGATACTGAGATCCATAGCCGTATTGAGGATAGGGTTGATAACTGTAAGGTGCAGTCCCATATGATTGCCCTTGAGGTGGTTGATAACCTTGACCAGGGTATTGACCCGTAGGTTGATAACCTTGAGGTAAATACGAATACTGGGGTTGACCTTGACCTTGAGGTTGGTATCCTTGAGGTTGATACCCTTGGGGTTGATACCCTTGGGGTTGCCATCCTTGAGGTTGCCATCCTTGAGGTTGATACTGATACTGAGGTTGACTTTGGGGTACATATTGAGGCTGGGGTTGATACCCTTGGGGTTGATACCCTTGAGGTTGCCCCCCAGTCACGAATGAAGTACCTTGAGGTTGCCCCCCAGGCATTAACGAAGGTTGCCCCCCAGGCGGTAATTGGCCACCTTGAGGTTGGTTAATGGGAGTTGAACCTGACATCATATAAACGTCACCTATACTCAATGGTACATTACCACTGTTTCCAACTAATAACCCATGATCAACAGGTTGAGGAGATGCTCCCGCAAAGGTACCAGAAAGTGATTGATACCCAGTAGGAACAGAAGGACCGCCATGTAAAAATGATTCAGGACTTTGTGAAAACACAGATGACTGACCAGACATATTTACAGGAGAATGAATTCCTCTAGGTGGAACCGGAGTACGAGGTGTAGAAAAACCTACTGAGTTGTCTAAAAAATTGGTTAATGCAAGGTACCAAGATTCACTTCTAGGAGGACTGTAAAAGATGGATTCACGCTCCCTTAGATCAAGGGTAATTAGATCTTCAGAATCAGAAACGCCTATTTCTTCCTCTGGAACAAGTTCTTCTATAGCAATTAATCCAACAGGAAGATTTTCGGTGATAATTCTTTCTATTCTTGGTGAATCAGGAACACTAGGAGTTGGAGTAACAGGTTCTGAAATTTCAGGTTCTTCGCCTGTTTCACTGGCAGATGAAAAACTACCAGCAAGCTCGGAAACTGTAACAGCTTCGGGATTGTAACCTGTTTCTAAACTTTGGTAATCTGGATGGACTACCAAGGAAGATTCTCCTTCTTCAGGTGATCCTACTCTACTGCCACTAGGAGGAGTTACAAGGACCTTTAACCCTTCTAAATTACCTGGGTCGTCTCGAGGAGGGGATCCCCTAAGTCTACGGGATCTTCTCAACAATTCGGCCACAGAAACAACTTCAGGAGACTGGCCCGCAATTCGACGGGACCTTCTCGGTAATTCCGCCACAATTAAAGATTTTAACTACAACACACGAAAACAAAGTAAAAAATTTCAAATCAAACCACCTAAAGTCTTCTAAAGAACCAATCAAATTTGAAGCACACGCCTAAATAATCTAGAGCGTCAAACCACACACAAACAGTAGTCTTCCGGACCAAAAGCGCTAGTTGGTGATTAGGCCCAACCTCGCAGGATTCAGTACAGAAATAGTGGGTGGAACAGTTACCCCGGCAACCTGCTTAATGAATAGACTGGACCAAGTTCCTCCACTTTAACCGTCTCGAAGTGAAGCGAACCCCCCAGAAAATCCAAGTGAGTATAACCGACGTCTGCTCCAGGTACAGTGGGACCTTCCCTCCACCGTCACCTTGGGTAGAATCCTAGATATTATGGCCACTAAGGTTACCAATCACAACAATTACACCTGGGGGAACAGTCTAAACTCCGACAGCACGCAAGGGCAGAGTAGCAAGCTCCAATCCCCTTACCGGCTCCTTGACAACAATCCAAGGTTTACCGATAAGTGACCCCTGGCTCCTCGACAATGGTTAATCCGAGGTTTACCGTTTGTAATACGTACTGCCTGGCGTCGTTCCCAACGAGGGAGGAATGATCCCCTCACTGGTTCGGACACGAGCTCGTGTTTCTCCTTTAAGAGGAGCTTTCCCAGAATGTAACTGAAACAATTGGATTTGTTCTACTCAAGATAGACTATCTGTTTGGTTTTGTAGTCTTGGAGAGTTAAGTACTCACCTACTCCAAGACCCTAGCCTAAGCTATGTTGGTGCTTCAGAGCCCTAGAAAAATAAAGATTACTAGATTGATTTTAATTTAAGCGTTACTTTTAAGGTTGTTTCTTAAGTCAAAAGGTGATGGAAGTGAAACTAGTGGTGTGTTGACTCGACTCGAAACCACTACAAAATGCACCTAGAATGATTTATCCACTACTTTACTTTTTCGATGAATTGCTTAACTAAAAAGTTGAGAGAATGCAATCTTTATAAAAGCAACTTCTTAATTGAAGACAATCAAAGAAACAATTCGTTTTTCTTTTCCAAGCATAAAAACATAACTTCTCTTTACATGCACGAAAAAACTCTTTTCTTCTTTTGAAAACCAAAAACTACTTGAAACAAGACTTTTTAAGAAGATGTTTTTGTATTTTTCTTTTAATAAAGCAAGTAAATCTAATATAACCAAAAATCAATCTTAACAACTCTTAAAATCTATGAAAATGCACTCATAAGCAAACTAAAGGCAAATTTACTCTAAGCAATCTTAACGAGGCCAAAACTAACAATGATTATTTCTAAGGTGTTTTACTTGATCACAATCAAATCAAGGACTAGCTTATTGCAGAATCAAAAACTAGCCAAAACAAAATTCTAATCTTTTTGTTCTTTTTGTAAAATGGAAATCAATACTTTATAAACAAGTAATTCGAAATTTGACCCAAAACAACTCAAATGGCAAGTTGCTCACAAAAGGAGACTTTACGACAGGCCCGACTTCTAAGAAGGTTGACTAACCAGAGAGATCTAAGGCTGGACAACTTTCTACTATCAAAGTCACTACAAAGCCTTTCCAAAAATCAAACCCTAGGTCTAAACTTCGTTGAAAACCACTAAAACACTCAAAGCTCACAAAACAAGTTCAGGTGAAAATTCTTGACAGGGTACTAAAGGATCTGGGCAGAAAACACTAAGGAAAAACAAAATCTAAAAGAAATTTAAAGCAAAAATGGAATTTTCTTAAGTTTTACAGGAAGACGCAGGCAACCCGTTGTCACAGGTGCGGCCCCGCTCTGTGCAGACGGCAACAGCGCGTCCAAAGACGCACTGTGCAGTACTAAGAGGGTGCGTCCTTCTGGAAAAATGAAGAAAAACCAAATCTAACTAAATCTAAAGCTAAGCCACCCAAATACTAATTCTCACAGTCAAAAACCAGAAAATAAAAATGATTTTCTCAAAGCAAAGTTCATATAAAGGAAAAGACTCTCTCATTAATGGATTCCCCAGTGGAGTCGCCAATTTGTCACACGGAATCTGTCAAGGGTGCGGACACGACTGACCTTCCTAGAAGTCTAAGACATTCTAATGACAAACAAGACAAAATGGAGTGATCTTTCTCTAAATACACCTTTTACAACATGAAAACTACAAGTGTTTAGGCTTACCTTATTCCAAAACGCTGTTGTTGAAGTCCGTTCTTGACGATCCGGATGAGCTCCTCCTTCAAGTCAATTCCTGCAACCACAAACAATCAAACAATTACCAAGCACTTGCATTTCATATAATAAAACATATATCAACATGCAGACCAAGGAACACATGAAATAACTCATTAACACAAGCTATTGAGAAAAATAAACCAGTTTGTATTAATAACGAAACAAAGAAACTCTTACAACCTGGCCTTGGTGTTGTGCAAGTTCCTCCCAGGGTCCATCAAGGGTTTTCCTCTACTTTGACAAAGCTCACCCTCTCCCAAGTAGAATCAAGTGAAGACAATCTCTCCTCACAAAGGCTCTAATGGAAGACCTAAATCCTGCAGCATTTACCCAAAGAAAATGTATAGCTCCAACCTCTTCTCCTTCTGGCTCAATGCCTTTATTTATAGTGCTGTAAAGAGGTTATTCAGGTCCACTATCAATGGGATCATCCCCCTCTATGGGTGGGATAGCTCCCTTATTGATGGGATAAGCTCCCCCTTAATAGAGATACATGAACCAACTGGAGGCGCATCCATTTCATCAAACCGACCTCTAGAATGTTCTAGAAGTAACCACAAGTAACTTTTTTAAGATGAAACTCGCGCATTTTGTCTTTTACAGAGGGACGCACCTGTCCCTTAACATACAGAGCGTCCATGGACGCAGATTTTGTGAACAAGGTCCGCGTCCCCGCAGGTAAGACTAGAGAGAACCTGCGACCCCAGAGATAAACATAATTTTTACAAGACTTTCTCTCTTCTTTGAGTTTGAGATGGATAACAGAGGTATGAGACTTGCCTAAGAGGGTAGCATGACTGTTGATTTTAGCCATACTAACTGTAAGTAGTCAAGGTGACATTTTTTAGTGTAACATATATTCAGCAACATTGTTTGTAGTACAGCCTAAACACACACCTTGAAGATCTATCAACTCACCGTGAGGATCGTAGATCACCCACGCCGCAGAGGACAAATTACGAGTGTTGCGGTAGGCACCATCAGCGAAACCAATGTAAGGTGCACCTGACATCTGCACAAGAAGCAAAAAGACACAATAAGGGGCAATCACGCTTTCACACCAAGCCGAAAACATGAAAACTCACACACACACACACGCATGTACAAATCGAAGTGCATGAATCATGCATAGTACTTTTTCAAGTACAGCCCATTGCGGGGCTTATCAAGAGGATTACCTTCGTAGTCAACTAGCTCATACGCCCCTTTTTGCAACACTCTCTTTACAATGTAAGGGCCTAGCCACATGGGCTCGAGTTTGCCTGCCCCCAGCTTGTCATTTGCTTGGTTGTATAGCAGGACTAGATCTCCCTCAACAAAGGAACGAGGCTGAATGGTATGGTCAAAATGAGTTTTGACTCTCTTCTTTTGAGCTTCGATGGCTAGAGAGGCTAAGCGACGGGTCTCGTCTAACCATTCTAGATAAAGAAGTCGTTCCTCTACCAGAGTAGTGTTGGGAAGCAACTCGACGGCTATTTTCAACGAAGGAATTTCACATTCTATAGGAAGGGTAACCTCCAGTCCATAAACGAGTTGAAATGGAATGAAACCGGTGGCATCCTTCACAGAGGTTTGGTAGGCCCACAAGGCGGGAAACAACATCAGATGCTAATTAGACTTATGCATGTCAACAGTACGTTGAAGCATCGTAACCAAAATCTTGTTAACGGCTTCAACCTGGCCGTTAGACTGAGGATAGTACGGGGTTGAACTATCGTGCCGTAAGCCTAGTTAGGTTGTCAGCTCGGTCATCATGTGATTACGGAAATGCTTTCCGTGATCTGTGACGATGGCCTGTGGAACTCTGAACCGCGTAATAACATGATTGAATAAAAACTGTGCCACTGTATGACCGTCTTCAGTTAATGTGGGCATTGCCTTGGCCCATTTTGTAAAGTAATCGACGACAACGATGATAAACCCATGCTCGCCGGCCGAGTGAGGCTTACAGGTTGTATAATCAACGCCCCATTTTGCAAAAGGGCCTACGGTCACTAAAGGGTGCACCAGGGCTGGTGGCACACGCATCTTCTGTTGGTATATCTGGCATGCATGATAGGAGCAGACAGCAAGAATGTAATCTTTAAAAATGGATGGCCAGAAATAACCAGCGCGAAGGATTTTTTGAGCTGTGGCATATCCTGACATGTGGCCGCCACAGGCGCCAGAGTGGCAGTCATTTAGGACTCTCTCAGCTTCCTCGAGGGTAAGACATCGACGGAGAATGGAGTCAACGCCGAGTCGGTACAAGGTGTCCCCTATGATATGATAGGGTTGAGACTGATGGCGGATCCGCCGCCGAGCATATTTCGATACAGCGGGGTGGAAAGAGGACATTTGTAAATAAACGATAATATCCCCGTACCAGGGATCGAGGGTGCTAATCAGAAAAAGAGTTTCGTCCGGGATATGATCTTCTGAAAGAGAGGGTGCAGAAGGAGACGGCAAAGAACAAAGTAACTCAGCAAAGACCAGGGACTTCTTAGACTTGGCAGCAGTAAATTCCAAGTCAAACTCTTGGAGGATTACGATCCATTTTGAGTATTTTCCCCCCAGAAACTGACGTGAGAAAATGTACGTCATCGGGTTGCAGTCAGAAATCACGGTCATGGTGCGCAACAGGATATAATGCCGGAAGCGTTGGACAGCACAAACAGCGGCCAATGCCAACTTCTCGACGTAAGCGTATCGAGTTTCTGTATCCAGGAGGTTGCGACTGAGATAATATATGACATGTTCATTGCCATCATCATCGTCTTGCACGAGAACCATGCCGATAGTGGTATCGGCGGCGGCTAGATACAGAGTATAATCACGGTGGTAGTTCGGAGGTCGCAATAATGGAGCAGAGACAAGGAGACCCTTGAGTCGCTCGAAAGACTCCTGAGCGATAGCATCCCAATGGAAGGGTGTATCTCGCTTCAATAACCGTGTGAAACCCTTAGCCACCTCGGCATAGTTCGGAATGAATCGTCTTAAGAAATTTGCTTTACCCTGCAAACTCTGCAACTGCTGCAAAGAAGCAGGGGGAGGAAGGTTCAAAATAGCTTCAACTTTGAGGGGGTCCAGACGGATGCCCTCTCGGGAGACGATAAACCTGAGTAGTCGGCCTGATTCAACGCAGAAGACACATTTATGAGGATTGAGCCTAATACGGTAGTGTCGACAGTGGAGAAAAATTTCGCGAAGATGGGAAGGATGGTCCTGACGCTTGACTGAATGAGCTGGAAGATCATCCAGGTACGGCTGTACAATGTGACAAATGTCATGAAAGGCATAGGACATTGCACGTTGGAAGGTAGCACCGGCATTCTTTAAACCGAAAGGGAGATTTTTATAAGCAAAAGTGCCCCAAGGACAGATAAAAGCCGTCTTATGATGATCAGCAGGCGCAATATTGATCTGGTTATATCCAGAAAAACCGTCCATAAACGAGTAGATTCCGCTTCCTGCACACTCATCAATAAGCTGATTGATGAAAGGTGTGGGGAAGTTATCCTTAGGACAGGCGCGGTTAATGTCACGATAATCAACACAGACTCGAATAGTACCTTTCTTTTTGTTCACATGGACTATATTAGAAACCCAATCCGTGAGTGGAATGGGGAAAATGAAACCAGCCTTGAGAAGCTTTTCGACTTCTGCTTTGATGGCTGCGGCCTTTCGGGGGTGCACAGGGCATAGGCGTTGACGAACAGGATTAGCACCTAGATACGTAGGTATCTCGTGCACCACTATGCAGGGTTGATGCCGGGCATCTCTTCGTAGGACCAAGCGAAGACATCACGAAATTCGCGAAATAGATCGGTGTAAAGTTGAAATTCCTCTGGAGTGCAAGTGACTCCAATATGAATATGCTCGACAATCCCTGGTTCCACAGAGATTTCGACGGGTTGGGTTTGCGTAATGTTTCCCATATTGCCCTCAAAAGACACTTGGTAAATTTGAACAGGTGTTTGCAAGGGCTGGAATGGGATACACGAAGCAAACCATTCGAGACATGAGATCATTTCCTGATGGGCAGGGAGAAATGAGGAACAGTGGTGATGATCTGACCAAGGGGGTTCCTCAAGAGACATGGTCTCTATGATGGCTTCATCGGAAGGAAATATTTCCTTTAATGGATCCGAAGTAGCATCATTTCCAAGCCAAGGGAAATGAACATATGAGTTGGGAACACCGCTCGGAAGAGTAGGTTCGGGAGGGGGAGCCGATGCAGCAACGATTTCGACGTAGTTGAGCTCGGCAGGACTCAACGGCATCATATCACCCTAGGATGCTATCTGATTAGCGGGAGGAAGGACCCACGGATCAGATCGCACGGAAATCATGTTAATAGGGGTGAGATTTGGAGGTGGAAGTGGAAAGACACCCATTAGGGCGGGATCCTTAAAGAGTCCGGCTCCCACACTCTCGAATGATTTGGAGGTATGCTCCACGAAAGGCACATTGCCTTCAGAAGAGGAGGCAAAGAAGGAGAGCTGGTCCACCATGAAAATCTTCCCCTGATGAGGGAAACGAATGACACAGAAAAGGGAGGAAGCCACGGCTTGCATGGCGTATGTCCAGCTACGTCCGAGGAGGAGGTTGTAGGTAAGATTAGCGTTGACAACTTCGACCTCCACTTCTACTGTCTTCCCTTCCAAGGAGATGGGCAAGCGTTGGAGGATACCGTAAGGACGAGACTCTCTTCCATCAAAGGCTTCTAACATCGTAGGAGACTGGCTCAATGTTGGAGAACCAAAAGCTTTCCAGCAAGCAACAGACATGATGCAAGTTGAGGCACCTTCATCAATGACGGTACGATGAATCGTTTTACCATTGATGATGACCTGTATAAGGAAAGCGATTTGGTGCGGTAGTCTCGGCATATAGCCCTTGAGATCAAAAGAAATCAAATCTGAGTCAGCCGGGTCTATGCCACCGATGGCCGATAGCAAGGACTTCCTCTAGGAGGGGCAGCTCCGGAGGACTTCTAGAGCGGACATAGAAGATGGAGCCTGAGCTAAGTCCTCAACGATGTTGTAGTGCTGGAAAGCACGAGCATTAGGGTTGTAAGAAGACTTCCGGAGTACACCTTTTGGAGGGGGTCAGATAGTCGTCTCAGTGCTAGGTCTTTCGATGTGGAGTGGACCCGAACTGGATGGAGGAGCGTAGGAGGGGACCTCCGGCTCTTTCCCGGCATGAGATGGATATTATTTTGCTCGGGTAGTGACATGGATGGGAATCATCCCAGCCATAAATACTTGAGAGCCAAATGAAGAAGAGGGTTGCGATGGATCTGCCACCATTTGAGTTTGTTGTGAAGGGAAAGGTTCTTTAAGCACAGCAGGAGTCCCAGGAGCACCTTTCAACAATCGACTAACTGTGGACCGCCTAGGGCAGTCTTTAGTGTAGTGATCCTCATCACAGATAAGACAAGGATACTTAGGTTTACGTTTGGCTCCTTCCTCGGGTGGAGGTTTAGGGGAGTCCTGTTTGGGTTGTTCGGATTTATTTTTGGCTTTCCCTTTCTTTTTCCCTTTCAAGGATTTATCCGCCGTGGTGGACTGAACAGTGTTAACCTCGGAGGTATTTCCAGAATTAGATTGACCCTGAGAAGTGTTTCCATTAGAAGCATTCTTTTTTTGCTTCCCAGGGTTTGCGGATGATTTCTTTGAAGATGCGTTTACAGAGCTAATAACATTGTCAATAGATGGTTTTGGCGCAGCTTTGGATGTTCCGGGTCGCGGGGCGTCTGGCAAATAATCATATAAAGTACCTGACTGAGAATATACTAAGTCAAGGTACTGAGCTCGTGCAACAGCTTTCTCTTCAGTTACACAAGCTCCCATGGCGATGTCTCGCGCGATTGCAGGGACAAAGGAAGTCGTGAACCAATCGGTCAGGAGCTGATCAGGAATCCAAAATTTGATCAAGCGACGACACCGTCTCCATTCATGTATATGATCGGATATATGTGTGGCCGTGTCCTGTTTGAGAGACGTAAGGAGATGTGTCCCTGTCTCATACCGAATGGGTAACTGAAAATGAGTTAGGAATGCCATAGCCAGCGAGTTGAAATCTTGAAATGTTCCGCGATTCAACTCAATATACCACTTAGCGGCCGAGCCGGTGAGAGTCCTTTGGAAGAGGCGGAGCCGGATGGAGTCATCAAGCCATGAGTTGGATGAGCACCAAAGGTGATAGGTCATGACATGGGCTTGAGGGTCCTCACTAGCTTTGCCATCGAATTTCGGGCAATCACCGGCTATCGTAGTTGGAACTGGTGGCCAATATGGATTATGAAGAATGGGGTCATTCGTCAACTTGGACACATCTGGGAGTTCCAACGTCGCTAAGAAAGGCAACTGAGGATTAAAGGACATTTGTGGATGTGGAAGAGAAGTAGTACCAGGGTTCCAAACAGGTGGTGGTTGCCCCCATGGACTTTGTCCAGATGGGCCTGGCCCGTAAGGTTTTGCCCATATGGATTTTGCCCATAGAGGTTCTGTCCATATGGATTCTGTCCATAAGGATTTTGTCCATAAGGATTCTATCCATACAGATTTTGTCCATAAGGATTCTGTCCATATGCAGACATTTGACCCTGGGTTTGTCCCCCAGCACCCCATGGATTAGCAACTTGACCTACAGGTGCAACATACTGTTGCTGATAATTCTGGTAAGGAGTGACCTACATTTGTTGATAATTTTGATAAGGGGTAAATTGAGTTTGCCCCTGGGGTTGCTGGTAGCCATACGTTTGTTGAGCTCCATACTGAGCCTGATAAGAAGGCTGCGCTTGGTAAGAAGGTTGGGGTCGTGGCCCACCTTGCATTTGATAACCAATTTGAGTCTGGGGCCCAGAAGGATGTCCTTGAACAGGTTGAGCTTGGACCATCTGGCCGGAAGGTTGGCCTGGTTGGGTTTGGGATGGACCCGTTTGCCCAGAAGGATGTGCTTGCTGGGTACTAGGTTGTCCTTGAGCAACCGAGGGTTGTCCTTGCGGAACAGATGGTTGAGCGGGCTGGACGGCCGGTTGACTTTGAGGTTGGCCAGCCTGTCTAGAAGGATGACAAGGTTGGGCAGTGGGTTGGCTTTGCTGTGCAGAAAGCTGACCCGCTTGCCCAGAAGGATGACTAGGCTGAGCAGTGGGTTGGCCCTGTTGTACGTAAGGCTGCCCCCCTTGCCCAGAAGGGTACCCCTGTTGGACTGCCGGTTGACCTTGTGGAATATAAGTTTGTCCAGCTTGTCTAGAGGGATAACCCTACTGGATACCAGGTTGACCTTGTTGGATGTAAGGTTGTCCTGGTTGTCCAAATGGGTAACCTTGCTGGGTACCAGGTTGCCCCGGGTAACCAGAAGGTTGAGTCAGATAAGTAAAAGATGGACCACCAGCGGCCGAAGGTTGTCCCTGATAGGGTTGTCCTTGTAGGCCCCCAAGTTGTCCTGGGTGAGACTGGCCATAATATTGCTGCCCTTGTGGGGTTTTCACATAAGATGGCTGGCCTTGGTTAGGCGGTCCCTGAAGCTGTGCAGGCCTTACTTGGCCCCCATGGAAAGTGGTGGCGTTCCAAGTAATGGATAATGGTACCGAAACCTCAACAATAGGTTGAGTAGGCAAGGGTTGAGAAAGCTGAAGGTATTGACCAGTAGAATCGTAATAATAGAATGGACCTTGTGCATTCGGATCCTGAACAGCTTGTCCATAGGCATCATATGGCCCCCCTCCTAGGACGGGACCAGAAGAGGGTGGTGCACTTTGTGTAGGATGGATAACTTTAGGTGTGTGTGCCAGCTGGCCGCTACTCACTTGACCGTGAGGGGGACCAGCACCAGTGTTCAAAGCTGAAGACGTTGTAACGGCACTAACAACCGGAGTTGAATGTGCTATACAAACAGTTGGATTTGTTGGAACTGAAGTGACAGGTGCAGTGTAGACTTGTGAAACGAAAGATCCCGTGGTGGGAGTGATGTGGGGGTCCCACATAGTCGAAGCAGGGATCCTGGCACTTACCCTATCCCTCAACGACTGGTAGCGCGGGGGGAGAGGAGAAGTAGCTGGGATGGGAGTGTCGATATTCGAGAACACAGGTGTCTCGCTTACTCTAGGAGATGTCTCATCCATGTGAGAGGTAGACATTAGAGACGAAACACCAGGGGGGTAACAGGAATATCGTCCTCATCAGGCTCCCAGATAGGGTTCCAATTGATTTCGTAATCCTCGTCGCCCGGGGCATGAGAGTTGATCGGTTGGATACTCGAGATAACATGAAGAGTATCACTCACAACCGGTACCTCAGGAGCAACGGAAGACGAATATCCTTAATCACTCGGAACGGGAGTCGATGGCTCAGCCAGGATGATAAACTTCAAACAGGACCTAAGGGAATCTAACGATAAAGGACCCTACTCAAACTAACTCACACAAGATCTAACCAGGTAATGTTAATCGTGGCCAAATAAACTTTAAGACGCAAAGAAACAACTTGACCTTTTCATGTTTTAAGAGTCGAGAAAAGGACAAAAAGGTGACTCTAGTCGCCTTCGAATGTTTTGTGAGCCCGAAGTGACAAACTGCTCAAGTGAGCCTTTTCTTTTAAGGAGTCCGAAAAGGATCAAAAGTGACTACTCTGGAGAGACTAGGCAAAGGGTTTACCAAACAAATCCGTAAAACGGCATATACACCTTGGCAGTCATATGAAAACCAAGGACTTCCCGTACGGCAGTCAATCTTCCCGAATGCTGTGTTCGGTGTGTTACGGCTTGTAAGGCGGCAGACATGGCTTCCTGTGGATAAAGGATGATAACCTACTGGGGTCTCCCCTATATACGCGATGGTACGTGGGAGCTCAAGTCCGTGCTAGACCACTATCGAGTCAGAAAAGGAGGAATCACCCAACTATAGTGTGAAACAACAGTGACTAGGTTTAACGGCGCCAGAGCACGTCTCTAGCCTAGACCTCTAATCAGTGAGCGTTATGTTCCAATGCGTTTTTAAGTTCATTCAGTTCATTTTATGGTTGATCTTTAGTTAAGTTTCAATTTACAGGTCCTACTGTATGTAATCTCTCACAATTCCTTAAATGCAAACTATATGCCAAAGAATATCATTTCGTTCGATGAATACTAACTACGAGAGAGTTGAGAATTTTTCAAACAAAATGACCACAAACAATCAAGAACCACTCTAATGCAGCTAATGACAAATAAATGAAACTTTTTTGTTTTGTTTTAAAACACTAATCAATGAAAAGCTTCTAATTTCACTTAACTAATTCAACGCAAAAGAGATTGTTCGTTTTCTTTTCAATGGAAAAGTGTTGTAGGGAAAAGTATCCGATTCGGATGACCCTATCCCACTCTAAGGGTGATAGTACCTCAGCAACAACTGTAAAGAAAACTACTTAAGGTTTACTTCTTTATGAAAGCAAGAGAGAATGAGGAAATGCACTAACCGTTGCCTTGCGCTTAATGTCGAATCCAAACTCTTCCCTTTGCTGCTTGCTCCCAGCTCCTCGCTCTTTTGTTGGCCCAGCTACAATGAGATCCTGCAAAATGACAAAGAAGGAAACTACAAGAAGCATGCAATCATAACTGATTCACGGATTAGCATAAATCAAATATACAATTATCACAAAACATCATTGAAACAAATGCATATAGAAGAACCTCAATAGCTTTTATTAATGAAGAAGTAAAGTTCTGAGAAGGTTACAACCATTGAAGGCCCCAATCTAGCAACACCTCCCAGCAGAAAGAATTTATCCTCTTCACCTACTTCAAGCAATCACCCAATAGTTCTATAGTGAAACCAACAGCATATCATTACTTTGCACAAAATTCCAGCCTCCTGAGCTCATAGGAGAGAGCTCAATATATAGATGAATTGAGAAAGGATGAGTCAGCTTGCAACTGATGTGTAGCTGCCTTGTGTCCTCTCTCTCTTCAGTTGATCTTCAGTTCTTGAGTCCACTTGGAGAACCTTGCTTCCACTTGGAGAAACAGAGCCTCTGACTCATCACAAGGCGAAATCCCTGATCCAAGTGTCATTTTTGGAAGATTCCAGAGCAATGACTCAGTGTGCCACTTGTCCCATCTCGCTCAGCGCAGGTGGCCTTTGTTCCACTTGCTTTGCAACGCAGGTACACCATGGAGGAGTTGAGTTTCAGCGCAGAAGCCTAGTGGAGCACCTGCTTTGATTTCAGGATTGCTTGTTTTTGAGTGTTTTCAGGTGGAGAACTGATCTGAGAGCTGTTGGCTTCCTGACCTTGTTCCTCTAGGGGTAGGAACATCATGTTTAGGGAATTTGGATCCCTTGGATTATTGACAACTCATGCCTGATGCTTCAAGGCACAAAATTGTCTATAACAGATGCCCCCTAAAGTATGAGGTCGTTTATCGGGTGAAATGCTTTATTAGGAGGATCCAAAGTTCATTCAATCTGCTGAGAAGTGTCTTGTAATAAGATACAATACAATACATTATTTTTCATACTTTTTCATGATCTAGCTGAGGCGGGCATTCCCATGCTCAGCTATATAAATTCATTTTGGTACATAGCACAGACGATCGTCTGATGATAGACTGATAATTCTCTGCTGAAATTATCATCCTTTGAGAAGGATGATCATCTGCTGCAATGATGTATATATCAAATGTCTTTATATCCTGAATATATATCGCAGCCCGGATGGATGAAACTAGATCCGGGGTCTTCAATCTCTTCTGATCTTCACTCGATGTACAAGTCAATCCATGTGAGAATTTCTTGAAGTCGAACATGGAAAGACATCACTTGATTACCGGCCAATGATGTAAACCGTTAACAAGCGCGAGAGGAATCACCGATAAGGATGATGACCCTCAAGGTACGGCAGTACAATTCACATGGTGGGAATAAAGGACTTGGCGTCGACCACCATGCAAAATCTTCTGGTCGAAGGTCATTGATGTATACCTGTCGCCAGAAGTGAGAAACTTGCCATTGAGGCATGCAAGCTTCAAAGTACTGAAGGGGTTGTTCCTAGATCAACTCCTTGGATAATGAGCTGATGTCGACAAGGAGCGATCCGTCAAAGGAGGGCCTTAATGAATCCCACATCAGTGACACGGAACGGAGCCAGTGATTGTGATGAGGTGAAAACAAACTGTGATGTATGATTCAGGGTGGCGGTCATGAAATGGATGAAGGACAATGTATGGCAGTGGATGGGACACGGTTGACTCTTTGCAGAACAACATCTCTTGAACATATAACGACACTGATGTGATGGATTGGTAGCATTACCCCAAATGTGGATGGTGTGGCGAGGACCATGGTGATGAGACCGGTGAATGAAACAACCCAACCCGATGTGATACGGAGGACAAAGTGTCATGTTCAAGAGCGACTTGCTACCATTAAAGCTGTGAGGTTCTCCCAATTTTTCCCCAGTCATTGCTGACCAGTACCTCTTTATTTTTGTCAAGCTTGAGGAGGATAACATATGCTTGTTCTATAACCTGCCCTTCGGGCAAGCCCATCGCTATGTTTTAACGAGCCTAGCGATAGGGAAACTCGTTCTCGTCTAAAGACAAGTTTGTCGCTATTTAATGAATTTAACGAGTCTAACGACAAGGATAACTCGTTCCTTTTCATTTTTAGAGAGTCTGAAAAGGTACATAAAGTCAACTCCAAAATTCCTTTTTCGTCATCTAATCCCTTAAGTCCGAAAAAGTATAAAACAATACAGAAGGGATGAATTTTCGATTTCTTTAACGAGCTGAACAAACAAGCGCTCGATTCTTTTTTGTGCAATAATCCCTCAGGTCCAAAAAGATTAAAATCTAGAGGAGGGATATCTCTTCCGGTCCTTTTAACGAGCTGGAAGGCCAAAACTCGGCAAACTTTTCATATTTTATGAGTCAGTGAAAAGAGCTCAAAGAAGACTCGTCTTTTGAGGAACGAGTGATGAACAGGGATAGCAGCAGATTCCAGGTACAGGTTGGAATTTTCCAATCACGCAGTGTCACAAGGATGGCTAAGTGAAATCACTCTTCGCAGCTGTTCCTCAAAATGGGTAAACAAACATATGGAGATGAACGATTGGCCAAATGAACGGATGGAGGTGAGACTGCAAGAACACGACCAAGGGCTTTAATATGGCAGTCAAAGGTTACATTACTCAAGGTGATTTACCGGTTCATTTTTTCTGGGTGAGCTTGAACTCTAGGGGAAGATTGCTCACAACTTATGTTTATTTTTTAACGAGCATGAACTATGTGCTAAAACTGCTCGGTGATGGATGCCCCCAGCATAATAATGCAAACGAGGCATATGCCCCCTAAACTTTAAGGGGACATTTCATTTTTTAACGAGGTTGACATCGTAAAGAACTATCCTCTTTACTCTTCATTTCATTTTTTAAACGAGGTTGACTTGAGATAAGAACTATCCTCGAGGCCCACTGTATTTACAGTATTTCCATTAGGGCGACGATCCATGCTGACAAAACATTTAGGAATCTTCTGAATCCGTTGGATATAGAAGATTTCATATTGTAGGTTTCCACTGTGGCTACTGCCGCCAGATTACTCGCCGGCGATAGGGAAAAAGTACCCATTAAGGCAGGGTCTTTTAGGAGACCTACTCTGATATTTTGGAGTGATTGATTACTTTCATGGATCATTGTGCTGCTTCCCGTAACTTGAGAACTGTTGGGGAGAAATTTTTGTTGGTCGACGATTGTAATTTTTCCTTGAAAAGGAAATACAATTCTCCTGTAGTAGGTCGACACAACTGCAGCCATGGCATATATCCAAGGCCTTCCCAGTAGGATGTTGTAATCGACATTTCCGTCGATTACTTCAACATCAACTTCTACTGTTTTGCCCCCCAGTTCAACTTGCAAGTTACTTAAAATCCCGTATGGAGTGTATGATCGTACATCAAATGCCTTTAATGTCATTGACGATTTCGACAAGGGTGGTGAGCCTAAATTTTTCTAGCAACTCATCGACATAAGACATGTAGATGCCCCCCATCAATAATTGTTCGATGAACAGTTTTGTTGAGGGCCTTCACTTGAATAAGGAAAGCTAGTTGAGCTGGTATCTGAGGGTCACATCCTTTATGATCAAAAGCCACAAGATCGGAATCCATTGGGCCAATCCCACCTATAGCTGATAATAAAGCTTGCTCTTGGGAGGTGCAATTTTGCACTACCTCAGGTGTCGACATAACGGACGATGATTGAGCCGGGTCCTCTATTATATTATAATCCTGTGTTACTTTTGCATGAGGATTAAATGTCGATTTGTGTACTACTCCCTTTGGCGAGTTTATTATTGGCTTAGGAACGATGGGTGGCACAACTTCGTTCAAAGTTGTTGTCGAACTACTAGGTTGTTTATCAGCCTTGTTATTCGACCGCTGTGGATTCCGGTAACCTTTATTCCTTGTCAAAGCATTATTCTATTGCTTTGAGGTGGACAACATAAGAACTTGGGATCGGGAAGCATTTTGATTGGCAACCAGATTTTGGCTTGGATTAGGGAACGGATCAGTCAATACTGCTGGGGTTTTTGAACTCTTGAAGAGTTTCTTAACTTCAGGTATATGTGGACAATCTTTTGTCCAATGATCCTCATCGCATATATGACACCCTGTCGGGGGTCTCCCTTTCCTTTTCTTTATCTTCTTGCCCCCTGGTTGCTTCAGTTGTTTGCCCTTGTCGGTCGACATGGCATTTACTTCTGAGGCAAGAAGTTCCTCATTTGCATTTTGACTATAAATTTTGCGCTTGCCAATCACGCCATCGCCGGCGTGAGAGTCATTGTTTGATTTAGGAGGAGGAGGAATTGAGAATTCCGGTCTAGGGGCGTCAGGTATTTTGTCGTAGAGCGTGCCGGACTGAGTATAGACCAAGTCTAGATACTGTGCACGAGCGATAACTTGCTCCTCTGTTACGACTCCCCCCTTGGCCACATCTTCCGTTATAGCGGGAAGTAATGACTTTATAAACCATTCAGCTAACAGCTGATCGGGAACGTATGTTTTCACCATCCTACGACGACGACGCCACTCATGTATATGATCAGATATATGGGTGGCCGTCGTCTGTTTGAAGTTGGTAAGGAGTTCTGTTCCCGTTTCATACCTTATCGGTAATTGAAAATGGGTTAAAAAGGTTGTGGCTAAGGTACTGAAGTTGTCAAACGAAGCTCTAGGCAATTCAATGTACCATTTTGCCGCTGGACCCGTCAACGTCCTCTGAAAAAGGCGAAGTCTTATCGAATCATCATTCAAGGTGTTCGATGAACACCATAGATGGAATGCCATCACATGATTCGACGGGTCTTCACCCGGATTTCCATTAAATTTAGGAATATCTGACGGAAGTTTATGTGCAATCGCTGGCCACCAAGGGGCATAAGCAATTGGATCATTCGTCAGCCGGTTTAGATCTGGTAGTTCTAGAGTTGCTACAAAGGGCAACTGTTGGTTCAGGTTAGGCGAAGCATATCCAGGATAAGATTGTATCGCCTGAGCAATGGGTCTTTGCAGACCAGCATAATGCTGACAAATTTGACAAAGTTGATGGGCATAACCATTATAGCATGGTTGCCCATTACTCACAAAGACTTGTTGCTCAGGTCCTTGATATGATTGCTGGAATGGCGGTCGTTGAGATTGAACCAGCTCTGGTTGTTGGACCATTTGCTGTTGACCAATACTGGATGGTTGACCAAGATGAGGAGTCACAGTACTTGTTTGAGCCTGAGTCGCTCCAGATAAGGAGGCACTACCCTGAGATTGTGATTGAGCCGCTGAGCCAAGAGGTTGTTGTATTACAACAGGTAGCGCTTGTACTTGCGACGCATTCGCCATAGCAGGTGTGGTGGTAATACTCGACACAGGGTGTACTGGTTGCATTGAAGATACAACTCCTGGTTGTTGGGGCAGTATTGGTACCCAACCGCTGGATGTAATTCCAGTTTGACCTGAATTTTGTTGTAAACTCCCATATGGTTGTTCTCCAGGGGGGAACAATGAAAAGGCATACTGTCCTCCATATGGTGGCAATCCAGTACTTAAAGGGTAGATTGGCCTTTGAAGACACGTTGGATTGATTTGTTGAGTTTCAACATAAGAAATACCAGATGATAATCCGGACGAAGAAATAGGAACTAACCATGTCATCGTCCCTGATGGGACTCCGGCTTGTTGTTGACAATTTGCCGGGACAGATGGTATACCAGCGAACATCGTTGGAGTAGCAGCAGGAGGCTCTGCTGCTGCTGTGTCGGACGACACAGTCCTAGATGTCGACGGTTGTTCAAACATATCTAGTCTATCCAAAAGATTTCTTAGCGATTCTACAGGAACTTCCACTTGTGGTGGACTAACTTCGAAGATCAACGAGGGAATGGTGATGATTATTCCGCTTAAAATAAATTTTATAACGACGCTTTAGACACAACTTGCTTTTTCAGTTTTAAAGAGTCTAGAAAAAGCTAAAGATGACTCTAGTCTCCTTCGATGTTTTAACGAGCCCGAAGTGACAAATGCTCGGATGGAATTTTTCAGTTATAGAGTTTGAAAAAGGCCAAAAGAAACTGCTCTGGAGATCTAGGCAGAGGGTGTGCCAAACCTTTCGCAAAACCACAGAATACGTTTTACGGTACGGGTGGTCGATCTTCGTGAATGCTGTGTTCACTGCATTGCGATCAGTAGGGCGGCCGACACGGCTTCCTATGGATAAAAGATATATGCCTATAGGGGTCTCCCAATATATACGCGACGGTACGTGGGAGCACAAGTCCGTATTAGTGCCACCGACTCTCAGGAGGAATCACCCACCTTCGTCGAGATCGACAGTCACTATGTTTAACGACGCCGGAACATGTCTCTAACTTAGACCTCTATATGTTTGCGTTATGTTTCAAAGCGTTGTTAGGTTCATTCAATATATTTTAAGTTGATCTTTTTTAAAGTTTGCCTTTCAAGGTTCACCACGAGATGTTTGATATAAATTCCTAAATGCAGTCTAAGATGAGAAGCAAGCTTTTTCAAATCTTTTTGACTGATGAAAATCTTAACTACTGAGGGAGAAGAACGGCATATCTTTTCACACAGTTCATACAGAACACACTAATGCAATTTTTCCTAAATCAGTATGCAAACAGTCAAATGCAAAATGCACAATGCATGTATTTTCTTTTCCCTTTCTTAATGTTGATGTATTACAAAAAGAAAGTTGTTATATAACTTTGATTTCGATTTAAAGCGAAAACAAACAAGTTTGTCCAAAATCAAAAGACACCTTAAGATTTACTTGTTTAATCACTGGAAATACATGAAATCAAACCATAATGACGAAATTAAAAAGACTAATCAGCTATGGACAGCAAACAAGCTAACTCTTTAGACCAGCAAAATGCCTAACACAGGTTCAGATCTAAGAGGCCAAAGCAAGACTAGTTTACTCTCGTTATGGGAAATTGTAAATGATGGAAGAAATACAAAAGAACAAGTACAATTTCGTTATATAACAGAGGCGAAATGATGGCAAGTAAGGTTGGTTTCAGAATAGGTACAATACTAATAACTAGCAGCAAAATCTAAGTGAACACAGGCAAGAGAAAGGGAGGAAACCCCAACTGCACAAGGCAAAATTGGGCCAACGCAGGTGCTGCATAGCCAGTCTGGCTCTCAGCGTAGGTAGCCCCTTCGGGACCTGCGTTGCAAAGCAGGTAGCCTGTGTACTACCTGCTTTGGAAAACGAAAGTTGCGTTTTCACAGTTTCCGGGTCACAATTTTCTCAAAAATGCACAGTTTTTGCTCAAATCAGAAGCAGTCAGTCAAGCACACACTAAGGGATGACAAGGAAGGTGAAAAGCTATCACTAAGAGCTTACAAGGATCCTTGTAGATCA
Organism: Pinus tabuliformis; assembly: GCA_031772625.1. Taxonomy (NCBI): domain Eukaryota; kingdom Viridiplantae; phylum Streptophyta; class Pinopsida; order Pinales; family Pinaceae; genus Pinus; species Pinus tabuliformis. The sequence continues at coordinate 1,008,957,696 of CM062811.1, forward strand.
GCTCTTCAAATCATGAACATGCTCAGAAATGAGCTAGAGTAGCTGCCCTCTACTTCGCTTTTGATATAGTCAAAAGCTTTTCGATTTGGTACTCTTTTGTTCAGGAAATGAACAATCAAACAGATACGATCCCCAGTGGAGTCGCCAGTTTGTTGTAGGGAAAAGTATCTGATTCGGATGACCCTATCCCACTCTAAGGGTGATAGTACCTCAGCAACAACTGTAAAGAAAACTACTTAAGGTTTACTTCTTTATGAAAGCAAGAGAGAATGAGGAAATGCACTAACCGTTGCCTTGCGCTTAATGTCGAAACCAAACTCTTCCCTTTGCTGCTTGCTCCTAGCTCCTCGCTCTTTTGCCGGCCCAGCTACAATGAGATCCTGCAAAATGACAAAGAAGGAAACTACAAGAAGCATGGAATCATAACTGATTCACGGATTAACATAAATCAAATATACAATTATCACAAAACATCATTGAAACAAATGCATATAGAAGAACCTAAATAGCTTTTATTAATGAAGAAGTAAAGTTCTGAGAAGGTTACAACCATTGAAGGCCCCAATCCAGCAACACCTCCCAGCAGAAATAATTTCTCCTCTTCACCTCCTTCAAGCAATCACCCAATAGTTCTATAGTGAAACCAACAGCATATCATTACTTTGCACAAAATTCCAGCCTCCTGAGCTCATAGGAGAGAGCTCAATATATAGATGAATTGAGAAAGGATGAGTCAGCTTGCAACTGATGTGTAGCTGCCTTGTGTCCTCTCTCTCTTCAGTTGATATTCAGTTCTTGAGTCCACTTGGAGAACCTTGCTTCCACTTGGAGAAACAGAGCCTCTGACTCATCACAAGGCGAAATCCCTGATCCAAGTGTCATTTTTGGAAGATTCCAGAGCAATGACTCAGTGTACCACTTGTCCCATCTCGCTCAGCGCAGGTGGCCTTTGTTCCACTTGATTTGCAACGCAGGTACACCATGGAGGAGTTGAGTTTCAACGCAGAAGCCTAGTGGAGCACCTGCTTTGATTTCAGGATTGCTTGTTTTTGAGTGTTTTCAGGTGGAGAACTGGTCTGAGAGCTGTTGGCTTGCTGACCTTGTTCCTCTAGGGGTAGGAACATCATGTTTAGGGACTTTGGATCCCTTGGATTATTGACCACTCATGCCTGATGCTTCAAGGCACAAAATTGTCTATAACACAAAGTGCACTAAACAAATTTTGAGAGATAGTAACACCGAGCAAAAAGATCAATTTCACTCAATGAGCACACAATCGAACAAGCCTCTCTCTCTTTGGGTGACAAGAATCTCCTTACTTAGATTTAGCCTTATGGGTGCAAAGAAGGCTCTTGCAGCTTCAAACTCTCTATCACTATACTGGAATTACAGACTACTGTAACTAGCTTGCTCAAGGCATAGAGACAAGCTTTTATAGATAGAGAGGAAAGAGATAGGATCAACAACATTATTCATGGGATTGGCTTTATCACTTGGAAACTTCCATGAAAGGTGGCAAACCACTTTCCCTTCTATGGAGATTCAAAGCCAAACCATCCTAGCTCAACATAGATTCAGTTGGTGAATGGATTGAAGAGAACCTTCAGGAGCTTGTTCGTTAAAAACTTTACTCAATTCGGTTGGCGCGAGTGCGACTCTTAGACAGAGCGCCAATAGCGCGCTCTCTTTAGAGGATTTCCCTCATTGGCGCGGGCAGTGAACTGTGTACCCGCGCTAATGCAAAAAGAGTTGTTTTCATGGGTATTTTGCAGGAGATGTCTTCAGGGCATATGAAGCTCATACTTAGAGGAATATGATGCAAGTGGTTTGAGGTCATGTCACTTCTCACAGGTCCCGGAATGAGTCCTCCAGTGTGCGGGTGTGGGGTAACAGGGACGGTGACAAACGGTGACAAATTGCTGTGTAACAATGAGCCACCAAGATGTCATCTAGGGTATGTTGTCCTTCCACGAAACCATATTTCTTAAGTTTGATTATTTCTTTCATAAGGGGCTTTAGCCATTGGACAATAACATTGGAGATAATCTTATAAACCACATTGTAAAGGGTGATGGGGTGAAAGCCATCCAAGTCTGCAGTCGCGCCCTTCTTTGGAATGAGTGTAAGGAAAGTAGCATTCAGTCCCAAGAAATGCCACCTTGCTTTGTAAAACTCCGCAATGAAACCATCCGGATGTGGATCTTTGTTCACAGGGAGTATTCTAACTACATCTTCTACTTCTTCATATGTGATCTTCATCATGATTGCATTATTTTGGTCCTCCGAAACTATTTTAGGAATACATTGAAAAATTTTGGAGATAGATTCACTTCTATCCACTTATGATTCCCAAAACAGGGATTGTAAATGCCCGATCAGTTCTTTTGTGCTTTCCTCATGTTGCACGAGGCGGTTTCCATCTAATCCACTCAGAGAAAAGATCTAGTTGACCTACCTGTGTTTTAACATGGTCCTATAAAAGAATTTTGTGTTGCGCTCCCCCTCTTCGAGCCATTCGATTCTTGATTTTTTCCTCGAAAAGATTTCTTCTTGTTTCCAAAATGGTTATAATTCGGTTAGGACTCCCCCCTTATGTTCTATCAGTTCCTATGTTCTCCCTTCCAAGGTAATTCTTTGTTGTATTACCTTCATTGCATCTTCAAGTCTGCACTTATCCTAGTGAATGTCCCCAAAATCTAACTTGTTCCATTCTTTGATTTTCCTTTTCAACTCCTTCAACTTAAGTTGAAAGGTTTCCATAGAGTTGCACCTTGTTATGCTTATTTATTTCCACTATGCTTCCAGTTTGGTGATGAAGTCCAACTTCTCTAGCCAAAAGGATTTGAAATGAAATTGATCCAGGTGGATATTGGTGGCCACCTGCCAAGTCCACCTGGACCCCCACCATTGTCTTTCTCAGCATTTTCAGTTTCCTTAATTGTAGCACAACTTACTATTTTTAGCAGTTTTTCGGGTCCTGAATTTCCGGAGCCGTTTTGAGGCCCTAAACGACGTTTTTTGGGGAATCCAGGGGCAACACGAGTCCATGGAATGGACTAGTGTTGCCCGTTCCAACAATGATAGCGCTCGGATAGATCTTTCTAATGAGCTACAGGAACGCAACAAATTACAGAGATAACCATATACACAAAGATGCAGCGGAAATAATACTTCATTTCATTAATGGAAAATACTGAAATATGCTTACAAACAGAAATGGAAATAAACTAGCTAGGGCGATGGTAGCTTATCTCTGAGAAAAGATGTGATGGCTACATGCCTCTGAACTGTGTTACAATGAGGCTCGAAGGCCTCAATGGAAAAACCCTTAACATTCCAAAACCTAACCCTAGGAGATGAAACGCCAAACTGTGGGCCCCGTTTGGGGGTAAGTTGGTACATCAACTTCCCGGGGTCGTAACTTTGGCAATGACCCAGGTGGATATTGGTGGCCACCTGCCAAGTCCACCTGGACCCCCACCATTGTCTTTCTCAGCATTTTCAGTTTCCTTAATTGTAGCACAACTTACTATTTTTAGCAGTTTTTCGGGTCCTGAACTTCCGGAGCCGTTTTGAGGCCCTAAACGACGTTTTTTGGGGAATCCAGGGGCAACACGAGTCCATGGAATGGACTCGTGTTGCCCGTTCCAACAATGATAGTGCTCGGATAGATCTTTCTAATGAGCTATTGTACGCGTCAAACGGAGATCATATGCCAAAGTTACGACCCCGGGAAGTTGATGTACCAACTTACCCCCAAACGGGGCCCACAGTTTGGCGTTTCATCTCCTAGGGTTAGGTTTTGGAATGTTAAGGGTTTTTCCATTGTTTCTCAACAATAAATAGGCCTTCGAGCCTCATTGTAACACAGTTCAGAGGCATGTAGCCATCACATCTCTTCTCAGAGATAAGCTACCATCGCCCTAGCTAGTTTATTTCCATTTCTGTTTGTAAGCATATTTCAGTATTTTCCATTAATGAAATGAAGTATTATTTCCGCTGCATCTTTGTGTATATGGTTATCTCTGTAATTTGTTGCGTTCCTGTTTAAATCCGGATCAGTGGTATCAGAGCGGTCTGCTTTTTCTCTGTTTTTCTTTGCATGTCCCCAACAAGGTCGGGATATAAGGAGTTAGGGCTTGAACTGGTTGAACCTTTGCAAGACCAGCCTCGCAAATCCCGACGGCCTCCCATGGCGGACGAGAAGAAAGACGAGGGGGCAGGAGATCCCATCAAAATCTTGCTCGAAGAAGCGCTCGAGCGACAACGGAACGCGATGATGGACAACTTTGCGCAGATCCTTCAGCGGCTACCCAGAAGCGGCGCATCGGCTTCCAGCAGCTCCTCTGGAAACGCCACACCCTTTAAGGTACAAGTTAATTTTGAAATCCCCATATTCGAGGGTCAGATAGACGCCGATGCCGTAGATAAATGGTTAAATCTGCTAGAGGGTTATTTTTCTGTTCATGAATTTTCGAGTCGGGAAAAGATTGTTTTTGCTCTTCTCAAAGCAGCCCCCCACGTCAAGGACTGGTGGGAAACCTACTGCGAGCAGAAGGATGAAAGTACTGGCTCACTATTTTCAGCCGCACCCACCTGGGATTCGTTCCGGGATGCCATCAAGGAGCAGTACTACCCTGTCGGAAGCTATGAGGATGAATACATAAAGTGGACCACGCTGCGGCAGGGAAGGGACCAAGACGTGCCGGAGTTCACCAATCTTTTCCATACCCTTCGCACAAAGTTGGGTATCAAGGATTCGGAGCAACATTTGATACTCAAATACCGTGGCTGCCTGCACAAGTACATCCAGGAAGAAATACAGTTCCTAAACATCCCCTCGCTCGGCGCAGCATACCGGTATGCCGTCAAGGTCGAGCAGAAGTTTAAACAAAAGAAGCGAGACTTTGGATCTGCGAATCCAAAGCAGGGGAAAGGTGCCCCTAAACCACAGAACAAAGGACAAAGCCAAGGCGGGACAGCCCAAGACAACCAGCCGAAGCTGCAAGCAAAGAGCAACGCCGCGAAGCCGAGAAAGGACACTGGAAAATGGTGCGAGTTCCATAAGAGCTCCACTCACAACACAAGTGAGTGTCGGGCCAAGCAGTCACTGGTGGCTGAGCTAAAGGTTTCAGAATCAGATGCATGTTCCGACTCTGAGTCAGAACCCGATAAGGGGTATGAAAAAGGGAAGCAGATCATTGATGCGGATCCCAGCGCCACTGTTGCTACCGCAAAGATCCAGAAAAATGAACCCGAAGATCCAGAGGAGGAGGAGCGTCTCTTCCACTCCCAGATGTGGGTAAAGGGCTCCCCGATACAGTTCATTGTTGATAGCGGGAGTCAAAAGAACCTCATTTCGGCAGAGGTCGTGAAGCGGTTGGGCTTACCGACCACAGCACATCCACAACCATACACCATTGGGTGGCTTCACCAAGGGCGAGATCTTCGCGTGAGCCAGCAGTGTCGCCTTCCATACAACATCAAGCCCTTCACGGATGAGGTATTGTGTGACATTGCTCCCCTTGAAGTTTGTGATGTATTACTAGGACAACCATACTTGTGGAAGCGACATGCTGTGTATGAATCAAGGCCCCGTGCTGTTATTATTACATTGGGAAATAAGTTGTTCAGGATACCAGAGGTAGCACCACCTGCCGCCATCTCTTTGATTACTGCAAAACAATGCAGTAAGATCATTTCCAAAACCAGGAAATTTGTTTTCCTGATGATACGCCCTCAAGGGAAGAAGAAGACAGTGGCCGCGGCCTCCAAACGGGGTCCCTCTGCACGGCAGCTACAGATGGACAAGATTGTGGAGGAGTACAAAGACATCTTCACCTCCCCGGCAGGGGTTCCTCTGCACTGTCAAGTCAAGCACTCCATCGATCTGACCCCAGGTGCGCCGCTACCCAATGGACCAATTTATCGGCGCTCCGTTCTGGAGAACAATGAAATCAAGAGGCAGATTCAGGAGCTCCTGCAGAAAGGTCACATCCGTCCGAGTTCTTCGCCCTGTGGGAGCCCGATAGTGTTGGTACAGAAGAAGGATGGGACGTGGAGACTCTGTATTGACTATCGGGCGCTGAACAAGATCACTGTCCGTAATAGGTACCCGATCCCGCGGATTGATGACCTCCTAGACCAACTAAAGGGGGCGAAATATTTCAGCAAGATCGATCTGAAGTCAGGATATCACCAGGTACCAATTGAACCCTCAGATGTGTGGAAGACTGCCTTCAAATCCAAGGAGGGCCTCTTCGAATGGTTGGTCATGCCTTTCGGATTGACGAATGCTCCTGCAACCTTTATGAGGCTAATGGATGACATCTTGCGGCCATTCACCAACTCCTTTGTAGTAGTATACTTGGATGACATTCTGATCTTCAGCCAGAGTTGGGAAGAGCACCTCCACCACATCCGACAGGTTCTCCAAACACTGCGGCAACACAAGCTATGTGCCAATTTGGAGAAATGCACTTTTGGCATGACCGAGGTTCAGTATCTGGGATACATCATTGATGAACAGGGGGTGCATGTCGATCCAGCCAAGGTCCAAGTCATTCGGGATTGGCCCTCTCCAACCACTCTAACAGAGCTCCGCAGCTTTCTAGGTCTTGCCAACTTCTACCGCAGGTTTGTGTTGGGATTTTCTCATATTTCTTGGCCCTTGAGTCAAGTCACCAAGGGCGGGGCGAAAGCAAAATTCTTTTGGTCTGAATCTCAACAGAAGGCATTCAGGGAGTTGAAGGATCGCCTCTGCACGGCACCAGTGCTCGCGTTACCAGATTTACAACAACCATTTGAGGTCGAGACAGATGCCTCTGACTATGCTATTGGGGCAGTCCTTACTCAACATGGACATCCAGTGGCATATCACAGTGAAACACTTTCAGACACAGTCCGGAAGTACCCCACTTATGATAAAGAGATGTATTCCATTGTACAGGCCTGCCGACAATGGAAGCATTACATTTTGGGGAAGGAAACGGTCATCCACACAGACCACCAACCTCTGCAGTTCATACACCCAAGGGAAATTGCAGAATGATCGCCATCAGAAGTGGTCTACATACCTGCAACAGTTTCACTTGAATATCAAGTATAAAAAGGGCAGCACCAATAATGTTGCAGATTGCCTCAGTCGACCACCGATCATGGCGCTAACCACCGTGCTCAACTCTTGCGGGCACGAGACTTCTGATTGGCCACTTCTCTACAAAAGCGACCCAGAATTCGGCCACACATACCAGACACTCTTGGAGGGTCGGCAGGTTGCAGATTTTCACCTCCAGGATGCCCTATTATGCCACCTCGGTCACCTTTGTGTTCCTTCAAGCGAGCGTGCCAAGATGATTTGGGAAGCACACTACAGTCGGGCTGCTGGGCATTTCGGGGTCGAGAAAACAGTGGCAGTACTGCAAAACTATTTCTATTGGCCGAATCTTCGACAGGATGTTGGGAAGTACATCCGATCATGTACTGCCTGTGCCATTGCCAAACCGACCATTAAGAAGCAAGGCCTCTATACCCCGTTGCCTACCCCTAGTCGACCTTGGGAATCCATCTCCATGGATTACATGTCAGGCCTTCCTTCCACTAAGCATGGAAATGACTGTGTTTTTGTGGTCGTCGACAGGTTCTCAAAGATGGCCATTATGATGGCCTGCAAGAAGAATATCACAGCAGAAGCCACTGCTAAACTCTTCTTTGAACGAGTGTGGGTGCACTTTGGGATCCCACAGTCTATCATCTCAGATCGGGACAGTCGGTTTCTCAGCACCTTTTGGTCCAGTCTCTGGTCAATGCTGGACACCAAACTCACGAAGTCCACAGCCTTCCATCCTCAAACTGATGGCCAGACAGAGGTTGTCAATAGGATGATTGTGCACATTCTGCGCATGTATAACTCAAAGCATCCACGCACATGGGACGAGAGCCTCCCCTACATTCAGCACAGCTACAACCGAGCTCTTCACAGCTCCACTGGCCATAGCCCTTTTCAGGTGGGTTTGGGATTCCAGCCACTATGCCCCATTGATGTGGCCATGCCACTTGCAGCTACTCACATGAATTCAGCTCATGTCCAGTCCGAAACAGATAAGGCCACCAGCTTCATTGAGCGCATCCAACATATTCGCCAGCAGGTCCATGACATTCTTGAGAAATCAAATGCCAAGTACAAGCAGCGACATGATCAACATCGGGTGCCACACAAGTTTCAGGTGGGCGACAAAGTCTGGTTGCATTTGCAAAAGGAACGCCTTACTGGAGCCTATCGGAAATTGAGACCACTCCGATATGGTCCTTACACCATTACTAAGGCTATGGGAGACAATGCATTTGAGCTCAGCATTCCCCCATTCCTTGGCCTGCACCCAGTATTCAATGTGGACCGCCTTCGGCCATACTTTCCACCATTGCTAGACACATCCGACATTGCAGAACAGCTCAAACCCACAGAATTAAATCCAGATTGCATGGAACAAGCTGCAACTGATCGGATCATGGACACACAGATCAAGAACACTCGCCAACAGAATATCCAACTGTATCGAGTTGTCAAAGCGGGCCAACTCCTTCAGCAGGGCAAGTGGCTCACCAGGGAACAAGTTCAGCAGAAGTTTCCTCATCTCATGGAGGAGCTCAACGCAATGGGGACCATTGCTTCCTAAGGGGGGAGGAATGATCCAGGTGGATATTGGTGGCCACCTGCCAAGTCCACCTGGACCCCCACCATTGTCTTTCTCAGCATTTTCAGTTTCCTTAATTGTAGCACAACTTACTATTTTTAGCAGTTTTTCGGGTCCTGAACTTCCGGAGCCGTTTTGAGGCCCTAAACGACGTTTTTTGGGGAATCCAGGGGCAACACGAGTCCATGGAATGGACTGTGTTTCCCGTTCCAACAATGATAGTGCTCGGATAGATCTTTCTAATGAGCTATTGTACGCGTCAAACGGAGATCATATGCCAAAGTTACGACCCCGGGAAGTTGATGTACCAACTTACCCCCAAACGGGGCCCACAGTTTGGCGTTTCATCTCCTAGGGTTAGGTTTTGGAATGTTAAGGGTTTTTCCATTGTTTCTCAACAATAAATAGGCCTTCGAGCCTCATTGTAACACAGTTCAGAGGCATGTAGCCATCACATCTCTTCTCAGAGATAAGCTACCATCGCCCTAGCTAGTTTATTTCCATTTCTGTTTGTAAGCATATTTCAGTATTTTCCATTAATGAAATGAAGTATTATTTCCGCTGCATCTTTGTGTATATGGTTATCTCTGTAATTTGTTGCGTTCCTGTTTAAATCCGGATCAGAAATGGGTGATTCCGAGGAGCCATCCTTAGGTCAATTTCAAGGCTTATCGGCCAATGATTCAAGCCAAGGCAAGGAAGGATCGTGGCTTGTAAGAAAAGATCCTACTCGAGGATGTTATCAAAGACGAGAAAGCACTCCAACCGAGATGATATCTGGCATTTCCCATGTTATCTATTATTCCATGTGATGGAGCCATTCCCAAACTCAATATCTTCAACTTCCAGGGCTTGGATGGTCTCTTAGAAGGCTAGAGATATTGGGTCTGGTCTTGTGATGCCTCCATTTCCCTCGCTTAGTTCCTTGATCATAGTAAATTCCTCTGCCATGATCCAGCTTGAGCTTTCTATTATGATTTTTAAATATCTAAGATTCCATTCTTGGCTCCTGGTAGTGTAGGGCCATACATTCCCGTGAGCCATAATTTCTTTGCAGATCTGATGCACGTGAACTGACCAGATAGGGAGTTTGGAGAGGTGATCTAGTGTTGGAAGAAGACGGATCTGGGATCCCAAAGCATTCCCATCACCCCTGCACAACCCCTTGCATCCAGCATCATGCACTCCACTATCAGCCAACTTCTACTAGTGATGTCTTTGATCTTTTCCATTGGTACTTTAGTTTCCTAGAGTACTACAATATCTGGTTTCTCTTTCTAGATCCTATCCTTTAGGTACCTCAACTTCCCCTTGGAGTTGAGTCCCCTTATGTTCCACGATACTAACTACATTAAGGGGCAAATGCGATGGAGTGTTAATAGTACTCTGTCAAGAGATTATCCTGTCTTGAGTTAACTAGGATCACCCCTGCTTCGCAGATCACTTCTCTAGTGGGTCTCCTTTGTTTTTTCCTGGTGCTCGAACTAGTTCTTGACCTTCTCCCGAGCGGATCACCTTCCCGTACGGTCAATGCCATTTGTGGGGTTGGCTTAGGTGGCGCATCTCGTTGCTCCCTTTCATCCGAGTTAAGTTGCTCCAATTTGAAATCTTGTTCCAACGCTTGCCTCACTTATGTGAGGACTTGTTGAATTTATTTTCCCATCGTCTATTTTTCTAGAGCCTTGCATTTGCTGGCTTGTTTGTTTTTAGGGTTTTCTATGTTGGTCTCCACTTCCATAGCTGTTTGAGTTTCCAGTGTTGCCTTAGGCCCGACTTGTTGCTCGGTTTCACTTGCCTTGGCCAGGAGGGCAAAGCGGTTAGTGGCAGGGTGGCTGGAAGTTATCAGGGAGGTCCTGGGCAGTGTTGGAGGAGGGCCAAGAGGGGCTTGGGAAGGGACTTCTTTACTGGATGGAGGGCGTCGCCTTGATACTTCCTAAAACCCATCTGAGGATTCGTTGGGGCAACATTGGCCTGTTGAGGACAGTCACAGAACAAATGTCCATGCTCATGGCAGAGCTTGAATTTAAAGGGGTCACGTTCATAATCTAATGACTACAACCAAACCTCATCCTAGTACTCAATCTCCACTAACTCAGGGAGAGGTTGGGATATATTCATATAAACAGAAATCTTGGCATAAGAGGAGAACCTGCAGCGTTCGGTAATCTTGGAGACCTGCACAAAATCCCCAATGGAGTTACCAATTGATTCCAGAATATCCATTTCCCATAAGTCTTCTAGCAGGGATTATAGTCGAACCCAGATAGGGGTTGCAAGGAACTATTCCTTCTCCGAATTATAACATGGTTCTGAGTGTCTCATGAAGAGGCTTGCACTATTCATAAAGTACAACCCATTATTCAGGATGCGTTTGTGATCCTCTAGATCTTCGAAAATCATAGTGAAGAACCCCTTTGCTTGGAGTCGTAGGTCAAATGGTGCTCTCGACTACCATTTTAGCTGGATCCATCCTAGAATGCTTGATTCCTGGGGCCAAATGCCCCATGAATTTGAAAATGACCACATGGTCATGCATAACTTGTTAGGACTACTCCAGTCAATGGTTGGGTATTACCACCCTAAGGTTTTTAACGGCTTTGGGCGAGCATTGACCTCGAATTTGGGCTTGCCATTGCACTCCCAGAGTTGGTGTCTCTGATGTGTTGCCTTTTCGCGGCCCTGAAGAGGACGGATTGTGGGAAGGGCGATTAGAGCCCATCAATATGGATTTTAAGGAGGGCGTTGATTCCCCTTTCCCCAGAGCGCCCGACATGTGGCTACCTAGTTAGTTAGATGTGGTAGATAAGAGGTGTGGGAGAAGGTAATCTAGAAGGGAGCTGAAGCACTCTGATAAGGATCCGAGACCCTTGCGCCATCAAAGTAGATGAGAAACCCTAGCAGAGCAATGCCTTCTCAACTCATTGAGTCTCCATTTTTTAGCAAAATGGTCCATTTTATAATAAGATGTGTAATTCTTCTTTTTTTCTCAAGTTAAAGTTGACCGATAACCTTTCTATACATGGTTAATCAGGGAAATGTGTGCATTGGTAAGACGTTCTTTGTGTTGCAATAGTTTTTTTGTTATATTTAGGGAGCCTTTCCCTATATCAACCACATTAATATTTTTAATGTGGTTGTACTAGTTATAAAATAACAGATTTAGATCCATCTTAATTTTGGATCTACCTGACAGGGAGAGAGATCAAATAAATCTACTAGGTATAAATATTTTTAAAATAAAAAATGATTTAATCTCTCTTAACTCTTGATAAATCCAAATTTAAAATAAATTTAAATTAATATTAAAAAATATATAAAAAAATACAAAATGTAAAATACTTTATATCAAATTACGAAAGAAAATGCAAATTCAAAATAGAATTTCCCCACTTTTAAATGCAAATTCAAAATAGAATTTCCCCACTTTTTCTCTTTCACGTCATGTTTTCACTGGTTTTACCGTCTGAATGAATTTATATCAACTAAACAAAACTCAAACGATTGAATTTCTATGGACTCAACAAAATTCCGCTCTGGATTGAATTTCTATACATTAAATTTCTGTGAAGTTTAACTCTCTTTTTCCCGGTCAACCCGAGACGCCTATTTTCCCCTCTTTTTTTCCGAATTTTATATGAATTACAGAAAGTAGCAGAAAGATCTTCCGCCACTTTCTTCACTCCGTTGGCCCCACAGAATCAACTCAATACACCGACATTTTCCTTTTTCCCTGAATTTTCTCTTTGCTTTACAATTTTCCGACTCAAATCATTTCATTTATCTTTTTCCGCATTTACAATGTGCGGTTCCATACTCTGTTTACCCTCAAGTCAAGCAATACAATGTGCGGTTCCATATTCTATCCTTTGTTCCACATCTACACCATTAAATTTCTATCAACTGCACTCCTATTATTTTTCTCACCCTATTATTTCCTTTTTTCCCATATGTAGAATTGGAATTTTATATGAATTATAGAAAGTTCCCAGAAAGATCTTCCGCCACTTTCTTCGCTCCGTTGGCCCCACACTCAAATCATTTCATTTTTGTTGGTTTTATCTTTTTGCGTTTTGTCTTTTCCCTCAATTTGCGGTTCCATACACTGTTTACCCTCAACTCAAGTCAAGTCAATAAATTTATTTTTCTTACCCTTTTCTATTCTTTGTTCCACATCTACACCATTAAATTTCTTTAACGAAAATTTCTATCAAATTTCCATTGATAAATTCTATTAAATTTCAACTCAATTCAATTCAATAAATTTATTTTTCTTACCCTTTTCTATTCTTTGTTCCACATCTACACCATTAAATTTCTTTAACGGAAATTTCTATCAAATTTCCATTGATAAATTCTATTAAATTTCAAAGTCGAATGCCCGTTTTCCAGTTTCCACATTCTTTTTTTCCAAAATCAAATCAATCTATACATTTATTTCTCTCTGTTTTTCCTTGCGCAACTAGACGGTTAAATTAGCATTTTTCGGTCTCCATTCTCCTTTTTCCGAGTCAAGATCCTTGCGTGTCCACAGGGTTAAATTTCTATCTATATCTCAAAGATTTTTCGGTCTCCTTTTCCCGCGTGTCTATACGGTTAAAGGCCCATTTTTCCAGGTGCAACCATTTGAATGAAGTACGAATGCTTTTCCGGTGCAATAATGTTTCCTTTCCCGAATCAACAGTCCATTTCTCTCTCTGTCTGAGCATGTAGAATTGCATTTATGTGAATGACACAAAATTCCAATTAAGTTTGTGAACATTTTCCACCACTTTCTTTACCAGCTTGACTTCACTCAACAAGTCAATACACCGCCATTTTCTTTTGCAGTTGTCTTAATGCGATTTTTTGGAAGCCTTTCTGGTGGGTTTTTTTGGTCAAAATCCGGCAGCAATTTATTGGAATCGCAAGTTTGATAGCTAGTTTCTGCACAATCAAACCGTCACAGGGGTTTTTCACAGCGTTGAATCCAAGTATGCAGTTAAAAAACCATTTAAATAGCTGCTGCGATTATAAATACATGGTGATTCACAACAATTATAGCCTTTGGCTTTGAAAGAAGTTGGAGTTAGACTCAGCAAGAATAATCTGAGTGGATACATTCCTAAACCGCTCTCTAAACTATATAGTTTCGTTGTTCTGGGTGTCTCTTCTAATAACCTTTGTGGGCCAATCCTTGGGGAACACAATTTTCACATTCAGTGCAACATCATTTCAAAGGAATAAATGCTTACATGGGTGTCCTTTAGATTCATGTAATGGAAAGGAAAGCTGAGGGAGAGAAGCTCACAATAATAGTAGCAGTAGCAATGTTAAAGTGGGATCGCTGGAGCATCTAGATGACAAGATGTTACTAATGGTATTGGGAATTGGATTTGGAATTGGAATTTGGGGAATAGTTGGTATGTTCATCTTTTATAAGAGAGCCAAAGTGTGGGTGTTGGGTCTACCACCTAATAGACCACGACTCTTCTATGGATTGTATCAATTCCCTACATAGAGATTCAAACAATAATTGTTGGCTCTATTATGTGGTGAATTAAATTGCCATATAAATGCTAAATGATATTTATGATGTATTATCTTCTCACCTATCAAGTTTTTGCATTTTTAAATTATTTATATTTCTTATTATTTTTTATCACATTGAATTAATTTCTAATCAAATAACATAAATATTATTTTATATAAAATAATATATTTAAGAAAAAATAATAAATATAATCCCAACTTAATTATCTATTTTTATTCATATATATTCATTTTAATATAAAATATTATTATTCATCACATATTTAATAATAATTAAAAAAAAAAAAAACACAATTCTTTTACTATCTTTTTTATTAATTAGACATATTTTCCTTATTATGAAATGTCTGAAATGAAATTATTATATTTAAAATCATGGAAAATTTTAGGGGCTAATGTTCGCCCAGTGGGCTAATTTTCCATGATTTTTCCAAAAAAAAGATTCGCCAATTTCCAATTTTATAAAAGACGATTCGCCCAAATTTTAGAATATAAAATTATTTTACCTTAAAAATCGCCAACATTATAGAGAGACTATATATAAAATAATTATAAATTTGATTAATTTTACAAATATATCAATAAACATTTATAATTTGCATATTAGGGATTAGTGAGATTCGCCAATGTTTTAAACTTCAAGAAAATTTTCCATCCTTAAAATTTTCCTTCTTTAAAATCATAGTATAAAAGAAAAAAGAAAAAAGAAAAATATTTTTTTTCATATTAAAAAAATATTTATTATTACTTTTTATTTCTTTAATAATGGATTTGATAATTAAATTTATGTTTTATAAAATGAAATGGACATTTTTCACTACCATTACAAATATTAAAAACATCATAGTGTTTTTAAACATAAAAACAATTAAATAAATAAATAAAAAACATAATATTTTATACACATTACATTTTGTATTTTTTTATTTAAAAATGTAATCAAAATATCAATTAAATAAATAAATTTTAATAAATTATATCTATATATATCTATATCTATATATATATATATATATATATATATATAGATATGATGATGATAATGATGATGATGGTTCACGTCCAGAGACCAAATTTTGATCTATCGAACCTAAAGATATTTAGTTTGATTTAAGATTTTATTCTTATGCTCAAAAAGCTTGGAGAGAAGCCTCCTGAGCTCACTGTAATTTTGACAACGTAAAAGGCTAGGAAGGTTAGTCAAAAAAGATTTTGAAATTGAGATCTAATGTCGTTGTACGCACTCTAAGAGGAAGTGATTTTCATCCTCGATGTTCGTATTCTCACAGAGATGGCAGAACCTTTCCATCCATGGTGTTTTAGGAACTACCCAACGACTCGTTTCACTATGGAGCTCATGAGAGTTCGTTCTAATCTTGGCTATATTAATTTTCTTCTTTGAGCTATTTAAAACAGAGAGATACTTTTGATCTTCTAGGGTGGGGTCGATGACCTCCTTATAATATTTTAATTTTCTTTTAGCTGTTAAATCTTTCTCAAACCAAATTTTTTCTTTGAACTTAGATGACCTCCTTATAATATCTTAATTTTCTTTTAGCTGTTAAATCTTTCTCAAACCAAATTTTTTCTTTGAACTTAGAAGTAACAATATTTTTAATGTTATTAACGTTTTGCAATGCAACATTCTTGTCTATCTCCCAATGGTTTAACCAAGCCCTGGTGTCTTTATACCAACCTCGTTTGAGCCTTAGGTGGTTTTGGCTGGAATTTATAGCTAGCTTAGGAAGTCTATGGTCTTCTATGTTATTGATTTTATGTTTGTACAACATAATCCTAGTCATAGCTATGCGCTCGATAGGAAAAGACCCACTTCTATAAGGAGAATAGGATAGGGTGTGTTGCTTTTAATTTTGAGGTTATACATTATAAAACGCTTCTGGATTTGCTCAATCTTTCTACAGGATTCTCAGAGATGCTACAACCCCAATCCTCACATCCATATAAGATAACCAGAGTGACTAAAGTTTCAAAGAGGAACTTCTTTCTATCCCTCATTACGAGGTTTATCGTTTTACAGTTATTTTCAAGACCAAAATAAGCTTTCCATCCCCCATTAATCCTTTTCTCAATGCTATAGTTCCAGTTGAGCTTGTGATGAATATCAATTCCTAGGTACTTGTAGGAAGACACTTCCTCCAAGTTACTATTGTCATACATAAAATTAGCGTAAGTGTCCTTCTTGGATTTGATAATCATAACTTTTGTTTTGTCAATGTTAACAATCATACCCATGGTAGAGCAGAAATACTTAAGAAGTATAAGTTGCTTATCAAGATCAAATGGGAACCTTGCAAGAAGAACAATATCGTCAGCATAGAGAAGAAGGATGATGACTATCACAGCTAAGATCGTGCCAGCACAACCTGCTTCCTCTAAACAACCTTCTAGCTTGTCGATGTAAATGCCAAATAGGGTAGGGGAGAGGGGGCAACCTTGTTTAACTCCGATATCACACTTCATATCTTTTGACCACCCCTCATTGCTCTTTAACTTGGCAGTTACATTCTCGTATAACCTTATAGCAGCAGCTCTCAACTCAAAAGGAACCTTTAGCTCTTCTAATCTGTTACAAAAGTTGTTTCTAGGAACCGTATCGAAAGCCTTTCTAAAGTCCACAAAGCAACAAAAGAGATTGGATTTATCATTGCGGCATTCCTCCACAATGATCCTAAGCATAACGAGGTGGTCTGTTGTTGAGTGTTGCTTTCTAAAACCCACCTGGCCTTTAGCCCGCTTACCTTCACTTTCAAGCCATATGCTCAACTTCCTTTCCAAAATAATACCATATAACTTGGCTAGGAGAGGGCTGATTATAATTGTCCAATAATTAGAGGGGTTATTTGTATCCTCACTTTTAAAAATAGGGATAATGAGGCTTTGAGTCCATGGTTTAGGGAACCCTTTCTTGACCGCTTGATTGAAAAGCTTGTGAATGTGGGGGATGAGGGTAGGACCTCCAATTTTTAAGATTTCCGCCTGGTAACCTTCAATGTCCTTAGCTTTCCCATTAGCCAAGCGATTAACCCCAAAATCAATGTCTTCTAATGAGAAACTTCTTTCGTTGTGAGAAGGGTTTCAAAGTTATCCATGACGTTTGGAGATTCATAAAGCTTTTTAAGATAGGAATTCCAGTTGTGTAAAGCAATTTTATTATTATCTTTAGTTTTCCTAGTTAGAATCTGCCTCCAAAATTTCTTAGGAGCTACCTTAGAGAGGTGTAAGAGATTCTCTTGTCTTTTACGAATATACTGCCTTTTTTTCCTTTTAGTTAGGGCTTTGTATATTTTTATCTTGCCAATTTTAAGAGATTCATCAACAACTTCCTTAATTTCTCTCCTCTCACTTGTACAATCTTTGTCATACCTTGGGTTGGTTTTGATATTTCTTTTATTACTTGAAACTTCAATTGAGAACTTGTTAATAGAATGTGAGAGGGTTGTAGAAAAATTATGATAGAGATCTTCTATGTTTTCTATACTAGATAAAGGAAGCAAATTAGTTTTTAATTCATTTAGAAAGAGATCGTTTTTATTTCTGTCAAAAATTTACTTCTTTTGGCTATAAGGATTATCTTCTATGGGATCTCTATGCATGACAAAATTGAGAGCTATAAGTAAAGGCCTATGATCAAAGTTAGGCTCGTGGTCGTTTAAGATGTCAAAATTTGTTATTTCATTGTATAGAGGGAGATAGGAGATAACATAGTCTACCACGCTGCTACCAAGCCAGTGGATGCAGGTCATCTGGCTAGAATTGGGCCACTTCTTTAGACCGCTGCAAATTATGAGATCCTGAGCACTAGAGAGCTTGACTAGCTCCGACCCAAACAATTTCTTCCTGAGGTCTTCAGAGCTCCTTTTGTACTGGCTAGCCAGAGGAAGGTCTTTATGGTTTTTTTATAGTTATATTGGAAGTTACATTATATTTTAATTACTAATAGTAAACTTGATATTGAAAAAAATTAGCAAAGTTGATATTGAATTATAATATTTATTATTTATATAAAAAATTTAATCAAATTTGAATTTTTCTTTTTGCATAAAATATATAAAATATGTTTTTTTTTTAAATATAAATCTTAATAAATTATATATATAATATGAAAATATTTATATTAATTGTAAAATTTATGGTCTGATTATAGTTATATTGGGAGTTACATTATTATTTTCTACCATCTTCAATATCATCTACAAACTCATGAAATAAAATTATTATCCCAATACTAAACATATATGGGTTTCTCGAGGTGAATATCTTCCAACATAATCCAAAATTGGATGAAATAGTCTACTTCAAAATACAATACTTGATTACAACATATTTCCCGAGACTCATTGGATTAATCCGTAAACATAGAATTCATTCCTTTAATGTAGAACACCAAAATCATAAACTATATATTGGTGACTTCATGTAAATCAAGTTTTTTGAAATACATTTCACATTTCTAGCTTTATTATTGTATTATTATATAATTAATTGTCATTTGTATAAATAAAAATTCTCATGATTATTTCTAGTTAATATTTCTTTGTATTAACAATGTATTTTTATAAATAAAAAATATCGATGTGACCCTATGTTTTAACTCAACATTGAAATTCATTACATACCTAGCCAATCTAAGTCCATGATCAATAACAACAGTAACATTGTTGTCACTGGCTACCAAATTAAATAAGGTTGATATGTTTGATGACTAGATAAATAAAAATATGACCCTATATTCAATTGTTGAGATCCATTACATGTCTGGCTAATCTAAGTCCATGATCTACCACTGCTTGCCACCCTGAATCACTCGATAGGTAGAGATATGAAATTTGATATCAAGGGTTTCATGTGACTATTTTAGATATGAATTGGAACATGTTTGTTTCTTCATACCCATGGAAATTGAACACGTGGTAGTTTTATCACCTCACATTTTGAGAATTAGGTGGAGCCCTTGACTATTCAACAAATTCAATATTAAATTTAAGAGGTTATATTAAAAATTGGAGATTAATATGACTAAATGATAATAAAACCAAAAACTATATATTCTAAGTGACACACACACACACATATATATATCCCTACATCAAGTGCATAATTTAATTAATTGTTCATTTACTATAAATAAAATATGTTATAATCAAAATCTCAATGACCAAATAAATTTAAATAAATTGTATGCATGTGCACAGATAAAAAATAGGACACACCCATCTCACAAAATTTCTATAATAATAAAGATAAAGAGGGAGCCACGTCATTTGATGTGGAAAGGCCAAATGAAAAATAAACAGTGGTTTGCAAATATATTTTATTGAAAAGATTATATTACTAGTGAAGTTTAATTTTCATAACATTTATTTAACAAGGCCGCATAGCTAGTGTTTCCTGTTGCTTAGTTTAATTATTGAACATTAAAAGGTATGAACCAATTTTTACATTTGATCATGAGTCTAATGTTTGACTTGAAAGTACAGTGTACAATTAGTTAATACATATTTATTCATTTCAGCTTTGAAAGTACAATGTACTTAAGCGAAAGTTGAAGGATGAAATGCATTCATAAGAATGATGTGCATGAACACAGGGATGTTGACGATTTCCTTGTATTTGAACATGTATGTGTGATTAACTTGAAGGGTTGATTACTTTGTTGTAAACATGCATGTAATGTAATCTTGACTTGGGAAAAGTTGATTTGGTCTCCAAGATGAAGATGATGATGAAGTGTTTCATCTTTAAAAAAGAACTGTAGAATTCATTTTCTACATGCTTGACTTGAGGGGTCAATTGTTTTAAAGGCATGTTTTGTCAGCTTGTTGTCTAGTCCATCATTTGTATGCAGATGTAAGACATGGAGGTAATTCACAAGATGTGAAAATCTGTTTCTTTTGTTGAAGCAAGAGTTTAGGCCATCCAGTTGTTGTCTATAATTCTGTTGTTGTTGACAGTATGTCAAATAGGTACAAATGTAAATTTTTGTGAATAAGATGTAACTTCACACTTGTTTGAAACCTTCTCAGTAGAAGTTCTGCATGAAGACAAGGAGGAAGACAGTTCTTAACTGAAGGACAAGCACATCTAGGAAGGAAAGTGTTGACTATCTTCGAGTTTTGGCTCAAAGACACTCGCTATGCAAGGCAAGTGTATGAAGGTTGAAAGAAGAGGGTGTTGTTACTCTCATCTAATGTTCAGATCAGTATATCAGTCTTTTGGGGTCCAAAAGATTTCCAATGGGGAGGTGTGATTAGAAAATGATCCTAGATGAATTTTTACTCAAAAATGAAAGTCAAAGGATTCTCTTGGAAATAGTCTCATTGCATAGATCTTTTCATTCTGAATCTAATGCAATTTGAATGGACCAAAATGGACTCTAGATAAGGAGTTATTGTAAATTGAAAATTGTCCAATCTCCTTAGAAAAGGAGACAATTTCTTATTAAAGCGGACTTAAGGGTTCTTTAAATAAATCACAGCATAAAGGTTCAAAGGGAGGACTTAAACGGAGGTGGAAGGAATCCCCGATTGTGATCTCCAATATATCGCATCGGAGGAAGGCCTTCATGCGATATCAAAACAAACCTCGGGCTATTTACATGTGTGATCAACGACGGCGATATCGGAGGGGTAAAGCACCAAACCTCATACCCATGTGAAAATGTGATACGCAATTGCGATCGGCGATCGGTGTCGGTGATCGATGATCAGAAAAAAGGCCTTACGCCATGCGATATGTTGAAATGTGATAGCGTCAATATCGGCGATCGGCAATCGGCGAATGGGATCGCAGCCATATGAAAGAGCCGTGCATTACGACATGCGACTTGCGATATGTGCAGACCCGAAAGGATTATAGATGCGGCTGAATTTCATTTGAGTTCTAGCTTTAGGCTTATGGTTGGGTTTCTGTGAAGTTTTTTTGTGTATTCCATTATTGGGTTCTATTTCGGGATTTATGTCGGAGGAAGGCCGAACGGTTGGGTTACCTGTGCCCGCCGTTCCTTTCATTTGTAAACTGATTCTTTTAATGAATAGTTGGTTCACGCTTTAAGCAATTGTTGTAACAGAACGTGTTATAAAAACACAATGAACCTAGAGATGCTCTAAAGGGAGGATAGCTACCAGAGGTTGGGAGGCAAAGCTTGAGCGCTTAAGGGAGGATAGCCACCAGAGGTTGGGAGGCAAAGCCAGAGCACTTAACAAAGCGAATCCACCAGAGGTTGGAGGCAGTGCCTAAATGCTTCAGTGAAGTACCAGATAGCAAAGAGATCGAAGGATCAAGCTGTTGCTGGTGTATGTTGTGCAGAAGATAGAAGAAGGAATTCCAGAGATAGTGCAGAATTCTGAGGGAGTCAGAGAAGCTAGAAGCTCAAGAAGCTCAGAGCACTGATTGAAAGAATTAGTCTAGTGTAATGCCCCACTTAAATATTATCCTACAAATTTTGTTAATGTTTACATTATCTAAAAATATTGATAAATATTGGTATATATATAAAATTCGTGATTTCTATTATTCAAATTCCCAACTTACCTTCTCAAATTGAATCTTAGGAAGGATATGGTCTCCTTCCATTATTTCAAATAATATATGTATTCATCTCACATTCCCCAACATACCCTCACATTTACTAGGGAGAAGACATGGTCCTCTCCAACTCATTATCAATATATATATTCATCTCACATTCCCCAATGTACCCTCACATTTACTAGGGAGAAGACATGGTCCTCTCCATTTAATTATATATATATATATACATATATATATATATATACATATATATATATATATATATATATATACATATATATATATATATATATATATATATATATATATATATATATATATATATATATTCATCTCACATTCCCAAATGTACTTTCAGATTTACTTGGGAGAAGACATGGTCCTCTCCCATTAATTTCCCAATTTTATATTCATGTCACATTTCCAAATGTACTCCTAGATTTACTTGGGAGAAGGAAAGTCAACTGTAAGGATGGATGAGAAGTTAATGACACTAATGAGGGGTGGTTGACATGGAAAAGAGAGATAGGGTATAAAAAGGGAAGGGGGAAGGGAGAAAAGGGGGCGTTGGGGGTCTTGCTTATGATTGTGGGGTTGGTTGTGATTTGAGGACTTGTGTTTTTTGGAGACCTTAGGAACCTGTGGAGGTTTCTTGGGTTGTTGAGAGGAGGGAAATATTGTTATCTTGGTCTGGATCATTCATCTTGGACACACACATTACATCTTGTTGGACTTAGGCTCGGAGGGCTAGGGAACCTGTGGAGGTTTTCTGGGCTAGGGATTATTTCCTAGTTGGCTGAGGGGTAAATCCAGTTGGGTCCATAAAAATGACCATTCAGCAGGAGTAGCAGGACAAAGGCATCTCCACCAGCCACCGGTACAAGTATTTCTCCATAGTTTACTCATGTAAATTTTATTAGAATGTAAATGGTAAAATTTTATTTGTCTAAAAGTCTAGTAAGTGAGTAAACTACTGCCTCTTATTGCATTTAATTTTTTTTAGAAATAGATCGGTAAGCAGACCCTAGGATAGGGCTCTTACACATGGTATTAGAGCTTTGGTTCAAAATCTGGACCCAAAGCCCACTAAACCCCAAATACCGATATAAGGGCTTGAACCTTCGACCTTGTGGCTTTTAAGCTATTGTGGTTCACAGCCACACGCTCTAACCAACTGTGCTATTCCTACAGTTCCTATTCCTGCAGTTCATTCTCTTGATCCATTAGAGAGGCCTTGAGATCTGCCACTTCCATCTTGCTCTTTTCTAATTCTTCTTTTGTGGCATCGGCCTTGGCTTCAGCTTCTCTAGCAAACCAAGTTTAGATATTATCAATAAGTTGTCTAGTAAGAGATGCAAAACTTGTTCTTGTTGATTTTGATACCATTAAAGTGAATTGCATTCATACAGTATTTGCGTCTTTTTTTTTAGGGTCACTTTTTTTTCTGGAAAAGCATCATGTTAACTGTTTTATGTAGTTGCAATGTTTAGCCCTGTACAAATGCATTCATGTTAAGTTGCTTCAAAATAACTGCCATCTGTTTTATTAGTATGCTTATTGTCTTTTTACAACCTAAGATGTTGTGCGGAAAGGCAACATGATAAATACTTTTAGCAAAAGTTGGCTTTGAGAGAATCTTTGTAAATCAACAACTACACTCATTAATTTCTTAAAATGTGATGCTTGATACATGAATAGAAAGAAATAGTTATCTTTTATAGTCACTGATTATCTGTTTGAAGAAATGCATGACAGATAGGAAGACAACAATATAACTCTAAATATCTTGGCCCCAGTGCTTGAAATCAAAATATTAAATGCATCATTAGGAGCAGCTACCTTTTATGTTTGCTATAGCTGGAGTTGGAATCCAATTCCCAGAGACTTCAAGAAAACTCTTAGAAGATAGGTTGACATGATATGGGCTCTTTATTTCTCATAATATGAGATAATTACAATGAGAGATTGTGGAAGTACAGAAATATGAAATAATAGATTGCTTTTGAGTTTAAATAACTTATCTTTATTGCCAATAGAGGAGATACTGTGATGGGTGGAAGGTGCCCTGCTTAGGGTCTATCTAGAGCTGATCCTTTTACCACTTTGAGGATGTATGGAATGATGTACGACTCAACATCCCCAAACTAGTTTCACTTACATCGAATGATCTCCAAGATGGGGAGGCTAAGGAACCCACTACTTGGTGTACTTCGTTACTATGCTCATTGCTCTAATTCTATGGATCAACACATGTGTTTGGTGGGTACCTCATACACAAATAATCATGAATAACATATACACTTTTTTGGTTACAATTGTGGTGAGAACTGTACTTTATAGGCGCTAGGGCTAGAATCTAGACAACCATTTTGGACTTATTATTATCTGGATTAGCAGTCTGGTAAAGGTTCGTCAATATGCTAGGGCAGCACCACATAGGAAAAGTGTCCACTGTCCACTAGGCATGAGTCCTCACTGTTTAGGCCATCTCCTAAAAAAAAAAAAAAAAAAACCACAGGAGACTTCCTTACACAAGACAAATCCTCCACCACAAAATCAAGAAGGCTAGTGCCTATGGAATCTTCTTTGGGTGATTATGTCTAGGAATTAATTTGAGCAATTGCCAATATGAAAACCATTTTCTACTCTAAAAAATCACAGACCAGCAACCAAAACACTCAATAAATTAGAGAATAAACCTTTGGAAAAGAACCAAATTGATCGTTAACCACCCTTACTAATCTTAGGATGAATGGCATTGATGTTACCTTTGGTATGAGGCTGAAAAAGACAACTTAGCTTGCTGATTAGACCTGCAAACCTGCAATCGAGTAGAAAAAACAAATAAAGCAGTAAGTTACAACCTGCAACTCACTTTGGGGCCTCCCCCAAGACTTAAAATGTGCAAGAAACTCAAGGCTATGGGTTGGCAGTGTTAATATTGTGAAATATGAATCCAATGAGCCCACTAACACTTCAAAAGATTGAGCATGTAAAGAGATTCAAATCTGAAATTTACTACTCAGTTTGAAGGGTTAAATCCCCACTAGGGTCAATTCCTGATTTTTATTTATGCAGATTTTTTTTATCCTTGCAAGCTTGGGTTTGATTATTCACTTCAAATAATGATTTCTAGACTTCTAGAAGTGAAGAAAATGAAGAGGATTGAAGAGATATACATTTAAATGCAAATCCCCTTGAAAGGACTTCATTTACCATGTGAAATGGTGGCTGTAATTTGTTGTTATAGACCTGCAAAACCATTGGATAACAATGTGAAATTAGCTCTCCCTGCACACACTATATCTTTTGGGGCCAATTAGATAAAACCTTTGAAACGAAACCTAAGTGCCAAAACTAGCTAAATGATGAAAACTTAAGCTAAAGCTAGTAAAATACTTTTTGTTTTTGTGTTTTCTAATTTTTATTTTCAAATAATAATATACAAGTAATTGTAAAAGATCTTGAATTTTGAGATTTGATGAGGTGAAGATGAGACTTACCTTGTGCCCCTCTAATTACCTTTTCCGGTGTCAGATTGTGATCACAACCCTCTTTAAATTAGCCCCTAATTATTTGGACTTCTGAATTTGGAGTGCTTTTCTAAGACTTGTTGGCATTATGATGCATGCGTTGTACTTGATGGCAACCCACTTGTAGAAGAACAACTCACTCACATATAACTAGATGAATCTATAGAAGAGATACCATATGTGACATAATACATGGGTTGCAGGACAACTCAAAGGGATCATTTCAGATGTAATGAACAATGACAACTCATTAAGTTCTCAGTATGGCAAGTTAGCTTTGCCATCAAGTCCAAAGGGGGAGATTGTTGGCATTATGATGCATGTGTTGCACTTGATGGCAACTCACATAGATGACAGATCATAGTGTAGCAGGTCAGTAGCAAAGAATTGATTATCAGACTACAAAGGATGAAGAAAGAAAAGTATATACGCAAGTTCACTATATAAAAAGGCGTGTATACATGCGGGATGGATGATCAAAAGTCGCGTATGCGTATGCACGCACTTTCATGCACAGAAAAGCGCGTACATGTGGGAAAGCTTAGTTTTGGGTCCGTGGTATTTAGACCTATGGTTTTGGACCTTGGTATTGCATCTGAAGTATTGAACCCAGGTATTGGGTTCCTAGTATTGGTTCTAAATGGCTTTGGACCATGGTATTGAGCAAGGCCTAAGACTATAAAAGGAGAAGAAGATCATTAGGAAAGTGCATGGAGAAAGTCTTGAATATCTGATGAAGTAGGAGATCCAGTATGCAGGTTATGGTTGCATGATGCCTTGCTTGATCTGAGCTAAGGAGGAATCTCAACAGTTGATGGAGAACAAGATCTAAGGATAGATTGGGATCTAATGGCTTGGAATGAATCATCTCTATACAGTTTGATCTTGCTTATTCTAAATCTGTATACTGATGCATGAATTTTTTTGTAAATATCATGATCTAAGTATAACTCAAGTTTGGAATAGTTGCAAATCATGAATGAATATTTACAGAGATATACGCTGGTTTACTATGTTAAAAGCGCATACATACGCAGGTTAGATACATATAAGTAGCGTATATCATATGAGCTATGATGTTTGAAGTTACACGTGTTTCTGGTTGTTGATGAGTTCTAATGACTGTTTACTGGTGTCCGTATTCTACATATTCAGATTGATTGATTATGTTTAGCTTCAGTGTTGATGGATGAGACCCATAATCAGGATCAGAATGACTTATCTTTATTTGATTTGATGAACTAGATCTAATTGCTAACATACATATTATTCTTTTATATGTAATGATCTGAATATGTTTGAAGTCAGGAAGTGAAACAAAGTTATAAGTAAGTAATTAATGACATATACGCTGGTTTGCTTTGATGATGTTGTGTATATACACTGGTTCAGAACTTCCAAGTAGTGTATGCACTTTGTTGCATGACTTTTGATGATACAGTTGGTTCTGAATATTGTTGTAGAGTTCAATGGTCTGCTCTGTGTTCTGGTGACTGCATTTTTGTTGACAGAGTTCAGTGATTCAGTATTGGGTGTTTTAGAGATTGATGATGCAAGTGGTGATTGTTTTGTGCTTCAATGATATTGATGGGTCCATTATGAAAATTGGATGAAACTTGGCCTTCAGATTATGATGTTGTGTTCCATGAGTATCCAGTTTGAAAATGTATGAAATGTGGTACCTGGAGGAAGAAATATAAGGTTGTAGTCTTCTGTAGGTCGGCACCTACGTACTAGTACATCAACTAGTACAAGAGCTAAGGGGGTGGCAGCTCCCTTCCAATAGCAGCTGGAAAACGAGCAAAGGTTGGAGCATCTTCAGTAGGCCAGTACCTATGTACTAGTAAATGGATTGGCTAGTACAAGAGCTAAGGGGGTTGTAGCTCCCTTCCAGGAGAGTCTGTAGAACGAGAGAAGGTTGTAGCCTTCTATAGGTAGAAGCCTACGTACTGGTATAAGACTGCACCGGTACAGAAATATTGTAAAAATAAGTTTCTTATTAAAAATAAGATTGATACGACTTGCAACAGGTGGTTTTCACCCACATTGGGTTTCCACCTTACATCATGGTGTTCATATGTGCTTCTTGTGTGTGATGATTTATTCTATTTTACTGCTCCTGTTTATTGTTCATATGGTTAATAATGTTCTGATGCACTCATTAAGGATCAACTAACTGTCTCATAATTTTACTGGATATACGCTAGTTGCATTACACATAGTTGTGTATACACCCGGTTTTCCTTAACATAAGTAGCGTATATGAATCTTAATATGGAAATGAAAAAGTTATATTGATTTGATAATATTGATTCACCCCCCCCCCCCCCTCTCAGTATTATTTCCAACAATTGGTATCAGAGCAGGTCCTTTGGTAGAAGCTTGATCGCTTCAAGGAGATCCATAGAACAATGGGAAAGAAGCTTAAGAGGAAAGCGCCTAAGAAGAAGAAGACATATTAAAAGAACTATGGCATTGGGAGAATCGATTGAGGAATATGTGGAAGAAGCACTTTAGATTCAGAATCACTTCAGAATGAAGATGAACAAGCAAAAGAACTATCAGGTATGAATTTGTTATCCTCTGGTGATACAGTTATCTATCCATTTGAAGATGATGAAAGTGATAGCGAAGCAACTGAAATTGCTCTTATGGGTGAGCAAGAAAGATATCAAATAGAGGCAGAATTTAAAAGGCTTACAGACAAAATTAGAGATCAACAAGATCTATTGAACAAAAGGGAATGTGCCTTCAAAGAAGAAGCTACCAAACTAAAAGCTCAACTGGAGGAAGGAAACAAGGTAAGGAAGTTATTCAAGGACAAAGAAGATCAATGTCAAAAGTTGCAGGATGAAGTGACATCATTAAGAAATGAAGTCAATGAAAGGAGCACAACAATCAAGAAACTCAGAGATAGATCCAGTTACTATGAAATTCTTGAAGCTACGATCCTCTCGCTAAAAGAAGATCTTGAAGAATCAAATAAGCAGAATAAAGAACTACTCCAAGCTCTTGAAAAACAAGAAAATGAAGTTCTTGAACTAAGACATCAGTTTCAAGAAGGAAGAAAACATGAAGAAGCAGTATCTTGAAAAGGAAGAGCAACATCAGGTTGAGGTAAATATTCTAAAAGATAAATTGGAAGAAAATGATAAGCTCTTACGATTTCAAGATATTACTAAGATCTTGGATGATATTCTTAGTAGTCAAAGGTCTCCTGCTATCAAAACTGGTCTTGGTTTTCATGAATCTGTTGAAGGAGAATCTAGTTCACAAAATAAGACAAGGAGCTCTAATGCACAATCTGAAATACTCAACAAGGAGATGAGAAGTCAATCCCACCATCAGCCAAGGAAAGAAATTCTTCAAAGAAAATCTTTTACTCCTTCGATGAATAATGTTGAATGTTATGTATGTCATAATATTGGACATGTTACAGCCAAATGCAGAAGAAGAATGGTTCAAGACCATCATGCAGAAATATCATCACGTTCCAGGTACTTTAAAGGATATTGTTTTTCTTGCAATATGTTTGGTCACAAAGTTGTTGATTGCTACAGAAGGAATATGAAACATGTAAGATGTTATGCATGTAACAAGCTTGGACATACAACAAAGGAATGCAAGAACAAAGTACGGGCACCATACCAAAAGGAGAAAACATGATCACACTTGAAGATATGGAAGAAGAAGGAAGTACAGTCAGAAAGATGCGGAACAACACAATGTACAGACATAACAGACTCAGAGGGAGCTGAAAGTGTAAAACTTCAGTGTCCTAAATTTCATACGCAAGTTTCATAGAGGGAAGTCATGTATATACGTGAGTTAGTCACTGCACAGTTGCGTATATGGAAAAGCAGTGGGACATGCTCAGGAAAAAGGGTCTGATATGATTCAGTTCATTATTTGCTCTGTTTGATGATGGTTATAATTAGCTAATGATGTATAGAAATGTCTTGATACTCATAAGATGTTTAGAAGTGTTTTTGCGCCTAACTTGATGATGATGATGTCTTGATACTTCTTGCTGATATATGAATGATCAGATTTGACAGTAAACAGATGGCACAGGTTTAGGGGGAGTTTATGTTTTGAATAATGCATTGTTGGCATTATGGTTGAAAGTCCTTGGTAATGATGCTTATGATACATCTTTCTATGATATGGTTATGAGTTGTCCATGACAAAATCCCATGTGATTCTTGGGTTTACATAGTTGATATCAGATTTGTGGTTGATTCTCTGATGATGCATATACGGTGCTTACATGGTGATATTCATGTGGATAAGGATTGTTGCTGTTGATGATATCAAGAAGTCTTGACAAATGATCTTGAGCTCAAGATACATAGTGCTGGATACATGGATGATTACTCAAAGTTGAATTGTTGGAGACATGATGATGATGAATTCTTACCTATATGATGATAGGATGATGCTTACATATGTTTATTGATGCAGATGTTCCCAAGTGAAGATACTTGGATTATGCAGATCTTGATATTGATGAGATGGCTATGGTGTTTTCCACATATGATATAATGTGAATGATTTTGGATTCTGTTCAAAAGGATGAGTTGATATCTATATGCAGACATACCCTGTTACAGGTTGTTGACTTATACAGGTTGTTGATCTAGGTGTTGTTGACAAATGCTTATGGAGCAACTCATACATTGTGTATGATAGTTATTGATGACTATCATGGTTCTATTTAGATGGTTGGTCTCTATTATAAATGTCATGTAAAGGTCATATCAAGACTCATTATGTAATAGTTTGTCTCTATCTATTATAGTCATTTGATGAATCCATTTTGGTCATATGTTGTAATGTATACCCCCTCTATGCATGGGAAGGATGATGTAATATTTCGGTCATGTATTGGTATCTAGTGTATTCCCACTTGGTTGGGTGGATGAGTCAACATTGGTATATCCCCACTTGGTTAGGAGATGGATGTATGTATAAGTCTTTGGTGATAGGAAGGTCATTTATGATGTATAGAGTCATGTTCTTCTTGTAGGACATCCTTTTGCAAACCTTTCTTACAGTCAAGGGGAGCATGAACAGCACACTTCAACAAAGCAGAGATTTCAACATGTACTCAGAGGGAGCATGGGCAGATTGGTACACCTTGGCACATACAAAGGGGGAGCTCATTCAGAGATTTCAGTAGGTACTCAGGGGGAGTATGGACAATGGAATGTTTATCAAGAATATCTTGGTCCGCCCTTTGCCCTTGATGTCAAAGGGGGAGAGTGATTTTGTGTTGTTGCCATCAAGTCCAAAGGGGGAGATTGTTGGCATTATGATGCATGTGTTGTACTTGATGGCAACCCACTTGTAGAAGAACAACTCACTTATATATAACTAGATGAATCTATAGAGGAGATACCAGATGTGACAAAATACATGTGATGCATGACAGCTCAAAGGGATCAGTTCAGATGTAATGAACAATGACAACTCATTAAGTTCTCAGTATGGCAAGTTAGCTTTGCCATCAAGTCCAAAGGGGGATATTTTTGGAATTATGATGCATGTGTTGTACTTGATGGCAACTCACACAGATGACAGATCATAGTGCAACAGGTCAGTAGCAAAGAATTGATGATCATACTACAAAGAATGAAGAAAGAAAAGTATATACGCAGGTTCACTATATACAAAGGCGAGTATACATGCGGGATGGATGATCAAAAGTCGTGTATGCGTATGCACACACTTTCATGCACAGAAAAGCCCGTACATGTGGGAAAGCTTAGTTTTGGGTCCGTGGTATTTAGACCTATGGTTTTGGACCTTGGTATTGCATCTGAAGTATTGAACCTAGGTATTGGGTTCCTAGTATTGGTTCTAAATGGTTTCGGACCATGGTATTGAGCAAGGCCTAAGACTATAAAAGGAGAAGAATATCATTAGGCAAGTGCATGGAGAAAGTCTTGAATATGTAATGAAGTAGGAGATCCATTATGCAGGTTATAGGTGCATGATGCCTTGCTTGATCTGAGCTAAGGAGGAATCTCAACAGTTGATGGAGAACAAGATCTAAGGATAGATTGGGATCTAATGGCTTGAAATGAATCATCTCTATATAGTTTGATCTTGCTTATTCTAGATCTGTATACTGACGCATGAAATGTTTTGTAAATATCATGATCTAAGTATAACTAAAGTTTGGAATAGCTGCAAATCATGAATGAATATTTACAT
Source organism: Pinus tabuliformis (assembly GCA_031772625.1). Taxonomy (NCBI): domain Eukaryota; kingdom Viridiplantae; phylum Streptophyta; class Pinopsida; order Pinales; family Pinaceae; genus Pinus; species Pinus tabuliformis. The sequence goes on from CM062811.1 coordinate 1,008,989,221, forward strand.
AGATATACGCTGGTTGAGTATGTTAAATGCGCGTACATACACAGGTTAGATACATCTAAGTAGCGTATATCATATGAGCTATGATGTTTGAAGTTACAGGTGTTTCTGGTTGTTGATGAGTTCTAATGACTGTTTACTGGTGTCAGTATTCTTCATATTCAGATTGATTGATTATGTTTAGCTTCAGTGTTGATGGATGAGATCTATAATCAGGATCAGAATGACTTATCTTTATGTGATTTGATGAACTAGATCTAATTGCTAACATACATATTATCCTTGTATATGTAATGATCTGAGTATGTTTGAAGTCAGGAAGTGCAGCGAAGTTATAAGTAAGTAATTAATGACATATATGCTGGTTCGCTTTAATGATGTTGCATATACACGCTGGTTCGACACTTCCAAGTAGCATATGCACTTTGTTGCATGATTTTTTATGATACAGTTGGTTTTGAATATTGTTGCAGAGTTCAATGGTTTTCTCTATGTTCTAGTGACTGCATTTTTGTTGACAGAGTTCAGTGATTCAGTATTGGGTGTTTTAGAGATTGATGATGCAAGTGGTGATTATTTTGTGCTTCAATAATATTGATGGTTCCATTATGAAAATTGGATGAAACGTGGCCTTCAGATTATGATGTTGTGTTCCATGAGTATCCAGTTTGAAAATGTATGAAATGTGGTACCTGGAGGAAGAAAGAGAAGGTTGTAGCCTTCTATAGGTGGGCACCTATGTACTAGTACATCAGCTAGTACAAGAGCTAAGGGGGTGGTAGCTCCCTTCCAATAGCAACTGGAAAACGAGTAAAGTTTGGAGCATCTTCAGTAGGCCAACACCTACGTACTGGTAAATGGATCGGCTAGTACAAGAGCTAAGGGGGTTGTAGCTACCTTCCAGGAGAGTATGGAGAACGAGAGAAGGTTGTAGCCTTCTGCAGGTAGAAGCCTGCGTACTGGTATAAGACTGCACCAGTATAGAAATATTGTAAAAAGAAGTTTCTTATTAAAAAGAAGATTGAGACGACTTGTAGTAGGTGGTTCTCACCCACATTGGGTTTCCACCTTACATCATGGTGTTCATATGTGCTTCTTGTGTGTGATGATCTGTTCTATTTTACCGCTCCTGTTTACTGTTCATATGGTTAATAATGTTTAGATGCACTCATTAAGGATCAACTAACTGCCTCATAAGTTTACTGGATATACGCTGGTTGAATTACACACAGTTGCGTATAAACGCGGTTTGCCTTAACATAAGTAGCGTATATGAATCTTAATACGGAAATGAAAAAGTTATATTGATTTGATAATACTGATTCACCCCCCCCCCCCAGTATTATTTCCAACAAGACTTTCATCGGTGCCCAAATTCAACTAGGTTCAATTCCCTTTGGAATACCTCTGGCCAATGGATCAACTATAGAGCTAGGAGAGAGATAATCTTTTAAGGAGGAATCCTTGATAAGGGTTTGTCCAAAACTCAGATTTTGATAACCATAGTCCAATAAGAAGAAGGTGAGGCGTAATGTCCTAACCTTTCTTGTCCATGTACTTATGTAGTTCCTCTATGGGTCAATCCAATAGCTTTGTGTAATTTAGACAAAAACCTGAAAAATATCTTATGAAAGCACAATATCTTTACAAGAGACAAGAAAAGAGAATAGAAAAACCAATCCACAAATTGTATGCAAGGTGTTGCATCAAGGAAGTTTTTATTATTGCATTAATGATCTCACATTTTCACATCATGCTTTGCTAAGGAAGGAGAGCTCTATATTCATAGATGAGACTTTAAATATCTGTCCTCCTTTTTGCTTCCAAATTGGCTAATTTGTGATCCATAAATTACTTGAAGACTAATCAACAATTAAATTTGTCTTCTACATTGCTCAAAACCCTCTAAAGAGGTGAGATATCGCAACAAATGGGGGCAAAATACAACTAACTAGGCTTGATTTTGCCTAAACCGCAACTTTCTCTTAGATCTTTGCTTGATTTGACTCAAGGTAAAATTAGGTGTGCTTGGAATCATCAAGGACCTTCTCAATTGGCTCAATGCTCTTCTAAATTAACCTTGGCATCCTCCTAATGGCTAGTAGAGGTCCAATGATTAACTTGCTTGTAAACTTTTCACAACTTGCTCCACAAGGCTCCAATGTCTCTCTTTAGAAGTTTGACTTGGCCCCTTTGCTTGAAATAAGATGCTTTCTCCCCTTTTCTCAAGTAACTTGTTGTTTACTTTGAAGAAATTGACTTTGCTTGACTTTCCAAACTTATCTTGGTCGAAAAGTTCTTTTGACTTGGCTTGGAAGGCTCTCCTAGTCTCCACATGTGTGGCTGACCCCCTAGAAAAATAACCACAAGCATAAAACTCCACCGCCCTTGTTGATATGAAGATTTCAGAACATGGGTTCTTGTAAAAAAAATGTAGATGACTTTTGACTGCTCACTTGTCCCATTTGACCAAGATTTGACCTGCAAAAGCCTCTTAGAAGCCCACATGTGCCACAAAAGGAGGATGCCCCCTTTGAATGAATATAAATTCCTTTTGGATCATCATTTAAAAAAAAAAAAAAATTCCTTTTAGCTTGGGAAGGAGATATATTGCTAATCAATTTTAGCCTTTGTTGACCAAGGACCTTAGAATCTATGTGTTAGGATTCACAAACTACCTTGGGAACTACAAATTGTTGGAAAATGTGAGATTTCCATGATGAAGAACATACTTGTTTACAAGAGAGTCTTTGTGTGGGTTTCATACCTACCTTAGTGGTGTGATTCCTATATGATGGATTGTACAATCCTGCGTTACGTTCCACATGTCAAGTGCAAGATGTGACCACATTCTTCATAGGATTTTTTTTTTTTTTTTTGAAATTGTTTCGAGAAGCATGCCCCAAGGTCAGTGTTGCAATGCATAACATGGACTTCCTTTAGCTTAGGTGATAGGTTGCAGAGTTATCTATCAAAAGTTTCCCAGACTTTCACTTGATCTGACCCCTTTTCCTCAACATTCATAGCAAGAACCATTAGCATCCATATATAGCTTTACAATGGAGCCAACAATTTATACCCAAAATGTGTCCCAATCAAAAAAAAGGGGAGTCAGTTCTATTTTACATATGAATGTGGCTTTTAATTCTGTTGATAGTAGATTATTATTATCCTTATTTAAGATATAGTAGATTTTCCATTCGGATAGTAGGATTATATTTCAGATAGTATATTTGTCATTCTTCATGGAGGAAGTCGTAATAACAGATCTTGAGTCTGAGAAGTAAACGACTATGAAGCACAGGAATTAAGATTAGGATGTGATGAAATATCCTACATGTCACGTTAATGATTATTCTATGGGTGGTGGAATTATTTAGAAAAAACATAGATTGAATACCATGGACTTGTGTAGGGCTTACTGTGATAGTTGTTTTAATGATCTTAAATTAAATGAGAAGATCAATTCGTAGAGAATTTGGGATTTTAGAATGGAAGCTTATTTAGTCAATAAAAGACCAGTGAAAATATTAGGATACACTTTTTCCCTTATTCTAATGTTGAATAAAAATGTCGTGAAAAATAATATGTCTCTAGTTTTGGATAAAAAGGACCCTCAACTTTCTTCACAACTTTTGTGGTCATCGGCCACTTGTGAAAGGAGTAGGCATCTTTAGAAATGCAGTGCCATTTAGAGGGGAAATACTAATAGCAACATGGCAAAGACAATTATTCCATTCGTTTAATTATTTCTCATTTGTTTGGTCATATTGTGAGTTGCAATATATATCATGAAATTGTTTTAGTACTAGTAAACAATGATTAAATATATAAAACCTTTGACATTTAGAGGACATTTCTCTCAATTAAAAAAAAAAATAAAGTATGAAAATCCTAAGGGAAACAGTTTCTGAAGTTTTGAGTCTTTTATTTTCAAGTTAACTAATTGGTTTCGAAGATGAAAAGCCAGCAAATTGGAAGAGTGAGACTAAGGTATTTATACTACTGCCTTCTAGTAGAATTGATAGTGCACTAATTAGTTGCTTGCCAATAGTTTGGTTTTGGTGCCACCTTATAGCATATCCGGGTTCAAATACTATTTTCCATGGGGACAGTGAATCTGTTTCAACTCTAATTATTATCAAGGGGTTCCACAAGGTTGTCACATGAGCATCTGTGATGCCCATTTTGACTTAGACAAACTACCTATGTTAAGGTTCTATGTTGTAGTTCCATGTTATTTATTTATGAACACTCTGTAACATTGATGCATTTGGTTGAACATGTGAAACTACTTAGATTTTATTTTGATGATGGAAACATTTGATGTATGAATTACTTGGTGATGATTTATCTAGTACATGACTTATCAGAGCTATTGTTGTTTCATGTATGGCTTAAGTGGATATGATTTATCTAATGAATGACATAGTGAAATTATGATTGTTTCCAGTATGAACTACAAAATTGACACGTGGATACTAGATTTAATAGTGTGATGATTATAGGTCTTGTTGTTATATAAATGCATGAATGAGAGCTAACCCGCAGGGGGAAAGAACTATATGATAGCCGAGAGCTACTCTTCCATTGAGGGAAGGTCGAGACATCTCATGGGGAAGGTATAACGCACATTGTTCTATTACATTTGGTATCTACTTAATATGCACTCTTATGACATGAGTAAAATGCAAATGACAGGTGGCAAAGACTACCTAACTGGATTATTCGATGACAAGTCCAACCAGCTCTGTAGTGTGGTTTGTGTTAGGGCGTTGACCCTAGTTCTGAAGGAGGGATGGAGGAATTTCCCACCGTGTATCCTCTGAAACCTAGAATCGCGGGAAGGCAGTGGTGGACATGCTTCCCTAGATGTTTGATGACGATTGCTAGTTGCCTATTGGGGAAGTTAGGTCGATGTACTCAACGCTTCCACCATGTCGATTTTATCAGTGGTTAGTATGGTCGTTGCCACTGATAAAGCAGTAGAGGCGAATAGGGTGGGAACGAAAGTAGGTCAGGATGGATAGGAGGATATAGATCAGTTGGAGACTCTTGATGGGAAGTAATGTCATTGTCTGACTTATCAAATTTTAATGCTATAACTCTCTCTGGTTTGCTATGCTTTCAAAATCCTTGTATCTTTTCATTCTAACTTCAGGACGAAGTTTTCTGAAGGAGGGGTGTATGTAATGCCCCACTTAAATCTTATCCTGCAAATTTTGTTAATGTTTACATTATCTGAAAATATTGAGAAATATTGGTCTAATATAAAATTCATGATTTTTATTATCCAAATTCCCAACTTACCTTCTCAAATTGAATCTTAGGAATGATATGGTCTCCTTCTATTATTTCAAATAATATATGTATTCATCTCACATTCTCTAATGTGCCCTCACATTTACTAGGGAGAAGACATGGTCCTCTCCATTTAATTACATCTCACATTCCCCAATGTACCCTCACATTTACTTGGGAGAAGACATGGTCCTCTCCATTTAATTACATCTCACATTCCCCAATGTACCCTCACATTTACTAGGGAGAAGACATGGTCCTATCCATTTGATTACATCTCACATTCCCCAATGTACCCTACAATTTACTAGGGAGAAGACATAGTCCTCTCCATTTAATTATCAATATATATATATATATATATATATATATATATATATATCACATTTCCAAATGTACTTTCAGATTTACTTGGGAGAAGACATGGTCCTCTCCCATTAATTTCTCAATTTTATATTCATGTCATATTTCCAAATGTACTCCCAGCTTTACTTGGGAGAAGGGAAGTCAATTGTAAGGATGTATGAGAAGTTAATGACATTAATGAGGGGTGGTTGAGATGGAGAAGAGAGGGAGAGTATAAAAAGGAAAGGGGGAAGGGAGAAAATGGGGGGTTGGGGGTCTTGCTTATGATTGTGGGGTTGGCTGTGATTTGAGGACTTGTTGTCTTTTTTGGAGACCTTAGGAACCTGTGGAGGTTTCTTTGGTTGTTGAGAGGAGGGAAATATTGTTATCTTGGTCTAGATCATTCATCTTGGATACACACACTACATCTGGTTGGACTTGGGCTCGGAGGGCTAGGGAAACTGTGGAGGTTTCCTGGGCTAGGGATTATTTCCTAGTTGGCTGGGAGGTAAATCCAGTTGGGTCCGTCAAAAGGAGCGTTCAACAGGAGTAGCAGGACAAAGGCATCTCCAGAAGCCACCGGTATAGGTATTCCTCCATAGTTTACTCATGTAAATTTTATTAAAATGTAAATGGTAAAATTTTATTTGTCTAAAAGTCTGGTAAGTGAGTAAACAACTGCCTCTTATTGAATTTTTTTTTTTTTAGAAATAGATCGGTTCGCAGACCCTAGGATAGGGCTCTTACATCCAGAGAAGCCTAGATCTGTCTGCAACTAAAGGACAACTAGGGGTAAGATGGCATTCTAAGCCCATTGGTTCAGTTGTAAACCTATGGAGTTGAGTCAAAGACTTGTAAAAGAATTCAAGCCATAATCCAAAAGAGCCTAGTCGAGTTGACAAGAGTTCATGGAGACGTAGCTCAAGAAGTTTGGGTGAACTCCTAATTATATTGTTGTTATGTGTGTTGGTTATTATTTGCATTTTTGCTGTTATATGTTTTTATATTAGTTTAAGCAAATCAACTTAAAGCACTTGAACAGTTAAAGGAAAACAAAGCATACACCTATTTCCGGTTCTTTTAATTCCGCAAATTATCAATCATAAGCATAGATCTTGGAAATTGTTTAAGCTTTGGAGTGGGAGAGATTCTCGTTGTTCTTGACAAGAAGCCTTTAGGTCCCCATTTCAGATCAATGATTCAAATATATTTAAAATTCATACAATTTCTTTGTCCATGCAACCTAGCAGATGTGGATGTGTAGTCTTGGGTGCCTTCTTGCTGAGCTTATAATCAATGAACATGTCAGTTGTTATGTTGAATGGACACTCAAGTAATTAATTGGATTTTCGCACAAATTAATGTTTGCTAGTGCCAGAACTAAAGTTTCCTTCACTTTGTCAAACATTTTAGCTACCTTCACCTTGTCAAACATTTCTTTTAGCACAAACTATGGGATGTGATTCTCCAACATGAGAACGTATCATTGTATATTGCTACCATGCTCAATGCGATAATGGTCGAATAAAAACTGGAGCATAATGTATGAATCTACCACTATCATCACAACCAATTTATTTAAGATTACCAATTTATTTTAAAATTACGCGCTCCACATCGTCCATGCTGATACTTCATTGTTGTCACTACTAGATGTGATTTGTGCCAGAAATGTTCACCACTCTAAGTATTGGTATGATACTTAGTGAAATCATTGCGAAATAAGACAAAGACAATAAAATTCAAAAAATACAAAACAAAATATTTTAATTTTTTTTATTAAATAGATAAATAATTTGAGAGATAATAATAAAAATTAAACTTATACAAATCAATTTAATTTACAAGTAATTATAAATAATTATTGTTAAACCACAAATATATTAATATTATTTAAAGCACATTGTTTTAAAATTGCACTTTATTCTCCAAATTATCATCTTACAGTTCTCTTCTCTTAATAAAATTATGTGTGTTGGGGAGTAAATCAAATCTAATTAAACACTAAGGAGACAAATAAATAACTAAAATACACTGAAAATCAAATGCACGAATTCACGTGTCATTTTGTAAAAAGCTCGAATTTGCAAACGTAAGTGCATTTTAGTTCTATTCAAGACCAATAAAAATAAGAAAATACAAAATAATTTATTTTAAAAAATAAATATTTTTGTTTGTGTAATGTTTACTTTAGGTTTAGATTTTTAATTTTTAGCCAATACGCTAAATAATTGGGTAGTCAAAGACTTTCCTAATGCGATATACCTGCTCGCGGCAAGATAATATTTAAACCTCACAAACCAATTTAATGTGACTGACATCATTACGTAATAAGAGCATAAAAACTATAACAAGCAGAGAAAAAAATAAAATTAAAATGATTTTTAATGTAAACTTTATAAAATGTTGTTAATTTTTTTTCGTCCATTTAAATTAATTTAGAGTCAAAAGCATATCTAATAGGTTAGGGTCAAAAGCATATCCAATACTTTAGACCTTAGGGCAGCAGGGATTTTCATGATTTTTTTGTTTGGTTCTTATTTTTCCCCAAGATGATGGTCTAGTTTGGTAGGTTTTAGAAGAATAATCGATATTCTAAAGGTCATCTATACAAATCAATCTATCCCTACACTATTTTGTCTTTATGTCATTTATTTTTTCATTGTAAATGATAATTTATGCTTTTGCTCTCTAGAGATGTTCAATAAATATAAAATACTTTCTATTTCGCTTTAATTTCGAGAAAGGGTAACTTGTAATTTACACAATAGACTGTTGCAAACCTTTGAGCACTATTAAGAGGGGTGAGGAGGGGAGTGAGGTGAATCAATAGTTTGGTCTTCTTAATAATTTTACCAATTTAAACTTTAATTGAATTACACATATATTCACCAACACCACAATAGATTAGCTCATGAACATAAATCATATAAGAAACTAAAACAAAGTAACCCTGAGTGCAACAATACAAATCACATCAAAACACATCCACACAAGAAACACAAGATATCTAGTGGAAAACCCTTCACCAAGAAAAAACAAACTTTGCTGCTATTACGTTGCTCTGAATATTTTATTAAGAAAAATGGTCTTTTACATAGATTTGTTGACTCCCATCGGCATGGAGACTCGACCTCATACACAATAGGCTAACACCAATAAGTTAGGAGACTCATCTCAAAAGAATCTATTCTCACACGGATCTACAAACTATCATCTGCTAAAGGCCACCACAATCAACGATATTCACCCAACTTCGATTGGACTTTCCAACTCTGGTTGGATGGAGAAACTGTTCCTTTCATCGAAGCTTCAAAATCACTGCTCCTCTTTCATGAGGTTACTGCTCCTCAACACTATGTGGACCTCATTTCGTAAATTCTCCAATTGGATCCAAGACACTCTGCTCAACAATATTTCAGCTTTACAAGTATGCTCTTAGAAACAAGACTCTCTGCAAATCATAATAAAAAAACACCACAAATATATGCTCTCCACTCTAGAAAAATAGTGGCCACAATCCATCCAACAAAAACTGAATAATATCACCAGCAGCTAAAACAAAACTCATAACAAACCCTCACACCAAAATATGAATGTTGAATAATACGATCAACAACATAAGACACTATGGCTATGTACCAAATGCGTCAGTAGCTCCTGCAAAAATAAATGTGAGAGTTGCTAATATGGAGCTCCATCAATACCAAACTCTGCTACAATTCTATGCATCAAAGATCTAAAATATGGAGATCTGAATCAATATTATACTTCAAGAAATAGATCTGCTCATATTGCTTCCATTAGAGCTCATACACTAAAGCAATCAAGCTCACTATGCCTCTGAAGCATACCCACACAATGCATCCTTCTCTAACTCACTCTCATACTCAACCAAACAATACTCAACTCTAAAGTGATGTATATAAAAAGCGTTGATCGAAATTCATCTTAGACATGGGATCAAGGGCGCACAAGTTGGACTAAATTAATACACTAACATCACTACTTATGCATTAAAGGTGTTCATATAATTGGAGGACCTTTTCAAACTATTCCCAACAACTGAAACTTATTCTAGAAGTCTCTAGGAATTTCCTTGACAATTTTCATCTGATTTGCATGAGGAATGCGAAGGATTTTTCATGAAAATTCTCAGTTGCATGGACAACACTACCTAAACTTGATTGTAGCCTTTAGTTTCTTGCACATGCATGTTTCCTAGTGACTAGAACCTTTCATTCACATGGATAAGCCTCCATGGGAGCAATTGGGGTAGAGCATACGGAAAAGCCACAAGCCCTCATCTCAGAACCTCTACCACCATTTGGATCCTCTTCTTCAACATTTGAACTCACCTCCAAACCTTTTCTAAGCTCAGTAACACCTCTACAAGTAGATAAACAATTCTCCCAAGTGTCACTACCAGGTTGATTTAAAAGGTCAACAAACAAGGTTGGAAAGAGTACTAACAAATCCTCCACTCTCCAACAAACATCTATACAAGCTGCAACACCTCTAATAGACTTGCAATATACTGTAGAACATATCCATCATCAACATAAGACCACCACACTACAAAAATTCATCGCCATGAGTATAAGCATGAAGACCTAGTTTCCAACTCAGCTAGTGTGCCAACTCATCATCAATCATAACAATTCTATCGTTTGTCCATAAATACATCGCAAGATTGACATCAATGCCAACACTTTCATCTCAATGCCAACTCGACTAGTTGCAACCATGCTACAATGAAGGCATCCAAACATCAACTATTCTACAAGGGTTGACATCAATGCCAAAATGAGCTAGCTGCAACCATGAACCAATGCCAACATCAGCTAGCTGGATCCATGCGGACCATAATGCCAACATTCTCCCCCTTTAGAATTAATGGAAACCATACACAAACTCCAGACCAATCTCCTCTATCACTCCCACTTTGACATCAATGGAAAAGGGTCAACTCCATCTGGTAAGGCAACAAGAACTGAAGCACAAATATTGGAGCAATAAACCTCTACATTTCTAAAAAGTAGTGCATATCAACCAATGACCATACTCTCCACATCAACAACAAGCAACACATCACCAACCATCATCTAGAGAAACATACTAACCAACAACATCTAGCAATAAGCAACAATATGCCAACATAAGGCAACCATACAATCATCAATCAGAAGCATCATAATGAGAAACAACATGCAACAATGTGCACATGAGCATCAAACTAAAACTCTCCATAACAACCACAAAGCAACAACATCAATCGACCTCTCTGTTCAAAACATGAGGTCAAAAACTACAACTTTCATAGCATAGTATGAGGCACACCATGAACACCTCTAGATGATCCCCCTGAACACATTCCATCTCTAACATCATATCCATACTAAAGTGAACTATTCCCACTGCAACATTGCTTCCTTGCCCATGGAAAGAAGCACAATGTGGACCAAGAGTCCACATGACCATTACTAATGACATATTACAATATATATGTACATGGTTGTAGTAGAAATACAAAGACCTCATACATCACCAATATATGACCATAACATGACCACATGACTCATGACTACATAACCCAATGATAGTATGACATACATACATGGATCCATGAGCATTTTACATAGATATATCAATAAATACATGGATCCTATGATAAAGTCCAATGGACCAATGATTGAAATACATAGTACATCATGACTATTACATCATCATTAGCCCATACATGTGGCTACAAAATGACTCCATAAGCCTATCACCATGATAACTTGATTTACAAAAGACTAGATCCTCTACCAACATAGAGTGATTGTTGCAGATCCATTTGGGCATATCACTTCCAACATCCAGATCAATGTTTTAGGGCTCATCAAACCCTAATTTCAGTTGCTACATGCCCTAAACAAGTCAACCTTTTGAATGCCTCCTTCCCACATAGTTTCATGACTTGAAGACATCCTGAAATGATCTCTAAAGGGACCAGCGTAGGTAGGCCCATGTAAGGGTGCGTTGCAGAGTAGTTAAGTCCATGCCAGGGTGCTCTACAGAGCACTTAGGCCCTCTCTGACCTGCACTAGGCGAGATTGAGTGAAATTCACATAGGGTTTGAGGAATATTCTTATGTCTTGGAGTCTTCTAGAAGTTTCCCTCACTTATCAACTACTATGAGCTTGAAAATGGATGTGGAATGAGTTAAGATGCATCCTATCCTCTCATCCCTTCCTCCATGGAACTAGTTCTAAGTATGGAAGGCCATTCAATACCCCCATTCATGACATAACCTCCTCCATCTTCCTATAAAGCGAGCACTCATCTAAGTGATCAGGGGCTGGACTTTGATGAATTGTAAGGAGATAATGTTGCTATGAGAATTGACTTTGAGACAAGTATTGTTATGTTGCCAGAGTGTCATGATTTTGATGTGATGTCAATGGGATCAAAGCTAGAGGAGTGAATTCAAATCAAAATTCATGGTTGTAATTCTACCTTCTATTCAATAAAGTATTTGAACCTTTTTCCATATGATTATCTTGTTATATGATGCTTATATGTGCGAATGTATCTGATTCCATTTACTTGTAATCAATAGATCTTTTTCTTTGATTGGTTCTGTTGGGTCCCTATAATACTAGTGATTACCCCATTACTATTGTAGTTATACCCCTTATTTATATTGTTGTGCCCCTATTACCCCCATGTTGTTATTTCTGTGCCCCATAGAATCCCTCTATTGTTATTTTTGTGGCTTTATATTATTATTGTTAGGTCGGCTGGATTATATTGTGACTCCTTAGACTCCTATATATAGAAAGGAGGTTTTTTCATTTGTATCATCCAAGAATTGTTCATTTATGTAATGTAAAGGAGGTTGCCCCCTCGAAGAGGCTAAATTCTAAGGCGTTGATCTATCTTTTCTATCTTTTCTTGAGCTGGTTTCATAACATTTGGTATCAGAGCTTTGGATTCTAGGGTTTTGCTGCTCCAAACAGGTCATCGTGGCATTTTTGCTATAACTTTTTTTCTGTGACGTTTCAGAAGTCGCAAAAAAAAATCTATTTGGGAAGAAATCGCACTGAACCTGGGGTCCAAACTTCAGAGCTTTTCGCGCGATATTTGCGGAGATATGATCTGAGGAATTTGGTCTTTTTGCAGACTCCTGAATTACATTCAAAACAGGTGACCTGGGGAAAATCGTCATAACTTTCTCTCTGGGGATCGGATTGAAATTTCGTAAGAAGTTACAGAAAGAGGACGGACTTTAGTTTCTTGTATGAATGTTTCAGATCCAAATATTGAAACAGTGACTCGTGGCACGTCGTACAAGTTCGCTCTACTGAACTAGTCTATAAGCAAGTCACTGTGGGAGATTTCACATAACTCTTCCTTGGAGAATCCAATTTGGGTCAGACTTGTGGCATTGGAAAGAGGACACAGAAGAATACTACAGGTCGCAATTTCAGAACTGGATGATCCGAAATTACAGAGATACATCAGATTCAATATCAGGCTTCTACAAAGTGAAAAAAAAGGTGTGTAGTTTTTTTTAAATTTTTGTGTAAGCTTGGTTTGACGAAATTCAAAGGGCATAGTAAAACATTATTATCGGTAACTGATGCCCCGAAAGAAAATGCAAACACCTAGTAAGGAACCTGAAAGCTCTAGCATGACTCATGAAGAAGAGGAAGAAATGCTACATGATATATCAAAATTACAAGAACAAGTGCAACAAATGTCACGCTCACAAAAGCTAACAGATGCTAAGATAAATGGCGTGGAATCTAAGATAAATGGTGTGGAATCTAAGATAAAGGGCATGGAAGCTAAGATGGATGATTCAAAGGCAGATTTGAAGACAGATTTGAAGACAGACATGGTAGATTTGAAGACAGATTTGACAAATTTTCTACAAGAAATACTTACTAATGGTGAAAAGGTTGTAAAGGAAACTCATGATGTGAACAAAAGAAATGTTAATCATGATTCCATAGACTCTAATGTTGGATCGAAGACCCACCATATTCCAAAAATCGATATGAGGAAGTTTGATGGCAAGGATCCCGCCACATGGATATTACAGATGGAGCAATTCTTCGATCTCAATAATGTGCAAAACACACAAAAGGTACGTATGGCAACTGTATATTTGGAACCAAATCAGTTTGTATGGTATCAATGGCTTTGCTCTCGTAAAAAATTTATCACTTGGGCAATTTTTACGGAAGAATTGATAGCACATTATGAGGATACAAAAAGCAACACTTTTTTTAGCCAATTGATAAGTCTCAAACAAAAGGGTTCAATAATGGAGCACATTGAGGAGTTCCAAAAATTGAACATAAGGGTAAAAGATATTCCAGAGGAGCATAGGATTGATGTGTTCATAGGGTCTTTAAAGGATAATATCCAACATGATGTTCGCCTTTGGGAACCTGATTCATTAGAGAAGGCATTCAGGTTAGCAAGAAAAATGGAAAGCAAAATTATGGCAACCAGGAAGCATACCACTCACAACTATAAAGACGGAAGTGTTGTTGCCCCTAGTCTTCCACAACCTATAAGGTTGACACCACAACAATTGGAAGAAAAAAGAGCAAAAGGGCTTTGTTACAGTTGTGATAGCAAATACACTAAAGGTCATAAGTGTGCTGAGAAGAAATTATTCTACATAGATTGTGAAGAGGAAGAAGAAAAGGAGCAAGAAAGGTCAAAAGAAGAAGATATACTCCAGGAACAAAGCCTAGATGAAGAACAAATAAATCCGACCATATCTTGTAATGCATTGGCGGGAATTACCACTCCTCAAACCATCAAGATAGAAGGACAAATCAAGAAGAAAAAGGTAATAGTGTTGATTGATTCAGGAAGCACCCACAATTTTATTCATTGTAGGGTAGCAAAAGAATTGAATTGCTTCCTATATCCAGCACCAGAGTGTCAAGTGATGATTGCAAATGGAGGAACAATAAATTGCTCTGGAAAGTGCCATAATATCAAGCTATCCATGGGAGAATATGTATTGACTAGCCCAATGCTTTCCATTCCAATGGGAGGTGCTGATGTTGTACTAGGAGTCCAATGGCTACAATCCTTGGGTACAATAGCTTTTAATTTTCAAGAACTTTTCATCAAATTTTCTACGGAAGGAAAGGAAGTTGAATTAAGGGGTATTGCAGGGAAACCAGGAAAGATAATCAGCTCTAATGGTATGACAAAGCTTCTAAAAAAGGAGCAAAGAGGTGTAATTGCACAATTATGTTCGCTAGATGTTTCCACATTGGAATCATCTATTTCTCCAGATCTCCAAAAAGTCTTGGACAATCATTCCAAGGTATTTGAGACTCCCAAAGGTCTCCCACCTATGCGTGATCATGATCATGCTATTCATCTGATTCCAGGAAGTGTTCCTCCAAACATCAGGCCGTACAGATATCCCTATGTCCAAAAAAGTGAAATTGAACGTATGGTTGCAGAAATGCTAGAGGCTGGTATAATTCAACCGAGTCAAAGTTCTTTCTCTGCTCCAGTAGTATTGGTGCACAAGAAGGATGGATCATGGCGCATGTGTCCGGATTATAGGGAGCTCAACAAGCTCACTATTAAAGATAAGTTCCCCATTCCTGTCATTGATGAATTACTGGATGAATTGCATGGATCAATTTACTTCACCAAGTTGGATCTTCGTTCGGGATATCATCAAATCAGAATGAAGATTGAAGACATTCCGAAAACGGCATTTAGAACTCATGAGGGTCATTATGAATTTTTGGTCATGCCTTTTGGCCTTACCAATGCACCTTCAACATTTCAAGGTTTGATGAATTCAATTTTCAAACCATTCCTTAGAAAATTTGTGTTAGTATTTTTTGATGATATACTAATCTACAGCAAGTCTTGGAAGGATCATGTTGAACATGTTGACAGGGTGCTACAACTATTGGAGGAGAAACAATTATATGCAAAAAGATCCAAATGTTTCTTTGGAGTCCAGGAGGTGGAATATTTGGGTCATATTGTATCTCATGAAGGAGTTAAGGTAGACCCTAGCAAAATTAAAGCCATTAAGGAATGGAAAATCCCCACATCCATAAAGCATCTGCGAGGATTTCTTGGGTTGACAGGGTATTATCGCAAGTTTGTTAAGAATTATGGGAGAATAGCAGCACCTCTAACAACATTATTGAAGAAAGATGCATTTTCATGGACTCCGGAAGCAACAAAGGCCTTTGAACATCTTAAAGAGGCAATGTGCCAAGCACCGGTCTTAGCTACACCGGACTTCACAAAAACCTTTATTGTGGAATGTGATGCTTCAGGAAATGGAATTGGTGCTGTTCTAATGCAAGATGAAAGACCCATTGCTTTTGAAAGTCGTCCAATCAAGGGAAAGTTTTTAAGCAAAGCTATTTATGAGAAGGAAATGTTGGCAATACTCCATGCACTTAAGAAATGGCGACCCTACCTAATGGGAAGACACTTCAAGGTAAAAACGGATCATGATAGCCTTAAATACTTTTTAGAACAAAGATTATCCTCTGAAGAGCAACAAAAGTGGGTCACAAAGATGTTGGGTTATGACTTTGAAATCATCTACAAAAAAGGGAAGCAAAATGTGGTGGCAGATGCACTCTCAAGAAAGGATGAGGATGTGGAAGCATTGTTGTGTGCCATTTCTATTATCCAACCAGATTGGATAAACGAAGCAAGGGAGGAATGGAAGAATGATGAAGTGTGGGCACTTATTCGAAAGCTACAACAAGATTCCAGTACGTCTGATACATTTAGCTGGAAAAATGATTCGTTATGGTACAAAGATCGCTTATACCTCTGTAAGAATTCCCAGCTAAAACAAAAGATTCTTATGGAATTGCACACTTCTCCCTTAGGAGGGCACTCAGGATTTTTAAAAACTTACCACAGGGTTAAGAAGGAATTTTTTTGGGATGGCCTTAAATCAGATATTCAAAAGTTTGTGGCGGAATGTTTGGTTTGCCAACAAAATAAAGTTGAAACAATTAAGACACCGGGTCTATTACAACCTTTATCCATTCCAAGCCAACGTTGGGAGGAGGTTTCAATGGATTTTATCACAGGTTTACCCAAGTCTGAGGGAAAGAGTGTCATCATGGTGGTAGTTGACAGACTTACCAAGTATGCACACTTTTGTGCATTATCACATCCATTTAAAGCCAGTACAGTTTCTACTGCATTTATGGAAACAATTCAAAAGCTACATGGAAACCCAAAGATTATTGTAAGTGACAGAGATCCCATTTTCACTGGAAATTTTTGGACAGAATTATTTTCTTGTCTTGGTACTCAGTTAGCTCATAGCTCATCTTATCATCCTCAATCTGATGGGCAAACTGAGATAGTAAACAAATGTTTGGAAGGATATCTTCGTTGCTTTGTATCTGATAAACAGACACAATGGGTCAAATGGTTGCCTCTGGCTGAATGGTGGTATAACACTTCCTTCCATACAGCAACAAAAATGACCCCATTTATGGCACTTTATGGGTATCAACCACCATCCATCACATCATATTTAAGAGAAAATTCTAAGGTTCAGGCAGTGGAACATCACATCGAACATCAACAACAAGTCCTCCAACTCTTAAAGGATAACCTCGTGTTGGCACAAAATAGAATGAAACAACAGGCAGATCAACATCGCAGTGAAAGAAGTTTTGATGTAGGTGATTGGGTATTCCTACGGCTACAACCATATAAGCAAATGTCCCTAAAGCAAGCTAAGAAGGATAATAAATTATCACCAAAGTATTATGGTCCGTACAAGGTGTTGCAAAAGATTGGTACTATGGCATACAAATTGGAGCTTCCTGCAGCTTCTCGATTGCACCCAGTTTTCCATGTTTCATGTTTAAAGAAGGTTATAGGCGACAAGCTCCCAGTTCAAACAATATTGCCAGAACTTGACGAGGAAGGAAAAATTATATTGGAACCGGAAGCAGTCACAGAAACAAGAACTCGACAGCTACGAAATCGATCAATTTCAGAGTATCTTATCAAGTGGAAGAACTTATCCGCTGAAGATTCCACATGGGAGGATGAGAATTTTATGCAGAAGTATCCAGAACTACTCAAGCGTTGAGGACAACACTTTTTTGAAGGAGAGGGGCATGTTGGGTCCCTATAATACTAGTGATTACCCCATTACTATTGTAGTTATACCCCTTATTTATATTGTTGTGCCCCTATTACCCCCATATTGTTATTTCTGTGCCCCATAGAATCCCTCTATTGTTATTTTTGTGGCTTTATATTATTATTGTTAGGTCGGCTGGATTATATTGTGACTCCTTAGACTCCTATATATAGAAAGGAGGTTTTTTCATTTGTATCATCCAAGAATTGTTCATTTATGTAATGTAAAGGAGGTTGCCCCCTCGAAGAGGCTGAATTCTAAGGCATTGATCTATCTTTTCTATCTTTTCTTGAGTTGGTTTCATAACAGGTTCTTTGTCTTCTATTGATGTTTACAGGTACTTCTCAAGCGTGTTAAGTATGGGAAGGAGTGACGAGACTGATACAAAGGAGACAAGAGGAAAGAAAAACTACAAGTAGGTCTTCTCATCCTCTTTGTCTTATCTATTGCTTATAGGAAAAGGCTAAAGTGCTTTAAATTGTTGTTCTAGATATGGCTACTTATCTAGGGAGTTATTATTTATCCGTAGATACCAAATTCTCCAAAACAAATTGGCTACTTCAATGGGGAAGATAATCCTTCCTAGTAGCTTATCCACCTCCTAAGACACTCTTACACACCCTACTTGTTTTAATTGATTGTATTTCAACTCTATTGCATTGAATTCTGGTAAAACACTGTGTCAATTTGCCTCTTGAAATGGCTTACTGTCACTAGCGCAGGCTTGTGAGAGACACAGTGCACTACAAAGCACCCTTAGCTTAGGGACAGTGCTCTGAAGCACACTGTCTCCCATTTAGGGTTGCACTGATCCTCCTAGGGTCAGTTTCCCACCTTTGGATTGAGATTTTTGCCAAATTTCTTCTATTTGATTGCTTGTTGATTGGTCAATAAATGTCATGTCTCATAAAACAAGTTTTTATCTCCTTTTCTAGCCCTACTTTGACTTGGTTGAGTAATGTTTCTTAAATGTTTTCTTTGACATTATCGATGCATAGTCAAAGTTATGTTATAGCCGATTAATCTTTGTTCGAAAGAAAGTGTCATAAAAGTCTTCTTTTCCTTCGAAAAATAACTGTCATAAAGTCTTCGTTCTTGATAAAAGGTTGATTGATTGTATGTGCATTAGTTTCCTGTTTTTCATATTCACATTAAAGAAATTGAAAAAGAAATACATGCATTTTGCATTAAAGAAGTTTGTGTGTGCTCATAGGAATAGTTTAGGGAAATTGCATTAGTTTGTGCTCTTTGCTCTTTGATCAAAATAAATATGATTGCTCTATCCCTATTAGCTAATATTTTCATTGTTAAATTGAATGGAAAGAATGCTTATCATAATAGTTGCATCCCTAGGTATTTCAGAATACATTGTGTGGTGAACTTGAAAGGAAAATTCCTAAGCAAGATCAACTTAAAATTAACCTCAATTTACGTTTAACAAAAAACATTTAGAGATCTAGGCTAGAGACATGTTTCGGTATCGTAAAACATGGCAACTGTCACTAACTTGTTTGCATTACATCTCGAGTGTGATACCTCATTCCACGTATGTGAGTATATCGTAGCTCGTCCACATACCTTCGGGTATATAGGGCAGTACTACAGTACGTAAAGTATATGGGAATGCTCTCATTATGTGATTTTTCATTAGACAACGCTAATACAGATTGGGCTTCCACGTACTTTCAGGTATATATGGGAGGACAACACTAGGTTTCTATCCATCCTTAGGTAACCAAGTTGGCTGCCTTGTACACTGTGATACGCCGAACACAACATTCGAGGAGATTACCTGCCCGTACTTCTCGGTTCGCTAGGAGGTATTCTGTAGTTCACAGTTGCTTGGTAAACCTTTTTCCTAGATTATCCCTCTTTTGTTTTGTTATGTTACTTTGATTAAAATAAAATTAATTGACCGTGGATAACATCCTCCATGCTCACTCCTTAGTTGATCTTAGGTTGAGACATATGGCAACAAATCTAGAGTCCACCGATCAAGGAATTCCTTTTGATGGGAATCCTAGTCCTTTTCCTCCTTTTGGAAATATTGGTGCTCCTTATATGGCTACATTGTCCCTTCCGGGACTTACCATTAGCTTGCCAGTATGGTTGTTTTCAACCTCCTTGGTTCAAAATGTCGTTATTTCTTCGCAATCGAGTACTCCTCCAACTGGATAAAATCAGCCTCTAGTGGATTCTAAAGTTAACCCTTTTCCTTCTTCCTCGGTTATTTATTCCTCCCCTTCTTCCTCTTCGCTTGGCGAAACTATTGGTACTAGTAACCAGGTGGCTAAGAAGAAGAAGAAAGGGAAGAAGATGAAGAAGAATCAAATTCAGCAAAGGGTCAACTAAGAAATCATTGCTTTGAATGTAACATCTGATGAGAAACTGTCCATAAAGCCTCACAAGGTTCAATATCCATGCAAACTTTGTACGAGAGACCATCTTCTTTGAAATTGTCCTGATATTCCTCAGATCATAGAAGAATGGTCTTCTTGTTCACATCATCTTGTGTCATCAACTTCTGGAGATCATGTTGGTGACACACCATCAACTAGTGGTAGTAAAGTTCATGGAAAGAAGGGTAAAGTTAAGCGTCCTTGTAGGTTATGTGAAGGGAATCACCCCATTCACCTTTATCCCTATCTAGATGAAGCCAAATAGGTGTTCGATAACTGTCCTGCTTCACCGTAGCGACTTCCATCTGGTTACAGGAGACTATCACTTAATCCTTCACTAGTTGATAAAGTGACTAACCCAACTCAACCGTCGGTCAAACCCACTCTCTCTAAATGTGAATCCCATTTGTCTATACCTGACCAATCACAGGTCGAGGAAATAGTTGACCCAATTTCACCTTCAATTAATCATACCTTTCCCGAAGACAGTGAATACAATACCACTCAGGTTCTTTTCATTTCTTTAGATTCCAATGAGCTTGGAGGAAATCCTCCTGTTCCATCAAGACAGAAGGAAAAACCTCTTGCTCTCATAAATCAAGGGGTTAATTCTCCTATTTCCACGGTACCCCCTCCAAGTAGTCTGGTCACTTCCTTCGATTGGAATCGACTGGTAGGATGTCATCTTCCTTCTTATGTGCCTTTCCAGATCATATTAGAGGTTTGTAATATGATTTGTATCTAGTACTATTATAGATGAAGGTGCATCTATGAGTATCCTTTCCTCCACTGCTTGGAAAGCGCTCAGTTCGCTGCCACTTATGCCTGTTACCCAGAATTTGTTGGCTTTTAACAGAGGAACCAGTCAACCATTAGGGGTCCTTCCTCAGTGGCCTATTACTTTGGGAGGAAAAATTGTTTACCTTGGTGTGATGGTAGTCCCATGCCCTTTAGATTACAATTTACTTCTTGGGCACGGCTATGTTTATGACATGGGAGCTATTGTTTCAACACTCTTTCGAGGGATTTGTTTCCCGCATGAAGGTTGAATTGTCACCGTTTACCAACTTTCATTTCCTGGTCCAAATATGGCTTCCAGACAACCATCTTCCCTAAGTGGTCTTTTTGTACCAATGGTATCATCCCTACCATGGGTTAATTATGTGGCAACTCGTTCCATGCCTGCATCAACTGACAATCAATTCAGCGATGTTGTACATTATGTACTGGGGGCATTGGAACTAGATCTCTCTAATGGATTCCTTGCTACAGATCCCTTCCAGAGCATTGTTCTCCCATTTGATGAGAACCTCTTGGAAGTCATGACCTCTTATGAGTTGTGATCAAAGGGCATGACGGTAGTTCCTAGTCTTGTGTCAACCTCATTAAAAAATGAAACAAAGGGCATGCAGATAGTTCCTGGTCTTGTTTCAACCTCATTAAAAAATTAAACAAAGGGTATGAGGATAGTTCCTTGCCTTGTGTCAAGCTCGTTAAAAAATGAAACAAGGAATACGAGGATAGTTCATTGTCTTGTGTCAACCTCGTTAAAAAATGAAACAAGGAATATGAGGATAGTTCTTTTAATGTGTCCACCTTTTTAAAAAATGAAATAGGTCCCAAAGCATAGTTCCTTGTCTTGTGTCAAGCTCATTAAAAAACGAAACAAGGAATTTGAGCAGAGTTCCTTGTCTTTTGACAAGCTCATTAAAAAATGAAACAAGGTCCCCTGGAGAAAAGTTCCAAGTTGAGTCTTTGATTAGATCTTGTAAAATCCCAGTCGAGTGTTTCACCTGATCTCGTAAATGAACCTTCATTCCATCCACCTGATAGCCACGAGTAGTCTACTTAGGTGAATGCAATGAAGCTTGGGGGGCATGCACCTAGTTTCGAGTCATCATGCTGGGGGCATGTAAACAAATCTCAAGCATAGTTGTTCATTTCAAGCTTGTGTAAAAATGAAACTGAATTCAAGCATAGTTTTTCGTTTCAAGCTTGTGTAAACATGAAACTAAATCCAAGCATAGTTTTTGGTTTCAAGCTTGTGTAAACATGAAACTGAATCCAAGCATAGTTCCCTATGGTTCAAGCTTGTGTAAAAATGAACCCATCTCCATTTTAACCCTCATGACTGCCATTCTATCAGCCTTTTCCTTCAGATGAGCCTTGGTTTTTCTCCTTCCATCGTCACTATCTGCGTGGCCGATCATATGCTTTCACTTGGTTGTTTTACCCTTTTTGAGGAACAATTGCAATGAGTGGTCTTATTATCGAACCTCTTCACATAAATCAACATGTTTTAAGAAGTTCCAACATCACTAGAACTAGTTTCTATCCTAGAAACCACCCATTCGTCAAAGTGGAGTTCTCTTTAAGCTCTTTTCAGACTCTCTAAATATGAAAATATTGTCGAGTGCTTGTCCTTTTTAGCTCGTTAACGGATTGGAAATGACATCTACTCAGTATAAGTTTAACCCTTTTCCAGACTGAGATAGATTATTTACGAGAAAGGAATACGTTGACCGAACATGGTCAATAGGTTCTCTCTCGCATTGTTTTACACTTTTTCGGGCTTGAGAGACAAATCTACGAAAAAGAAATTGTGGAGTTTTCTTTTCGTCCCTTTTAAAACTCTATAAACATGAAAAAGATCGAGTTATCTTTGTCGTTAAACTTGTTAAAACATAAAATAGTGACAAACTTGTCGATCATGACAAGACCGAGTTTCACCTTCGCTAGACTCGTTAAAACATCATGTAGTGATGGATTCACCCAAAGGGTGGAGTTTTACAACAAGCATATGTTATCCTGCTCAAGCTTGATAAAAAATAAAGAGGTATTGGTCAGCAATGATTGGGAGAAATGGAAAAAGGGGTAAACCATTTTATGGTAGCAGGTCACTCTTGAACATGACACTTTCACTTCATCACTGTGACTACTTGGGTTGGGTTATCAACTTGATGGTTATCATACTGTTGGTCTATCATACCATCCATCACTCTGTTTTAGGTCAATGCTACCAATTCATTTCAGTGTCACCGACATGTTCAAGAGAAGTCATCTAGTTAAAATTCATCCTTTGCAATACCATAAACCTTAATTTTCATGACCGCCATTCCTAAACCTTGTGTCATCAGTCAAATACCATCTCCAAAATCATTACACTCATTTCATGTCATTGATGTGCGATACATCAAGGCCCTCCTGCGACGAGTCACTTCTTGTCGACATCAACACATTATCCAAGAAGTTGACTTAGAAACACCCTTCTAGTACCTTGAGACTTGCATACATCAATGGCAAGTTTCTTGCTTCCGGTAATAGGTTGACATCACTAGCTTTTGACCAAAAGACTTTGTATGGTGTTCGACATCAAAACATCCATTCACACCATGCAGAATGTATTGCAGTACCTTGAGGACCATTA
The DNA here is from genome assembly GCA_031772625.1 of Pinus tabuliformis. Classification (NCBI taxonomy): domain Eukaryota; kingdom Viridiplantae; phylum Streptophyta; class Pinopsida; order Pinales; family Pinaceae; genus Pinus; species Pinus tabuliformis. Next base: position 1,009,012,871 of record CM062811.1, read on the forward strand.
TCATTATCAGTGATTTCTCTTGCATATGTTAACGACTTACATCATTGGCTAGTATCCAGACGGTGTATTCTCATGTTTGACTTCAGATCACATATTCACATGGTTAGACTCATACTTGATTGAACGATTGAACGAGATAGAAGACCCCTGATCTAGTTTCATCCATTCGGGCTGCGATTTTAGGAGTACTAAGTCATATGTACAATGGCCTTACACTGATGGTCATCCATTCATGGGTATATATCTGTAGATGACTATCTATGTACATGTAATGAAAATTTATATGCTGAGCATGGGTATGCCTTCCCTCAACGATTCATGAAAAAAACAAAATATCATGATATATGTATTGTAATTGATGCAGGTCACCTTTCACTTCGAAACCTCCTCATCACATCGTAAAGCATTTCATTCAACATTTACATTTTTCAAATTCATGCTTTAGGGGCAGCTGTTACGGATCCATTTGGGCATATCACTCCCATCATCCATATCAGTGTTTTAGAGCTCATCAAACCCTAATTTCAGTGGCTACATGCCCTAAACAAGTCAACCTTTTGAATGCCTCCTTCCCAGACAGTTTCATGACTTGAATATTAATTCCCTAGATAAGTAGCCATATCTAGAACAACAATTATTAGAACCTAGTTATTTCACCACATGGGAGATGTGTTACTTATTTCACTTGAATTTCTTTTTTTCCTTCTAAAAGGAATTTTATATTATCACAGTTCTCATATTTACAAAAATAAGAACCTAAAAGTTCCAAATTAGCACATAAATGAACTTAATGAGAAAATGATTAGCTATGTTAGATTTGTTTTCCTAGAAGAGCACCCCTCTTTCCACATCTAAAAGAACGCCACTGTACTCCAGTTCCACCTTTGTTTTCATTCCCATTCCTCTTGCTCTCCCTCTAGACTATACCAGAGGAATTGACGTTGACTTCTTTCTGAATATTGAAAATGCCTTCAATCCTAATAGCAGTGTAATTCTGCTCATCGGTTGTTAAAATCTAACAGGTGGAGTCTTGTTAAGATATTTGTATGCCCCTTTCTAACGTCTCTGAGTAGTTTTACATATATGTTAACTACATATTCTTATTGAGAAGCAATCTTGCTCCACCCATAGAAATTATTAATGATGCTTGCATTGGAGTGAGTCGCCAGATGATCTTCCCAAATCTTCTATTCCTTCAGTGTACTTTAGCACCTTTAGGGGCAATTACCAGTTACAATAAAATTACCATATAACAAGGTTCTTAACCATAGATATTCACCCCCATTTTATCATGATATTATTAACTTAATAGGCTTTGTTACAATATCATGGGCTTCTCAAAACCACTTACCCAAAAACCACCACTGTTTCAAAATCAAAATAGTTTAATTTTAATTTTATTTTATAATTTTTTTTAAAACTAAATCTAAAACCAAAAAGGTATGGAGAGATATTGTAGTGGTGTAAATGTTTGTTGAAGTCTTCCTATTTAAACTTAAGGTGGATGGGGATTTGTTGACATTTTTTTTAATTATGACCTAGATTGATTCTTAAAGGAATATGCTCAACATATGCTTCGTCTGAAAGTTTATCGTTGTTACAGAGTTTTTTAGCTTGAATTAATTTTTAATAAATTAAAAGAATTATATTCATGCCACGTGACTCTATGCCCACCAATTTCCTAGGGATTTGAGAGTATTCCAATTCTAATAAGTTCATATTTCGTTGTTACAGAGTTTTTTAGGTTGCATTAATTTTTAATAAATTTAAAAAGTTATAATCATGCCATGTGGCTCCATGGCCACCAATTTCCTAGGGATTTGAGAGTATTCCAATTCTAATAAGTTCATATTCTAATTAGACGGGGAAATTAATAGATAAAAAAAAATTATTGATCAAAATGATCCATTTTACAATAAGATCTATAATTCCTTTTATTTTCCTCAAATTAAATTAGATTCTTGCCACTGGCTAGCCCACCAATTTCCTAGGGATTTGAGAGTATTCCAATTCTAATAAGTTCATATTTCGTTGTTACAGAGTTTTTTAGGTTGCATTAATTTTTAATAAATTTAAAAAATTATATTCATGCCATGTGGCTCCATGGCCACCAATTTTCTAGGGATTTGAGAGTATTCCAATTCTAATAAGTTCATATTCTAATTAGACGGGGAAGTTAATAGATAAAAAAAAAATATTGATCAAAATGATCCATTTTACAATAAGATCTATAATTCCTTTTATTTTCTTCAAATTAAATTAGATTCTTGCCACTGGCTAGCCCACCAATTTCCCAGGGATTTGAGATTATTTCAATTCTAATAAGTTCATATTCTAATTAGATGGGGAAATTAATATATAAGCAAATTTTATTTAACAAACTGAGCAAATTTTATTTAGCAAAATGATCCATTTTATAATAATATGTGTAACTGGATAAGCTGCGCGCACGCTCCTCTGCTCCCGCCGTCGTCTGCAACTTGTTCGCTCCTCGACCGCTCGGATGGCCCCTCCGGAGGCTCCACCGGAGGAGTCAACGCTTCAGCATGCATTCTCTGCGTTGATCAACTCTTTGCCTCCTCAGCGTGCTCGCCCTTCAGTTTCCAAGTTTGTAAAAATATTTGAGGGGATACAGGGAGTCTCTCTTCCACCTTCTTTGCCCAGAAAGGCTGCTCTTGCTTTGGCGGAAAAAGGACTTATAGGGCAATTTACAGGACTCTGGCCCTCCCCAAAATCCGTCCAGAGGTGGGTGGAGAGGAACTAGACTGATAAAATCCAAAGGAAAATTTCTATTAGATTTTGTGGAAAGGGCTACATCACCTTTCATTTTGAGAATAAGGAAGATAAGGATTTAATCTTCCGCAATGGACCTTACTTCATGGATTCCAGAGATCTGTACTTAAACAAATGGACTTAAGATTTCGACCCTTAGCTTGATATTCCTAATGCGGTTCCTGTTTGGGTTTGTCTTCCTCAGCTCCCCTTGCATTGCTGGGGAGACGAATCAGTCCATGCTATTGGGAATGCTGTTGGGAATTACATTGACCGAAGTGAGCCGAGAGACAACATGCAGGCTTGTGCTTGTATTTGCGTTGAAGTTGATTTGGGTAGATGTCTTCCAGAAGCTATTAAACTCAAAGTCGACGACTGGACGCACATTCAACAGCTCGACTATGAGAAGATCCCCTTCAAGTGCAAGGTATGTCACGAGTACGATCACTTTGCTAATTGTTGCACTAAGAACTCTAATGTTGATAATACTCCGCAAGAAGAACAATGGGAACCTGTTAAAAAGAAAAAAACATCCCCTAGTCATAATCTATCCAAGGAAGCTGGTCCCTCTTCTCAACCCCCCCCCCCCATCTCTCCTACCTCATCTCCGCCACCTTCATTCCCTCTTCCCTCTTCTTCTCAACAGCCCCAGACCTCTATTCGATAGTTGGATCCTCTTCTTTCCTCTCCCTCCTCCATTCCCTTTCATTTCCTCTCCCTTCCTGAGGAATCCCCTGGCCCCTTATCTCAACCTAAGCCTCCCTCCTCTCTTCTTTCCCTTGTCATTCCCTCTTCCCTCCCATCTGATCCTCCCCCACTTAGAATCACTCGAAGCAACTTCAAGGAACATGGATCCACTCTAGATAGTCAAAAGAAGCTTGGGAGAAAGTCTTCCAAATAGCACAGGGATGAGAATGCGCAAAAGGACATAGCACTAGGGCTCCATAACCCTATAGAGTCATATATACAAGGAGCAATAGATAAAGACACAGCAAGAAAAGATAAAGGAGGGAGAGCAACTCCTCGAATCTCACTGTTGAAATGATTAAAATCCTCTCATGGAACAGCAAGGGACTAGGGCACCCCTCCAAAACCAATGCCTTAAAGGATCTTATAAACCAAGAGAAGCCAGCCATTGTATTATTACAAGAAACAAAACAGAGGCAGTCAGAAATTAGCAAGGTCATCGAATACCATAAGCACTATAAAGGAAGTATAAGTGAATCCAGAGGGGCCTCAGGTGGAATTGCTACACTTTGGCGTTAGGATGAGTGAAAAAGTGCAACAGAAGTAATAGATCAGCATTGGGTAAAGACAATATTACAAAACAATATGAGTGAACAACAGATTGTAATTTACAATGTCTATGCCCCTAATCATTATAGGGACAAAGAAGTTTGCTGGGATTCCCTCAGCAAGAACATAGTAGAAGAAGACAACAACAACATCATTGTAGGGGGTGACTTAAATCTAATTTTACATGCCAATGAATAACATGGAGGAAGCTTCACTCCAGACCCCTTCAAAAATCAGTTGGAAAATATAATGGAACATGGAGATCTTGTCGATGTCATCCCAAAAAATCGTAAATACACCTGGAGTAATCGTAGATTGGGCAGCAGTAATATTATGGAGAGGCTTGACCGATTTCTGGTAAATATTTCTCTTCTTTCCACCTTTTCAGCTGTAAGTGCCACCATTCTTCCCTTTGCTACCTCAGACCATTTCCCTATTACTTTAGCTCTCGAATCTCACTGCCCTCTGGGCCCACTTCCCTTTAAATACAACCATATATGGAATGGCTACCAAGCCGTCAAAGATTTGGTCCAGCAAACCTGGTTTCAGCATGTTGAAGGATCTCCAAGCTTTATATGGTAAAGCAAACTAAAAAATGTGAAAAATGCGCTTAAGAATTGGGCTAAAACGCAGTATAAAGAGCCAGAAGAAAAACAACGAGAGGTGAAAGCCAAAATTGAAGACCTTCATAATGCAATAGAAAAGCAAGAGTATCAATAGGCTAAAAGGATTCAAGAAGAAAACCTTTACAACCAGCGAAGCAGCATTAGAAGGGAAGAGGAAGAAAAATGGCGTATAAAATCTAGGCAGATTTGGCTGAAAAGCGGAGATCAGAATACAGCCTTTTTCCATAAGCAAGCCACTGTTCGGCAAGTAAGAAACAATATAACAACCATCATAGACAACGTAGGGACTCAACACAGTGATCAGACAGCCATTAAAAGTGTTGGCTTAGACCACTTCAAAGAGCTCTTAACTGAATCAGGAGAGGAAGAAAACTATGCGGACCTCTTGCAGCATTTGCCAACAAAGATTATAGTAGAATTAAATGAAAGGTTGACAGAAGAAATAAAAGAGTAAGAAATCAAGGAAGCAATTTGGTGCCTCCAGCCAGACAAGGTGCCAATGCTAGATGGCTTTTCTATATGTTTTTATAGAGAATATTGGGAAATGATAAAAAAGGACCTCATTAAATATTTCAAATGGATACAGAGGAAAAACAAAATTGGAGGCTACACAAACTCAACACATCTGGCCCTCATTCCAAAGGAGAACCGCCCTTCCAATTTTGCCCGCTTCAGACGAATATCATTATGTAATTCTTCCTACAAAATCTTCACAAAGGTCCTTGCTTCTCGTCTCAAACCTCTCCTGCCAATGTTAATTTCTGAAAACCAAGGAGGATTTATGGCTAACAAGTAAATCTCATAATCTATCCTCTTAGTACAGGAAGCCATTCATTCAAGCCATTCTAGGAATGAAAAAGGCTTCATTCTGAAATTGGACTTGGCAAATGCCTTCGATAGGGTAAGACATTCCTTTCTATTTGCTGTTCTTCAGAAAATGGGCTTCTCCTCTGCCTTTATTGAAATTATAAGAACTTGTATCTCTGGGCCTTGGATTGCTCCTCTTATCAATGGCAGACCTGGGCCTTCCTTTCGATCCTCAAGAGGATTACGGCAAGGCTGTCCTTTATCTCCCTACTTTTTGCTCTTAATGGTAGAGTCCTTCAGTTGCGCCCTTGATCATAAGCAACAGACAGGTCTCATCACTGGTGTTAAGTTTGAAGATGGAGTGAAAAACATAAATCACTCTCAATTTGTCGATGATACCCTGCTGCTAGGAGGGGCAACCATAATCATAACACGAAGATTCAAATCCTTATTAGAAAAATTCATGAGATACTCAGGGGGACTGATTAATAACCTCAAAAGTTGTACCTATGGATGGAATGCCTCAGCTTACACGCTCCAAAGCATTGCCAACATTTTTGATGTTCCTTGCAAGTTAAATTGGGATCACTTTAGCTACCTGGGAATGCCTGTGAGTATAGGGAAAAGAAGGGCTGATGTTTGGGAAATAACTTTAGACAAAATAAAAAGAAAAGTCCAAAATTGGGGCACCTCTTGGCTCAACCCAGTTGGTCGAATGGTGCTCCTCAAATTGGGCCTTTCCTCTCTTCCCCTTTATCAATTTTCCCTTACTCAAGCTCCAACTTCCTTTCTTAGCAAAATGGACAGTGTTCTCAGATTCTTCCTTTGGCAGGGGGGAAAATGAGAGAAAAAAATACAATTTGGTAGGATGGCAACAAGTCATTCAAAACCAAGAGAAAGGAGGTCTTGGCATTAGATCTCCAACACTCACAAATTTAGACTTTGGCAGAAAATTAGTCTGGAGACTAACTGAAGGCCAATCAGCCTGGTGGAAAAAAGTTTTGGAGGTCAAATACATCAGTAACCCAAGGCAGCAACTACTCAGAGTAGAAATACCCAACAGAAACTGCACAAATATTTGGAAACTTTGTAAAAAAGCCATCCCCTTTATGGCACAAAACGTCTCCAAGGTGCCTAAAGGAGGTAGAGAAATCAACATCGGCGCTGAAAAAATTATGGGGAATCCGCCTCTCAACAGTCTCCTAGGTATTGCTGCAATAATATTTTTTCTTCAAAGCAAAGGAAATTGCAACTTAGAACAAATTTCTCAACGAAACGCAATAACCCATGCTTGGATGCGATGGAATTTTCCTCCCATCCCTCAAAGTCTCAAAGAGAATTTCTACAAATTCTGAAAACATCTCCACAACATTGCGCCCACTCTAAAAAATGGCCAGGACGAATTCAGATGGGACCCCACTGGCACCAGCAATTCAACACAAGCAGGCTATGACTATTTATGCAACAAGGAATACCTGACACCAACTTGGATGCATAGAAAAACAGTGTGGAAAGCAGAAGCAATCCCTAAGGTGAAATTTTTCATGTGGACCCTTTTAAAAGGAAAAACTCTCACTGCAGAGAACCTTGAAAAAAGAGGCATTGCTGGCCCTTCCAGATGCCCTAATCGCCAAGAAGCAGAGGAGTCTATTCAACATCTATTCATCTCGTGCCCCTTTGCATTTTCCTATTGGAACAACATTAATCCTTCCGTGTCTCTCTTTTGGAATTCTCAGCTATCCATTAAAGAAGTCCTTAACAACTGGAAAAAAGATTACCCCTGGCGATCCATGAAAAATAACCCTGCCAAGCGAGTTTGGGATGCCCTTCCTCTGGCTATTTTATGGAGGATCTGGCTCATTCGGAACAGCAAGATATTCAAAGACAAAGAGACATCAATTAGCCATTTATGTAACAAGGCCAAAACCCTGGCAATCGGAACCATCTCATTCAAGATCACAAAAAAAAATTGATATAACAAGTCTTTGGATAGAGGAAAAATATTTCATAGGGAGCTTGATAGACAAGCCTAGCATCCATCCAGCAGTGAAAACCTACAGCAACCTGGGCAGTACTCACAACCACAGATGGAAAATTTGATTAAAGCAGGATGAATTCAACAACTGGTTCCGCTCAAGCAGCACCTACTCCTTGTTCTTTGATGGTGCCTCCAAATCAAACCCGGGAGCGGCAGGAGCTGGGGGCACCATTTAAAATCCCAATGGTGAGCCCTTAGTATCTTTTGAATGGGGACTAGGGATTCTCTCAAATAACAGAGCTGAGGTTGTGGCTCTCTACGAAGGTATTCTGTAGTTACAGGCTCAGGGAATCCAGAAAGCCATGATCTTCAACAATTCTGCCATCATTATAAATTTAATGACTAGCAAGAGGGAAGCCTCCAATATCTTCTTGCAGCAAACCATTAGTAGATGTCAAGTCTTGATCAATCAAGCACAGGACTTTCAACTCTACCATATCCTTCGTTCCATCAACCAGGAAGCCGACAAATGTGCCATCCAAGCTTGCACTCAGCCAAAAGGAAGTCTCCTCTGTAACAACGATGACTTGTACCAATTCCTTCCTTGATTTTCATGATTAGCTCAAATATCCCATATCAAATGACCTGCGCCTTTCTCAAGGCGTACCCTGATCAAATTTACAATAATCCCGAGGCTCTCTGTCATTCGCCGCCGGAAATCCTTTCATATCTCCTTGCTGATCCCTCTGTCTTTTTGAAAACTAGCAGCTCTTGTGAAATCCGTGACTGCCCAAACTCCTTCCTCATGATCCAGTCCTTTATACTTCTCAGCTTGCCGACTATTTATCTCAGGATGCTCCTTCCTTACCCCCAAACCCCCTCTCCATCCTCGTTCGTCCCTCTGTTCTCGTTTTCTCGGATTTCTGTTGGCTTGCACTCCCTTATTCAACTATCTCTTCATCTCACAGGTTCTTCCCTGCCCAATCCATCTCTTTTGCGTTAATAAGGACCACTTTCTTTCGTCCTCATTTACTCTTTCTTCGCTTTTTGTTCCCCAATACTCTCAGATTCTTCAGCTATCTTTTCTCCTGGAATCTCCTTTCGCCCAACTCCCGATCCTCTAAGCCCTATCTCATTCCTCTTCCCAGCTTCTCTAATCCATATTTTGGTTACCTCTGTCTCATCTTCAGCTTGTGGGAGCTCCCTTTCAGCGCTGCTTCAGACCAGAGTCGAGATTTTTCAAATGGCTCGCAACGAAGATTGCCTCCTCTGTCGTGACTTACAGGTTGAGATCGAACAAGTCAGAACGCACCAGTGCCTCTTGGACGAGAAAATTGAGTCTGCTACCAGGGTAATCGCTACCAAATGTGATGTTGTTCTCAACCTTTTCCTTCATCGCATTTCCTCATTGCAGGAGCAATTCATTGCACTATCAAATACATGTGCCCATATATAGGAATCAATAGGAATTCTCAAGTATATGATGGAAAAGATCAACGCCCCCAGCACCAGCTCTTCTAGCGCAAAGATTGCAGAAGCTGACAACCGCCTGGAGGACTCTACTGCTCAACAGATTAGTCACATAAGCATAGATTAGATGATTTGTAAAATTCTGTTTACTTTTGTTTCAGTTTGTTTGAATCTATACCTGTGTTAGTGAACCTCAAGTTGAAAACGAAAACGAAAGCAATTCAGCTGAATGCTTCAATGTAATGTAGTTGCAAGCTCATCCTATGAGCTCTACTCATGTAATGTTGGAGCTTAGCCTCCCTATCTTTTTTTGAATACAATCAACAGCCGAATTTGTTAAAAAAAAAAAACAATAAGATGTGTAATTCCTTTTTTCCTCAAGTTAAAGTTTATCCATAACCTTTTTCTACATGGTTAATCAGGGAATTTTTTGCACTGGTAAGACATTATTTGTGTTGCAATAGTTTTTTTGTTATATTTATGAAGCCTTTGGCTAGATCAACCACATTATTATTTTTAATGTGGTTGTACTAGTTATAGAATAACACATTTAGATCCATCTTAACTCTAGATTTACCAAACATAAAGAGAGATCAAATATTTTATATGCAAATATTTTTAAAATGAAAAGAGATTTAATCTATCTTAACTCTTGATAAATCCAAAATTAAAATAGATTTATATAGATATTAAGAAAAATATACAGAATTTAAGATAATTTTTTTATATGAAGTTACAAAAAAAATATGTGAATTTCCCAAAGTAATTTCCCCACTTTTTCTCTCTTTTTTCTGTCTTAATGAATTTATATCAACTAAGGAAAACTCAAACGATTGAATTTCTATAGACTGAACAAAATTCCAATAATAGCTAGATTTTTCAGTCTCCATTCTACTCATTTTCTTCCTTTTCTGTCGTATCTGTGAAGTTCCGCAATCAATGTTAACTCTCCCTTTTCCAGGTCAAGTCGAGACGCCCATTTCCCAGAAAGATCTTTGGCCACTTTCCTCACTCCATTGCGGAAAGTCCATACACCATCATTTTCCTTTTCCTTGAATTTTCTCTTTGCATTACAATTTTCCAACTATATTTTCAGATCTACATCATTAAATTTCTATTTTTTTTTTCAGATCTACATCATTCAATTTCTATCAACTGCACAAAATTTCCATTGATATCTCGAATATTTTACTCTGTCAAAATCAAATGCCCCATTTTCTAGTTTCCCAATTTCTTTTTATCCAAAATCAAATCAATCAATACATCCATTTATCTGTGTTTTTCCTTGGGATATCTACACGGTTGAATTTCTATCAATATTTGAAAGATTTTTCGGTTTCCGTTCTCCATTTTCTGAGTCAAGACCCTTGCATGTCTACACGATTAAATTTCTATCAATATCTAGAAGATTTTTAGGTCTCCATTCTCCTTTTTCCGAGTCAATATCAATAGGCCCATTTTTCTCTGATTTGCTTTTCTGTCTAGGTATGCAGCTTACAAAATTTCAATGAAGTTCGAATGATTTTCCGGTACAACAATTTTTTCCTTTTCCAAATCAATAGTCCATTTCTCCCTCTGTCTTGCTTCTCTGATCATGTAGAATTGCATTTATGTGAATGACACAAAATTCCAATTAAGATTTTGAACATTTTCCACCACAAAATTCCAATTAGGTTTATGAACATTTTCCACCACTTCCTTCACGAGCTTCACTTCACTGAACAAGTCAATATACCGCCATTTTCTCTTTTCTCTAAATTTTCTCATTGCATTACAATTTTCTCACATAGGCTACTTTGATTATAAATACATGGTGAATAACAACAACATTCACAGTCTTTGGCTTTGAAAGAAGTTTGAGAGAGAGAAATGGATCATAAATGTATGGATCATAAATACTTTGGAATTAAAGTAAAATGATATATTTTGAAATAATTTGCATTCTTTCAAGTTCACAACACCCTCTTGGTCAAAAGACACAAAATATAATAAAAGAGGGTTTTTAGAGATAAGAAGGGTTCAAAATAAGGGGGTTAAGGCCTCATAAATATTATTAAAAATGAGCAAAATTGGGACTCAACATCTCCCCCACACCTAGATTCTTGCGTGTCCCTTATGCAAGCAAAAATGTTCCCCCAGGAATAAAATGCAGTCCTTGTTCTGGACCGCAACTACTGCAGCAAGATGGTCTACGTGTGCCCTGCTAGATTATGCTTTCTATACCGTGTTCCAATACTTTTTATTCTTCTTCTGCAAATGACCAATCTGAACTTGATGTTTCTTCATAATATGACGAACCTTCTGATGTTTCCGCTTTCCATTCTTCCACCTATTTCTACAATCGCAAGCTATTCTCCTTCAAGTTTTTTATTTTTTTGTCTGGAGCACCCGTAGAGAAATGGTGAGCTCATTAATTCCTTAGAGGTCCCCTCATCATCGCATTGTCCCTAGGAGGACTGCGGTAGACTTGGTTCCTCAGTCTTGATGGGTTGTGCCCTCTGTAGGCTCTTTAATCACCAACTTTATGGCTTGGATCCTCATAAAACGTTTAGCAATCATGAGGGTGCCCTTTCGGCTTCGGTTTTCACCCAACAATTTCCCCTGTTACTAAAACTAGGCAGAAATAATTCAAACCCAATGAAACAAGAAGGTTTAATTCGGAAAGACTCGGGGGTAGTGGGCAACTTTGAGTTAAGGGGGAACGTGATCATGATTTTCATCATGATCCATTATGCCATATAAGCATTGGGAAGATAACATTGTGCAAATTGGAATAATAGTTGGGAATGGGAATTTGTGTAAGATACCAATAGTCAAGGCTGTCTTTTTTGTGAAGGTAGCCATGACTTAAATTCATGCAAATTTAAAAAGTTTAGTACCACTACTTTTCTACCCTAAGTATTCTAATGTCAAAACGTACCTTCGATCTTACCTTACAACTATCAATACATTTGATGATGCCTGTACTTACTTTGAAATTATGAACCACTTTGAAATCATATTAGATGAAAGATCATATAGCTACGTGGCCTCAAAAAAATAATGATGATAAGCGGTACTTTCCATATTCTGTAGAATATTCTCTGCTTGAAATTCATTCTTTAGGAAATAATTGTTTTTGCTGCGGAAATGCTGCGGTTGGAATGTTCTATAGGAATTCCATCTACAGGAAACCATATTCTCCCCCTCTTTGATCCAGGTGGATCTCAAGACACCAGGGGCATGAAAAAGGCTCAAAATTCAAAGTGGCAGAAAGGAAATTATCTTGACATCAGATCGAAGTGCTCGTCGCCCTGATTCCAACAGTGTGAACGATGCTCCAATCCGAGTCTAAATGAAGGAGATAGAAGCAGTCAAAGTTTTGGGTTGACTTGACCATGTGGCAGGCTTAAAGGAGGATTGATCCAAAATGGGTCTTAAAATCTCTAAAATCTTCAAATAATGGAACAGAGGATGAAAGTCCAAGGATGCTCCTGGAAATAGTCCCATTGCGTAGATATTTTCATTTTGAATCTACATCAACTTGAATGAGCTAAAATGGACCTCGGATGATGAAGTTATCGCAAAAAAGAAGTTTTCCTTTGTCCTTTGAAAAAGGAGGCATTTCTTCTAAAAATGGGCTTAAAGCCTTATAAAGGAAAATCTCAATCGGAAGGGTTCAAAGGGTAGACTTAAGGCCAGGTGGAAGGAACCCCTGATCAGTGATATCCGACTTATCGCAATCGGGGGCAGGCTGTATGCGATATCGAGACCCAGACCATGTGACATGCGATTACTGATATTGGCGTTGGCATATGCCAAGGTATAAGGGAAGACCCCCGGGGCCGTTGCGATAGCGATATTGCGATTTTCCGATGGGGCCGATAGCGATATGCCGATATCGGCGATTAGCGACCAGTGATCCCTGCTACAAGGGTCGTTGCGACTTGCGATAAAGCGCAGAACTGACAGGAGAATAGGGCAGACTTGATATAATTTTAGTTTTGGCTTTAAAGATTTGTGGTCTGATTTTTTAGTGTTTCCGTGTATTAGTGTTTTGAATGAAAAAGGGCTATTTTCGGGGTTTTATTGTGAAGAAAGGTTAGACAGTCGGATTCATCACGCCTGCCGATCCTTTCGTTTGAAAAAATTCTATTATAAAGAAATAGATTCCCCACTTTAAGCGTCCTTGTAACAAAAAGTGTTATAAAACACGATGAACGTAGAAAAGTGCAGGGGGAGAGGGCAGTGCACGCGGTTCGAGGCAGGAACTTGCAGGAGGGGTGAAAGTTCATTTTGTCAAAATTTGACAAATTTTATATAGTTTCAACCCTTCTAAATGCCACGAATGCAATGGCACTATCTGTTTCTCCATCTAAGTTCTGCATTTTTCGGCCATTTTCCAGAATGGAGGTATAAGATTCCTTTTTGTAATTGATGATTGTATCCTTCTTTTTTCATGCCATTTAATGAATGAAGGCCTCCCCATTGATCGAGCAGGGCTCGGAGACGTAGTCCAAGTCGGATGAACTCCATTATCAAGATTCTTGTCTTCTTCTCATGGTTTATGTGTTTCTTCTTCTTCTTTCATGTGCACATTATGTTTTTATGGTTAAGCTTCAATTTCTACATGTGATTCTTTAACACATCTATAAGCAAAAGAAATTGGATCAAGTGGTATCAGAGTAGGTATTTTTAGATGTGAATTGCATGTTTGTATCCTAACAAGAAATAGGCTCTGAAGAGGTGAAGGGAAACTAAATTCTTTCAATCCCGAAGCGGGGCGTGCACATCGAAGGAGAAACATGGCAGATGAAGAGGCTTGTCATGAAGAGGAGCGCAATTTTTGCAAAACCTTCTATTCGATGGCAGAGAATGTCAGTCAGTTGCTTTCAAGGCTGGAGAAAGTAGAAGGGAGAAGTCTAGAGGAACAAGGTTCAATACATGGAAATGGTGGAGAAGAACCCCATCCTTCTCCTTCCACGAGTGAAAGTTCTTCTTCCTCTCACCACCATAATCATAGAAATTCAAGGGATGCATCTAAGAAACCTTTCTTTAAATTAGATGTAAAATTTTATCTTCCCATGTTTAATGGTGAAAGTAATGCAAAAAAGCTTAATAATTGGATTAGATAGATTGAGATCTACTACAAGATTCAACAGAGCATGGAGGATGAGGCAAAGATTTAGCTGGCCTCTCTTCGGCTGAGCAACACTACTCTCGTCTAGTGGGAGAGCAAATTGCAAAGAAGTAAGAATGTGGGTAACCTTTTTTCCTCATGGGCTAATTTCATTTCTGCATTAAAGGAACAATTTTATCCCTTGGGTTACAAGCAAAAATCATTAATGAATTGGTAGTATTTAAGGCAAGGCAAAGGTCAGGATGTTCAAAGTTTTACAGACGGGTTTAGAAAGCAAGCACTTAATTTGGGTATTGCACTTGATTCACCTGAAGTAGTAACTAAGTATATTGGATCATTACATAGTTACACTAGGCATTCATTATTATTGTTTGAACCAACCACTATTGACTCCGCCAGTATGAAGGCAATTCATCTTGAGAACAGGGGCAAAAATGTAAGAGATGATCATTTCAAGAAACCACCTTTCAAACCTCCAAATGGCAAACCTAAAGCGAAAGGAAAAGGAAAGGATAGGAGGATGGCATCAACCAAGAAATATGAAGGAGAAAGACCTTATTGCAATCACTGCAAAAAGGAAGGTCATGACGATGACCATTGTTGGAAACAGTACCCGAAAAAGAGACCAAAGAAGTATGGAGGAAAAGGGAAGTAGAAGACAGTGGCAACTGTGCAGCAAGACCTTGGATCCGATTCGGGGGATGAAGCATTAATAACAGAAACAGGAACAAAAGGTACTCTTACACCTCATGTTAATTCTGAATCACATCAAGGCACTAGTTCAATACATGAGTCTCTTCCTAATGAATGAAAGAGAATCAAGCTATTTCATATTAGAGTTGTCATAAATCATACAAAAGTGGAAAATATATTTGATATCGGATCCCAAGCAAACTTAATTTCAGATTCCTTGGTAAAGAAGCTAGGCTTGGAAACTACACCACATCCAAAACCTTACCCACTTGGATGGATACATGATAAAGCAAAACTGAATGTAACTAAGTAGTGTAAGGTTAACTTTGTGATTGCTTCTAAGTTAGTGGATGAGGTAAAACTTGATGTGATACTATTGGATATTTGTAGCATGGTGTTAGGGAGTCCATATCTATATGATGGAAAGGCAATATTCTTCCGTCATGAAAACAAATACCAAATCACAAAAGATGGGGTAGAATATATTGTAAGGGCTCATCAAACTAAAATAAATGACATCCTTGTAAGTGCAGGACAAATGAAAAGGTTGGTGCATTCCAGTAAGGGTTGCACGCTTATGGTTGTAAGGGGAAAAGAGGCAGAATTAGCTGATGCTTTCTAGGATTGTGATTAGGAACATAAAAAGGAATTATGTGAATTAATTTATAGCTATGATGAGATGTTTCAGGAACTGAAGGGATTACCTCCGAAGAGGGAAATCCAACATGAGATCCATTTGCAGCATGACGCTCCTTTACCAAATATTGGCATGTACAGGATGTCGACCATTGAGATGGAGGAAATCAAAAAGTAGGTGCAGGAATTGCTGGACCAAGGGGTCATCAGGCCGAGCACTTCTCCATGTGGCTCACCGATTGTCTTAGTGCCAAAGAAATATGGCACATGGAGGATGTGCGTAGATTATCGAGCACTAAACAAAATCACGATGAAAAATTGTTACCCTCTTCCACGCATTGATGACTTATTAGATCAGTTAAAGAATGTTATCTATTTCACCAAATTGGATTTACATAGTGGTTATCACTAGGTCCGAATTGTAGAGTAGGATGTGTGGAAAATCACCTTCAAGACCAAACAGGGGTTGTTTGAATGGATGGTGATGCCATTTGGACTTTGCAACACTCCAGCCACTTTCATGAGGGTCATGAATGATCTCTTTAGGCCTTTCATTGATGAATTTGTTCTTGTATATCTAGATGATATCCTTGTCTTTAGTAAAAGTTGGAATGAACATGTGTGTCATGTGAAGAAAGTGCTTGATGTATTGAAAAAGGAAAAACTCTATGTAAAATTTTCAAAGTTTGAGTTCGGGAAAACATCTTTGGTTTACCTAGGTCATATTGTTGGTCATGGTCAATTAAAAATTGATCCCTCTAAAGTTGAAGCAATTGTAAATTTGCCTAAGCCTACTAGTGTAACCAAGGTCTGCAGCTTTTTAGGTGCAGTCCAGTATTGGAGGAGATTTATTGCCAATTTCTCTGTTATTGCAGCACCTTTGCACACATTGACAAGTGTGAAACAGGTCTTTCAGTGGGGAGGGAAATAACAGAAGTCATTTGAAACATTGAAGGAAAAGATCAGCACCGCACCAGTCTTAGCCTTATCAGATCTCCAACAGCTGTTCGAGATCGAGAAAGATGCTAGTGGATATGCCATGGGAGCTGTACTGACACAACAAAAGAAGCCGATATGTTGCCATTCCGAGAAGTTCTCTCAGGCTGTGATAAACTATCCCACTTATGACAAAGAGTTTTATGCCTTGGTTCAAAGTGTGAAAAAGTGGAAACACTACCTGATCTGAAAGGAGACCACCATCCATACAGATCATCAGCCCTTGCAGTACCTTCAGTGACAAACCAAGTTGCAACAATCTCGTCATTTCAAGTGGATGGGTTTTCTTCAACAGTTTCATTTGGTAATAAAGGATAAGAAGGGCACTAGCAACAAAGTGGCTGATATGCTATCTTGCCCTCCTATTTCTACTTCTATTATTTTTCATAATCCTTCGTTATCTTTTGAGAGTTATGCTGAACAATATGCTAATGATGATGACTTTAAGGAGATTTATGCAAAACTAACCCATGGCTCACAGGTGGAAAACTATCACTTGCAGGGGAAACTGTTGTATCACCTTTGCAAATTGTGCATTCCCACAGAGAAACGAGTACATGTAATTCGAGAGGTCCACACCTCTCTTGTGTCTGGTTGCTTTGGTGTCCAAAAGAATTTATGTCATGTACAAAGATTTTGTTTTTGGCCTCATATCAAGAACATTGTGACTCGCTATGTAAAGGGTTGTGTAATGTGTTCTGTTTCAAAGCCCTCTAATAGAAAACTCGGGCTCTACACACCACTCCCTATTCCGAGTCACCCATGGGAAAGTGTGTCGATGGATTTTGTACGAGGTTTGCCTTTGTCTAGAAAAAGTCACGACCATTTGTATGTCATTGTTGACTGTTTTAGTAAGATGTGTATTTTAATGCCTTGTAAAAATCAGATCACTGCAGAGCAGACTGCTTATCTTTTCTTTTAGCTTGTTTGGGTCCATTTTGTGTTGCCCACATCGATTGTGTCAGATTTGGACTCTCGCTTTCTTGGAGAGTTTTGGACCAGCTTGTGGAAGATGATGGACACCAAGTTGAAAAGAAGCATGGAATTTCACCCACAGATTGATGGACAGACAGAGGTTGTCAACCGTACTATGGTACACGTGTTACAAGGTTATTGTGGGAAACATCCTAAGTTGTGGGATGAGCATCTCAACATTCCTACAACCAAGCAGTGCACTCATCTATGCAACATTCACCATTTGAGACATGTTTTGGTTACCTACCAAAGGACACTTTTGATATGGTCTTTGGAAGGGAAGATGACTCCAATGGACGTAATGACAGGGACAAAGTGTAGTAGTTCATCCAGCAGATCCAATTGATTCACCAAGCAGTACATGAGTAGTTGGAGAAAAGTCAAGCCCGTTACAAGGCTCGACATGACAAACACTGAGTCGACCATCAATTTCAAGTGGGTGACAAAGTGTGGTTCCATATCAGTAAGGACAGGATGAAGGGAGAAGAGAAGAAGTTGCGATCAATCTGGTATGGTCCATTCACCATTTTGGAGAAGATTGGAAACAATGCCTTTCATCTCGATTTGCCGATATATATGCAGATGTACTCCGTAGTGAATGTGTAGAAATTGAAGCTGTATGAGTCACCATTGATTATGGACAACGAGGAGGTGGGCATAGTTCCTACAGTTAATGATTTTGCACCAGAGTATCTCGATAAGTTATCTGAACACATCATCCTTGACAGAAGAACCAAGACTTCATGCTGAGGAGATGTGGAATACCTTTGAGTTGGTTTCAAGGGGATGCACCCTAGCAAGGCAAAATGGCTGGATAAGGAAAGAGTGAGGGAACAATTCCCTCACTTGCCAATTGACTGATAAATCTTTTGGTGGTCCAAAAGCTCCTCAATGGGGAGGATTGATCTAGGTGGATCTCAAGACACCAGGGGCATGAAAAAGGCTCAAAATTCAAAGTGGAAAAAAGTCAATTATCTTGACATCAAATCGAAGTGCTCGTCACCCTAATTCCAACGGTGCGAATGACGCTCCAATACGAGTCCGAATGAAGGAGATAGAAGAAATCAAAGTTTTGGGTTGACTTACCCATGTGGCAGGCTTAAAGGAGGATTGATCCAGGTGGATTGATCCAAAATGGGTCCTAAAACCTCTAAAATCTTCAAATAGTGGAAATAGAGGAAAATGAAAGTCCAAAGATGCTCCTGGAAATAGTCTCATTGCAAAGATATTTTCATTCTGAATCTACTGCAACTTGAATGGGCTAAAATGGACTTCGAATGATGAAGTTATCGCAAAAGAGAAGTTTGCTTTTGTCCTTTGAAAAAGAGGAATTTCTTCTAAAAATGGGCTTAAAGCCTTATAAAGGAAAATTGCAATTGGAAGGGTTCAAAGGGTGGACTTAAGGCCAAGCGGAAGGAACCCCCGATCAATGATCTTCGAATTATCGCAGTCGGGGGCAAGCTGTATGCAATATCGGGACCATAACTAGGTGACATGCGATTACCGATATCGGCATCGGTGTATGCCAAGGTATAAGGGAAGAACCCTGGGGCCGTTGTGACAGCGATATCGCGATATGCTGATGAGGCCGATAGCGATACGTTGATATCGATGATATCAGCGATCGGTGATCCCCGCTACAAGGGCCATTGCGACTTGTGATAAAGCACGAACCTGACAAGAGAATAAGGCATACTTGATATAATTTGAGTTCCAGCTTTAAAGCTTTGCGGTTCGATTTTTTAGTGTTTTCGTGTATTAGTGTTTTGAACGAAAAAGGACTATTTTCGG
Organism: Pinus tabuliformis; assembly: GCA_031772625.1. NCBI lineage: Eukaryota > Viridiplantae > Streptophyta > Pinopsida > Pinales > Pinaceae > Pinus > Pinus tabuliformis. Next base: position 1,009,032,030 of record CM062811.1, read on the forward strand.
GGTTTTGTTGCGAAGAAAGGTCGGCCAGTCGGATTCATCACGCCCGCCAATCCTTTCATTTGACCAACTTCTATTATAAACAAGCAGATTCCCCGCTTTAAGTGTCCTTGTAACAAAACGTATTATAAAACACGATGAATGTAGAAAAGTGCAGGGGGAGAGGGCAGTGCATGCAGTTCGAGGTAGGAACTTGCAGGAGGGGAAAAAGTTCATTTTGTCAAAATTTGACAAATTTTATATGGTTTCAGCCCTTCTCGACGCCATGAATGCAATGGTGCTATCCATTTCTCCATCTGAGTTCTGCATTTTTTGGCCATTTTCTAGAATGGAGGTATAAGACTCCTTTTTGTAACTGATGATTGTATCCTTCTATTTTCATGCAGTTTAATGAATGAAGGCCTCCCCATTGATCGAGCAGGGCCCAGAGACATAGTCCAAGTCTGACGAACTCCATTATCAAGCTTCTTGTCTTCTTCTCATGCTTTAAGTGTTTCTTCTTCTTCTCTCATGTGCACATTAGATTTCTATGGTTAAGCTGCAATTTCTACATGTGATTATTTAACACATCTATAAGCAAAAGATCTTGGATCACTCTTACAGTTCACTGCACACGAATAAATAGGCCGAGGTCAAATGAACAGTGAACTCACTAGATTACCAGCCATTAAGGTTAGTTGTTAACCAACACGAGGCCCATCACTAATGATGAGAGTGAGGACCAAGGTACATCTGATGCATCCTATCCTATGTGAATGTATGAGCTGTTATCGAACCCCCTGTACGATCCAATAGTCAAGGAGCCATATTGAATCCCCATTGTTGCTTAAAAGATAGCCTGTCTTTAAGGTATACAAGCTTCAAGGCATCGCTAGTCTCTAATCTTGAAACCCAGATAATTTGCTAATGTCGAGGAGCCAAGATCATTGGAAGGAGGGCCTTAAGAAATTCCACATCAGTCCAACACGAGAAAACCAAAAATTGTTTGAAAAACGATATTTATTCTAAGGGCCCACTGACTTGTTATTTTAACGAGCCGAGGACAGTCTATGCTCGCTAGATTTCAATTTTAGAGAGTCTAAAACACTGAAAAAAAAGACTCCAAGGGGGCTCATTTGTCGTAATCAGTCCATTGGACCTGGAAAAAGGAATAAACCTATACCAAACAGACGTTCCTCTCATTGTTTAATGAGCACAAGAAGGAACAAAGTAAGATCAGTTTATTGCAGTAGAAAACCAAGAAGAGATAGTGAAAGGAATGACCCGCTTTCCCACCATTTCCAGCTCTTTCTTCTTCAATATCACTTCCTTTTTTATTGGGTCAACTTTAATTCCTGCAACAAAAACATGATGATCCAAGACAATGTCTTGAGTCATGATTATAAAAAAAAAATCATTGCTTAATGAAATATTAGTCTCTCAACATATTTGCAAAACCTTCCTAAGATTAAGTAAAGCCTCTTCAAAAGTATCACCCACCACCATAAAATCATCCATATAAACTTTTATGCAATCATATAAAAGATCAGAGAAGATACCAAGTATCATATCTATATCTACATATTCCCAAGAAAATGTGTCTGAAAAATCTTTCAATATCTGAGTTAATCGATTTTCCTGTTCATAAGTTAGGGAAGAATTGATAATTAAAGTTTTTCCGGGAAAGAACTCAATTACCTTGCTTCCACCTTCAATTGTTTATTCTGTAGGAAATACAAATAGGAGGGATGAATCTAATTCATCTGTTGTACTATGGTCTTATAAGTTATGCTCAACAATGAAATCTATCTCATGACTTGACTGCACCTCTAAGTGCTGGGAAGGGTTTAAAAAGAGCAATTAATTAAACTATCCCCAATGTTTTCTTTAAGGTCGATAGCTTGAGCTATGGTCAAATTGGTTGAATAATTTCTAAATTAAGTTCTTCCTCAGCCCAATGAATCTTTTTTGAATTCAAGAGGGGTTTAGCAGGGGGATATAGATTGATGTGCTTAATTTAAGCCTCATAAGTGATGGTCATGTTCCCTGAGCTACACCTCGTGAAGGCATCTGTTGTGGCCAAACAAGGTATCCTCAAGATCAAAGGGTGCCTCCCTAAATTTCTCTTAGGCTCAAGAACATAAAAATCTACAGGATATTCCCAGGAATCTAATGAAATGACAATGTCTTCCAAAACACCCTCTGACTTGACCTTAGATCTATCTGTTAATTCTAATGCAGTAGGGATAGGAGGCAAATCAAAGAATCCTATATGAGACAGTGTTTCGATTGTCATTATATTAATGGATGCACCTAAATCAATTAAAGTATTTATTATTGGATATCCATTGATGAAGGTGGTAACCACAAGAATTCCAGGGCCTGCATATTTTTCAATGGAAAATCCAGTCGACATAAGGCTTGCAATTTTCCCACCTACTTGAATTGTAGAGGGTTCTTTCCTTTTTCTCCCCATCTTTTTGATACATAGTTCCCTAAATATTTTACCATAGATTGAGATATCCCTAACCGCTTGCAATAAAGGAAACTTGATGCATAAATTTCTTAACTTGGATACTAGATCAAATTCAAGTTGTTTTGTCATTTCTTCCACCCCCAACCTCTCAAGAAAAGGAGGTTGCATAGTTTGAGATAAGGAAGTTTCTTATGATCTTAGAATGTTTTGTTTTGTTGTTTCTTATACACTTTCTATTTCAGGTGTATCAGGGGTTTCTTCCTCTATAATCTCTTCAATCTTTTCTGGTTGGGTCACCACTTTTCCTAACCTTAGTTTAATTTCCTGCAGAGACGCAGGAAACTCCTGCAGCAAAGGTACAGAAATTTCCTATAGAGGCTAAGGTGCAATGTAATTGGTAGGATAAGTGGGATAAATGGCCATTTCAATATTGTGAGTAGATTGGATGGATTTATTGTTGATATTGGATACTGGCTGGGCAAGAAGTTTTTGTTGTACCATTTGTTGTACATAAAAGTTTTGATGGGAATAACTTGGTGCAACAGGGTAAGGGAAATTCCCTTGCCAAGGCTAGGGCTGCCAAGGCATTGGAATGTTTCACATCCGATTCTAGGCATAAGGAAATTGAAAATGTTTCTGTAACATACTTGCAGGATGTGGTTGCCATGGCCTTTGAGGTGCCATTGCAAAATATGAATGAGCAGAAACAAAGGATTTTCTGGTAGAAGTTGTTGTGGTATCATTAGTCCACTTAGGATCAACTATCAAACCCTATTGTAAACCTCCTATTGGATTCCTCTGTTTCCTTGTTCTTTACGAACTTCCTCTCCCTTACCAGTTTATTAGTGGACGAAGTGGTGCTCACATCACCACTAAAAATATTTGAAAATATTGGACCCTATTCATATATTATACAGAAAATTTAAAAACTTCTACTTACCAACAATCAAGAGACAACTTTGTCGAATTCTGATCTTTGTAGGTGTGTAGGCCTTACCCCGCGTCTTACCACTTCGACTACCCTAGTCCTGAAAAACTCAAACAAAAGAAATCATACTAAAGCACTTCGAGTATCATCCCTTAGCACCTCGCCGGCAGCGACACCAAAATGTTGGGGCAAATTATAGACTTATAATTTGGCAGACATAAATTATCGACTAGGGGTAGGTAAGCTTGTAATATGGGTAAAATATATGTAGGATAATACCATAAGTTTTGTTCGAAATAAAATCACACACACACAGCTTCAAGAACTCTTTTCCTCATCAACACTTAACAGTAAAGGCTATGGAGTAGATAATTCATCTCTTTACAGCACGTAGAATTGCTGATGCAGATTCAGAAAAGAAACAAACCCCAACAACAAAAATTAACTCAATTCACACTTTGCATAACATAAACGAAAGCATATTCAATAATTCCAATTCATTCATCAAATGAGCTCACAT